>CM061531.1:12500-655000 GCA_030545055.2 Neoaliturus tenellus
CCCCTTAACCACTTGACCTTTATGCTCACTACATTGTTGTTCCATTGCAGCATATATGGTTGAATGTCCTTGAGAAAGAGCCCCTTAAACACTTGACCTTAATACTCACTTAACCACTGTACCATGGCAACATATATGGTTGAATGTCCTTGAGAATGAGCCCCCTAACCACTTGACCTAAATGCTCACTTTACCACTGTTCCATGGCAACATATAGGGTTGAATGTCCTTGAGAACGAGCCCCCTAACCACTTGACCTCAATGCTCACTTTACCTTTGTTTCATGGAAACATATATGGTTGAATGTCCTTGAGAACGAGCCACTTAACCACTTGACCTTAATGCTCACTTTACCACTGTTCCATGGCAACATATATGGTTGAATGTCCTTGAGAACGAGCCCCTTAACCACTTGACCTTAATGCTCACTTTTCCACTGTTCCATGGCAACATATATGGTTGAATGTACTTGAGAACGAGCCCCTTAACCACTTGACCTTAATGCTCACTTCATTACTTTTCCATGGCAACAGTTATGGTTGAATGTCCTTAAGAACGAGCCCCTTAACCACTTGGACTTAATGCTCACTTTACCACTGTTCCATGGCAATATATATGGTTGAATGTCCTTGAGAACGAGCCCCTTAACCACTTGACCTTAATGCTCACTTTACCACTGTTCCATGGCAACATATATGGTTGAATGTCCTTGAGAACGAGCCTTTTAACCACTTGACCTTATTGCTCACTTTACCACTGTTCCATTAAACATATATGGTTGAATGTCCTTGAGAACGAACCCCTTAACCACTTGACCTTAATGCTAACTTTACCACTGTTCCATGGCAACATATATGGTTGAATGTCTTTGAGAACGAGCCCCCTAACCACTTGACCTTAATGCTCACTTTACCACTGTTCCATGGTAACATATATGGTTGAATGTATTTGAGAAAGAGCCCCTTAAACACTTGACCTTAATGCTCACTTTACCACTGTTCCATAGCAACATATAAGGTTGAATGTCCTTGAGAACGAGCCCCTTAACCACTTGACCTTAATGCTCACTTTACCACTGTTCCATGGCAACATATATTGTTGAATGTCCTTGAGAACGAGCCCCTTAACCACTTGACCTTAATGCTCACTTTACCACTGTTACATGGCAACATATATGGTTGAATGTCCTTAAGAAAGATCCCCTTAACCACTTGACCTTTATGCTCACTACATTACTGTTCCATTGCAGCATATATGGTTGAATGTCCTTGAGAACGAGCCCCTTAACCACTTGACTTTAATGCTCCCTTTACCATTGTCCAATGGCAACATATATGGTTGAATGTCGTTTTGAACGAGCCCCTTAACCACTTGACCTTAATGCTCACTTTACCACTTTTCCATGGCAACATATATGGCTGAATGTCCTTGAGAACGAGCCACTTAACCACTTGACCTTAATGCTCACTTTACCACTGTTCCATGGC
This sequence comes from Neoaliturus tenellus, assembly GCA_030545055.2. Classification (NCBI taxonomy): domain Eukaryota; kingdom Metazoa; phylum Arthropoda; class Insecta; order Hemiptera; family Cicadellidae; genus Neoaliturus; species Neoaliturus tenellus. The sequence continues at coordinate 13,988 of CM061531.1, forward strand.
AACATATATGGTTGAACGTCCTTGAGAATGAGCCGCTTAACCACTTGACCTTATTGCTCACTTTACCACTGTTCCATGGCAACATATGAGGTTGAATGTCCTTGAGAACGAGCCCCTTAGGCACTTGACCTTAATGCTCACTTTACCACTGTTCCATGGCAACATACACGGTTGAATGTCCTTGAGAACGAGCTCCTTAACCACTTGACCTTAATGCTCACTTTACCACTCTTCCATAACAAAATATATGGTTGAATGTCCTTAAGAACGAGCCCCTTAACCACTTGAAATTAATGCTCACTTTACCACTGTTCCATGGCAACATATATGGTTGAATGTCCTTAAGAACGAGCCCCTTAACCACTTGACCTTATGCTCACTTTACCACTGTTCCGTGGCAACATATATGGTTGAATGTCCTTGAGAATGAGCCCCCTAAGCACTTGAACTTAATGCTCAATTTACCTCTGTTCCATGGCAACATATGGTTGAATGTCCTTGAGAACGAGCCCCTTAACTACTTGACCTTAATACTCACTTAACCACTGTACCATGGCAACATTAATGGTTGAATGTCCTTGAGAATGAGCCCCATAACCACTTGACCTAAATGCTCATTTTACCACTGTTCCATGGCAACATATAGGGTTGAATGTCCTTGAGAACGAGCCCCCTAACCACTTGACCTCAATGCTCACTTTACCTTTGTTTCATGGAAACATATATGGTTGAATGTCCTTGAGAAAGAGCCCCTTAACCACTTGACCTTAATGCTCCCTTTACCATTGTCTTATGGCAACATATATGGTTGAATGTCGTTTTGAACGAGCCCCTCAACCACTTGACCTTAATGCTCACTTTACCACTTTTCCATGGCAACCTATATGGCTGAATGTCCTTGAGAACGAGCCACTTAACCACTTGACCTTAATGCTCACTTTACCACTGTTCCATGGCAACATATATGGTTGAACGTCCTTGAGAATGAGCCCCTTAACCACTTGACCTTATTGCTCACTTTACCACTGTTCCATGGCAACATATGAGGTTGAATGTCCTTGAGAACGAGCCCCTTAGGCACTTGACCTTAATGCTCACTTTACCACTGTTCCATGGCAACATACACGGTTGAATGTCCTTGAGAACGAGCTCTTTAACCACTTGACCTTAATGCTCACTTTACCACTCTTCCATGGCAAAATATATGGTTGAATGTCCTTGAGAACGAGCCCCTTAACCACTTGACCTTAATGCTCACTTTACCACTGTTCCATGGCAACATATATGGTTGAATGTCCTTAAGAACGAGCCCCTTTACCACTTGACCTTATGCTCACTTTACCACTGTTCCATGGCAACATATATGGTTGAATGTCCTTGAGAATGAGCCCCCTAAGCACTTGACCTTAATGCTCAATTTACCTCTGTTCCATGGCAACATATGGTTGAATGTCCTTGAGAACGAGCCCCTTAACCACTTGACCTTAATGCTCACTTTACCACTGTTCCATGGCAACATATATGGTTGAATGTCCTTGAGAACGAGCCCCTTAACCACTTGACCTTAATGCTCACTTTACCACTGTTCCATGGCAAGATATATGGTTGAATGTCCTTGAGAACGAGCCCCTTAACCACTTGACCTTAATGCTCACTTTACCACTGTTCCATGGCAACATATATGGTTGAATGTCCTTGAGAACGAGCCTTTTAACCACTTGACCTTATTGCTCACTTTACCACTGTTCCATTAAACATATATGGTTGAATGTCCTTGAGAACGAACCCCTTAACCACTTGACCTTAATGCTAACTTTACCACTGTTCCATGGCAACATATATGGTTGAATGTCTTTGAGAACGAGCCCCCTAACCACTTGACCTTAATGCTCACTTTACCACTGTTCCATGGTAACATATATGGTTGAATGTATTTGAGAAAGAGCCCCTTAAACACTTGACCTTAATGCTCACTTTACCACTGTTCCATAGCAACATATAAGGTTGAATGTCCTTGAGAACGAGCCCCTTAACCACTTGACCTTAATGCTCACTTTACCACTGTTCCATGGCAACATATATTGTTGAATGTCCTTGAGAACGAGCCCCTTAACCACTTGACCTTAATGCTCACTTTACCACTGTTACATGGCAACAGATATGGTTGAATGTCCTTAAGAACGATCCCCTTAACCACTTGACCTTTATGCTCACTACATTACTGTTCCATTGCAGCATATATGGTTGAATGTTTTTGAGAAAGAGCCCCTTAACCACTTGACCTTAATACTCACTTAACCACTGTACCATGGCAACATATATGGATGAATGTCCTTGAGAATGAGCCCCCTAACCACTTGACCTAAATGCTCACTTTACTACTGTTCCATGGCAACATATAGGGTTGAATGTCCTTGAGAACGAGCCCCCTAACCACTTGACCTCAATGCTCACTTTACCTTTGTTTCATGGAAACATATATGGTTGAATGTCCTTGAGAAAGAGCCCCTTAACCACTTGACCTTAATGCTCATTTTACCACTGTTCCATGGTAACATATATAGTTGAATGTCCTTGAGAACGAGCCCCTTAACCACTTGACCTTAATGCTCCCTTTACCATTATCCAATGGCAACATATATGGTTGAATGTCGTTTTGAACGAGCCCCTTAACCACTTGACCTTAATGCTCACTTTACCACTTTTCCATGGCAACATATATGGCTGAATGTCCTTGAGAACAAGCCACTTAACCACTTGACCTTAATGCTCACTTTACCACTGTTCCATGGCAACATATATGGTTGAACGTCCTTGAGAATGAGCCCCTTAACCACTTGACCTTATTGCTCACTTTATCACTGTTCCATGGCAACATATGAGGTTGAATGTCCTTGAGAACGAGCCCCATAGGCACTTGACCTTAATGCTCACTTTACCACTGTTCCATGGCAACATACACGGTTGAATGTCCTTGAGAACGAGCTCCTTAACCAAGTGACCTTAATGCTCACTTTACCACTCTTCCTTGGCAAAATATATGGTTGAATGTCCTTGAGAACGAGCCCCTTAACCACTTGACCTTAATGCTCACTTTACCACTGTTCCATGGCAACATATATGGTTGAATGTCCTTGAGAACGAGCCCCTTAACCACTTGACCTTATGCTCACTTTACCACTGTTCCATGGCAACATATATGGTTGAATGTCCTTGAGAATGAGCCCCCTAAGCACTTGACCTTAATGCTCAATTTACCTCTGTTCCATGGCAACATATGGTTGAATGTCCTTGAGAACGAGCCCCTTAACCACTTGACATTAATGCTCACTTTACCACTGTTCCATGGCAACATATATGGTTAAATGTCCTTGAGAACGAGCCCCTTAACCACTTGACCTTAATGCTCACTTTACCACTGTTCCATGGCAAGATATATGGTTGAATGTCCTTGAGAACGAGCCCCTTAACCACTTGACCTTAATGCTTCCTTTACCACTGTTCCATGGCAACATATGTGGTTGAATGTCCTTGAGAACGAGAACCTTAACCACTTGACTTTATGCTCACTTTACCACTGTTCCACGGCAACATATATGGTTGAATGTCCTTGAGAACGAGCCCCTTAACCACTTGACCTTAATGCTCACTTTACTACTGTTCCATGGCAACATATATGGTCGAATGTCCTTGAGAACGAGCCCCTTAACCATTTGACCTTAATGCTCACTTAACCACTGTTCCATGGCAATATATATGGTTGAATGTCCTTGAGAACGAGCCCCTTAACCACTTGACCTTAATGCTCCCTTTACCACTGTTCCATGGCAACATATGTGGTTGAATGTCCTTGAGAACGAGAACCTTAACCACTTTACCTTAATGCTCACTTTACCACTGTTCCATGGCAACATATATGGTTGAATGTCCTTGAGAACGAGCCACACAACCACTTGACCTTAATGCTCACTTTACCACTGTTCCATGGCAACATATATGGTTGAATGTACTTGAGAAAAAGCCCCTTAACCACTTGACCTTAATGCTCACTTCATTACTTTTCCATGGCAACATATATGGTTGAATGTCCTTAAGAACGAGCCCCTTAACCACTTGGACTTAATGCTCACTTTACCACTGTTCCATGGCAATATATATGGTTGAATGTCCTTGAGAACGAGCCCCTTAACCACTTGACCTTAATGCTCACTTTACCACTGTTCCATGGCAACATATATGGTTGAATGTCCTTGAGAACGAGCCCCTTAACCACTTGACCTTATTGCTCACTTTACCACTGTTCCATTAAACATATATGGTTGAATGTCCTTGAGAACGAGCCCCTTAACCACTTGACCTTAATGCTCACTTTACCACTGTTCCATGGCAACATATATGGTTGAATGTCGTTTTGAACGAGCCCCTTAACCACTTGACCTTATTGCTCACTTTACCACTGTTCCATTAAACATATATGGTTGAATGTCCTTGAGAACGAACCCCTTAACCACTTGACCTTAATGCTAACTTTACCACTGTTCCATGGCAACATATATGGTTGAATGTCTTTGAGAACGAGCCCCCTAACCACTTGACCTTAATGCTCACTTTACCACTGTTCCATGGTAACATATATGGTTGAATGTATTTGAGAAAGAGCCCCTTAAACACTTGACCTTAATGCTCACTTTACCACTGTTCCATAGCAACATATAAGGTTGAATGTCCTTGAGAACGAGCCCCTTAACCACTTGACCTTAATGTTCACTTTACCACTGTTCCATGGCAACATATATTGTTGAATGTCCTTGAGAACGAGCCCCTTAACCACTTGACCTTAATGCTCACTTTACCACTGTTACATGGCAACATATATGGTTGAATGTCCTTAAGAAAGATCCCCTTAACCACTTGACCTTTATGCTCACTACATTACTGTTCCATTGCAGCATATATGGTTGAATGTCCTTGAGAACGAGCCCCTTAACCACTTGACTTTAATGCTCCCTTTACCATTGTCCAATGGCAACATATATGGTTGAATGTCGTTTTGAACGAGCCCCTTAACCACTTGACCTTAATGCTCACTTTACCACTTTTCCATGGCAACATATATGGCTGAATGTCCTTGAGAACGAGCCACTTAACCACTTGACCTTAATGCTCACTTTACCACTGTTCCATGGCAACATATATGGTTGAACGTCCTTGAGAATGAGCCGCTTAACCACTTGACCTTATTGCTCACTTTACCACTGTTCCATGGCAACATATGAGGTTGAATGTCCTTGAGAACGAGCCCCTTAGGCACTTGACCTTAATGCTCACTTTACCACTGTTCCATGGCAACATACACGGTTGAATGTCCTTGAGAACGAGCTCCTTAACCACTTGACCTTAATGCTCACTTTACCACTCTTCCATAACAAAATATATGGTTGAATGTCCTTAAGAACGAGCCCCTTAACCACTTGAAATTAATGCTCACTTTACCACTGTTCCATGGCAACATATATGGTTGAATGTCCTTAAGAACGAGCCCCTTAACCACTTGACCTTATGCTCACTTTACCACTGTTCCGTGGCAACATATATGGTTGAATGTCCTTGAGAATGAGCCCCCTAAGCACTTGACCTTAATGCTCAATTTACCTCTGTTCCATGGCAACATATGGTTGAATGTCCTTGAGAACGAGCCCCTTAACTACTTGACCTTAATACTCACTTAAACACTGTACCATGGCAACATTAATGGTTGAATGTCCTTGAGAATGAGCCCCATAACCACTTGACCTAAATGCTCATTTTACCACTGTTCCATGGCAACATATAGGGTTGAATGTCCTTGAGAACGAGCCCCCTAACCACTTGACCTCAATGCTCACTTTACCTTTGTTTCATGGAAACATATATGGTTGAATGTCCTTGAGAAAGAGCCCCTTAACCACTTGACCTTAATGCTCCCTTTACCATTGTCTTATGGCAACATATATGGTTGAATGTCGTTTTGAACGAGCCCCTCAACCACTTGACCTTAATGCTCACTTTACCACTTTTCCATGGCAACCTATATGGCTGAATGTCCTTGAGAACGAGCCACTTAACCACTTGACCTTAATGCTCACTTTACCACTGTTCCATGGCAACATATATGGTTGAACGTCCTTGAGAATGAGCCCCTTAACCACTTGACCTTATTGCTCACTTTACCACTGTTCCATGGCAACATATGAGGTTGAATGTCCTTGAGAACGAGCCCCTTAGGCACTTGACCTTAATGCTCACTTTACCACTGTTCCATGGCAACATACACGGTTGAATGTCCTTGAGAACGAGCTCTTTAACCACTTGACCTTAATGCTCACTTTACCACTCTTCCATGGCAAAATATATGGTTGAATGTCCTTGAGAACGAGCCCCTTAACCACTTGACCTTAATGCTCACTTTACCACTGTTCCATGGCAACATATATGGTTGAATGTCCTTAAGAACGAGCCCCTTAACCACTTGACCTTATGCTCACTTTACCACTGTTCCATGGCAACATATATGGTTGAATGTCCTTGAGAATGAGCCCCCTAAGCACTTGACCTTAATGCTCAATTTACCTCTGTTCCATGGCAACATATGGTTGAATGTCCTTGAGAACGAGCCCCTTAACCACTTGACCTTAATGCTCACTTTACCACTGTTCCATGGCAACATATATGGTTGAATGTCCTTGAGAACGAGCCCCTTAACCACTTGACCTTAATGCTCACTTTACCACTGTTCCATGGCAAGATATATGGTTGAATGTCCTTGAGAACGAGCCCCTTAACCACTTGACCTTAATGCTCACTTTACCACTGTTCCATGGCAACATATATGGTTGAATGTCCTTGAGAACGAGCCTTTTAACCACTTGACCTTATTGCTCACTTTACCACTGTTCCATTAAACATATATGGTTGAATGTCCTTGAGAACGAACCCCTTAACCACTTGACCTTAATGCTAACTTTACCACTGTTCCATGGCAACATATATGGTTGAATGTCTTTGAGAACGAGCCCCCTAACCACTTGACCTTAATGCTCACTTTACCACTGTTCCATGGTAACATATATGGTTGAATGTATTTGAGAAAGAGCCCCTTAAACACTTGACCTTAATGCTCACTTTACCACTGTTCCATAGCAACATATAAGGTTGAATGTCCTTGAGAACGAGCCCCTTAACCACTTGACCTTAATGCTCACTTTACCACTGTTCCATGGCAACATATATTGTTGAATGTCCTTGAGAACGAGCCCCTTAACCACTTGACCTTAATGCTCACTTTACCACTGTTACATGGCAACAGATATGGTTGAATGTCCTTAAGAACGATCCCCTTAACCACTTGACCTTTATGCTCACTACATTACTGTTCCATTGCAGCATATATGGTTGAATGTTTTTGAGAAAGAGCCCCTTAACCACTTGACCTTAATACTCACTTAACCACTGTACCATGGCAACATATATGGTTGAATGTCCTTGAGAATGAGCCCCCTAACCACTTGACCTAAATGCTCACTTTACTACTGTTCCATGGCAACATATAGGGTTGAATGTCCTTGAGAACGAGCCCCCTAACCACTTGACCTCAATGCTCACTTTACCTTTGTTTCATGGAAACATATATGGTTGAATGTCCTTGAGAAAGAGCCCCTTAACCACTTGACCTTAATGCTCATTTTACCACTGTTCCATGGTAACATATATAGTTGAATGTCCTTGAGAACGAGCCCCTTAACCACTTGACCTTAATGCTCCCTTTACCATTATCCAATGGCAACATATATGGTTGAATGTCGTTTTGAACGAGCCCCTTAACCACTTGACCTTAATGCTCACTTTACCACTTTTCCATGGCAACATATATGGCTGAATGTCCTTGAGAACAAGCCACTTAACCACTTGACCTTAATGCTCACTTTACCACTGTTCCATGGCAACATATATGGTTGAACGTCCTTGAGAATGAGCCCCTTAACCACTTGACCTTATTGCTCACTTTATCACTGTTCCATGGCAACATATGAGGTTGAATGTCCTTGAGAACGAGCCCCTTAGGCACTTGACCTTAATGCTCACTTTACCACTGTTCCATGGCAACATACACGGTTGAATGTCCTTGAGAACGAGCTCCTTAACCAAGTGACCTTAATGCTCACTTTACCACTCTTCCTTGGCAAAATATATGGTTGAATGTCCTTGAGAACGAGCCCCTTAACCACTTGACCTTAATGCTCACTTTACCACTGTTCCATGGCAACATATATGGTTGAATGTCCTTGAGAACGAGCCCCTTAACCACTTGACCTTATGCTCACTTTACCACTGTTCCATGGCAACATATATGGTTGAATGTCCTTGAGAATGAGCCCCCTAAGCACTTGACCTTAATGCTCAATTTACCTCTGTTCCATGGCAACATATGGTTGAATGTCCTTGAGAACGAGCCCCTTAACCACTTGACCTTAATGCTCACTTTACCACTGTTCCATGGCAACATATATGGTTAAATGTCCTTGAGAACGAGCCCCTTAACCACTTGACCTTAATGCTCACTTTACCACTGTTCCATGGCAAGATATATGGTTGAATGTCCTTGAGAACGAGCCCCTTAACCACTTGACCTTAATGCTTCCTTTACCACTGTTCCATGGCAACATATGTGGTTGAATGTCCTTGAGAACGAGAACCTTAACCACTTGACTTTATGCTCACTTTACCACTGTTCCACGGCAACATATATGGTTGAATGTCCTTGAGAACGAGCCCCTTAACCACTTGACCTTAATGCTCACTTTACCACTGTTCCATGGCAACATATATGGTCGAATGTCCTTGAGAACGAGCCCCTTAACCATGCTCACTTAACCAATGTTCCATGGCAATATATATGGTTGAATGTCCTTGAGAACGAGCCCCTTAACCACTTGACCTTAATGCTCCCTTTACCACTGTTCCATGGCAACATATGTGGTTGAATGTCCTTGAGAACGAGAACCTTAACCACTTTACCTTAATGCTCACTTTACCACTGTTCCATGGCAACATATATGGTTGAATGTCCTTGAGAACGAGCCACACAACCACTTGACCTTAATGCTCACTTTACCACTGTTCCATGGCAACATATATGGTTGAATGTACTTGAGAAAAAGCCCCTTAACCACTTGACCTTAATGCTCACTTCATTACTTTTCCATGGCAACATATATGGTTGAATGTCCTTAAGAACGAGCCCCTTAACCACTTGGACTTAATGCTCACTTTACCACTGTTCCATGGCAATATATATGGTTGAATGTCCTTGAGAACGAGCCCCTTAACCACTTGACCTTAATGCTCACTTTACCACTGTTCCATGGCAACATATATGGTTGAATGTCCTTGAGAACGAGCCCCTTAACCACTTGACCTTATTGCTCACTTTACCACTGTTCCATTAAACATATATGGTTGAATGTCCTTGAGAACGAACCCCTTAACCACTTGACCTTAATGTTAACTTTACCACTGTTCCATGGCAACATATATGGTTGAATGTCTTTGAGAACGAGCCCCCTAACCACTTGACCTTAATGCTCACTTTACCACTGTTCCATGGTAACATATATGGTTGAATGTATTTGAGAAAGGGCCCCTTAAACACTTGACCTTAATGCTCACTTTACCACTGTTCCATAGCAACATATAAGGTTGAATGTCCTTGAGAACGAGCCCCTTAACCACTTGACCTTAATGCTCACTTTACCACTGTTCCATGGCAACATATATTGTTGAATGTCCTTGAGAACGAGCCCCTTAACCACTTAACCTTAATACTTACTTTACTACTGTTCCATGGCAACATATATGGTTGAATGTCCTTGAGAACGAGCCCCTTAACCACTTGACCTTAATGCTCACTTTACCACTGTTCCATGGCAACATATATGGTTGAATGTTCTTGAGAACGAGCCCCTTAACCACTTGACCTTAATGCTCACTTTACCACTGTTCCATGGCAACATATATGGTTGAATGTCCTTGAGAACTATTCCCTTAACCACTTGACCTTAATGCTCCTTTTACCACTGTTCCATGGCAACATATGTGGTTGAATGTCCTTGAGAACGAGCCCCTTAACCACTTGACCTTAATGCTCACTTTACCACTGTTCCATGGTAACATATATGGTTGAATGTCCTTGTGAACGAGCCACTTAACCACTTGACCTTAATGCTCACTTTACCACTGTTCCATGGCAACATATATGGTTGAATGTCCTTGAGAATGAGCCCCTTAACCACTTGACCTTAATTCTCTCTTTTCCACTGTTCCATGGCAACATATACGGTTGAATGTACTTGAGAATGAGCCCCTTAACCACTTGACCTTAATGCTCACTTCATTACTTTTCCATGGCAACATATATGGTTGAATGTCCTTGAGAACGAGCAATTTAACCACTTGACCTTAATGCTAACTTTACCACTGTTCCATGGCAACATATATGGTTGAATGTCCTTGAGAACGAGCCACTTAACCACTTGACCTTAATGCTCACTTTACCACTGTTCCATGGCAACATATATGGTTGAATGTCCTTGAGAATGAGCCCCTTAACCACTTGACCTTAATTCTCTCTTTTCCACTGTTCCATGGCAACATATACGGTTGAATGTACTTGAGAATGAGCCCCTTAACCACTTGACCTTAATGCTCACTTCATTACTTTTCCATGGCAACATATATGGTTGAATGTCCTTGAGAACGAGCCCCTTAACCACTTGACCTTAATGCTAACTTTACCACTGTTCCATGGCAACATATATGGTTGAATGTCCTTGAGAACGAGCCCCTTCACCACTTGACCTTAATGCTAACTTTACCACTGTTCCATGGCAACATATATGGTTGAATGTCTTTGAGATCGAGCCCCTTAACCACTTGACCTTAATGCTCACTTTACCAATGTTCCTTGTCAACATATATGGTTGAATGTCCTTGAGAACGAGCCCCTTAACCACTTGACCTTAATGCTCACTTTACCACTGTTCCATGGCAACATATATGGTTGAATGTCCTTGAGAACGAGCCCCTTAACCACTTGACCTCTATGCTCATTACATTACTGTTCCATTGCAACATATATGGTTGAATGTCATTGAGAACGAGCCCCTTAACCACTTGACTTTAATGCTCACTTTACCACTGTTCCATGGCAACATATATGGTTGAATGTCCTTGAGAATGAGCCCCCTAACCACTTGACCTTAATGCTCACTTTACCACTGTTCCATGGCAATATATAGGGTAGAATGTCCTTGAGAACGTGCTCCCTAACCACTTGACCTTAATGCTCACTTTAATTCTGTTCCATGGCAACATATATGGTTGAATGTCCTTGAGAACGAGCCCCTTAACCACTTGACCTTAATTCTCACTTTTCCACTGTTCCATGGCAACATATATGGTTGAATGTACTTGAGAACGAGCCCTTTAACCACTTGACCTTAATGCTCACTTTACCACTGTTCCATGGCAACATATATGGTTGAATGTCCTTGAAAACGAGCCCCTTAACCACTTGACCTTAATGCTCACTTTACCACTGTTCCATGGCAACATATATGGTTGAATGTCCTTGAGATGGAGCCCCTTAACCACTTGACCTTATTGCTCACTTTACCACTGTTCCATGGCAACATATATGGTTGAATGTCATTGAGAACGAGCCCCTTAACCACTTGACTTTATTGCTCACTTTACCACTGTTCCATGGCAACATTTATGGTTGAGTGTCCTTGAGAACGAGCCACTAAACCACTTGACCTTAATGCTCACTTTACCACTGTTCCATGGCAACATATATGGTTGAATGTCCTTAAAAACGAGCCCCTTAACCACTTGACCTTATTGCTCACTTTACCACAGTTCCATGGCAACATATATGGTTGAATGTTCTTGAGAACGAGCCCCTCAACCACTTAACCTTAATGCTCACTTTACCACTGTTCCATGGCAACATATATGGTTGAATGTCCTTGAGAACGAGCCCCTTAACCACTTGACCTTAATGATCACTTTACCACTGTTCCATGGCAACATATATTGTTGAATGTCCTTGAGAACGAGCCCCTTAACCACTTGACCTTAATGCTCACTTTACCACTGTTACATGGAAACATATATGGTTGAATGTCCTTAAGAACGATCCCCTTAACCACTTGACCTTAATGATCACTTTACCACTGTTCCATGGAAACATATATAGTTGAATGTCCTTGAGATGGAGCCCCTTAATCACTTGACCTTAATGCTCACTTTACCACTGATACATGGCAACATATATGGTTGAATGTCCTTGAGAACGAGACCCTTAACCACTAGACCTTTATGCTCACTACATTACTGTTCCATTGCATTATATATGGTTGAATGTCCTTGAGAACGAGCCCCTTAACCACTTGACCTTAATACTCACTTAACCACTGTACCAGGGCAACATATATGGTTGAATGTCCTTGAGAACAAGCCCGTTAACCACTTGACCTTAATGCTCACTTTACCACTTCCATGGCAACATATATGGCTGAATGTCCTTGAGAACGAGCCCCTTAACCACTTGACCTTAATGCTCACTTTACCACTGTTCCATGGCAAGATATATGGTTGAATGTCCTTGAGAACGAGCCCCTTAACCACTTGACCTTAATGCTCACTTTACCACTGTTCCATGGCAACATATATTGTTGAATGTCCTTGAGAACGAGCCCCTTAACCACTTGACCTTAATGCTCACTTTACCACTGTTACATGGCAACATATATAATGTTGAATGTCCTTAAGAAAGATCCCCTTAACCACTTGACCTTTATGCTCACTACATTACTGTTCCATTGCAGCATATATGGTTGAATGTCCTTGAGAAAGAGCCCCTTAACCACTTGACCTTAATACTCACTTAACCACTGTACCATGGCAACATATATGGTTGAATGTCCTTGAGAATGAGCCCCCTAACCACTTGACCTAAATGCTCACTTTACCACTGTTTCATGGCAACATATATTGTTGAATGTCCTTGAGAACGAGCCCCCTAACCACTTGACCTCAATGCTCACTTAACCTTTGTTTCATGGAAACATATATGGTTGAATGTCCTTGAGAAAGAGCCCCTTAACCACTTGACCTTAATGCTCACTTTACCACTGTTCCATGGCAACATATATGGTTGAACGTCCTCGAGAATGAGCCACTTAACCACTTGACCTTAATGCTCACTTTACCACTGTTCCATGGCAACATATATGGTTGAACGTCCTTGAGAATGAGCCCCTTAACCACTTGACCTTATTGCTCACTTTACCACTGTTCCATGGCAACATATGAGGTTGAATGTCCTTGAGAACGAGCCCCTTAGGCACTTGACCTTAATGCTCACTTTACCACTGTTCCATGGCAACATATACGGTTGAATGTCCTTGAGAACGAGCTCCTTAACCACTTGACCTTAATGCTCACTTTACCACTCTTCCATGGCAAAATATATGGTTGAATGTCCTTAAGAACGAGCCCCTTAACCACTTGACCTTAATGCTCACTTTACCACTGTTCCATGGCAACATATATGGTTGAATGTCCTTAAGAACGAGCCCCTTAACCACTTGACCTTATGCTCACTTTACCACTGTTCCGTGGCAACATATATAATTGAATGTCCTTGAGAATGAGCCCCCTAAGCACTTGACCTTAATGCTCAATTTACCTCTGTTCCATGGCAACATATGGTTGAATGTCCTTGAGAACGAGCCCCTTAACCACTTGACCTTAATGCTCACTTTACCACTGTTCCATGGCAACATATATGGTTGAATGTCCTTGAGAACGAGCCCCTTAACCACTTGACCTTAATGCTCACTTTACCACTGTTCCATGGCAAGATATATGGTTGAATGTCCTTGAGAACGAGCCCCTTAACCACTTGACCTTAATGCTCACTTTACCACTGTTCCATGGCAACATATATGGTTGAATGTCCTTGAGAACGAGCCTTTTAACCACTTGACCTTATTGCTCACTTTACCACTGTTCCATTAAACATATATGGTTGAATGTCCTTGAGAACGAACCCCTTAACCACTTGACCTTAATGCTAACTTTACCACTGTTCCATGGCAACATATATGGTTGAATGTCTTTGAGAACGAGCCCCTAACCACTTGACCTTAATGCTCACTTTACCACAGTTCCATGGTAACATATATGGTTGAATGTATTTGAGAAAGAGCCCCTTAAACACTTGACCTTAATGCTCACTTTACCACTGTTCCATAGCAACATATAAGGTTGAATGTCCTTGAGAACGAGCCCCTTAACCACTTGACCTTAATGCTCACTTTACCACTGTTCCATGGCAACATATATTGTTGAATGTCCTTGAGAACGAGCCCCTTAACCACTTGACCTTAATGCTCACTTTACCACTGTTACATGGCAACATATATGGTTGAATGTCCTTAAGAACGATCCCCTTAACCACTTGCCCTTTATGCTCACTACATTACTGTTCCATTGCAGCATATATGGTTGAATGTCCTTGAGAAAGAGCCCCTTAACCACTTGACCTTAATACTCACTTAACCACTGTACCATGGCAACATATATGGTTGAATGTCCTTGAGAATGAGCCCCCTAACCACTTGACCTAAATGCTCACTTTACCACTGTTCCATGGCAACATATATTGTTGAATGTCCTTGAGAACGAGCCCCCTAACCACTTGACCTCAATGCTCACTTTACCTTTGTTTCATGGAAACATATATGGTTGAATGTCCTTGAGAAAGAGCCCCTTAACCACTTGACCTTAATGCTCACTTTACCACTGTTCCATGGCAACATATATGGTTGAATGTCCTTGAGAACGAGCCCCTTAACCACTTGACTTTAATGCTCCCTTTACCATTGTCCAATGGCAACATATATGGTTGAATGTCGTTTTGAACGAGCCCCTTAACCACTTGACCTTAATGCTCACTTTACCACTTTTCCATGGCAACATATATGGCTAAATGTCCTTGAGAACGAGCCACTTAACCACTTGACCTTAATGCTCACTTTACCACTGTTCCATGGCAACATATATGGTTGAACGTCCTTGAGAATGAGCCCCTTAACCACTTGACCTTATTGCTCACTTTACCACTGTTCCATGGCAACATATGAGGTTGAATGTCCTTGAGAACGAGCCCCTTAGGCACTTGACCTTAATGCTCACTTTACCACTGTTCCATGGCAACATACACGGTTGAATGTCCTTGAGAACGAGCTCCTTAACCACTTGACCTTAATGCTCACTTTACCACTCTTCCATAACAAAATATATGGTTGAATGTCCTTAAGAACGAGCCCCTTAACCACTTGAAATTAATGCTCACTTTACCACTGTTCCATGGCAACATATATGGTTGAATGTCCTTAAGAACGAGCCCCTTAACCACTTGACCTTATGCTCACTTTACCACTGTTCCGTGGCAACATATATGGTTGAATGTCCTTGAGAATGAGCCCCCTAAGCACTTGACCTTAATGCTCAATTTACCTCTGTTCCATGGCAACATATGGTTGAATGTCCTTGAGAACGAGCCCCTTAACCACTTGACCTTAATGCTCACTTTACCACTGTTCCATGGCAACATATATGGTTGAATGTCCTTGAGAACGAGCCCCTTAACCACTTGACCTTAATGCTCACTTTACCACTGTTCCATGTCAAGATATATGGTTGAATGTCCTTGAGAACGAGCCCCTTAACCACTTGACCTTAATGCTCACTTTACCACTGTTCCATGGCAACATATATGGTTGAATGTCCTTGAGAACGAGCCTTTTAACCACTTGACCTTATTGCTCACTTTACCACTGTTCCATTAAACATATATGGTTGAATGTCCTTGAGAACGAACCCCTTAACCACTTGACCTTAATGCTAACTTTACCACTGTTCCATGGCAACATATATGGTTGAATGTCTTTTGAGAACGAGCCCCTAACCACTTGACCTTAATGCTCACTTTACCACTGTTCCATGGTAACATATATGGTTGAATGTATTTGAGAAAGAGCCCCTTAAACACTTGACCTTAATGCTCACTTTACCCACTGTTCCATAGCAACATATAAGGTTGAATGTCCTTGAGAACGAGCCCCTTAACCACTTGTTCTTAATGCTCACTTTACCACTGTTCCATGGCAACATATATTGTTGAATGTCCTTGAGAACGAGCCCCTTAACCACTTGACCTTAATGCTCACTTTACCACTGTTACATGGCAACATATATGGTTGACTGTCCTTAAGAACGATCCCCTTAACCACTTGCCCTTTATGCTCACTACATTACTGTTCCATTGCAGCATATATGGTTGAATGTCCTTGAGAAAGAGCCCCTTAACCACTTGACCTTAATACTCACTTAACCACTGTACCATGGCAACATTAATGGTTGAATGTCCTTGAGAATGAGCCCCCTAACCACTTGACCTAAATGCTCATTTTACCACTGTTCCATGGCAACATATAGGGTTGAATGTCCTTGAGAACGAGCCCCCTAACCACTTGACCTCAATGCTCACTTTACCTTTGTTTCATGGAAACATATATGGTTGAATGTCCTTGAGAAAGAGCCCCTTAACCACTTGACCTTAATGCTCCCTTTACCATTGTCTTATGGCAACATATATGGTTGAATGTCGTTTTGAACGAGCCCCTCAACCACTTGACCTTAATGCTCACTTTACCACTTTTCCATGGCAACATATATGGCTGAATGTCCTTGAGAACGAGCCACTTAACCACTTGACCTTAATGCTCACTTTACCACTGTTCCATGGCAACATATATGGTTGAACGTCCTTGAGAATGAGCCCCTTAACCACTTGACCTTATTGCTCACTTTACCACTGTTCCATGGCAACATATGAGGTTGAATGTCCTTGAGAACGAGCCCCTTAGGCACTTGACCTTAATGCTCACTTTACCACTGTTCCATGGCAACATACACGGTTGAATGTCCTTGAGAACGAGCTCCTTAACCACTTGACCTTAATGCTCACTTTACCACTCTTCCATGGCAAAATATATGGTTGAATGTCCTTGAGAACGAGCCCCTTAACCACTTGACCTTAATGCTCACTTTACCACTGTTCCATGGCAACATATATGGTTGAATGTCCTTAAGAACGAGCCCCTTAACCACTTGACCTTAATGCTCACTTTACCACTGTTCCATGGCAACATATATGGTTGAATGTCCTTGAGAATGAGCCCCCTAAGCACTTGACCTTAATGCTCAATTTACCTCTGTTCCATGGCAACATATGGTTGAATGTCCTTGAGAACGAGCCCCTTAACCACTTGACCTTAATGCTCACTTTACCACTGTTCCATGGCAACATATATGGTTGAATGTCCTTGAGAACGAGCCCCTTAACCACTTGACCTTAATGCTCACTTTACCACTGTTCCATGGCAAGATATATGGTTGAATGTCCTTGAGAACGAGCCCCTTAACCACTTGACCTTAATGCTCACTTTACCACTGTTCCATGGCAACATATATGGTTGAATGTCCTTGAGAACGAGCCTTTTAACCACTTGACCTTATTGCTCACTTTACCACTGTTCCATTAAACATATATGGTTGAATGTCCTTGAGAACGAACCCCTTAACCACTTGACCTTAATGCTAACTTTACCACTGTTCCATGGCAACATATATGGTTGAATGTCTTTGAGAACGAGCCCCCTAACCACTTGACCTTAATGCTCACTTTACCACTGTTCCATGGTAACATATATGGTTGAATGTATTTGAGAAAGAGCCCCTTAAACACTTGACCTTAATGCTCACTTTACCACTGTTCCATAGCAACATATAAGGTTGAATGTCCTTGAGAACGAGCCCCTTAACCACTTGACCTTAATGCTCACTTTACCACTGTTCCATGGCAACATATTTTGTTGAATGTCCTTGAGAACGAGCCCCTTAACCACTTGACCTTAATGCTCACTTTACCACTGTTCCATAGCAACATATAAGGTTGAATGTCCTTGAGAACGAGCCCCTTAACCACTTGACCTTAATGCTCACTTTACCACTGTTCCATGGCAACATATATGGTTGAATGTCCTTGAGAATGAGCCCCCTAACCACTTGACCTAAATGCTCACTTTACCACTGTTCCATGGCAACATATAGGGTTGAATGTCCTTGAGAACGAGCCCCCTAACCGCTTGACCTCAATGCTCACTTTACCTTTGTTTCATGGAAACATATATGGTTGAATGTCCTTGAGAAAGAGCCCCTTAACCACTTGACCTTAATGCTCATTTTACCACTGTTCCATGGTAACATATATGGTTGAATGTCCTTGAGAACGAGCCCCTTAACCACTTGACCTTAATGCTCCCTTTACCATTGTCCAATGGCAACATATATGGTTGAATGTCGTTTTGAACGAGCCCCTTAACCACTTGACCTTAATGCTCACTTTACCACTTTTCCATGGCAACATATATGGCTGAATGTCCTTGAGAACAAGCCACTTAACCACTTGACCTTAATGCTCACTTTACCACTGTTCCATGGCAACATATATGGTTGAACGTCCTTGAGAATGAGCCCCTTAACCACTTGACCTTATTGCTCACTTTACCACTGTTCCATGGCAACATATGAGGTTGAATGTCCTTGAGAACGAGCCCCTTAGGCACTTGACCTTAATGCTCACTTTACCACTGTTCCATGGCAACATACACGGTTGAATGTCCTTGAGAACGAGCTCCTTAACCAAGTGACCTTAATGCTCACTTTACCACTCTTCCGTGGCAAAATATATGGTTGAATGTCCTTGAGAACGAGCCCCTTAACCACTTGACCTTAATGCTCACTTTACCACTGTTCCATGGCAACATATATGGTTGAATGTCCTTGAGAACGAGCCCCTTAATCACTTGACCTTATGCTCACTTTACCACTGTTCCATGGCAACATATATGGTTGAATGTCCTTGAGAATAAGCCCCCTAAGCACTTGACCTTAATGCTCAATTTACCTCTGTTCCATGGCAACATATGGTTGAATGTCCTTGAGAACGAGCCCCTTAACCACTTGACCTTAATGCTCACTTTACCACTGTTCCATGGCAACATATATGGTTGAATGTCCTTGAGAACGAGCCCCTTAACCACTTGACCTTAATGCTCACTTTACCACTGTTCCATGGCAAGATATATGGTTGAATGTCCTTGAGAACGAGCCCCTTAACCACTTGACCTTAATGCTTCCTTTACCACTGTTCCATGGCAACATATGTGGTTGAATGTCCTTGAGAACGAGCCCCTTAACCACTTGGCCTTAATGCTCACTTTACCACTGTTCCATGCCAACATATATGGTTGAATGTCCTTGAGAACGAGAACCTTAACCACTTGACTTTATGCTCACTTTACCACTGTTCCACGGCAACATATATGGTTGAATGTCCTTGAGAACGAGCCCCTTAACCACTTGACCTTAATGCTCACTTTACCACTGTTCCATGGCAACATATATGGTCGAATGTCCTTGAGAACGAGCCCCTTAACCATTTGACCTTAATGCTCACTTAACCACTGTTCCATGGCAATATATATGGTTGAATGTCCTTGAGAACGAGCCCCTTAACCACTTGACCTTAATGCTCCCTTTACCACTGTTCCATGGCAACATATGTGGTTGAATGTCCTTGAGAACGAGAACCTTAACCACTTTACCTTAATGCTCACTTTACCACTGTTCCATGGCAACATATATGGTTGAATGTCCTTGAGAACGAGCCACACAACCACTTGACCTTAATGCTCACTTTACCACTGTTCCATGGCAACATATATGGTTGAATGTACTTGAGAAAAAGCCCCTTAACCACTTGACCTTAATGCTCACTTCATTACTTTTTTATGGCAACATATATGGTTGAATGTCCTTAAGAACGAGCCCCTTAACCACTTGGACTTAATGCTCACTTTACCACTGTTCCATGGCAATATATATGGTTGAATGTCCTTGAGAACGAGCCCCTTAACCACTTGACCTTAATGCTCACTTTACCACTGTTCCATGGCAACATATATGGTTGAATGTCCTTGAGAACGAGCCCCTTAACCACTTGACCTTATTGCTCACTTTACCACTGTTCCATTAAACATATATGGTTGAATGTCCTTGAGAACGAACCCCTTAACCACTTGACCTTAATGCTAACTTTACCACTGTTCCATGGCAACATATATGGTTGAATGTCTTTGAGAACGAGCCCCCTAACCACTTGACCTTAATGCTCACTTTACCACTGTTCCATGGTAACATATATGGTTGAATGTATTTGAGAAAGGGCCCCTTAAACACTTGACCTTAATGCTCACTTTACCACTGTTCCATAGCAACATATAAGGTTGAATGTCCTTGAGAACGAGCCCCTTAACCACTTGACCTTAATGCTCACTTTACCACTGTTCCATGGCAACATATATTGTTGAATGTCCTTGAGAACGAGCCCCTTAACCACTTAACCTTAATACTTACTTTACTACTGTTCCATGGCAACATATATGGTTGAATGTCCTTGAGAACGAGCCCCTTAACCACTCGTTCTCAAGGACATTCAACAATATATGTTGCCATGGAACAGTGGTAAAGTGAGCATTAAGGTCAAGTGGTTAAGGGGCTCGTTCTCAAGGACATTCAACCTTATATGTTGCTATGGAACAGTGGTAAAGTGAGCATTAAGGTCAAGTGTTTAAGGGGCTCTTTCTCAAATACATTCAACCATATATGTTACCATGGAACAGTGGTAAAGTGAGCATTAAGGTCAAGTGGTTAGGGGCTCGTTCTCAAAGACATTCAACCATATATGTTGCCATGGAACAGTGGTAAAGTTAGCATTAAGGTCAAGTGGTTAAGGGGTTCGTTCTCAAGGACATTCAACCATATGTTTAATGGAACAGTGGTAAAGTGAGCAATAAGGTCAAGTGGTTAAGGGGCTCGTTTTTAAGGACATTCAACCATATATGTTGCCATGGAACAGTGGTAAAGTGAGCATTAAGGTCAAGTGGTTAAGGGGCTCGTCCTCAAGGACATTCAACCATATATCTTGCCATGGAACAGTGGTAAAGTGAGCATTAAGGTCAAGTGGTTAAGGGGCTCGTTCTCAAGGACATTTAACCATATATGTTGCCATGGAACAGTGGTAAAGTGAGCATTAAGGTCAAGTGGTTAAGGGGCTCGTTCTCAAGGACATTCAACCATATGTTGCCATGGAACAGAGGTAAATTGAGCATTAAGGTCAAGTGCTTAGGGGGCTCATTCTCAAGGACATTCAACCATATATGTTGCCACGGAACAGTGGTAAAGTGAGCATAAGGTCAAGTGGTTAAGGGGCTCGTTCTTAAGGACATTCAACCATATATGTTGCCATGGAACAGTGGTAAAGTGAGCATTAAGGTCAAGTGGTTAAGGGGCTCGTTCTCAAGGACATTCAACCATATATGTTGCCATGGAAGAGTGGTAAAGTGAGCATTAAGGTCAAGTGGTTAAAGAGCTCGTTCTCAAGGACATTCAACCGTATATGTTGCCATGGAACAGTGGTAAAGTGAGCATTAAGGTCAAGTGCCTAAGGGGCTCGTTCTCAAGGACATTCAACCTCATATGTTGCCATGGAACAGTGGTAAAGTGAGCAATTAGGTCAAGTGGTTAAGGGGCTCATTCTCAAGGACGTTCAACCATATATGTTGCCATGGAACAGTGGTAAAGTGAGCATTAAGGTCAAGTGGTTAAGTGGCTCATTCTCAAGGACGTTCAACCATATATGTTGCCATGGAACAGTGGTAAAGTGAGCATTAAGGTCAAGTGGTTAAGGGGCTCTTTCTCAAGGACATTCAACCATATATGTTTCCATGAAACAAAGGTAAAGTGAGCATTGAGGTCAAGTGGTTAGAGGGCTCGTTCTCAAGGACATTCAACAATATATGTTGCCATGGAACAGTGGTAAAGTGAGCATTTAGGTCAAGTGGTTAGGGGGCTCATTCTCAAGGACATTCAACCATATATGTTGCCATGGTACAGTGGTTAAGTGAGTATTAAGGTCAAGTGGTTAAGGGGCTCTTTCTCAAGGACATTCAACCATATATGCTGCAATGGAACAGTAATGTAGTGAGCATAAAGGTCAAGTGGTTAAGGGGATCTTTCTTAAGGACATTCAACCATATATGTTGCCATGTAACAGTGGTAAAGTGAGCATTAAGGTCAAGTGGTTAAGGGGCTCGTTCTCAAGGACATTCAACAATATATGTTGCCATGGAACAGTGGTAAAGTGAGCATTAAGGTCAAGTGGTTAAGGGGCTCGTTCTCAAGGACATTCAACCATATATCTTGCCATGGAACAGTGGTAAAGTGAGCATTAAGGTCAAGTGGTTAAGGGGCTCGTTCTCAAGGACATTCAGCCATATATGTTGCCATGGAAGTGGTAAAGTGAGCATTAAGGTCAAGTGGTTAACGGGCTTGTTCTCAAGGACATTCAACCATATATGTTGCCATGGTACAGTGGTTAAGTGAGTATTAAGGTCAAGTGGTTAAGGGGCTCGTTCTCAAGGACATTCAACCATATATAATGCAATGGAACAGTAATGTAGTGAGCATAAAGGTCTAGTGGTTAAGGGTCTCGTTCTCAAGGACATTCAACCATATATGTTGCCATGTATCAGTGGTAAAGTGAGCATTAAGGTCAAGTGATTAAGGGGCTCCATCTCAAGGACATTCAACTATATATGTTTCCATGGAACAGTGGTAAAGTGATCATTAAGGTCAAGTGGTTAAGGGGATCGTTCTTAAGGACATTCAACCATATATGTTTCCATGTAACAGTGGTAAAGTGAGCATTAAGGTCAAGTGGTTAAGGGGCTCGTTCTCAAGGACATTCAACCATATATGTTGCCATGGAACAGTGGTAAAGTGAGCATTAAGGTTAAGTGGTTGAGGGGCTCGTTCTCAAGAACATTCAACCATATATGTTGCCATGGAACTGTGGTAAAGTGAGCAATAAGGTCAAGTGGTTAAGGGGCTCGTTTTTAAGGACATTCAACCATATATGTTGCCATGGAACAGTGGTAAAGTGAGCATTAAGGTCAAGTGGTTTAGTGGCTCGTTCTCAAGGACATTCAACCATAAATGTTGCCATGGAACAGTGGTAAAGTGAGCAATAAGGTCAAGTGGTTAAGGGGCTCGTTCTCAAGGACATTCAACCATATATGTTGCCATGGAACAGTGGTAAAGTGAGCAATAAGGTCAAGTGGTTAAGGGGCTCCATCTCAAGGACATTCAACCATATATGTTGCCATGGAACAGTGGTAAAGTGAGCATTAAGGTCAAGTGGTTAAGGGGCTCGTTTTCAAGGACATTCAACCATATATGTTGCCATGGAACAGTGGTAAAGTGAGCATTAAGGTCAAGTGGTTAAGGGGCTCGTTCTCAAGTACATTCAACCATATATGTTGCCATGGAACAGTGGAAAAGTGAGAATTAAGGTCAAGTGGTTAAGGGGCTCGTTCTCAAGGACATTCAACCATATATGTTGCCATGGAACAGAATTAAAGTGAGCATTAAGGTCAAGTGGTTAGGGAGCTCGTTCTCAAGGACATTCAACCCTATATATTGCCATGGAACAGTGGTAAAGTGAGCATTAAGGTCAAGTGGTTAGGGGGCTCATTCTCAAGGACATTCAACCATATATGTTGCCATGGAACAGTGGTAAAGTGAGCATTAAAGTCAAGTGGTTAAGGGGCTCGTTCTCAATGACATTCAACCATATATGTTGCAATGGAACAGTAATGTAATGAGCATAGAGGTCAAGTGGTTAAGGGGCTCGTTCTCAAGGACATTCAACCATATATGTTGCCATGGAACAGTGGTAAAGTGAGCATTAAGGTCAAGTGGTTAAGGGGCTCGTTCTCAAGGACATTCAACCATATATGTTGACAAGGAACATTGGTAAAGTGAGCATTAAGGTCAAGTGGTTAAGGGGCTCGATCTCAAAGACATTCAACCATATATGTTGCCATGGAACAGTGGTAAAGTTAGCATTAAGGTCAAGTGGTGAAGGGGCTCGTTCTCAAGGACATTCAACCATATATGTTGCCATGGAACAGTGGTAAAGTTAGCATTAAGGTCAAGTGGTTAAGGGGCTCGTTCTCAAGGACATTCAACCATATATGTTGCCATGGAAAAGTAATGAAGTGAGCATTAAGGTCAAGTGGTTAAGGGGCTCATTCTCAAGTACATTCAACCGTATATGTTGCCATGGAACAGTGGAAAAGAGAGAATTAAGGTCAAGTGGTTAAGGGGCTCATTCTCAAGGACATTCAACCATATATGTTGCCATGGAACAGTGGTAAAGTGAGCATTAAGGTCAAGTGGTTAAGTGGCTCGTTCACAAGGACATTCAACCATATATGTTACCATGGAACAGTGGTAAAGTGAGCATTAAGGTCAAGTGGTTAAGGGGCTCGTTCTCAAGGACATTCAACCACATATGTTGCCATGGAACAGTGGTAAAAGGAGCATTAAGGTCAAGTGGTTAAGGGGCTAGTTCTCAAGGACATTCAACCATATATGTTGCCATGGAACAGTGGTAAAGTGAGCATTAAGGTCAAGTGGTTAAGGGGCTCGTTCTCAAGAACATTCAACCATATATGTTGCCATGGAACAGTGGTAAAGTGAGCATTAAGGTCAAGTGGTTAAGGGGCTCGTTCTCAAGGACATTCAACCATATATGTTGCCATGGAACAGTAGTAAAGTAAGTATTAAGGTTAAGTGGTTAAGGGGCTCGTTCTCAAGGACATTCAACAATATATGTTGCCATGGAACAGTGGTAAAGTGAGCATTAAGGTCAAGTGGTTAAGGGGCTCGTTCTCAAGGACATTCAACCTTATATGTTGCTATGGAACAGTGGTAAAGTGAGCATTAAGGTCAAGTGTTTAAGGGGCCCTTTCTCAAATACATTCAACCATATATGTTACCATGGAACAGTGGTAAAGTGAGCATTAAGGTCAAGTGGTTAGGGGGCTCGTTCTCAAAGACATTCAACCATATATGTTGCCATGGAACAGTGGTAAAGTTAGCATTAAGGTCAAGTGGTTAAGGGGTTCGTTCTCAAGGACATTCAACCATATATGTTTAATGGAACAGTGGTAAAGTGAGCAATAAGGTCAAGTGGTTAAGGGGCTCGTTCTCAAGGACATTCAACCATATATGTTGCCATGGAACAGTGGTAAAGTGAGCATTAAGGTCAAGTGGTTAAGGGGCTCGTTCTCAAGGACATTCAACCATATATATTGCCATGGAACAGTGGTAAAGTGAGCATTAAGTCCAAGTGGTTAAGGGGCTCGTTCTTAAGGACATTCAACCATATATGTTGCCATGGAAAAGTAATGAAGTGAGCATTAAGGTCAAGTGGTTAAGGGGCTTTTTCTCAAGTACATTCAACCATATATGTTGCCATGGAACAGTGGTAAAGTGAGCATTAAGGTCAAGTGGTTGTGTGGCTCGTTCTCAAGGACATTCAACCATATATGTTGCCATGGAACAGTGGTAAAGTGAGCATTAAGGTAAAGTGGTTAAGGTTCTCGTTCTCAAGGACATTCAACCACATATGTTGCCATGGAACAGTGGTAAAGGGAGCATTAAGGTCAAGTGGTTAAGGGGCTCGTTCTCAAGGACATTCAACCATATATATTGCCATGGAACAGTGGTTAAGTGAGCATTAAGGTCAAATGGTTAAGGGGCTCGTTCTCAAGGACATTCGACCATATATGTTGCCATGGAACAGTGGTAAAGTGAGCATTAAGGTCAAGTGGTTAAGGGGCTCGTTCTCAAGGACATTCAACCATATATGTTGCCGTGGAACAGTGGTAAAGTGAGCATAAAGTCAAGTGGTTAAGGTTCTCGTTCTCAAGGACATTCAACCATATATGTCGGCATGGAACAGTGGTAAAGTGAGCATTAAGGCCAAGTGGTTAAGGGGCTCGTTCTCAAGGACATTCAACCACATATGTTGCCATGGAACAGTGGTAAAGGAAGCATTAAGGTCAAGTGGTTAAGGGGCTCGTTCTCAAGGACATTCAACCATATATCTTGCCATGGAACAGTGGTAAAGTGAGCATTAAGGTCAAGTGGTTAAGGGGCTCGTTCTCAAGGACATTCAACCATATATGTTGCCATGGAACAGTGGTAAAGTGAGCATTAAGGTCAAGTGGTTAAGGGGCTCGTTCTCAAGGACATTCAACCATATGCTGCCATGGAACAGAGGTAAATTGAGCATTAAGGTCAAGTGCTTAGCGGGCTCATTCTCAAGGACATTCAACCATATATGTTGCCATGGAACAGTGGTAAAGTGAGCATTAAGGTCAAGTGGTTAAGGGGCTCGTTCTCAAGGACATTCAACCATATATTTTGCCACGGAAGAGTGGTAAAGTGAGCATTAAGGTCACTTGGTTAAGGAGCTCGTTCTCAAGGACATTCAACCGTGTATGTTGCCATGGAACAGTGGTAAAGTGAGCATTAAGGTCAAGTGCCTAAGGGGCTCGTTCTCAAGGACATTCAACCTCATATGTTGCCATGGAACAGTGGTAAAGTGAGCAATAAGGTCAAGTGGTTAAGGGGCTCATTCTCAAGGACGTTCAACCATATATGTTGCCATGGAACAGTGGTAAAGTGAGCATTAAGGTCAAGTGGTTAAGTGGCTTGTTCTCAAGGACATTCAGCCATATATGTTGCCAGTGGTAAAGGGAGCATTAAGGTCAAGTGGTTAAGGGGCTCGTTCTCAAGGACATTCAACCATATATATTGCCATGGAACAGTGGTTAAGTGAGCATTAAGGTCAAATGGTTAAGGGGCTCGTTCTCAAGGACATTCGACCATATATGTTGCCATGGAACAGTGGTAAAGTGAGCATTAAGGTCAAGTGGTTAAGGGGCTCGTTCTCAAGGACATTCAACCATATATGTTGCCGTGGAACAGTGGTAAAGTGAGCATAAAGTCAAGTGGTTAAGGTTCTCGTTCTCAAGGACATTCAACCATATATGTCGGCATGGAACAGTGGTAAAGTGAGCATTAAGGCCAAGTGGTTAAGGGGCTCGTTCTCAAGGACATTCAACCACATATGTTGCCATGGAACAGTGGTAAAGGAAGCATTAAGGTCAAGTGGTTAAGGGGCTCGTTCTCAAGGACATTCAACCATATATCTTGCCATGGAATAGTGGTAAAGTGAGCATTAAGGTCAAGTGGTTAAGGGGCTCGTTCTCAAGGACATTCAACCATATATGTTGCCATGGAACAGTGGTAAAGTGAGCATTAAGGTCAAGTGGTTAAGGGGCTCGTTCTCAAGGACATTCAACCATATGTTGCCATGGAACAGAGGTAAATTGAGCATTAAGGTCAAGTGCTTAGGGGGCTCATTCTCAAGGACATTCAACCATATATGTTGCCATGGAACAGTGGTAAAGTGAGCATAAGGTCAAGTGGTTAAGGGGCTCGTTCTCAAGGACATTCAACCATATATGTTGCCATGGAACAGTGGTAAAGTAAGCATTAAGGTCAAGTGGTTAAGGGGCTCGTTCTCAAGGACATTCAACCATATATTTTGCCACGGAAGAGTGGTAAAGTGAGCATTAAGGTCACTTGGTTAAGGAGCTCGTTCTCAAGGACATTCAACCGTGTATGTTGCCATGGAACAGTGGTAAAGTGAGCATTAAGGTCAAGTGCCTAAGGGGCTCGTTCTCAAGGACATTCAACCTCATATGTTGCCATGGAACAGTGGTAAAGTGAGCAATAAGGTCAAGTGGTTAAGGGGCTCATTCTCAAGGACGTTCAACCATATATGTTGCCATGGAACAGTGGTAAAGTGAGCATTAAGGTCAAGTGGTTAAGTGGCTTGTTCTCAAGGACATTCAGCCATATATGTTGCCATGGAAAAGTGGTAAAGTGAGCATTAAGGTCAAGTGGTTAAGGGGCTCGTTCAAAACAACATTCAACCATATATGTTGCCATTGGACAATGGTAAAGGGAGCATTAAGGTCAAGTGGTTAAGGGGCTCGTTCTCAAGGACATTCAACCATATATGTTACCATGGAACAGTGGTAAAATGAGCATTAAGGTCAAGTGGTTAAGGGGCTCTTTCTCAAGGACATTCAACCATATATGTTTCCATGAAACAAAGGTAAAGTGAGCATTGAGGTCAAGTGGTTAGGGGGCTCGTTCTCAAGGACATTCAACCCTATATGTTGCCATGGAACAGTGGTAAAGTGAGCATTTAGGTCAAGTGGTTAGGGGGCTCATTCTCAAGGACATTCAACCATATATGTTGCCATGGTACAGTGGTTAAGTGAGTATTAAGGTCAAGTGGTTAAGGGGCTCTTTCTCAAAAACATTCAACCATATATGCTGCAATGGAACAGTAATGTAGTGAGCATAAAGGTCAAGTGGTTAAGGGGATCGTTCTTAAGGACATTCAACCATATGTGTTGCCATGTAACAGTGGTAAAGTGAGCATTAAGGTCAAGTGGTTAAGGGGCTCGTTCTCAAGGACATTCAACAATATATGTTGCCATGGAACAGTGGTAAAGTGAGCATTAAGGTCAAGTGGTTAAGGGGCTCGTTCTCAAGGACATTCAACCTTATATGTTGCTATGGAACAGTGGTAAAGTGAGCATTAAGGTCAAGTGTTTAAGGGGCTCTTTCTCAAATACATTCAACCATATATGTTACCATGGAACAGTGGTAAAGTGAGCATTAAGGTCAAGTGGTTAGGGGGCTCGTTCTCAAAGACATTCAACCATATATGTTGCCATGGAACAGTGGTAAAGTTAGCATTAAGGTCAAGTGGTTAAGGGGTTCGTTCTCAAGGACATTCAACCATATATGTTTAATGGAACAGTGGTAAAGTGAGCAATAAGGTCAAGTGGTTAAAAGGCTCGTTCTCAAGGACATTCAACCATATATGTTGCCATGGAACAGTGGTAAAGTGAGCATTAAGGTCAAGTGGTTAAGGGGCTCGTTCTCAAGGACATTCAACCATATATCTTGCCATGGAACAGTGGTAAAGTGAGCATTAAGGTCAAGTGGTTAAGGGGCTCGTTCTCAAGGACATTCAACCATATATGTTGCCATGGAACAGTGGTAAAGTGAGCATTAAGGTCAAGTGGTTAAGGGGCTCGTTCTCAAGGACATTCAACCATATGTTGCCATGGAACAGAGGTAAATTGAGCATTAAGGTCAAGTGCTTAGGGGGCTCATTCTCAAGGACATTCAACCATATATGTTGCCATGGAACAGTGGTAAAGTGAGCATAAGGTCAAGTGGTTAAGGGGCTCGTTCTTAAGGACATTCAACCATATATGTTGCCATGGAACAGTGGTAAAGTGAGCATTAAGGTCAAGTGGTTAAGGGGCTCGTTCTCAAGGACATTCAACCATATATTTTGCCATGGAAGAGTGGTAAAGTGAGCATTAAGGTCAAGTGGTTAAGGAGCTCGTTCTCAAGGACATTCAACCGTGTATGTTGCCATAGAACAGTGGTAAAGTGAGCATTAAGGTCAAGTGCCTAAGGGGCTCGTTCTCAAGGACATTCAACCTCATATGTTGCCATGGAACAGTGGTAAAGTGAGCAATAAGGTCAAGTGGTTAAGGGGCTCATTCTCAAGGACGTTCAACCATATATGTTGCCATGGAACAGTGGTAAAGTGAGCATTAAGGTCAAGTGGTTAAGTGGCTCGTTCTCAAGGACATTCAGTCATATATGTTGCCATGGAAAAGTGGTAAAGTGAGCATTAAGGTCAAGTGGTTGAGGGGCTCGTTCAAAACGACATTCAACCATATATGTTGCCATAAGACAATGGTAAAGGGAGCATTAAGGTCAAGTGGTTAAGGGGCTCTTTCTCAAGGACATTCAACCATATATGTTTCCATGAAACAAAGGTAAAGTGAGCATTGAGGTCAAGTGGTTAGGGGGCTCGTTCTCAAGGACATTCAACCCTATATGTTGCCATGGAACAGTGGTAAAATGAGCATTTAGGTCAAGTGGTTAGGGGGCTCATTCTCAAGGACATTCAACCATTAATGTTGCCATGGTACAGTGGTTAAGTGAGTATTAAGGTCAAGTGGTTAAGGGGCTCTTTCTCAAGGACATTCAACCATATATGCTGCAATGGAACAGTAATGTAGTGAGCATAAAGGGCAAGTGGTTAAGGGGATCGTTCTTAAGGACATTCAACCATATATGTTGCCATGTAACAGTGGTAAAGTGAGCATTAAGGTCAAGTGGTTAAGGGGCTCGTTCTCAAGGACATTCAACAATATATGTTGCCATGGAACAGTGGTAAAGTGAGCATTAAGAACAAGTGGTTAAGGGGCTCGTTCTCAAGGACATTCAACCTTATATGTTGCTATGGAACAGTGGTAAAGTGAGCATTAAGGTCAAGTGTTTAAGGGGCTCTTTCTCAAATACATTCAACCATATATGTTACCATGGAACAGTGGTAAAGTGAGCATTAAGGTCAAGTGGTTAGGGGCTCGTTCTCAAAGACATTCAACCATATATGTTGCCATGGAACAGTGGTAAAGTTAGCATTAAGGTCAAGTGGTTAAGGGGTTCGTTCTCAAGGACATTCAACCATATATGTTTAATGGAACAGTGGTAAAGTGAGCAATAAGGTCAAGTGGTTAAAAGGCTCGTTCTCAAGGACATTCAACCATATATGTTGCCATGGAACAGTGGTAAAGTGAGCATTAAGGTCAAGTGGTTAAGGGGCTCGTTCTCAAGGACATTCAACCATATATCTTGACATGGAACAGTGGTAAAGTGAGCATTAAGGTCAAGTGGTTAAGGGGCTCGTTCTCAAGGACATTCAACCATATATGTTGCCATGGAACAGTGGTAAAGTGAGCATTAAGGTCAAGTGGTTAAGGGGCTCGTTCTCAAGGACATTCAACCATATGTTGCCATGGAACAGTGGTAAAGTGAGCATTAAGGTCAAGTGGTTAAGGGGCTCGTTCTCAAGGACATTTAACCATATATGTTGCCATGGAACAGTGGTAAAGTGAGCATTAAGGTCAAGTGGTTAAGGGGCTCGTTCTCAAGGACATTCAACCATATGTTGCCATGGAACAGAGGTAAATTGAGCATTAAGGTCAAGTGCTTAGGGGGCTCATTCTCAAGGACATTCAACCATATATGTTGCCACGGAACAGTGGTAAAGTGAGCATAAGGTCAAGTGGTTAAGGGGCTCGTTCTTAAGGACATTCAACCATATATGTTGCCATGGAACAGTGGTAAAGTGAGCATTAAGGTCAAGTGGTTAAGGGGCTCGTTCTTAAGGACATTCAACCATATATTTTGCCATGGAAGAGTGGTAAAGTGAGCATTAAGGTCAAGTGGTTAAAGAGCTCGTTCTCAAGGACATTCAACCGTATATGTTGCCATGGAACAGTGGTAAAGTGAGCATTAAGGTCAAGTGCCTAAGGGGCTCGTTCTCAAGGACATTCAACCTCATATGTTGCCATGGAACAGTGGTAAAGTGAGCAATAAGGTCAAGTGGTTAAGGGGCTCATTCTCAAGGACGTTCAACCATATATGTTGCCATGGAACAGTGGTAAAGTGAGCATTAAGGTCAAGTGGTTAAGTGGCTCATTCTCAAGGACGTTCAACCATATATGTTGCCATGGAACAGTGGTAAAGTGAGC
This sequence comes from Neoaliturus tenellus, assembly GCA_030545055.2. Lineage (NCBI taxonomy): Eukaryota > Metazoa > Arthropoda > Insecta > Hemiptera > Cicadellidae > Neoaliturus > Neoaliturus tenellus. Next base: position 45,841 of record CM061531.1, read on the forward strand.
ATTAAGGTCAAGTGGTTAAGGGGCTCTTTCTCAAGGACATTCAACCATATATGTTTCCATGAAACAAAGGTAAAGTGAGCATTGAGGTCAAGTGGTTAGAGGGCTCGTTCTCAAGGACATTCAACAATATATGTTGCCATGGAACAGTGGTAAAGTGAGCATTTAGGTCAAGTGGTTAGGGGGCTCATTCTCAAGGACATTCAACCATATATGTTGCCATGGTACAGTGGTTAAGTGAGTATTAAGGTCAAGTGGTTAAGGGGCTCTTTCTCAAGGACATTCAACCATATATGCTGCAATGGAACAGTAATGTAGTGAGCATAAAGGTCAAGTGGTTAAGGGGATCTTTCTTAAGGACATTCAACCATATATGTTGCCATGTAACAGTGGTAAAGTGAGCATTAAGGTCAAGTGGTTAAGGGGCTCGTTCTCAAGGACATTCAACAATATATGTTGCCATGGAACAGTGGTAAAGTGAGCATTAAGGTCAAGTGGTTAAGGGGCTCGTTCTCAAGGACATTCAACCATATATCTTGCCATGGAACAGTGGTAAAGTGAGCATTAAGGTCAAGTGGTTAAGGGGCTCGTTCTCAAGGACATTCAGCCATATATGTTGCCATGGAAGTGGTAAAGTGAGCATTAAGGTCAAGTGGTTAACGGGCTTGTTCTCAAGGACATTCAACCATATATGTTGCCATGGTACAGTGGTTAAGTGAGTATTAAGGTCAAGTGGTTAAGGGGCTCGTTCTCAAGGACATTCAACCATATATAATGCAATGGAACAGTAATGTAGTGAGCATAAAGGTCTAGTGGTTAAGGGTCTCGTTCTCAAGGACATTCAACCATATATGTTGCCATGTATCAGTGGTAAAGTGAGCATTAAGGTCAAGTGATTAAGGGGCTCCATCTCAAGGACATTCAACTATATATGTTTCCATGGAACAGTGGTAAAGTGATCATTAAGGTCAAGTGGTTAAGGGGATCGTTCTTAAGGACATTCAACCATATATGTTTCCATGTAACAGTGGTAAAGTGAGCATTAAGGTCAAGTGGTTAAGGGGCTCGTTCTCAAGGACATTCAACAATATATGTTGCCATGGAACAGTGGTAAAGTGATCATTAAGGTCAAGTGGTTAAGGGGCTCGTTCTCAAGGACATTCAACCATATATGTTGCCATGGAACAGTGGTAAAGTGAGCATTAAGGTTAAGTGGTTGAGGGGCTCGTTCTCAAGAACATTCAACCATATATGTTGCCATGGAACTGTGGTAAAGTGAGCAATAAGGTCAAGTGGTTAAGGGGCTCGTTTTTAAGGACATTCAACCATATATGTTGCCATGGAACAGTGGTAAAGTGAGCATTAAGGTCAAGTGGTTTAGTGGCTCGTTCTCAAGGACATTCAACCACAAATGTTGCCATGGAACAGTGGTAAAGTGAGCAATAAGGTCAAGTGGTTAAGGGGCTCGTTCTCAAGGACATTCAACCATATATGTTGCCATGGAACAGTGGTAAAGTGAGCAATAAGGTCAAATGGTTAAGGGGCTCGTTCTCAAGGACATTCGACCATATATGTTGCCATGGAACAGTGGTAAAGTGAGCATTAAGGTCAAGTGGTTAAGGGGCTCGTTCTCAAGGACATTCAACCATATATGTTGCCGTGGAACAGTGGTAAAGTGAGCATAAAGTCAAGTGGTTAAGGTTCTCGTTCTCAAGTACATTCAACCATATATGTTGCCATGGAACAGTGGAAAAGTGAGAATTAAGGTCAAGTGGTTAAGGGGCTCGTTCTCAAGGACATTCAACCACATATGTTGCCATGGAACAGTGGTAAAGGAAGCATTAAGGTCAAGTGGTTAAGGGGCTCGTTCTCAAGGACATTCAACCATATATCTTGCCATGGAACAGTGGTAAAGTGAGCATTAAGGTCAAGTGGTTAAGGGGCTCGTTCTCAAGGACATTCAACCATATATGTTGCCATGGAACAGTGGTAAAGTGAGCATTAAGGTCAAGTGGTTAAGGGGCTCGTTCTCAAGGACATTCAACCATATGCTGCCATGGAACAGAGGTAAATTGAGCATTAAGGTCAAGTGCTTAGCGGGCTCATTCTCAAGGACATTCAACCATATATGTTGCCATGGAACAGTGGTAAAGTGAGCATTAAGGTCAAGTGGTTAAGGGGCTCGTTCTCAAGGACATTCAACCATATATTTTGCCACGGAAGAGTGGTAAAGTGAGCATTAAGGTCACTTGGTTAAGGAGCTCGTTCTCAAGGACATTCAACCGTGTATGTTGCCATGGAACAGTGGTAAAGTGAGCATTAAGGTCAAGTGCCTAAGGGGCTCGTTCTCAAGGACATTCAACCTCATATGTTGCCATGGAACAGTGGTAAAGTGAGCAATAAGGTCAAGTGGTTAAGGGGCTCATTCTCAAGGACGTTCAACCATATATGTTGCCATGGAACAGTGGTAAAGTGAGCATTAAGGTCAAGTGGTTAAGTGGCTTGTTCTCAAGGACATTCAGCCATATATGTTGCCAGTGGTAAAGGGAGCATTAAGGTCAAGTGGTTAAGGGGCTCGTTCTCAAGGACATTCAACCATATATATTGCCATGGAACAGTGGTTAAGTGAGCATTAAGGTCAAATGGTTAAGGGGCTCGTTCTCAAGGACATTCGACCATATATGTTGCCATGGAACAGTGGTAAAGTGAGCATTAAGGTCAAGTGGTTAAGGGGCTCGTTCTCAAGGACATTCAACCATATATGTTGCCGTGGAACAGTGGTAAAGTGAGCATAAAGTCAAGTGGTTAAGGTTCTCGTTCTCAAGGACATTCAACCATATATGTCGGCATGGAACAGTGGTAAAGTGAGCATTAAGGCCAAGTGGTTAAGGGGCTCGTTCTCAAGGACATTCAACCACATATGTTGCCATGGAACAGTGGTAAAGGAAGCATTAAGGTCAAGTGGTTAAGGGGCTCGTTCTCAAGGACATTCAACCATATATCTTGCCATGGAATAGTGGTAAAGTGAGCATTAAGGTCAAGTGGTTAAGGGGCTCGTTCTCAAGGACATTCAACCATATATGTTGCCATGGAACAGTGGTAAAGTGAGCATTAAGGTCAAGTGGTTAAGGGGCTCGTTCTCAAGGACATTCAACCATATGTTGCCATGGAACAGAGGTAAATTGAGCATTAAGGTCAAGTGCTTAGGGGGCTCATTCTCAAGGACATTCAACCATATATGTTGCCATGGAACAGTGGTAAAGTGAGCATAAGGTCAAGTGGTTAAGGGGCTCGTTCTCAAGGACATTCAACCATATATGTTGCCATGGAACAGTGGTAAAGTAAGCATTAAGGTCAAGTGGTTAAGGGGCTCGTTCTCAAGGACATTCAACCATATATTTTGCCACGGAAGAGTGGTAAAGTGAGCATTAAGGTCACTTGGTTAAGGAGCTCGTTCTCAAGGACATTCAACCGTGTATGTTGCCATGGAACAGTGGTAAAGTGAGCATTAAGGTCAAGTGCCTAAGGGGCTCGTTCTCAAGGACATTCAACCTCATATGTTGCCATGGAACAGTGGTAAAGTGAGCAATAAGGTCAAGTGGTTAAGGGGCTCATTCTCAAGGACGTTCAACCATATATGTTGCCATGGAACAGTGGTAAAGTGAGCATTAAGGTCAAGTGGTTAAGTGGCTTGTTCTCAAGGACATTCAGCCATATATGTTGCCATGGAAAAGTGGTAAAGTGAGCATTAAGGTCAAGTGGTTAAGGGGCTCGTTCAAAACAACATTCAACCATATATGTTGCCATTGGACAATGGTAAAGGGAGCATTAAGGTCAAGTGGTTAAGGGGCTCGTTCTCAAGGACATTCAACCATATATGTTACCATGGAACAGTGGTAAAATGAGCATTAAGGTCAAGTGGTTAAGGGGCTCTTTCTCAAGGACATTCAACCATATATGTTTCCATGAAACAAAGGTAAAGTGAGCATTGAGGTCAAGTGGTTAGGGGGCTCGTTCTCAAGGACATTCAACCCTATATGTTGCCATGGAACAGTGGTAAAGTGAGCATTTAGGTCAAGTGGTTAGGGGGCTCATTCTCAAGGACATTCAACCATATATGTTGCCATGGTACAGTGGTTAAGTGAGTATTAAGGTCAAGTGGTTAAGGGGCTCTTTCTCAAAAACATTCAACCATATATGCTGCAATGGAACAGTAATGTAGTGAGCATAAAGGTCAAGTGGTTAAGGGGATCGTTCTTAAGGACATTCAACCATATGTGTTGCCATGTAACAGTGGTAAAGTGAGCATTAAGGTCAAGTGGTTAAGGGGCTCGTTCTCAAGGACATTCAACAATATATGTTGCCATGGAACAGTGGTAAAGTGAGCATTAAGGTCAAGTGGTTAAGGGGCTCGTTCTCAAGGACATTCAACCTTATATGTTGCTATGGAACAGTGGTAAAGTGAGCATTAAGGTCAAGTGTTTAAGGGGCTCTTTCTCAAATACATTCAACCATATATGTTACCATGGAACAGTGGTAAAGTGAGCATTAAGGTCAAGTGGTTAGGGGGCTCGTTCTCAAAGACATTCAACCATATATGTTGCCATGGAACAGTGGTAAAGTTAGCATTAAGGTCAAGTGGTTAAGGGGTTCGTTCTCAAGGACATTCAACCATATATGTTTAATGGAACAGTGGTAAAGTGAGCAATAAGGTCAAGTGGTTAAAAGGCTCGTTCTCAAGGACATTCAACCATATATGTTGCCATGGAACAGTGGTAAAGTGAGCATTAAGGTCAAGTGGTTAAGGGGCTCGTTCTCAAGGACATTCAACCATATATCTTGCCATGGAACAGTGGTAAAGTGAGCATTAAGGTCAAGTGGTTAAGGGGCTCGTTCTCAAGGACATTCAACCATATATGTTGCCATGGAACAGTGGTAAAGTGAGCATTAAGGTCAAGTGGTTAAGGGGCTCGTTCTCAAGGACATTCAACCATATGTTGCCATGGAACAGAGGTAAATTGAGCATTAAGGTCAAGTGCTTAGGGGGCTCATTCTCAAGGACATTCAACCATATATGTTGCCATGGAACAGTGGTAAAGTGAGCATAAGGTCAAGTGGTTAAGGGGCTCGTTCTTAAGGACATTCAACCATATATGTTGCCATGGAACAGTGGTAAAGTGAGCATTAAGGTCAAGTGGTTAAGGGGCTCGTTCTCAAGGACATTCAACCATATATTTTGCCATGGAAGAGTGGTAAAGTGAGCATTAAGGTCAAGTGGTTAAGGAGCTCGTTCTCAAGGACATTCAACCGTGTATGTTGCCATAGAACAGTGGTAAAGTGAGCATTAAGGTCAAGTGCCTAAGGGGCTCGTTCTCAAGGACATTCAACCTCATATGTTGCCATGGAACAGTGGTAAAGTGAGCAATAAGGTCAAGTGGTTAAGGGGCTCATTCTCAAGGACGTTCAACCATATATGTTGCCATGGAACAGTGGTAAAGTGAGCATTAAGGTCAAGTGGTTAAGTGGCTCGTTCTCAAGGACATTCAGTCATATATGTTGCCATGGAAAAGTGGTAAATTGAGCATTAAGGTCAAGTGGTTGAGGGGCTCGTTCAAAACGACATTCAACCATATATGTTGCCATAAGACAATGGTAAAGGGAGCATTAAGGTCAAGTGGTTAAGGGGCTCTTTCTCAAGGACATTCAACCATATATGTTTCCATGAAACAAAGGTAAAGTGAGCATTGAGGTCAAGTGGTTAGGGGGCTCGTTCTCAAGGACATTCAACCCTATATGTTGCCATGGAACAGTGGTAAAATGAGCATTTAGGTCAAGTGGTTAGGGGGCTCATTCTCAAGGACATTCAACCATTAATGTTGCCATGGTACAGTGGTTAAGTGAGTATTAAGGTCAAGTGGTTAAGGGGCTCTTTCTCAAGGACATTCAACCATATATGCTGCAATGGAACAGTAATGTAGTGAGCATAAAGGGCAAGTGGTTAAGGGGATCGTTCTTAAGGACATTCAACCATATATGTTGCCATGTAACAGTGGTAAAGTGAGCATTAAGGTCAAGTGGTTAAGGGGCTCGTTCTCAAGGACATTCAACAATATATGTTGCCATGGAACAGTGGTAAAGTGAGCATTAAGAACAAGTGGTTAAGGGGCTCGTTCTCAAGGACATTCAACCTTATATGTTGCTATGGAACAGTGGTAAAGTGAGCATTAAGGTCAAGTGTTTAAGGGGCTCTTTCTCAAATACATTCAACCATATATGTTACCATGGAACAGTGGTAAAGTGAGCATTAAGGTCAAGTGGTTAGGGGCTCGTTCTCAAAGACATTCAACCATATATGTTGCCATGGAACAGTGGTAAAGTTAGCATTAAGGTCAAGTGGTTAAGGGGTTCGTTCTCAAGGACATTCAACCATATATGTTTAATGGAACAGTGGTAAAGTGAGCAATAAGGTCAAGTGGTTAAAAGGCTCGTTCTCAAGGACATTCAACCATATATGTTGCCATGGAACAGTGGTAAAGTGAGCATTAAGGTCAAGTGGTTAAGGGGCTCGTTCTCAAGGACATTCAACCATATATCTTGACATGGAACAGTGGTAAAGTGAGCATTAAGGTCAAGTGGTTAAGGGGCTCGTTCTCAAGGACATTCAACCATATATGTTGCCATGGAACAGTGGTAAAGTGAGCATTAAGGTCAAGTGGTTAAGGGGCTCGTTCTCAAGGACATTCAACCATATGTTGCCATGGAACAGTGGTAAAGTGAGCATTAAGGTCAAGTGGTTAAGGGGCTCGTTCTCAAGGACATTTAACCATATATGTTGCCATGGAACAGTGGTAAAGTGAGCATTAAGGTCAAGTGGTTAAGGGGCTCGTTCTCAAGGACATTCAACCATATGTTGCCATGGAACAGAGGTAAATTGAGCATTAAGGTCAAGTGCTTAGGGGGCTCATTCTCAAGGACATTCAACCATATATGTTGCCACGGAACAGTGGTAAAGTGAGCATAAGGTCAAGTGGTTAAGGGGCTCGTTCTTAAGGACATTCAACCATATATGTTGCCATGGAACAGTGGTAAAGTGAGCATTAAGGTCAAGTGGTTAAGGGGCTCGTTCTTAAGGACATTCAACCATATATTTTGCCATGGAAGAGTGGTAAAGTGAGCATTAAGGTCAAGTGGTTAAAGAGCTCGTTCTCAAGGACATTCAACCGTATATGTTGCCATGGAACAGTGGTAAAGTGAGCATTAAGGTCAAGTGCCTAAGGGGCTCGTTCTCAAGGACATTCAACCTCATATGTTGCCATGGAACAGTGGTAAAGTGAGCAATAAGGTCAAGTGGTTAAGGGGCTCATTCTCAAGGACGTTCAACCATATATGTTGCCATGGAACAGTGGTAAAGTGAGCATTAAGGTCAAGTGGTTAAGTGGCTCATTCTCAAGGACGTTCAACCATATATGTTGCCATGGAACAGTGGTAAAGTGAGCATTAAGGTCAAGTGGTTAAGGGGCTCTTTCTCAAGGACATTCAACCATATATGTTTCCATGAAACAAAGGTAAAGTGAGCATTGAGGTCAAGTGGTTAGAGGGCTCGTTCTCAAGGACATTCAACAATATATGTTGCCATGGAACAGTGGTAAAGTGAGCATTTAGGTCAAGTGGTTAGGGGGCTCATTCTCAAGGACATTCAACCATATATGTTGCCATGGTACAGTGGTTAAGTGAGTATTAAGGTCAAGTGGTTAAGGGGCTCTTTCTCAAGGACATTCAACCATATATGCTGCAATGGAACAGTAATGTAGTGAGCATAAAGGTCAAGTGGTTAAGGGGATCTTTCTTAAGGACATTCAACCATATATGTTGCCATGTAACAGTGGTAAAGTGAGCATTAAGGTCAAGTGGTTAAGGGGCTCGTTCTCAAGGACATTCAACAATATATGTTGCCATGGAACAGTGGTAAAGTGAGCATTAAGGTCAAGTGGTTAAGGGGCTCGTTCTCAAGGACATTCAACCATATATCTTGCCATGGAACAGTGGTAAAGTGAGCATTAAGGTCAAGTGGTTAAGGGGCTCGTTCTCAAGGACATTCAGCCATATATGTTGCCATGGAAGTGGTAAAGTGAGCATTAAGGTCAAGTGGTTAACGGGCTTGTTCTCAAGGACATTCAACCATATATGTTGCCATGGTACAGTGGTTAAGTGAGTATTAAGGTCAAGTGGTTAAGGGGCTCGTTCTCAAGGACATTCAACCATATATAATGCAATGGAACAGTAATGTAGTGAGCATAAAGGTCTAGTGGTTAAGGGTCTCGTTCTCAAGGACATTCAACCATATATGTTGCCATGTATCAGTGGTAAAGTGAGCATTAAGGTCAAGTGATTAAGGGGCTCCATCTCAAGGACATTCAACTATATATGTTTCCATGGAACAGTGGTAAAGTGATCATTAAGGTCAAGTGGTTAAGGGGATCGTTCTTAAGGACATTCAACCATATATGTTTCCATGTAACAGTGGTAAAGTGAGCATTAAGGTCAAGTGGTTAAGGGGCTCGTTCTCAAGGACATTCAACAATATATGTTGCCATGGAACAGTGGTAAAGTGATCATTAAGGTCAAGTGGTTAAGGGGCTCGTTCTCAAGGACATTCAACCATATATGTTGCCATGGAACAGTGGTAAAGTGAGCATTAAGGTTAAGTGGTTGAGGGGCTCGTTCTCAAGAACATTCAACCATATATGTTGCCATGGAACTGTGGTAAAGTGAGCAATAAGGTCAAGTGGTTAAGGGGCTCGTTTTTAAGGACATTCAACCATATATGTTGCCATGGAACAGTGGTAAAGTGAGCATTAAGGTCAAGTGGTTTAGTGGCTCGTTCTCAAGGACATTCAACCATAAATGTTGCCATGGAACAGTGGTAAAGTGAGCAATAAGGTCAAGTGGTTAAGGGGCTCGTTCTCAAGGACATTCAACCATATATGTTGCCATGGAACAGTGGTAAAGTGAGCAATAAGGTCAAGTGGTTAAGGGGCTCCATCTCAAGGACATTCAACCATATATGTTGCCATGGAACAGTGGTAAAGTGAGCATTAAGGTCAAGTGGTTAAGGGGCTCGTTTTCAAGGACATTCAACCATATATGTTGCCATGGAACAGTGGTAAAGTGAGCATTAAGGTCAAGTGGTTAAGGGGCTCGTTCTCAAGTACATTCAACCATATATGTTGCCATGGAACAGTGGAAAAGTGAGAATTAAGGTCAAGTGGTTAAGGGGCTCGTTCTCAAGGACATTCAACCATATATGTTGCCATGGAACAGAATTAAAGTGAGCATTAAGGTCAAGTGGTTAGGGAGCTCGTTCTCAAGGACATTCAACCCTATATATTGCCATGGAACAGTGGTAAAGTGAGCATTAAGGTCAAGTGGTTAGGGGGCTCATTCTCAAGGACATTCAACCATATATGTTGCCATGGAACAGTGGTAAAGTGAGCATTAAAGTCAAGTGGTTAAGGGGCTCGTTCTCAATGACATTCAACCATATATGTTGCAATGGAACAGTAATGTAATGAGCATAGAGGTCAAGTGGTTAAGGGGCTCGTTCTCAAGGACATTCAACCATATATGTTGCCATGGAACAGTGGTAAAGTGAGCATTAAGGTCAAGTGGTTAAGGGGCTCGTTCTCAAGGACATTCAACCATATATGTTGACAAGGAACATTGGTAAAGTGAGCATTAAGGTCAAGTGGTTAAGGGGCTCGATCTCAAAGACATTCAACCATATATGTTGCCATGGAACAGTGGTAAAGTTAGCATTAAGGTCAAGTGGTGAAGGGGCTCGTTCTCAAGGACATTCAACCATATATGTTGCCATGGAACAGTGGTAAAGTTAGCGTTAAGGTCAAGTGGTTAAGGGGCTCGTTCTCAAGGACATTCAACCATATATGTTGCCATGGAAAAGTAATGAAGTGAGCATTAAGGTCAAGTGGTTAAGGGGCTCATTCTCAAGTACATTCAACCGTATATGTTGCCATGGAACAGTGGAAAAGAGAGAATTAAGGTCAAGTGGTTAAGGGGCTCATTCTCAAGGACATTCAACCATATATGTTGCCATGGAACAGTGGTAAAGTGAGCATTAAGGTCAAGTGGTTAAGTGGCTCGTTCACAAGGACATTCAACCATATATGTTACCATGGAACAGTGGTAAAGTGAGCATTAAGGTCAAGTGGTTAAGGGGCTCGTTCTCAAGGACATTCAACCACATATGTTGCCATGGAACAGTGGTAAAAGGAGCATTAAGGTCAAGTGGTTAAGGGGCTAGTTCTCAAGGACATTCAACCATATATGTTGCCATGGAACAGTGGTAAAGTGAGCATTAAGGTCAAGTGGTTAAGGGGCTCGTTCTCAAGAACATTCAACCATATATGTTGCCATGGAACAGTGGTAAAGTGAGCATTAAGGTCAAGTGGTTAAGGGGCTCGTTCTCAAGGACATTCAACCATATATGTTGCCATGGAACAGTAGTAAAGTAAGTATTAAGGTTAAGTGGTTAAGGGGCTCGTTCTCAAGGACATTCAACAATATATGTTGCCATGGAACAGTGGTAAAGTGAGCATTAAGGTCAAGTGGTTAAGGGGCTCGTTCTCAAGGACATTCAACCTTATATGTTGCTATGGAACAGTGGTAAAGTGAGCATTAAGGTCAAGTGTTTAAGGGGCCCTTTCTCAAATACATTCAACCATATATGTTACCATGGAACAGTGGTAAAGTGAGCATTAAGGTCAAGTGGTTAGGGGGCTCGTTCTCAAAGACATTCAACCATATATGTTGCCATGGAACAGTGGTAAAGTTAGCATTAAGGTCAAGTGGTTAAGGGGTTCGTTCTCAAGGACATTCAACCATATATGTTTAATGGAACAGTGGTAAAGTGAGCAATAAGGTCAAGTGGTTAAGGGGCTCGTTCTCAAGGACATTCAACCATATATGTTGCCATGGAACAGTGGTAAAGTGAGCATTAAGGTCAAGTGGTTAAGGGGCTCGTTCTCAAGGACATTCAACCATATATATTGCCATGGAACAGTGGTAAAGTGAGCATTAAGTCCAAGTGGTTAAGGGGCTCGTTCTTAAGGACATTCAACCATATATGTTGCCATGGAAAAGTAATGAAGTGAGCATTAAGGTCAAGTGGTTAAGGGGCTTTTTCTCAAGTACATTCAACCATATATGTTGCCATGGAACAGTGGTAAAGTGAGCATTAAGGTCAAGTGGTTGTGTGGCTCGTTCTCAAGGACATTCAACCATATATGTTGCCATGGAACAGTGGTAAAGTGAGCATTAAGGTAAAGTGGTTAAGGTTCTCGTTCTCAAGGACATTCAACCACATATGTTGCCATGGAACAGTGGTAAAGGGAGCATTAAGGTCAAGTGGTTAAGGGGCTCGTTCTCAAGGACATTCAACCATATATATTGCCATGGAACAGTGGTTAAGTGAGCATTAAGGTCAAATGGTTAAGGGGCTCGTTCTCAAGGACATTCGACCATATATGTTGCCATGGAACAGTGGTAAAGTGAGCATTAAGGTCAAGTGGTTAAGGGGCTCGTTCTCAAGGACATTCAACCATATATGTTGCCGTGGAACAGTGGTAAAGTGAGCATAAAGTCAAGTGGTTAAGGTTCTCGTTCTCAAGGACATTCAACCATATATGTCGGCATGGAACAGTGGTAAAGTGAGCATTAAGGCCAAGTGGTTAAGGGGCTCGTTCTCAAGGACATTCAACCACATATGTTGCCATGGAACAGTGGTAAAGGAAGCATTAAGGTCAAGTGGTTAAGGGGCTCGTTCTCAAGGACATTCAACCATATATCTTGCCATGGAACAGTGGTAAAGTGAGCATTAAGGTCAAGTGGTTAAGGGGCTCGTTCTCAAGGACATTCAACCATATATGTTGCCATGGAACAGTGGTAAAGTGAGCATTAAGGTCAAGTGGTTAAGGGGCTCGTTCTCAAGGACATTCAACCATATGCTGCCATGGAACAGAGGTAAATTGAGCATTAAGGTCAAGTGCTTAGCGGGCTCATTCTCAAGGACATTCAACCATATATGTTGCCATGGAACAGTGGTAAAGTGAGCATTAAGGTCAAGTGGTTAAGGGGCTCGTTCTCAAGGACATTCAACCATATATTTTGCCACGGAAGAGTGGTAAAGTGAGCATTAAGGTCACTTGGTTAAGGAGCTCGTTCTCAAGGACATTCAACCGTGTATGTTGCCATGGAACAGTGGTAAAGTGAGCATTAAGGTCAAGTGCCTAAGGGGCTCGTTCTCAAGGACATTCAACCTCATATGTTGCCATGGAACAGTGGTAAAGTGAGCAATAAGGTCAAGTGGTTAAGGGGCTCATTCTCAAGGACGTTCAACCATATATGTTGCCATGGAACAGTGGTAAAGTGAGCATTAAGGTCAAGTGGTTAAGTGGCTTGTTCTCAAGGACATTCAGCCATATATGTTGCCAGTGGTAAAGGGAGCATTAAGGTCAAGTGGTTAAGGGGCTCGTTCTCAAGGACATTCAACCATATATATTGCCATGGAACAGTGGTTAAGTGAGCATTAAGGTCAAATGGTTAAGGGGCTCGTTCTCAAGGACATTCGACCATATATGTTGCCATGGAACAGTGGTAAAGTGAGCATTAAGGTCAAGTGGTTAAGGGGCTCGTTCTCAAGGACATTCAACCATATATGTTGCCGTGGAACAGTGGTAAAGTGAGCATAAAGTCAAGTGGTTAAGGTTCTCGTTCTCAAGGACATTCAACCATATATGTCGGCATGGAACAGTGGTAAAGTGAGCATTAAGGCCAAGTGGTTAAGGGGCTCGTTCTCAAGGACATTCAACCACATATGTTGCCATGGAACAGTGGTAAAGGAAGCATTAAGGTCAAGTGGTTAAGGGGCTCGTTCTCAAGGACATTCAACCATATATCTTGCCATGGAATAGTGGTAAAGTGAGCATTAAGGTCAAGTGGTTAAGGGGCTCGTTCTCAAGGACATTCAACCATATATGTTGCCATGGAACAGTGGTAAAGTGAGCATTAAGGTCAAGTGGTTAAGGGGCTCGTTCTCAAGGACATTCAACCATATGTTGCCATGGAACAGAGGTAAATTGAGCATTAAGGTCAAGTGCTTAGGGGGCTCATTCTCAAGGACATTCAACCATATATGTTGCCATGGAACAGTGGTAAAGTGAGCATAAGGTCAAGTGGTTAAGGGGCTCGTTCTCAAGGACATTCAACCATATATGTTGCCATGGAACAGTGGTAAAGTAAGCATTAAGGTCAAGTGGTTAAGGGGCTCGTTCTCAAGGACATTCAACCATATATTTTGCCACGGAAGAGTGGTAAAGTGAGCATTAAGGTCACTTGGTTAAGGAGCTCGTTCTCAAGGACATTCAACCGTGTATGTTGCCATGGAACAGTGGTAAAGTGAGCATTAAGGTCAAGTGCCTAAGGGGCTCGTTCTCAAGGACATTCAACCTCATATGTTGCCATGGAACAGTGGTAAAGTGAGCAATAAGGTCAAGTGGTTAAGGGGCTCATTCTCAAGGACGTTCAACCATATATGTTGCCATGGAACAGTGGTAAAGTGAGCATTAAGGTCAAGTGGTTAAGTGGCTTGTTCTCAAGGACATTCAGCCATATATGTTGCCATGGAAAAGTGGTAAAGTGAGCATTAAGGTCAAGTGGTTAAGGGGCTCGTTCAAAACAACATTCAACCATATATGTTGCCATTGGACAATGGTAAAGGGAGCATTAAGGTCAAGTGGTTAAGGGGCTCGTTCTCAAGGACATTCAACCATATATGTTACCATGGAACAGTGGTAAAATGAGCATTAAGGTCAAGTGGTTAAGGGGCTCTTTCTCAAGGACATTCAACCATATATGTTTCCATGAAACAAAGGTAAAGTGAGCATTGAGGTCAAGTGGTTAGGGGGCTCGTTCTCAAGGACATTCAACCCTATATGTTGCCATGGAACAGTGGTAAAGTGAGCATTTAGGTCAAGTGGTTAGGGGGCTCATTCTCAAGGACATTCAACCATATATGTTGCCATGGTACAGTGGTTAAGTGAGTATTAAGGTCAAGTGGTTAAGGGGCTCTTTCTCAAAAACATTCAACCATATATGCTGCAATGGAACAGTAATGTAGTGAGCATAAAGGTCAAGTGGTTAAGGGGATCGTTCTTAAGGACATTCAACCATATGTGTTGCCATGTAACAGTGGTAAAGTGAGCATTAAGGTCAAGTGGTTAAGGGGCTCGTTCTCAAGGACATTCAACAATATATGTTGCCATGGAACAGTGGTAAAGTGAGCATTAAGGTCAAGTGGTTAAGGGGCTCGTTCTCAAGGACATTCAACCTTATATGTTGCTATGGAACAGTGGTAAAGTGAGCATTAAGGTCAAGTGTTTAAGGGGCTCTTTCTCAAATACATTCAACCATATATGTTACCATGGAACAGTGGTAAAGTGAGCATTAAGGTCAAGTGGTTAGGGGGCTCGTTCTCAAAGACATTCAACCATATATGTTGCCATGGAACAGTGGTAAAGTTAGCATTAAGGTCAAGTGGTTAAGGGGTTCGTTCTCAAGGACATTCAACCATATATGTTTAATGGAACAGTGGTAAAGTGAGCAATAAGGTCAAGTGGTTAAAAGGCTCGTTCTCAAGGACATTCAACCATATATGTTGCCATGGAACAGTGGTAAAGTGAGCATTAAGGTCAAGTGGTTAAGGGGCTCGTTCTCAAGGACATTCAACCATATATCTTGCCATGGAACAGTGGTAAAGTGAGCATTAAGGTCAAGTGGTTAAGGGGCTCGTTCTCAAGGACATTCAACCATATATGTTGCCATGGAACAGTGGTAAAGTGAGCATTAAGGTCAAGTGGTTAAGGGGCTCGTTCTCAAGGACATTCAACCATATGTTGCCATGGAACAGAGGTAAATTGAGCATTAAGGTCAAGTGCTTAGGGGGCTCATTCTCAAGGACATTCAACCATATATGTTGCCATGGAACAGTGGTAAAGTGAGCATAAGGTCAAGTGGTTAAGGGGCTCGTTCTTAAGGACATTCAACCATATATGTTGCCATGGAACAGTGGTAAAGTGAGCATTAAGGTCAAGTGGTTAAGGGGCTCGTTCTCAAGGACATTCAACCATATATTTTGCCATGGAAGAGTGGTAAAGTGAGCATTAAGGTCAAGTGGTTAAGGAGCTCGTTCTCAAGGACATTCAACCGTGTATGTTGCCATAGAACAGTGGTAAAGTGAGCATTAAGGTCAAGTGCCTAAGGGGCTCGTTCTCAAGGACATTCAACCTCATATGTTGCCATGGAACAGTGGTAAAGTGAGCAATAAGGTCAAGTGGTTAAGGGGCTCATTCTCAAGGACGTTCAACCATATATGTTGCCATGGAACAGTGGTAAAGTGAGCATTAAGGTCAAGTGGTTAAGTGGCTCGTTCTCAAGGACATTCAGTCATATATGTTGCCATGGAAAAGTGGTAAAGTGAGCATTAAGGTCAAGTGGTTGAGGGGCTCGTTCAAAACGACATTCAACCATATATGTTGCCATAAGACAATGGTAAAGGGAGCATTAAGGTCAAGTGGTTAAGGGGCTCTTTCTCAAGGACATTCAACCATATATGTTTCCATGAAACAAAGGTAAAGTGAGCATTGAGGTCAAGTGGTTAGGGGGCTCGTTCTCAAGGACATTCAACCCTATATGTTGCCATGGAACAGTGGTAAAATGAGCATTTAGGTCAAGTGGTTAGGGGGCTCATTCTCAAGGACATTCAACCATTAATGTTGCCATGGTACAGTGGTTAAGTGAGTATTAAGGTCAAGTGGTTAAGGGGCTCTTTCTCAAGGACATTCAACCATATATGCTGCAATGGAACAGTAATGTAGTGAGCATAAAGGGCAAGTGGTTAAGGGGATCGTTCTTAAGGACATTCAACCATATATGTTGCCATGTAACAGTGGTAAAGTGAGCATTAAGGTCAAGTGGTTAAGGGGCTCGTTCTCAAGGACATTCAACAATATATGTTGCCATGGAACAGTGGTAAAGTGAGCATTAAGAACAAGTGGTTAAGGGGCTCGTTCTCAAGGACATTCAACCTTATATGTTGCTATGGAACAGTGGTAAAGTGAGCATTAAGGTCAAGTGTTTAAGGGGCTCTTTCTCAAATACATTCAACCATATATGTTACCATGGAACAGTGGTAAAGTGAGCATTAAGGTCAAGTGGTTAGGGGCTCGTTCTCAAAGACATTCAACCATATATGTTGCCATGGAACAGTGGTAAAGTTAGCATTAAGGTCAAGTGGTTAAGGGGTTCGTTCTCAAGGACATTCAACCATATATGTTGCAATGGAACAGTGGTAAAGTGAGCAATAAGGTCAAGTGGTTAAAAGGCTCGTTCTCAAGGACATTCAACCATATATGTTGCCATGGAACAGTGGTAAAGTGAGCATTAAGGTCAAGTGGTTAAGGGGCTCGTTCTCAAGGACATTCAACCATATATCTTGACATGGAACAGTGGTAAAGTGAGCATTAAGGTCAAGTGGTTAAGGGGCTCGTTCTCAAGGACATTCAACCATATATGTTGCCATGGAACAGTGGTAAAGTGAGCATTAAGGTCAAGTGGTTAAGGGGCTCGTTCTCAAGGACATTCAACCATATGTTGCCATGGAACAGAGGTAAATTGAGCATTAAGGTCAAGTGCTTAGGGGGCTCATTCTCAAGGACATTCAACCATATATGTTGCCACGGAACAGTGGTAAAGTGAGCATAAGGTCAAGTGGTTAAGGGGCTCGTTCTTAAGGACATTCAACCATATATGTTGCCATGGAACAGTGGTAAAGTGAGCAATAAGGTCAAGTGGTTAAGGGGCTCATTCTCAAGGACATTCAACCTCATATGTTGCCATGGAACAGTGGTAAAGTGAGCAATAAGGTCAAGTGGTTAAGGGGCTCATTCTCAAGGACGTTCAACCATATATGTTGCCATGGAACAGTGGTAAAGTGAGCATTAAGGTCAAGTGGTTAAGTGGCTCGTTCTCAAGGACATTCAGCCATATATGTTGCCATGGAAAAGTGGTAAAGTGAGCATTAAGGTCAAGTGGTTAAGGGGCTCGTTCAAAACGACATTCAACCATATATGTTGCCATTGGACAATGGTAAAGGGAGCATTAAAGTCAAGTGGTTAAGGGGCTCGTTCTCAAGGACATTCAACCATATATGTTGCCATGGAACAGTGGTAAAGTGAGCATTAAGGTCAAGTGGTTAAGGGGCTCTTTCTCAAGGACATTCAACCATATATGTTTCCATGAAACAAAGGTAAAGTGAGCATTGAGGTCAAGTGGTTAGGGGGCTCGTTCTCAAGGACATTCAACAATATATGTTGCCATGGAACAGTGGTAAAGTGAGCATTTAGGTCAAGTGGTTAGGGGGCTCATTCTCAAGGACATTCAACCATATATGTTGCCATGGTACAGTGGTTAAGTGAGTATTAAGGTCAAGTGGTTAAGGGGCTCTTTCTCAAGGACATTCAACCATATATGCTGCAATGGAACAGTAATGTAGTGAGCATAAAGGGCAAGTGGTTAAGGGGATCGTTCTTAAGGACATTCAACCATATATGTTGCCATGTAACAGTGGTAAAGTGAGCATTAAGGTCAAGTGGTTAAGGGGCTCGTTCTCAAGGACATTCAACAATATATGTTGCCATGGAACAGTGGTAAAGTGAGCATTAAGGTCAAGTGGTTAAGGGGCTCGTTCTCAAGGACATTCAACCTTATATGTTGCTATGGAACAGTGGTAAAGTGAGCATTAAGGTCAAGTGGTTAAGGGGCTCTTTCTCAAATACATTCAACCATATATGTTACCATGGAACAGTGGTAAAGTGAGCATTAAGGTCAAGTGGTTAGGGGCTCGTTCTCAAAGACATTCAACCATATATGTTGCCATGGAACAGTGGTAAAGTTAGCATTAAGGTCAAGTGGTTAAGGGGTTCGTTCTCAAGGACATTCAACCATATATGTTTAATGGAACAGTGGTAAAGTGAGCAATAAGGTCAAGTGGTTAAAAGGCTCGTTCTCAAGGACATTCAACCATATATGTTGCCATGGAACAGTGGTAAAGTGAGCATTAAGGTCAAGTGGTTAAGGGGCTCGTTCTCAAGGACATTCAACCATATATCTTGCCATGGAACAGTGGTAAAGTGAGCATTAAGGTCAAGTGGTTAAGGGGCTCGTTCTCAAGGACATTCAACCATATATGTTGCCATGGAACAGTGGTAAAGTGAGCATTAAGGTCAAGTGGTTAAGGGGCTCGTTCTCAAGGACATTCAACCATATGTTGCCATGGAACAGAGGTAAATTGAGCATTAAGGTCAAGTGCTTAGGGGGCTCATTCTCAAGGACATTCAACCATATATGTTGCCACGGAACAGTGGTAAAGTGAGCATAAGGTCAAGTGGTTAAGGGGCTCGTTCTTAAGGACATTCAACCATATATTTTGCCATGGAAGAGTGGTAAAGTGAGCATTAAGGTCAAGTGGTTAAGGAGCTCGTTTTCAAGGACATTCAACCGTATATGTTGCCATGGAACAGTGGTAAAGTGAGCATTAAGGTCAAGTGCCTAAGGGGCTCGTTCTCAAGGACATTCAACCTCATATGTTGCCATGGAACAGTGGTAAAGTGAGCAATAAGGTCAAGTGGTTAAGGGGCTCATTCTCAAGGACGTTCAACCATATATGTTGCCATGGAACAGTGGTAAAGTGAGCATTAAGGTCAAGTGGTTAAGTGGCTCATTCTCGAGGACGTTCAACCATATATGTTGCCATGGAACAGTGGTAAAGTGAGCATTAAGGTCAAGTGGTTAAGGGGCTCTTTCTCAAGGACATTCAACCATATATGTTTCCATGAAACAAAGGTAAAGTGAGCATTGAGGTCAAGTGGTTAGGGGGCTCGTTCTCAAGGACATTCAACAATATATGTTGCCATGGAACAGTGGTAAAGTGAGCATTTAGGTCAAGTGGTTAAGGGGCTCATTCTCAAGGACATTCAACCATATATGTTGCCATGGTACAGTGGTTAAGTGAGTATTAAGGTCAAGTGGTTAAGGGGCTCTTTCTCAAGGACATTCAACCATATATGCTGCAATGGAACAGTAATGTAGTGAGCATAAAGGTCAAGTGGTTAAGGGGATCTTTCTTAAGGACATTCAACCATATATGTTGCCATGTAACAGTGGTAAAGTGAGCATTAAGGTCAAGTGGTTAAGGGGCTCGTTCTCAAGGACATTCAACAATATATGTTGCCATGGAACAGTGGTAAAGTGAGCATTAAGGTCAAGTGGTTAAGGGGCTCGTTCTCAAGGACATTCAACCATATATCTTGCCATTGAACAGTGGTAAAGTGAGCATTAAGGTCAAGTGGTTAAGGGGCTCGTTCTCAAGGACATTCAGCCATATATGTTGCCATGGAAGTGGTAAAGTGAGCATTAAGGTCAAGTGGTTAACGGGCTTGTTCTCAAGGACATTCAACCATATATGTTGCCATGGTACAGTGGTTAAGTGAGTATTAAGGTCAAGTGGTTAAGGGGCTCGTTCTCAAGGACATTCAACCATATATAATGCAATGGAACAGTAATGTAGTGAGCATAAAGGTCTAGTGGTTAAGGGTCTCGTTCTCAAGGACATTCAACCATATATGTTGCCATGTATCAGTGGTAAAGTGAGCATTAAGGTCAAGTGATTAAGGGGCTCCATCTCAAGGACATTCAACTATATATGTTTCCATGGAACAGTGGTAAAGTGATCATTAAGGTCAAGTGGTTAAGGGGATCGTTCTTAAGGACATTCAACCATATATGTTTCCATGTAACAGTGGTAAAGTGAGCATTAAGGTCAAGTGGTTAAGGGGCTCGTTCTCAAGGACATTCAACAATATATGTTGCCATGGAACAGTGGTTAAGTGATCATTAAGGTCAAGTGGTTAAGGGGCTCGTTCTCAAGGACATTCAACCATATATGTTGCCATGGAACAGTGGTAAAGTGAGCATTAAGGTTAAGTGGTTGAGGGGCTCGTTCTCAAGAACATTCAACCATATATGTTGCCATGGAACTGTGGTAAAGTGAGCAATAAGGTCAAGTGGTTAAGGGGCTCGTTTTTAAGGACATTCAACCATATATGTTGCCATGGAACAGTGGTAAAGTGAGCATTAAGGTCAAGTGGTTTAGTGGCTCGTTCTCAAGGACATTCAACCATAAATGTTGCCATGGAACAGTGGTAAAGTGAGCAATAAGGTCAAGTGGTTAAGGGGCTCGTTCTCAAGGACATTCAACCATATATGTTGCCATGGAACAGTGGTAAAGTGAGCAATAAGGTCAAGTGGTTAAGGGGCTCCATCTCAAGGACATTCAACCATATATGTTGCCATGGAACAGTGGTAAAGTGAGCATTAAGGTCAAGTGGTTAAGGGGCTCGTTTTCAAGGACATTCAACCATATATGTTGCCATGGAACAGTGGTAAAGTGAGCATTAAGGTCAAGTGGTTAAGGGGCTCGTTCTCAAGTACATTCAACCATATATGTTGCCATGGAACAGTGGAAAAGTGAGAATTAAGGTCAAGTGGTTAAGGGGCTCGTTCTCAAGGACATTCAACCATATATGTTGCCATGGAACAGAATTAAAGTGAGCATTAAGGTCAAGTGGTTAGGGAGCTCGTTCTCAAGGACATTCAACCCTATATATTGCCATGGAACAGTGGTAAAGTGAGCATTAAGGTCAAGTGGTTAGGGGGCTCATTCTCAAGGACATTCAACCATATATGTTGCCATGGAACAGTGGTAAAGTGAGCATTAAAGTCAAGTGGTTAAGGGGCTCGTTCTCAATGACATTCAACCATATATGTTGCAATGGAACAGTAATGTAATGAGCATAGAGGTCAAGTGGTTAAGGAGCTCGTTCTCAAGGACATTCAACCATATATGTTGCCATGGAACAGTGGTAAAGTGAGCATTAAGGTCAAGTGGTTAAGGGGCTCGTTCTCAAGGACATTCAACCATATATGTTGACAAGGAACATTGGTAAAGTGAGCATTAAGGTCAAGTGGTTAAGGGGCTCGATCTCAAAGACATTCAACCATATATGTTGCCATGGAACAGTGGTAAAGTTAGCATTAAGGTCAAGTGGTGCAGGTGCTCGTTCTCAAGGACATTCAACCATATATGTTGCCATGGAACAGTGGTAAAGTTAGCATTAAGGTCAAGTGGTTAAGGGGCTCGTTCTCAAGGACATTCAACCATATATGTTGCCATGGAAAAGTAATGAAGTGAGCATTAAGGTCAAGTGGTTAAGGGGCTCATTCTCAAGTACATTCAACCGTATATGTTGCCATGGAACAGTGGAAAAGAGAGAATTAAGGTCAAGTGGTTAAGGGGCTCATTCTCAAGGACATTCAACCATATATGTTGCCATGGAACAGTGGTAAAGTGAGCATTAAGGTCAAGTGGTTAAGTGGCTCGTTCACAAGGACATTCAACCATATATGTTACCATGGAACAGTGGTAAAGTGAGCATTAAGGTCAAGTGGTTAAGGGGCTCGTTCTCAAGGACATTCAACCACATATGTTGCCATGGAACAGTGGTAAAAGGAGCATTAAGGTCAAGTGGTTAAGGGGCTAGTTCTCAAGGACATTCAACCATATATGTTGCCATGGAACAGTGGTAAAGTGAGCATTAAGGTCAAGTGGTTAAGGGGCTCGTTCTCAAGAACATTCAACCATATATGTTGCCATGGAACAGTGGTAAAGTGAGCATTAAGGTCAAGTGGTTAAGGGGCTCGTTCTCAAGGACATTCAACCATATATGTTGCCATGGAACAGTAGTAAAGTAAGTATTAAGGTTAAGTGGTTAAGGGGCTCGTTCTCAAGGACATTCAACAATATATGTTGCCATGGAACAGTGGTAAAGTGAGCATTAAGGTCAAGTGGTTAAGGGGCTCGTTCTCAAGGACATTCAACCTTATATGTTGCTATGGAACAGTGGTAAAGTGAGCATTAAGGTCAAGTGTTTAAGGGGCCCTTTCTCAAATACATTCAACCATATATGTTACCATGGAACAGTGGTAAAGTGAGCATTAAGGTCAAGTGGTTAGGGGGCTCGTTCTCAAAGACATTCAACCATATATGTTGCCATGGAACAGTGGTAAAGTTAACATTAAGGTCAAGTGGTTAAGGGGTTCGTTCTCAAGGACATTCAACCATATATGTTTAATGGAACAGTGGTAAAGTGAGCAATAAGGTCAAGTGGTTAAGGGGCTAGTTCTCAAGGACATTCAACCATATATGTTGCCATGGAACAGTGGTAAAGTGAGCATTAAGGTCAAGTGGTTAAGGGGCTCGTTCTCAAGGACATTCAACCATATATATTGCCATGGAACAGTGGTAAAGTGAGCATTAAGTCCAAGTGGTTAAGGGGCTCGTTCTTAAGGACATTCAACCATATATGTTGCCATGGAAAAGTAATGAAGTGAGCATAAGGGTCAAGTGGTTAAGGGGCTTTTTCTCAAGTACATTCAACCATATATGTTGCCATGGAACAGTGGTAAAGTGAGCATTAAGGTCAAGTGGTTGTGTGGCTCGTTCTCAAGAACATTCAACCATATATGTTGCCATGGAACAGTGGTAAAGTGAGCATTAAGGTAAAGTGGTTAAGGTTCTCGTTCTCAAGTACATTCAACCACATATGTTGCCATGGAACAGTGGTAAAGGGAGCATTAAGGTCAAGTGGTTAAGGGGCTCGTTCTCAAGGACATTCAACCATATATATTGCCATGGAACAGTGATTAAGTGAGCATTAAGGTCAAATGGTTAAGGGGCTCGTTCTCAAGGACATTCGACCATATATGTTGCCATGGAACAGTGGTAAAGTGAGCATTAAGGTCAAGTGGTTAAGGGGCTCGTTCTCAAGGACATTCAACCATATATGTTGCCGTGGAACAGTGGTAAAGTGAGCATAAAGTCAAGTGGTTAAGGATCTCGTTCTCAAGGACATTCAACCATATATGTTGGCATGGAACAGTGGTAAATTGAGCATTAAGGCCAAGTGGTTAAGGGGCTCGTTCTCAAGGACATTCAACCACATTTGTTGCCATGGAACAGTGGTAAGGGAAGCATTAAGGTCAAGTGGTTAAGGGGCTCGTTCTCAAGGACATTCAACCATATATCTTGCCATGGAACAGTGGTAAAGTGAGCATTAAGGTCAAGTGGTTAAGGGGCTCGTTCTCAAGGACATTCAACCATATATGTTGCCATGGAACAGTGGTAAAGTGAGCATTAAGGTCAAGTGGTTAAGGGGCTCGTTCTCAAGGACATTCAACCATATGTTGCCATGGAACAGAGGTAAATTGAGCATTAAGGTCAAGTGCTTAGGGGGCTCATTCTCAAGGACATTCAACCATATATGTTGCCATGGAACAGTGGTAAAGTGAGCATAAGGTCAAGTGGTTAAGGGGCTCGTTCTCAAGGACATTCAACCATATATGTTGCCATGGAACAGTGGTAAATTGAGCATTAAGGTCAAGTGGTTAAGGGGCTCGTTCTCAAGGACATTCAACCATATATTTTGCCACGGAAGAGTGGTAAAGTGAGCATTAAGGTCACTTGGTTAAGGAGCTCGTTCTCAAGGACATTCAACCGTGTATGTTGCCATGGAACAGTGGTAAAGTGAGCATTAAGGTCAAGTGCCTAAGGGGCTCGTTCTCAAGGACATTCAACCTCATATGTTGCCATGGAACAGTGGTAAAGTGAGCAATAAGGTCAAGTGGTTAAGGGGCTCATTCTCAAGGACGTTCAACCATATATGTTGCCATGGAACAGTGGTAAAGTGAGCATTAAGGTCAAGTGGTTAAGTGGCTTGTTCTCAAGGACATTCAGCCATATATGTTGCCATGGAAAAGTGGTAAAGTGAGCATTAAGGTCAAGTGGTTAAGGGGCTCGTTCAAAACGACATTCAACCATATATGTTGCCATTGGATAATGGTAAAGGGAGCATTAAGGTCAAGTGGTTAAGGGGCTCGTTCTCAAGGACATTCAACCATATATGTTACCATGGAACAGTGGTAAAATGAGCATTAAGGTCAAGTGGTTAAGGGGCTCTTTCTCAAGGACATTCAACCATATATGTTTCCATGAAACAAAGGTAAAGTGAGCATTGAGGTCAAGTGGTTAGGGGGCTCGTTCTCAAGGACATTCAACCCTATATGTTGCCATGGAACAGTGGTAAAGTGAGCATTTAGGTCAAGTGGTTAGGGGGCTCATTCTCAAGGACATTCAACCATATATGTTGCCATGGTACAGTGGTTAAGTGAGTATTAAGGTCAAGTGGTTAAGGGGCTCTTTCTCAAAAACATTCAACCATATATGCTGCAATGGAACAGTAATGTAGTGAGCATAAAGGTCAAGTGGTTAAGGGGATCGTTCTTAAGGACATTCAACCATATCTGTTGCCATGTAACAGTGGTAAAGTGAGCATTAAGGTCAAGTGGTTAAGGGGCTCGTTCTCAAGGACATTCAACAATATATGTTGCCATGGAACAGTGGTAAAGTGAGCATTAAGGTCAAATGGTTAAGGGGCTCGTTCTCAAGGACATTCAACCTTATATGTTGCTATGGAACAGTGGTAAAGTGAGCATTAAGGTCAAGTGTTTAAGGGGCTCTTTCTCAAATACATTCAACCATATATGTTACCATGGAACAGTGGTAAAGTGAGCATTAAGGTCAAGTGGTTAGGGGGCTCGTTCTCAAAGACATTCAACCATATATGTTGCCATGGAACAGTGGTAAAGTTAGCATTAAGGTCAAGTGGTTAAGGGGTTCGTTCTCAAGGACATTCAACCATATATGTTTAATGGAACAGTGGTAAAGTGAGCAATAAGGTCAAGTGGTTAAAAGGCTCGTTCTCAAGGACATTCAACCATATATGTTGCCATGGAACAGTGGTAAAGTGAGCATTAAGGTCAAGTGGTTAAGGGGCTCGTTCTCAAGGACATTCAACCATATATCTTGCCATGGAACAGTGGTAAAGTGAGCATTAAGGTCAAGTGGTTAAGGGGCTCGTTCTCAAGGACATTCAACCATATATGTTGCCATGGAACAGTGGTAAAGTGAGCATTAAGGTCAAGTGGTTAAGGGGCTCGTTCTCAAGGACATTCAACCATATGTAACCATGGAACAGAGGTAAATTGAGCATTAAGGTCAAGTGCTTAGGGGGCTCATTCTCAAGGACATTCAACCATATATGTTGCCATGGAACAGTGGTAAAGTGAGCATAAGGTCAAGTGGTTAAGGGGCTCGTTCTTAAGGACATTCAACCATATATGTTGCCATGGAACAGTGGTAAAGTGAGCATTAAGGTCAAGTGGTTAAGGGGCTCGTTCTCAAGGACATTCAACCATATATTTTGCCATGGAAGAGTGGTAAAGTGAGCATTAAGGTCAAGTGGTTAAGGAGCTCGTTCTCAAGGACATTCAATAGTGTATGTTGCCATGGAACAGTGGTAAAGTGAGCATTAAGGTCAAGTGCCTAAGGGGCTCGTTCTCAAGGACATTCAACCTCATATGTTGCCATGGAACAGTGGTAAAGTGAGCAATAAGGTCAAGTGGTTAAGGGGCTCATTCTCAAGGACGTTCAACCATATATGTTGCCATGGAACAGTGGTAATGTGAGCATTAAGGTCAAGTGGTTAAGTGGCTCGTTCTCAAGGACATTCAGCCATATAGGTTGCCATGGAAAAGTGGTAAAGTGAGCATTAAGGTCAAGTGGTTGAGGGGCTCGTTCAAAACGACATTCAACCATATATGTTGCCATAAGACAATGGTAAAGGGAGCATTAAGGTCAAGTGGTTAAGGGGCTCTTTCTCAAGGACATTCAACCATATATGTTTCCATGAAACAAAGGTAAAGTGAGCATTGAGGTCAAGTGGTTAGGGGGCTCGTTCTCAAGGACATTCAACCCTATATGTTGCCATGGAACAGTGGTAAAATGAGCATTTAGGTCAAGTGGTTAGGGGGCTCATTCTCAAGGACATTCAACCATTAATGTTGCCATGGTACAGTGGTTAAGTGAGTATTAAGGTCAAGTGGTTAAGGGGCTCTTTCTCAAGGACATTCAACCATATATGCTGCAATGGAACAGTAATGTAGTGAGCATAAAGGGCAAGTGGTTAAGGGGATCGTTCTTAAGGACATTCAACCATATATGTTGCCATGTAACAGTGGTAAAGTGAGCATTAAGGTCAAGTGGTTAAGGGGCTCGTTCTCAAGGACATTCAACAATATATGTTGCCATGGAACAGTGGTAAAGTGAGCATTAAGAACAAGTGGTTAAGGGGCTCGTTCTCAAGGACATTCAACCTTATATGTTGCTATGGAACAGTGGTAAAGTGAGCATTAAGGTCAAGTGTTTAAGGGGCTCTTTCTCAAATACATTCAACCATATATGTTACCATGGAACAGTGGTAAAGTGAGCATTAAGGTCAAGTGGTTAGGGGCTCGTTCTCAAAGACATTCAACCATATATGTTGCCATGGAACAGTGGTAAAGTTAGCATTAAGGTCAAGTGGTTAAGGGGTTCGTTCTCAAGGACATTCAACCATATATTTTTAATGGAACAGTGGTAAAGTGAGCAATAAGGTCAAGTGGTTAAAAGGCTCGTTCTCAAGGACATTCAACCATATATGTTGCCATGGAACAGTGGTAAAGTGAGCATTAAGGTCAAGTGGTTAAGGGGCTCGTTCTCAAGGACATTCAACCATATATCTTGACATGGAACAGTGGTAAAGTGAGCATTAAGGTCAAGTGGTTAAGGGGCTCGTTCTCAAGGACATTCAACCATATATGTTGCCATGGAACAGTGGTAAAGTGAGCATTAAGGTCAAGTGGTTAAGGGGCTCGTTCTCAAGGACATTCAACCATATGTTGCCATGGAACAGAGGTAAATTGAGCATTAAGGTCAAGTGCTTAGGGGGCTCATTCTCAAGGACATTCAACCATATATGTTGCCACGGAACAGTGGTAAAGTGAGCATAAGGTCAAGTAGTTAAGGGGCTCGTTCTTAAGGACATTCAACCATATATGTTGCCATGGAACAGTGGTAAAGTGAGCATTAATTTCAAGTGGTTAAGGGGCTCGTTCTTAAGGACATTCAACCATATATTTTGTTATGGAAGAGTGGTAAAGTGAGCATTAAGGTCAAGTGGTTAAGGAGCTCGTTCTCAAGGACATTCAACCGTGTATGTTGCCATGGAACAGTGGTAAAGTGAGCATTAAGGTCAAGTGCCTAAGGGGCTCGTTCTCAAGGACATTCAACCTCATATGTTGCCATGGAACAGTGGTAAAGTGAGCAATAAGGTCAAGTGGTTAAGGGGCTCATTCTCAAGGACGTTCAACCATATATGTTGCCATGGAACAGTGGTAAAGTGAGCATTAAGGTCAAGTGGTTAAGTGGCTCGTTCTCAAGGACATTCAGCCATATATGTTGCCATGGAAAAGTGGTAAAGTGAGCATTAAGGTCAAGTGGTTAAGGGGCTCGTTCAAAACGACATTCAACCATATATGTTGCCATTGGACAATGGTAAAGGGAGCATTAAAGTCAAGTGGTTAAGGGGCTCGTTCTCAAGGACATTCAACCATATATGTTGCCATGGAACAGTGGTAAAGTGAGCATTAAGGTCAAGTGGTTAAGGGGCTCTTTCTCAAGGACATTCAACCATATATGTTTCCATGAAACAAAGGTAAAGTGAGCATTGAGGTCAAGTGGTTAGGGGGCTCGTTCTCAAGGACATTCAACAATATATGTTGCCATGGAACAGTGGAAAGTGAGCATTTAGGTCAAGTGGTTAGGGGGCTCATTCTCAAGGACATTCAACCATATATGTTGCCATGGTACAGTGGTTAAGTGAGTATTAAGGTCAAGTGGTTAAGGGGCTCTTTCTCAAGGACATTCAACCATATATGCTGCAATGGAACAGTAATGTAGTGAGCATAAAGGTCAAGTGGTTAAGGGGATCTTTCTTAAGGACATTCAACCATATATGTTGCCATGTAACAGTGGTAAAGTGAGCATTAAGGTCAAGTGGTTAAGGGGCTCGTTCTCAAGGACATTCAACAATATATGTTGCCATGGAACAGTGGTAAAGTGAGCATTAAGGTCAAGTGGTTAAGGGGCTCGTTCTCAAGGACATTCAACCTTATATGTTGCTATGGAACAGTGGTAAAGTGAGCATTAAGGTCAAGTGTTTAAGGGGCTCTTTCTCAAATACATTCAACCATATATGTTACCATGGAACAGTGGTAAAGTGAGCATTAAGGTCAAGTGGTTAGGGGGCTCGTTCTCAAAGACATTCAACCATATATGTTGCCATGGAACAGTGGTAAAGTTAGCATTAAGGTCAAGTGGTTAAGGGGTTCGTTCCCAAGGACATTCAACCATATATGTTTAATGGAACAGTGGTAAAGTGAGCAATAAGGTCAAGTGGTTAAAAGGCTCGTTCTCAAGGACATTCAACCATATATGTTGCCATGGAACAGTGGTAAAGTGAGCATTAAGGTCAAGTGGTTAAGGGGCTCGTTCTCAAGGACATTCAACCATATATATTGCCATGGAACAGTGGTAAAGTGAGCATTAAGTCCAAGTGGTTAAGGGGCTCGTTCTTAAGGACATTCAACCATAACTGTTGCCATGGAAAAGTAATGAAGTGAGCATTAAGGTCAAGTGGTTAAGGGGCTCGTTCTCAAGTACATTCAACCATATATGTTGCCATGGAACAGTGGAAAAGTGAGCATTAAGGTCAAGTGGTTAAGGGGCTCGTTCTCAAGGACATTCAACCATATATGTTGCCATGGAACAGTGGTAAAGTGAGCATTAAGGTCAAGTGGTTAAGTGGCTCGTTCTCAAGGACATTCAACCATATATGTTTCCATGAAACAAAGGTAAAGTGAGCATTGAGGTCAAGTGGTTAGGGGGCTCGTTCTCAAGGACATTCAACCATATATCTTGCCATGGAACAGTGGTAAAGTGAGCATTAAGGTCAAGTGGTTAAGGGGCTCGTTCTCAAGGACATTCAACCATATATGTTGCCATGGAACAGTGGTAAAGTGAGCATTAAGGTCAAGTGGTTAAGGGGCTCGTTCTCAAGGACATTCAACCATATGTTGCCATGGAACAGAGGTAAATTGAGCATTAAGGTCAAGTGCTTAGGGGCTCGTTCTCAAGGACATTCAACCATATATGTTGCCATGGAACAGTGGTAAAGTGAGCATTAAGGTCAAGTGGTTAAGGGGCTCGTTCTCAAGGACATTCAACCATATGTTGCCATGGAACAGAGGTAAATTGAGCATTAAGGTCAAGTGCTTAGGGGGCTCATTCTCAAGGACATTCAACCATATATGTTGCCATGGAACAGTGGTAAAGTGAGCATAAGGTCAAGTGGTTAAGGGGCTCGTTCTTAAGGACATTCAACCATATATGTTGCCATGGAACAGTGGTAAAGTGAGCATTAAGGTCAAGTGGTTAAGGGGCTCGTTCTCAAGGACATTCAACCATATATTTTGCCATGGAAGAGTGGTAAAGTGAGCATTAAGGTCAAGTGGTTAAGGAGCTCGTTCTCAAGGACATTCAACCGTGTATGTTGCCATGGAACAGTGGTAAAGTGAGCATTAAGGTCAAGTGCCTAAGGGGCTCGTTCTCAAGGACATTCAACCTCATATGTTGCCATGGAACAGTGGTAAAGTGAGCAATAAGGTCAAGTGGTTAAGGGGCTCATTCTCAAGGACGTTCAACCATATATGTTGCCATGGAACAGTGGTAAAGTGAGCATTAAGGTCAAGTGGTTAAGTGGCTCGTTCTCAAGGACATTCAGCCATATATGTTGCCATGGAAAAGTGGTAAAGTGAGCATTAAGGTCAAGTGGTTAAGGGGCTCGTTCAAAACGACATTCAACCATATATGTTGCCATTGGACAATGGTAAAGGGAGCATTAAGGTCAAGTGGTTAAGGGGCTCGTTCTCAAGGACATTCAACCATATATGTTGCCATGGAACAGTGGTAAAGTGAGCATTAAGGTCAAGTGGTTAAGGGGCTCTTTCTCAAGGACATTCAACCATATATGTTTCCATGAAACAAAGGTAAAGTGAGCATTTAGGTCAAGTGGTTAGGGGGCTCATTCTCAAGGACATTCAACCATATATGTTGCCATGGTACAGTGGTTAAGTGAGTATTAAGGTCAAGTGGTTAAGGGGCTCTTTCTCAAGGACATTCAACCATATATGCTGCAATGGAACAGTAATGTAGTGAGCATAAAGGGCAAGTGGTTAAGGGGATCGTTCTTAAGGACATTCAACCATATATGTTGCCATGTAACAGTGGTAAAGTGAGCATTAAGGTCAAGTGGTTAAGGGGCTCGTTCTCAAGGACATTCAACAATATATGTTGCCATGGAACAGTGGTAAAGTGAGCATAAAGGTCAAGTGGTTAAGGGGCTCGTTCTCAAGGACATTCAACCTTATATGTTGCTATGGAACAGTGGTAAAGTGAGCATTAAGGTCAAGTGTTTAAGGGGCTCTTTCTCAAATACATTCAACCATATATGTTACCATGGAACAGTGGTAAAGTGAGCATTAAGGTCAAGTGGTTAGGGGCTCGTTCTCAAAGACATTCAACCATATATGTTGCCATGGAACAGTGGTAAAGTTAGCATTAAGGTCAAGTGGTTAAGGGGTTCGTTCTCAAGGACATTCAACCATATATGTTTAATATAACAGTGGTAAAGTGAGCAATAAGGTCAAGTGGTTAAAAGGCTCGTTCTCAAGGACATTCAACCATATATGTTGCCATGGAACAGTGGTAAAGTGAGCATTAAGGTCAAGTGGTTAAGGGGCTCGTTCTCAAGGACATTCAACCATATATCTTGCCATGGAACAGTGGTAAAGTGAGCATTAAGGTCAAGTGGTTAAGGGGCTCGTTCTCAAGGACATTCAACCATATGTAACCATGGAACAGAGGTAAATTGAGCATTAAGGTCAAGTGCTTAGGGGGCTCATTCTCAAGGACATTCAACCATATATGTTGCCATGGAACAGTGGTAAAGTGAGCATAAGGTCAAGTGGTTAAGGGGCTCGTTCTTAAGGACATTCAACCATATATGTTGCCATGGAACAGTGGTAAAGTGAGCATTAAGGTCAAGTGGTTAAGGGGCTCGTTCTCAAGGACATTCAACCATATATTTTGCCATGGAAGAGTGGTAAAGTGAGCATTAAGGTCAAGTGGTTAAGGAGCTCGTTCTCAAGGACATTCA
Organism: Neoaliturus tenellus; assembly: GCA_030545055.2. Taxonomy (NCBI): domain Eukaryota; kingdom Metazoa; phylum Arthropoda; class Insecta; order Hemiptera; family Cicadellidae; genus Neoaliturus; species Neoaliturus tenellus. The sequence goes on from CM061531.1 coordinate 77,238, forward strand.
ATAGTGTATGTTGCCATGGAACAGTGGTAAAGTGAGCATTAAGGTCAAGTGCCTAAGGGGCTCGTTCTCAAGGACATTCAACCTCATATGTTGCCATGGAACAGTGGTAAAGTGAGCAATAAGGTCAAGTGGTTAAGGGGCTCATTCTCAAGGACGTTCAACCATATATGTTGCCATGGAACAGTGGTAATGTGAGCATTAAGGTCAAGTGGTTAAGTGGCTCGTTCTCAAGGACATTCAGCCATATAGGTTGCCATGGAAAAGTGGTAAAGTGAGCATTAAGGTCAAGTGGTTGAGGGGCTCGTTCAAAACGACATTCAACCATATATGTTGCCATAAGACAATGGTAAAGGGAGCATTAAGGTCAAGTGGTTAAGGGGCTCTTTCTCAAGGACATTCAACCATATATGTTTCCATGAAACAAAGGTAAAGTGAGCATTGAGGTCAAGTGGTTAGGGGGCTCGTTCTCAAGGACATTCAACCCTATATGTTGCCATGGAACAGTGGTAAAATGAGCATTTAGGTCAAGTGGTTAGGGGGCTCATTCTCAAGGACATTCAACCATTAATGTTGCCATGGTACAGTGGTTAAGTGAGTATTAAGGTCAAGTGGTTAAGGGGCTCTTTCTCAAGGACATTCAACCATATATGCTGCAATGGAACAGTAATGTAGTGAGCATAAAGGGCAAGTGGTTAAGGGGATCGTTCTTAAGGACATTCAACCATATATGTTGCCATGTAACAGTGGTAAAGTGAGCATTAAGGTCAAGTGGTTAAGGGGCTCGTTCTCAAGGACATTCAACAATATATGTTGCCATGGAACAGTGGTAAAGTGAGCATTAAGAACAAGTGGTTAAGGGGCTCGTTCTCAAGGACATTCAACCTTATATGTTGCTATGGAACAGTGGTAAAGTGAGCATTAAGGTCAAGTGTTTAAGGGGCTCTTTCTCAAATACATTCAACCATATATGTTACCATGGAACAGTGGTAAAGTGAGCATTAAGGTCAAGTGGTTAGGGGCTCGTTCTCAAAGACATTCAACCATATATGTTGCCATGGAACAGTGGTAAAGTTAGCATTAAGGTCAAGTGGTTAAGGGGTTCGTTCTCAAGGACATTCAACCATATATTTTTAATGGAACAGTGGTAAAGTGAGCAATAAGGTCAAGTGGTTAAAAGGCTCGTTCTCAAGGACATTCAACCATATATGTTGCCATGGAACAGTGGTAAAGTGAGCATTAAGGTCAAGTGGTTAAGGGGCTCGTTCTCAAGGACATTCAACCATATATCTTGACATGGAACAGTGGTAAAGTGAGCATTAAGGTCAAGTGGTTAAGGGGCTCGTTCTCAAGGACATTCAACCATATATGTTGCCATGGAACAGTGGTAAAGTGAGCATTAAGGTCAAGTGGTTAAGGGGCTCGTTCTCAAGGACATTCAACCATATGTTGCCATGGAACAGAGGTAAATTGAGCATTAAGGTCAAGTGCTTAGGGGGCTCATTCTCAAGGACATTCAACCATATATGTTGCCACGGAACAGTGGTAAAGTGAGCATAAGGTCAAGTAGTTAAGGGGCTCGTTCTTAAGGACATTCAACCATATATGTTGCCATGGAACAGTGGTAAAGTGAGCATTAATTTCAAGTGGTTAAGGGGCTCGTTCTTAAGGACATTCAACCATATATTTTGTTATGGAAGAGTGGTAAAGTGAGCATTAAGGTCAAGTGGTTAAGGAGCTCGTTCTCAAGGACATTCAACCGTGTATGTTGCCATGGAACAGTGGTAAAGTGAGCATTAAGGTCAAGTGCCTAAGGGGCTCGTTCTCAAGGACATTCAACCTCATATGTTGCCATGGAACAGTGGTAAAGTGAGCAATAAGGTCAAGTGGTTAAGGAGCTCATTCTCAAGGACGTTCAACCATATATGTTGCCATGGAACAGTGGTAAAGTGAGCATTAAGGTCAAGTGGTTAAGTGGCTCGTTCTCAAGGACATTCAGCCATATATGTTGCCATGGAAAAGTGGTAAAGTGAGCATTAAGGTCAAGTGGTTAAGGGGCTCGTTCAAAACGACATTCAACCATATATGTTGCCATTGGACAATGGTAAAGGGAGCATTAAAGTCAAGTGGTTAAGGGGCTCGTTCTCAAGGACATTCAACCATATATGTTGCCATGGAACAGTGGTAAAGTGAGCATTAAGGTCAAGTGGTTAAGGGGCTCTTTCTCAAGGACATTCAACCATATATGTTTCCATGAAACAAAGGTAAAGTGAGCATTGAGGTCAAGTGGTTAGGGGGCTCGTTCTCAAGGACATTCAACAATATATGTTGCCATGGAACAGTGGAAAGTGAGCATTTAGGTCAAGTGGTTAGGGGGCTCATTCTCAAGGACATTCAACCATATATGTTGCCATGGTACAGTGGTTAAGTGAGTATTAAGGTCAAGTGGTTAAGGGGCTCTTTCTCAAGGACATTCAACCATATATGCTGCAATGGAACAGTAATGTAGTGAGCATAAAGGTCAAGTGGTTAAGGGGATCTTTCTTAAGGACATTCAACCATATATGTTGCCATGTAACAGTGGTAAAGTGAGCATTAAGGTCAAGTGGTTAAGGGGCTCGTTCTCAAGGACATTCAACAATATATGTTGCCATGGAACAGTGGTAAAGTGAGCATTAAGGTCAAGTGGTTAAGGGGCTCGTTCTCAAGGACATTCAACCTTATATGTTGCTATGGAACAGTGGTAAAGTGAGCATTAAGGTCAAGTGTTTAAGGGGCTCTTTCTCAAATACATTCAACCATATATGTTACCATGGAACAGTGGTAAAGTGAGCATTAAGGTCAAGTGGTTAGGGGGCTCGTTCTCAAAGACATTCAACCATATATGTTGCCATGGAACAGTGGTAAAGTTAGCATTAAGGTCAAGTGGTTAAGGGGTTCGTTCCCAAGGACATTCAACCATATATGTTTAATGGAACAGTGGTAAAGTGAGCAATAAGGTCAAGTGGTTAAAAGGCTCGTTCTCAAGGACATTCAACCATATATGTTGCCATGGAACAGTGGTAAAGTGAGCATTAAGGTCAAGTGGTTAAGGGGCTCGTTCTCAAGGACATTCAACCATATATATTGCCATGGAACAGTGGTAAAGTGAGCATTAAGTCCAAGTGGTTAAGGGGCTCGTTCTTAAGGACATTCAACCATAACTGTTGCCATGGAAAAGTAATGAAGTGAGCATTAAGGTCAAGTGGTTAAGGGGCTCGTTCTCAAGTACATTCAACCATATATGTTGCCATGGAACAGTGGAAAAGTGAGCATTAAGGTCAAGTGGTTAAGGGGCTCGTTCTCAAGGACATTCAACCATATATGTTGCCATGGAACAGTGGTAAAGTGAGCATTAAGGTCAAGTGGTTAAGTGGCTCGTTCTCAAGGACATTCAACCATATATGTTTCCATGAAACAAAGGTAAAGTGAGCATTGAGGTCAAGTGGTTAGGGGGCTCGTTCTCAAGGACATTCAACCATATATCTTGCCATGGAACAGTGGTAAAGTGAGCATTAAGGTCAAGTGGTTAAGGGGCTCGTTCTCAAGGACATTCAACCATATATGTTGCCATGGAACAGTGGTAAAGTGAGCATTAAGGTCAAGTGGTTAAGGGGCTCGTTCTCAAGGACATTCAACCATATGTTGCCATGGAACAGAGGTAAATTGAGCATTAAGGTCAAGTGCTTAGGGGCTCGTTCTCAAGGACATTCAACCATATATGTTGCCATGGAACAGTGGTAAAGTGAGCATTAAGGTCAAGTGGTTAAGGGGCTCGTTCTCAAGGACATTCAACCATATGTTGCCATGGAACAGAGGTAAATTGAGCATTAAGGTCAAGTGCTTAGGGGGCTCATTCTCAAGGACATTCAACCATATATGTTGCCATGGAACAGTGGTAAAGTGAGCATAAGGTCAAGTGGTTAAGGGGCTCGTTCTTAAGGACATTCAACCATATATGTTGCCATGGAACAGTGGTAAAGTGAGCATTAAGGTCAAGTGGTTAAGGGGCTCGTTCTCAAGGACATTCAACCATATATTTTGCCATGGAAGAGTGGTAAAGTGAGCATTAAGGTCAAGTGGTTAAGGAGCTCGTTCTCAAGGACATTCAACCGTGTATGTTGCCATGGAACAGTGGTAAAGTGAGCATTAAGGTCAAGTGCCTAAGGGGCTCGTTCTCAAGGACATTCAACCTCATATGTTGCCATGGAACAGTGGTAAAGTGAGCAATAAGGTCAAGTGGTTAAGGGGCTCATTCTCAAGGACGTTCAACCATATATGTTGCCATGGAACAGTGGTAAAGTGAGCATTAAGGTCAAGTGGTTAAGTGGCTCGTTCTCAAGGACATTCAGCCATATATGTTGCCATGGAAAAGTGGTAAAGTGAGCATTAAGGTCAAGTGGTTAAGGGGCTCGTTCAAAACGACATTCAACCATATATGTTGCCATTGGACAATGGTAAAGGGAGCATTAAGGTCAAGTGGTTAAGGGGCTCGTTCTCAAGGACATTCAACCATATATGTTGCCATGGAACAGTGGTAAAGTGAGCATTAAGGTCAAGTGGTTAAGGGGCTCTTTCTCAAGGACATTCAACCATATATGTTTCCATGAAACAAAGGTAAAGTGAGCATTTAGGTCAAGTGGTTAGGGGGCTCATTCTCAAGGACATTCAACCATATATGTTGCCATGGTACAGTGGTTAAGTGAGTATTAAGGTCAAGTGGTTAAGGGGCTCTTTCTCAAGGACATTCAACCATATATGCTGCAATGGAACAGTAATGTAGTGAGCATAAAGGGCAAGTGGTTAAGGGGATCGTTCTTAAGGACATTCAACCATATATGTTGCCATGTAACAGTGGTAAAGTGAGCATTAAGGTCAAGTGGTTAAGGGGCTCGTTCTCAAGGACATTCAACAATATATGTTGCCATGGAACAGTGGTAAAGTGAGCATAAAGGTCAAGTGGTTAAGGGGCTCGTTCTCAAGGACATTCAACCTTATATGTTGCTATGGAACAGTGGTAAAGTGAGCATTAAGGTCAAGTGTTTAAGGGGCTCTTTCTCAAATACATTCAACCATATATGTTACCATGGAACAGTGGTAAAGTGAGCATTAAGGTCAAGTGGTTAGGGGCTCGTTCTCAAAGACATTCAACCATATATGTTGCCATGGAACAGTGGTAAAGTTAGCATTAAGGTCAAGTGGTTAAGGGGTTCGTTCTCAAGGACATTCAACCATATATGTTTAATATAACAGTGGTAAAGTGAGCAATAAGGTCAAGTGGTTAAAAGGCTCGTTCTCAAGGACATTCAACCATATATGTTGCCATGGAACAGTGGTAAAGTGAGCATTAAGGTCAAGTGGTTAAGGGGCTCGTTCTCAAGGACATTCAACCATATATCTTGCCATGGAACAGTGGTAAAGTGAGCATTAAGGTCAAGTGGTTAAGGGGCTCGTTCTCAAGGACATTCAACCATATATGTAGCCATGGAACAGTGGTAAAGTGAGCATTAAGGTCAAGTGGTTAAGGGGCTCGTTCTCAAGGACATTCAACCATATGTTGCCATGGAACAGAGGTAAATTGAACATTAAGGTCAAGTGCTTAGGGGGCTCATACTCAAGGACATTCAACCATATATGTTGCCACGGAACAGTGGTAAAGTGAGCATAAGGTCAAGTGGTTAAGGGGCTCGTTCTTAAGGACATTCAACCATATATGTTGCCATGGAACAGTGGTAAAGTGAGCATTAAGGTCAAGTGGTTAAGGGGCTCGTTCTCAAGGACATTCAACCATATATTTTGCCATGGAAGAGTGGTAAAGTGAGCATTAAGGTCAAGTGGTTAAGGAGCTCGTTCTCAAGGACATTCAACCGTGTATGTTGCCATGGAACAGTGGTAAAGTGAGCATTAAGGTCAAGTGCCTAAGGGGCTCGTTCTCAAGGACATTCAACCTCATATGTTGCCATGGAACAGTGGTAAAGTGAGCAATAAGGTCAAGTGGTTAAGGGGCTCATTCTCGAGGACGTTCAACCATATATGTTGCCATGGAACAGTGGTAAAGTGAGCATTAAGGTCAAGTGGTTAAGTGGCTCGTTCTCAAGGACATTCAGCCATATATGTTGCCATGGAAAGGTGGTAAAGTGAGCATTAAGGTCAAGTGGTTAAGGGGCTCGTTCAAAACGACATTCAACCATATATGTTGCCATTGGACAATGGTAAAGGGAGCATTAAGGTCAAGTGGTTAGGGGCTCGTTCTCAAAGACATTCAACCATATATGTTGCCATGGAACAGTGGTAAAGTTAGCATTAAGGTCAAGTGGTTAAGGGGTTCGTTCTCAAGGACATTCAACCATATATGTTTAATGGAACAGTGGTAAAGTGAGCAATAAGGTCAAGTGGTTAAAAGGCTCGTTCTCAAGGACATTCAACCATATATGTTGCCATGGAACAGTGGTAAAGTGAGCATTAAGGTCAAGTGGTTAAGGGGCTCGTTCTCAAGGACATTCAACCATATATCTTGCCATGGAACAGTGGTAAAGTGAGCATTAAGGTCAAGTGGTTAAGGGGCTCGTTCTCAAGGACATTCAACCATATATGTTGCCATGGAACAGTGGTAAAGTGAGCATTAAGGTCAAGTGGTTAAGGGGCTCGTTCTCAAGGACATTCAACCATATGTTGCCATGGAACAGAGGTAAATTGAGCATTAAGGTCAAGTGCTTAGGGGGCTCATACTCAAGGACATTCAACCATATATGTTGCCACGGAACAGTGGTAAAGTGAGCATAAGGTCAAGTGGTTAAGGGGCTCGTTCTTAAGGACATTCAACCATATATGTTGCCATGGAACAGTGGTAAAGTGAGCATTAAGGTCAAGTGGTTAAGGGGCTCGTTCTCAAGGACATTCAACCATATATTTTGCCATGGAAGAGTGGTAAAGTGAGCATTAAGGTCAAGTGGTTAAGGAGCTCGTTCTCAAGGACATTCAACCGTGTATGTTGCCATGGAACAGTGGTAAAGTGAGCATTAAGGTCAAGTGCCTAAGGGGCTCGTTCTCAAGGACATTCAACCTCATATGTTGCCATGGAACAGTGGTAAAGTGAGCAATAAGGACAAGTGGTTAAGGGGCTCATTCTCGAGGACGTTCAACCATATATGTTGCCATGGAACAGTGGTAAAGTGAGCATTAAGGTCAAGTGGTTAAGTGGCTCGTTCTCAAGGACATTCAGCCATATATGTTGCCATGGAAAAGTGGTAAAGTGAGCATTAAGGTCAAGTGGTTAAGGGGCTCGTTCAAAACGACATTCAACCATATATGTTGCCATTGGACAATGGTAAAGGGAGCATTAAGGTCAAGTGGTTAAGGGGCTCGTTCTCAAGGACATTCAACCATATATGTTGCCATGGAACAGTGGTAAAGTGAGCATTAAGGTCAAGTGTTAAGGGGCTCTTTCTCAAGGACATTCAACCATATATGTTTCCATGAAACAAAGGTAAAGTGAGCATTGAGGTCAAGTGGTTAGGGGGCTCGTTCTCAAGGACATTCAACCCTATATGTTGCCATGGAACAGTGGTAAAGTGAGCATTTAGGTCAAGTGGTTAGGGGGCTCATTCTCAAGGACATTCAACCATATATGTTGCCATGGTACAGTGGTTAAGTGAGTATTAAGGTCAAGTGGTTAAGGGGCTCTTTCTCAAGGACATTCAACCATATATGCTGCAATGGAACAGTAATGTAGTGAGCATAAAGGTCAAGTGGTTAAGGGGATCGTTCTAAGGACATTCAACCATATATGTTGCCATGTAACAGTGGTAAAGTGAGCATTAAGGTCAAGTGGTTAAGGGGCTCGTTCTCAAGGACATTCAACAATATATGTTGCCATGGAACAGTGGTAAAGTGAGCATTAAGGTCAAGTGGTTAAGGGGCTCGTTCTCAAGGACATTCAACCTTATATGTTGCTATGGAACAGTGGTAAAGTGAGCATTAAGGTCAAGTGTTTAAGGGGCTCTTTCTCAAATACATTCAACCATATATGTTACCATGGAACAGTGGTAAAGTGAGCATTAAGGTCAAGTGGTTAGGGGGCTCGTTCTCAAAGACATTCAACCATATATGTTGCCATGGAACAGTGGTAAAGTTAGCATTAAGGTCAAGTGGTTAAGGGGTTCGTTCTCAAGGACATTCAACCATATATGTTTAATGGAACAGTGGTAAAGTGAGCAATAAGGTCAAGTGGTTAAAAGGCTCGTTCTCAAGGACATTCAACCATATATGTTGCCATGGAACAGTGGTAAAGTGAGCATTAAGGTCAAGTGGTTAAGGGGCTCGTTCTCAAGGACATTCAACCATATATATTGCCATGGAACAGTGGTAAAGTGAGCATTAAGTCCAAGTGGTTAAGGGGCTCGTTCTTAAGGACATTCAACCATAACTGTTGCCATGGAAAAGTAATGAAGTGAGCATTAAGGTCAAGTGGTTAAGGGGCTCGTTCTCAAGTACATTCAACCATATATGTTGCCATGGAACAGTGGAAAAGTGAGCATTAAGGTCAAGTGGTTAAGGGGCTCGTTCTCAAGGACATTCAACCATATATGTTGCCATGGAACAGTGGTAAAGTGAGCATTAAGGTCAAGTGGTTAAGTGGCTCGTTCTCAAGGACATTCAACCATGTATGTTGCCATGGAACAGTGGTAAAGTGAGCATTAAGGTCAAGTGGTTAAGGGGTTCGTTCTCAAGGACATTCAACCATATATATTGCCATGGAACAGTGGTAAAGTGAGCATTAAGGCCAAGTGGTTAAGGGGCTCGTTCTCAAGGACATTCAACCACATATGTTGCCATGGAACAGTGGTAAAGGGAGCATTAAGGTCAAGTGGTAAAGGGGCTCGTTCTCAAGAACATTCAACCATATATGTTGCCATGGAACATTGGTAAAGTGAGCATTAAAGTCAAGTGGTTAAGTTGCTCGTTCTCAAGGACATTCAACCATATATGTTTAATGGAACAGTGGTAAAGTGAGCAATAAGGTCAAGTGGTTAAAAGGCTCGTTCTCAAGGACATTCAACCATATATGTTGCCATGGAACAGTGGTAAAGTGAGCATTAAGGTCAAGTGGTTAAGGGGCTCGTTCTCAAGGACATTCAACCATATATCTTGCCATGGAACAGTGGTAAAGTGAGCATTAAGGTCAAGTGGTTAAGGGGCTCGTTCTCAAGGACATTCAACCATATATGTTGCCATGGAACAGTGGTAAAGTGAGCATTAAGGTCAAGTGGTTAAGGGGCTCGTTCTCAAGGACATTCAACCATATGTTGCCATGGAACAGAGGTAAATTGAGCATTAAGGTCAAGTGCTTAGGGGGCTCATTCTCAAGGACATTCAACCATATATGTTGCCACGGAACAGTGGTAAAGTGAGCATAAGGTCAAGTGGTTAAGGGGCTCGTTCTTAAGGACATTCAACCACATATGTTGCCATGGAACAGTGGTAAAGTGAGCATTAAGGTCAAGTGGTTAAGGGGCTCGTTCTCAAGGACATTCAACCATATATTTTGCCATGGAAGAGTGGTAAAGTGAGCATTAAGGTCAAGTGGTTAAGGAGCACGTTCTCAAGGACATTCAACCGTGTATGTTGCCATGGAACAGTGGTAAAATGAGCATTAAGGTCAAGTGCCTAAGGGGCTCGTTCTCAAGGACATTCAACCTCATATGTTGCCATGGAACAGTGGTAAAGTGAGCAATAAGGTCAAGTGGTTAAGGGGCTCATTCTCAAGGACGTTCAACCATATATGTTGCCATGGAACAGTGGTAAAGTGAGCATTAAGGTCAAGTGGTTAAGTGGCTCGTTCTCAAGGACATTCAGCCATATATGTTGCCATGGAAAAGTGGTAAAGTGAGCATTAAGGTCAAGTGGTTAAGGGGCTCGTTCAAAACGACATTCAACCATATATGTTGCCATTGGACAATGGTAAAGGGAGCATTAAGGTCAAGTGGTTAAGGGGCTCGTTCTCAAGGACATTCAACCATATATGTTGCCATGGAACAGTGGTAAAGTGAGCATTAAGGTCAAGTGGTTAAGGGGCTCTTTCTCAAGGACATTCAACCATATATGTTTCCATGAAACAAAGGTAAAGTGAGCATTGAGGTCAAGTGGTTAGGGGGCTCTTTCTCAAGGACATTCAACCATATATGTTTCCTTGAAACAAAGGTAAAGTGAGCATTGAGGTCAAGTGGTTAGGGGGCTCGTTCTCAAGGACATTCAACCCTATATGTTGCCATGGAACAGTGGTAAAGTGAGCATTTAGGTCAAGTGGTTAGGGGGCTCATTCTCAAGGACATTCAACCATATATGTTGCCATGGTACAGTGGTTAAGTGAGTATTAAGGTCAAGTGGTTAAGGGGCTCTTTCTCAAGGACATTCAACCATATATGCTGCAATGGAACAGTAATGTAGTGAGCATAAAGGTCAAGTGGTTAAGGGGATCGTTCTTAAGGACATTCAACCATATAGGTTGCCATGTAACAGTGGTAAAGTGAGCATTAAGGTCAAGTGGTTAAGGGGCTCGTTCTCAAGGACATTCAACAATATATGTTGCCATGGAACAGTGGTAAAGTGAGCATTAAGGTCAAGTGGTTAAGGGGCTCGTTCTCAAGGACATTCAACCTTATATGTTGCTATGGAACAGTGGTAAAGTGAGCATTAAGGTCAAGTGGTTAAGGGGCTCGTTCTCAAGGACATTCAACAATATATGTTGCCATGGAACAGTGGTAAAGTGAGCATTAAGGTCAAGTGGTTAAGGGGCTCGTTCTCAAGGACATTCAACCTTATATGTTGCTATGGAACAGTGGTAAAGTGAGCATTAAGGTCAAGTGGTTAAGGGGCTCGTTCTCAAGGACATTCAACAATATATGTTGCCATGGAACAGTGGTAAAGTGAGCATTAAGGTCAAGTGGTTAAGGGGCTCGTTCTCAAGGACATTCAACCTTATATGTTGCTATAGAACAGTGGTAAAGTGAGCATTAAGGTCAAGTGTTTAAGGGGCTCTTTCTCAAATACATTCAACCATATATGTTACCATGGAACAGTGGTAAAGTGAGCATTAAGGTCAAGTGGTTAGGGGGCTCGTTCTCAAAGACATTCAACCATATATGTTGCCATGGAACAGTGGTAAAGTTAGCATTAAGGTCAAGTGGTTAAGGGGTTCGTTCAAAGGACATTCAACCATATATGTTTAATGGAACAGTGGTAAAGTGAGCAATAAGGTCAAGTGGTTAAAAGGCTCGTTCTCAAGGACATTCAACCATATATGTTGCCATGGAACAGTGGTAAAGTGAGCATTAAGGTCAAGTGGTTAAGGGGCTCGTTCTCAAGGACATTCAACCTTATATGTTGCTATAGAACAGTGGTAAAGTGAGCATTAAGGTCAAGTGTTTAAGGGGCTCTTTCTCAAATACATTCAACCATATATGTTACCATGGAACAGTGGTAAAGTGAACATTAAGGTCAAGTGGTTAGGGGGCTCGTTCTCAAAGACATTCAACCATATATGTTGCCATGGAACAGTGGTAAAGTTAGCATTAAGGTCAAGTGGTTAAGGGGTTCGTTCAAAGGACATTCAACCATATATGTTTAATGGAACAGTGGTAAAGTGAGCAATAAGGTCAAGTGGTTAAAAGGCTCGTTCTCAAGGACATTCAACCATATATGTTGCCATGGAACAGTGGTAAAGTGAGCATTAAGGTCAAGTGGTTAAGGGGCTCGTTCTCAAGGACATTCAACCATATATATTGCCATGGAACAGTGGTAAAGTGAGCATTAAGTCCAAGTGGTTAAGGGGCTCGTTCTTAAGGACATTCAACCATAACTGTTGCCATGGAAAAGTAATGAAGTGAGCATTAAGGTCAAGTGGTTAAGGGGCTCGTTCTCAAGTACATTCAACCATATATGTTGCCATGGAACAGTGGAAAAGTGAGCATTAAGGTCAAGTGGTTAAGGGGCTCGTTCTCAAGGACATTCAACCATATATGTTGCCATGGAACAGTGGTAAAGTGAGCATTAAGGTCAAGTGGTTAAGTGGCTCGTTCTCAAGGACATTCAACCATATATGTTGCCATGGAACAGTGGTAAAGTGAGCATTAAGGTCAAGTGGTTAAGGTGCTCGTTCTCAAGGACATTCAACCACATATGTTGCCATGGAACAGTGGTAAAGGGAGCATTAAGGTCAAGTGGTTAAGGGGCTCTTTCTTAAGGAAATTCAACCATATATATTGCCATGGAACAGTGGTAAAGTGAGCATTAAGGTCAAGTGGTTAAGGGGCTCGTTCTCAAGGACATTCAACCATATATCTTGCCATGGAACAGTGGTAAAGTGAGCATTAAGGTCAAGTGGTTAAGGGGCTCGTTCTCAAGGACATTCAACCATATATGTTGCCATGGAACAGTGGTAAAGTGAGCATTAAGGTCAAGTGGTTAAGGGGCTCGTTCTCAAGGACATTCAACCATATGTTGCCATGGAACAGAGGTAAATTGAGCATTAAGGTCAAGTGCTTAGGGGGCTCATTCTCAAGGACATTCAACCATATATGTTGCCACGGAACAGTGGTAAAGTGAGCATAAGGTCAAGTGGTTAAGGGGCTCGTTCTTAAGGACATTCAACCACATATGTTGCCATGGAACAGTGGTAAAGTGAGCATTAAGGTCAAGTGGTTAAGGGGCTCGTTCTCAAGGACATTCAACCATATATGTTTAATGGAACAGTGGTAAAGTGAGCAATAAGGTCAAGTGGTTAAAAGGCTCGTTCTCAAGGACATTCAACCATATATGTTGCCATGGAACAGTGGTAAAGTGAGCATTAAGGTCCAGTGGTTAAGGGGCTCGTTCTCAAGGACATTCAACCATATATCTTGCCATGGAACAGTGGTAAAGTGAGCATTAAGGTCAAGTGGTTAAGGGGCTCGTTCTCAAGGACATTCAACCATATATGTTGCCATGGAACAGTGGTAAAGTCAGCATTAAGGTCAAGTGGTTAAGGGGCTCGTTCTCAAGGACATTCAACCATATGTTGCCATGGAACAGAGGTAAATTGAGCATTAAGGTCAAGTGCTTAGGGGGCTCATACTCAAGGACATTCAACCATATATGTTGCCACGGAACAGTGGTAAAGTGAGCATAAGGTCAAGTGGTTAAGGGGCTCGTTCTTAAGGACATTCAACCATATATGTTGCCATGGAACAGTGGTAAAGTGAGCATTAAGGTCAAGTGGTTAAGGGGCTCGTTCTCAAGGACATTCAACCATATATTTTGCCATGGAAGAGTGGTAAAGTGAGCATTAAGGTCAAGTGGTTAAGGAGCTCGTTCTCAAGGACATTCAACCGTGTATGTTGCCATGGAACAGTGGTAAAGTGAGCATTAAGGTCAAGTGCCTAAGGGGCTCGTTCTCAAGGACATTCAACCTCATATGTTGCCATGGAACAGTGGTAAAGTGAGCAATAAGGACAAGTGGTTAAGGGGCTCATTCTCGAGGACGTTCAACCATATATGTTGCCATGGAACAGTGGTAAAGTGAGCATTAAGGTCAAGTGGTTAAGTGGCTCGTTCTCAAGGACATTCAGCCATATATGTTGCCATGGAAAAGTGGTAAAGTGAGCATTAAGGTCAAGTGGTTAAGGGGCTCGTTCAAAACGACATTCAACCATATATGTTGCCATTGGACAATGGCAAAGGGAGCATTAAGGTCAAGTGGTTAAGGGGCTCGTTCTCAAGGACATTCAACCATATATGTTGCCATGGAACAGTGGTAAAGTGAGCATTAAGGTCAAGTGGTTAAGGGGCTCTTTCTCAAGGACATTCAACCATATATGTTTCCATGAAACAAAGGTAAAGTGAGCATTGAGGTCAAGTGGTTAGGGGGCTCGTTCTCAAGGACATTCAACCCTAGATGTTGCCATGGAACAGTGGTAAAGTGAGCATTTAGGTCAAGTGGTTAGGGGGCTCATTCTCAAGGACATTCAACCATATATGTTGCCATGGTACAGTGGTTAAGTGAGTATTAAGGTCAAGTGGTTAAGGGGCTCTTTCTCAAGGACATTCAACCATATATGCTGCAATGGAACAGTAATGTAGTGAGCATAAAGGTCAAGTGGTTAAGGGGATCGTTCTTAAGGACATTCAACCATATATGTTGCCATGTAACAGTGGTAAAGTGAGCATTAAGGTCAAGTGGTTAAGGGGCTCGTTCTCAAGGACATTCAACAATATATGTTGCCATGGAACAGTGGTAAAGTGAGCATTAAGGTCAAGTGGTTAAGGGGCTCGTTCTCAAGGACATTCAACCTTATATGTTGCTATGGAACAGTGGTAAAGTGAGCATTAAGGTCAAGTGTTTAAGGGGCTCTTTCTCAAATACATTCAACCATATATGTTACCATGGAACAGTGGTAAAGTGAGCATTAAGGTCAAGTGGTTAGGGGGCTCGTTCTCAAAGACATTCAACCATATATGTTGCCATGGAACAGTGGTAAAGTTAGCATTAAGGTCAAGTGGTTAAGGGGTTCGTTCTCAAGGACATTCAACCATATATGTTTAATGGAACAGTGGTAAAGTGAGCAATAAGGTCAAGTGGTTAAAAGGCTCGTTCTCAAGGACATTCAACCATATATGTTGCCATGGAACAGTGGTAAAGTGAGCATTAAGGTCAAGTGGTTAAGGGGCTCGTTCTCAAGGACATTCAACCATATATATTGCCATGGAACAGTGGTAAAGTGAGCATTAAGTCCAAGTGGTTAAGGGGCTCGTTCTTAAGGACATTCAACCATAACTGTTGCCATGGAAAAGTAATGAAGTGAGCATTAAGGTCAAGTGGTTAAGGGGCTCGTTCTCAAGTACATTCAACCATATATGTTGCCATGGAACAGTGGAAAAGTGAGCATTAAGGTCAAGTGGTTAAGGGGCTCGTTCTCAAGGACATTCAACCATATATGTTGCCATGGAACAGTGGTAAAGTGAGCATTAAGGTCAAGTGGTTAAGTGGCTCGTTCTCAAGGACATTCAACCATGTATGTTGCCATGGAACAGTGGTAAAGTGAGCATTAAGGTCAAGTGGTTAAGGGGTTCGTTCTCAAGGACATTCAACCATATATATTGCCATGGAACAGTGGTAAAGTGAGCATTAAGGCCAAGTGGTTAAGGGGCTCGTTCTCAAGGACATTCAACCACATATGTTGCCATGGAACAGTGGTAAAGGGAGCATTAAGGTCAAGTGGTAAAGGGGCTCGTTCTCAAGAACATTCAACCATATATGTTGCCATGGAACATTGGTAAAGTGAGCATTAAAGTCAAGTGGTTAAGTTGCTCGTTCTCAAGGACATTCAACCATATATGTTTAATGGAACAGTGGTAAAGTGAGCAATAAGGTCAAGTGGTTAAAAGGCTCGTTCTCAAGGACATTCAACCATATATGTTGCCATGGAACAGTGGTAAAGTGAGCATTAAGGTCAAGTGGTTAAGGGGCTCGTTCTCAAGGACATTCAACCATATATCTTGCCATGGAACAGTGGTAAAGTGAGCATTAAGGTCAAGTGGTTAAGGGGCTCGTTCTCAAGGACATTCAACCATATATGTTGCCATGGAACAGTGGTAAAGTGAGCATTAAGGTCAAGTGGTTAAGGGGCTCGTTCTCAAGGACATTCAACCATATGTTGCCATGGAACAGAGGTAAATTGAGCATTAAGGTCAAGTGCTTAGGGGGCTCATTCTCAAGGACATTCAACCATATATGTTGCCACGGAACAGTGGTAAAGTGAGCATAAGGTCAAGTGGTTAAGGGGCTCGTTCTTAAGGACATTCAACCACATATGTTGCCATGGAACAGTGGTAAAGTGAGCATTAAGGTCAAGTGGTTAAGGGGCTCGTTCTCAAGGACATTCAACCATATATTTTGCCATGGAAGAGTGGTAAAGTGAGCATTAAGGTCAAGTGGTTAAGGAGCACGTTCTCAAGGACATTCAACCGTGTATGTTGCCATGGAACAGTGGTAAAATGAGCATTAAGGTCAAGTGCCTAAGGGGCTCGTTCTCAAGGACATTCAACCTCATATGTTGCCATGGAACAGTGGTAAAGTGAGCAATAAGGTCAATTGGTTAAGGGGCTCATTCTCAAGGACGTTCAACCATATATGTTGCCATGGAACAGTGGTAAAGTGAGCATTAAGGTCAAGTGGTTAAGTGGCTCGTTCTCAAGGACATTCAGCCATATATGTTGCCATGGAAAAGTGGTAAAGTGAGCATTAAGGTCAAGTGGTTAAGGGGCTCGTTCAAAACGACATTCAACCATATATGTTGCCATTGGACAATGGTAAAGGGAGCATTAAGGTCAAGTGGTTAAGGGGCTCGTTCTCAAGGACATTCAACCATATATGTTGCCATGGAACAGTGGTAAAGTGAGCATTAAGGTCAAGTGGTTAAGGGGCTCTTTCTCAAGGACATTCAACCATATATGTTTCCATGAAACAAAGGTAAAGTGAGCATTGAGGTCAAGTGGTTAGGGGGCTCTTTCTCAAGGACATTCAACCATATATGTTTCCTTGAAACAAAGGTAAAGTGAGCATTGAGGTCAAGTGGTTAGGGGGCTCGTTCTCAAGGACATTCAACCCTATATGTTGCCATGGAACAGTGGTAAAGTGAGCATTTAGGTCAAGTGGTTAGGGGGCTCATTCTCAAGGACATTCAACCATATATGTTGCCATGGTACAGTGGTTAAGTGAGTATTAAGGTCAAGTGGTTAAGGGGCTCTTTCTCAAGGACATTCAAACATATATGCTGCAATGGAACAGTAATGTAGTGAGCATAAAGGTCAAGTGGTTAAGGGGATCGTTCTTAAGGACATTCAACCATATATGTTGCCATGTAACAGTGGTAAAGTGAGCATTAAGGTCAAGTGGTTAAGGGGCTCGTTCTCAAGGACATTCAACAATATATGTTGCCATGGAACAGTGGTAAAGTGAGCATTAAGGTCAAGTGGTTAAGGGGCTCGTTCTCAAGGACATTCAACCTTATATGTTGCTATGGAACAGTGGTAAAGTGAGCATTAAGGTCAAGTGGTTAAGGGGCTCGTTCTCAAGGACATTCAACAATATATGTTGCCATGGAACAGTGGTAAAGTGAGCATTAAGGTCAAGTGGTTAAGGGGATCGTTCTCAAGGACATTCAACCTTATATGTTGCTATGGAACAGTGGTAAAGTGAGCATTAAGGTCAAGTGGTTAAGGGGCTCGTTCTCAAGGACATTCAACAATATATGTTGCCATGGAACAGTGGTAAAGTGAGCATTAAGGTCAAGTGGTTAAGGGGCTCGTTCTCAAGGACATTCAACCTTATATGTTGCTATAGAACAGTGGTAAAGTGAGCATTAAGGTCAAGTGTTTAAGGGGCTCTTTCTCAAATACATTCAACCATATATGTTACCATGGAACAGTGGTAAAGTGAGCATTAAGGTCAAGTGGTTAGGGGGCTCGTTCTCAAAGACATTCAACCATATATGTTGCCATGGAACAGTGGTAAAGTTAGCATTAAGGTCAAGTGGTTAAGGGGTTCGTTCAAAGGACATTCAACCATATATGTTTAATGGAACAGTGGTAAAGTGAGCAATAAGGTCAAGTGGTTAAAAGGCTCGTTCTCAAGGACATTCAACCATATATGTTGCCATGGAACAGTGGTAAAGTGAGCATTAAGGTCAAGTGGTTAAGGGGCTCGTTCTCAAGGACATTCAACCTTATATGTTGCTATAGAACAGTGGTAAAGTGAGCATTAAGGTCAAGTGTTTAAGGGGCTCTTTCTCAAATACATTCAACCATATATGTTACCATGGAACAGTGGTAAAGTGAGCATTAAGGTCAAGTGGTTAGGGGGCTCGTTCTCAAAGACATTCAACCATATATGTTGCCATGGAACAGTGGTAAAGTTAGCATTAAGGTCAAGTGGTTAAGGGGTTCGTTCAAAGGACATTCAACCATATATGTTTAATGGAACAGTGGTAAAGTGAGCAATAAGGTCAAGTGGTTAAAAGGCTCGTTCTCAAGGACATTCAACCATATATGTTGCCATGGAACAGTGGTAAAGTGAGCATTAAGGTCAAGTGGTTAAGGGGCTCGTTCTCAAGGACATTCAACCATATATATTGCCATGGAACAGTGGTAAAGTGAGCATTAAGTCCAAGTGGTTAAGGGGCTCGTTCTTAAGGACATTCAACCATAACTGTTGCCATGGAAAAGTAATGAAGTGAGCATTAAGGTCAAGTGGTTAAGGGGCTCGTTCTCAAGTACATTCAACCATATATGTTGCCATGGAACAGTGGAAAAGTGAGCATTAAGGTCAAGTGGTTAAGGGGCTCGTTCTCAAGGACATTCAACCATATATGTTGCCATGGAACAGTGGTAAATCGAGCATTAAGGTCAAGTGGTTAAGTGGCTCGTTCTCAAGGACATTCAACCATATATGTTGCCATGGAACAGTGGTAAAGTGAGCATTAAGGTCAGGTGGTTAAGGTGCTCGTTCTCAAGGACATTCAACCACATATGTTGCCATGGAACAGTGGTAAAGGGAGCATTAAGGTCAAGTGGTTAAGGGGCTCTTTCTTAAGGAAATTCAACCATATATATTGCCATGGAACAGTGGTAAAGTGAGCATTAAGGTCAAGTGGTTAAGGGGCTCGTTCTCAAGGACATTCAACCATATATCTTGCCATGGAACAGTGGTAAAGTGAGCATTAAGGTCAAGTGGTTAAGGGGCTCGTTCTCAAGGACATTCAACCATATATGTTGCCATGGAACAGTGGTAAAGTGAGCATTAAGGTCAAGTGGTTAAGGGGCTCGTTCTCAAGGACATTCAACCATATGTTGCCATGGAACAGAGGTAAATTGAGCATTAAGGTCAAGTGCTTAGGGGGCTCATTCTCAAGGACATTCAACCATATATGTTGCCACGGAACAGTGGTAAAGTGAGCATAAGGTCAAGTGGTTAAGGGGCTCGTTCTTAAGGACATTCAACCACATATGTTGCCATGGAACAGTGGTAAAGTGAGCATTAAGGTCAAGTGGTTAAGGGGCTCGTTCTCAAGGACATTCAACCATATATTTTGCCATGGAAGAGTGGTAAAGTGAGCATTAAGGTCAAGTGGTTAAGGAGCACGTTCTCAAGGACATTCAACCGTGTATGTTGCCATGGAACAGTGGTAAAGTGAGCATTAAGGTCAAGTGCCTAAGGGGCTCGTTCTCAAGGACATTCAACCTCATATGTTGCCATGGAACAGTGGTAAAGTGAGCAATAAGGTCAAGTGGTTAAGGGGCTCATTCTCAAGGACGTTCAACCATATATGTTGCCATGGAACAGTGGTAAAGTGAGCATTAAGGTCAAGTGGTTAATTGGCTCGTTCTCAAGAACATTCAGCCATATATGTTGCCATGGAAAAGTGGTAAAGTGAGCATTAAGGTCAAGTGGTTAAGGGGCTCGTTCAAAACGACATTCAACCATATATGTTGCCATTGGACAATGGTAAAGGGAGCATTAAGGTCAAGTGGTTAAGGGGCTCGTTCTCAAGGACATTCAACCATATATGTTGCCATGGAACAGTGGTAAAGTGAGCATTAAGGTCAAGTGGTTAAGGGGCTCTTTCTCAAGGACATTCAACCATATATGTTTCCATGAAACAAAGGTAAAGTGAGCATTGAGGTCAAGTGGTTAGGGGGCTCGTTCTCAAGGACATTCAACCCTATATGTTGCCATGGAACAGTGGTAAAGTGAGCATTTAGGTCAAGTGGTTAGGGGGCTCATTCTCAAGGACATTCAACCATATATGTTGCCATGGTACAGTGGTTAAGTGAGTATTAAGGTCAAGTAGTTAAGGGGCTCTTTCCCAAGGACATTCAACCATATATGCTGCAATGGAACAGTAATGTAGTGAGCATAAAGGTCAAGTGGTTAAGGGGATCGTTCTTAAGGACATTCAACCATATATGTTGCCATGTAACAGTGGTAAAGTGAGCATTAAGGTCAAGTGGTTAAGGGGCTCGTTCTCAAGGACATTCAACAATATATGTTGCCATGGAACAGTGGTAAAGTGAGCATTAAGGTCAAGTGGTTAAGGGGCTCGTTCTCAAGGACATTCAACCTTATATGTTGCTATGGAACAGTGGTAAAGTGAGCATTAAGGTCAAGTGTTTAAGGGGCTCTTTCTCAAATACATTCAACCATATATGTTACCATGGAACAGTGGTAAAGTGAGCATTAAGGTCAAGTGGTTAGGGGGCTCGTTCTCAAAGACATTCAACCATATATGTTGCCATGGAACAGTGGTAAAATTAGCATTAAGGTCAAGTGGTTAAGGGGTTCGTTCTCAAGGACATTCAACCATATATGTTTAATGGAACAGTGGTAAAGTGAGCAATAAGGTCAAGTGGTTAAAAGGCTCGTTCTCAAGGACATTCAACCATATATGTTGCCATGGAACAGTGGTAAAGTGAGCATTAAGGTCAAGTGGTTAAGGGGCTCGTTCTCAAGGACATTCAACCATATATATTGCCATGGAACAGTGGTGAAGTGAGCATTAAGTCCAAGTGGTTAAGGGGCTCGTTCTTAAGGACATTCAACCATAACTGTTGCCATGGAAAAGTAATGAAGTGAGCATTAAGGTCAAGTGGTTAAGGGGCTCGTTCTTAAGTACATTCAACCATATATGTTGCCATGGAACAGTGGAAAAGTGAGCATTAAGGTCAAGTGGTTAAGGGGCTCGTTCTCAAGGACATTCAACCATATATGTTGCCATGGAACAGTGGTAAAGTGAGCATTAAGGTCAAGTGGTTAAGTGGCTCGTTCTCAAGGACATTCAACCATATATGTTGCCATGGAACAGTGGTAAAGTGAGCATTAAGGTCAAGTGGTTAAGGTGCTCGTTCTCAAGGACATTCAACCACGTATGTTGCCATGGAACAGTGTTAAAGGGAGCATTAAGGTCAAGTGGTTAAGGGGCTCGTTCTCAAGGAAATTCAACCATATATATTGCCATGGAACAGTGGTTAAGTGAGCATTAAGTCCAAGTGTTTAAGGGGCTCTTTCTCAAATACATTCGACCATATATGTTACCATGGAACAGTGGTAAAGTGAGCATTAAGGTCAAGTGGTTAAGGGTCTCGTTCTCAAGGACATTCAACCATATATGTTGCCATGGAACAGTGGTAAAGTTAGCATTAAGGTCAAGTGGTTAAGGGGTTCGTTTTCAAGGACATTCAACCATATATATTGCCATGGAACAGTGGTAAAGTGAGCATTAAGGCCAAGTGGTTAAGGGGCTCGTTCTCAAGGACATTCAACCACATATGTTGAGATGGAACAGTGGTAAAGGGAGCATTAAGGTCAAGTGGTAAAGGGGCTCGTTCTCAAGAACATTCAACCATATATGTTGCCATGGAACATTGGTAAATTGAGCATTAAAGTCAAGTGGTTAAGTTGCTCGTTCTCAAGGACATTCAACCATATATGTTGCCATGGAACAGAGGTAAATTGAGCATTAAGGTCAAGTGGTTAAGGGGCTCGTTCTCAAGGACATTCAACCACATATATTGCCATGGAACAGTGGTAAAGTGAGCATTAAGGTCAAGTGGTTAAGGGGCTCGTTCTCAAGGACATTCAACCATATATGTTGCCATGGAACAGTGGTAAAGTGAGCATTAAGGTAAGTGGTTAAGGGGCTCCTTCTCAAGGACATTCAACCATATATGTTACCATGGAACAGTGGTAAAGTGAGCATAAAGTCAAGTGGTTAAGGGGCTCGTTCTCAAGGACATTCAACCATATATTTTGTCATGGAACAGTGGTAAAGTGAGCATTAAGGTCAAGTGGTTAAGGGGCTCGTTCTCAAGGACATTCAACCATATGTTTCCATGGAACAGAGGTAAATTGAGCATTAAGGTCAAGTGGTTAGGGGGCTCATTCTCAAGGACATTCAACCATATATGTTACCATGGAACAGTGGTAAAGTGGGCATAAGGTCAAGTGGTTAAGGGGCTCGTTCTTAAGGACATTCAACCATATATGTTGCAATGGAACAGTAATGTAGTGAACATAAAGGTCAAGTGGTTAATGGGCTCGTTCTCAAGGACATTCAACCTTATATGTTGCCATGGAACAGTGGTAAAGTGAACATAAGGTCAAGTGGTTAAGGGGCTCGTTCTAGAGGACATTCAACCATATACGTTGCCATGGAACAGTGGTAAAGTGAGCATTAAGGTCAAGTGGTTAAGGAGCTCGTTCTCAAGGACATTCAACCATATATGTTGCCATGGAACAGAGGTAAAGTGAGCATTAAGGTCAAGTGGTTAAGGAGCTCGTTCTCAAAGACATTCAACCATATATGTTGCCATGGAACAGTGGTAAAGTGAGCATTAATGTCAAGTGGTTAAGGGGTTCGTTCTCAAGGACATTCAACCATATATGTTGCCATGGAACAGTGGTAAAGTGAGCATTAAGGTCAAGTGGTTAAGGGGCTCGTTCTCAAGGAGATTCAACCACATATGTTGCCATGAAACAGTGGTAAAGTGAGCAATAAGGTCAAGTGGTTAAGGGGCTCATTCTCAAGGACGTTCAACCATATATGTTGCCATGGAACAGTGGTAAAATGAGCATTAAGGTCAAGTGGTTAAGTGGCTCGTTCTCAAGGACATTCAGCCATATATGTTGCCATGGAAAAGTGGTAAAGTGAGCATTAAGGTCAAGTGGTTAAGGGGCTCATTCTTAAGGACATTCAACCATATATGTTGCCATGGAACAATGGTAAAGGGAGCATTAAGGTCAAGTGGTTAAGGGGCTTGTTCTCAAGGACATTCAACCATATATGTTGCCATGGAACAGTGATCAAATCAAATCAAATCAAATCAAATAAACTTTATTTCCTGATAATTCACGTACAATAATAGAGTGAAAAAAACAAAGGAACAAAATAATCCCCAATTAGACTATACGTCTGTGGCTGGAGATGAGTCAAGGGGTTAAAGTGATAAAGTGAGCATTAAAGTCAAGTGGTTAAGGGGCTCTTTCTCAAGGACATTCAACCGTATATGTTTCCATGGAACAGAGGTAAAGTGAGCAATAACGTCAAGTGGTTAGGGGGCTCGTTCTCAAGGACATTCAACCCTATATGTTGCCATGGAACAGTGGTAAAGTGAGCATTTAGGTCAAGTGGTTAAGTTGCTCGTTCTCAAGGACACTCAACCATATATGTTGCCATGGAACAGAGGTAAATTGAGCATTAAGGTCAAGTGGTTAAGGGGCTCGTTCTCAAGGACATTCAACCACATATATTGCCATGGAACAGTGGTAAAGTGAGCATTAAGGTCAAGTGGTTAAGGGGCTCGTTCTCAAGGACATTCAACCATATATGTTGCCATGGAACAGTGGTAAAGTGAGCATTAAGGTCAAGTGGTTAAGGGGCTCCTTCTCAAGGACATTCAACCATATATGTTACCATGGAACAGTGGTAAAGTGAGCATAAAGTCAAGTGGTTAAGGGGCTCATTCTCAAGGACATTCAACCATATATTTTGCCATGGAACAGTGGTAAAGTGAGCATTAAGGTCAAGTGTTTAAGGGGCTCGTTCTCAAGGACATTCAACCAGATATGTTGCCATGGAACAGTGGTAAAGTGAGCATTAAGGTCAAGTGGTTAAGGGCCTCGTTCTCAAGGACATTCAACCATATATGTTGCCATGGAACAGTGGTAAAGTGAGCATTAAGGTCAAGTGGTTAAGGGGCTCGTTCTCAAGGACATTCAACCATATGTTTCCATGGAACAGAGGTAAATTGAGCATTAAGGTCAAGTGGTTAGGGGGCTCATTCTCAAGGACATTCAACCATATATGTTACCATGGAACAGTGGTAAAGTGGGCATAAGGTCAAGTGGTTAAGGGGCTCGTTCTTAAGGACATTCAACCATATATGTTGCCATGGAACAGAGGTAAAGTGAGCATTAAGGTCAAGTGGTTAAGGAGCTCGTTCTCAAAGACATTCAACCATATATGTTGCCATGGAACAGTGGTAAAGTGAGCATTAATGTCAAGTGGTTAAGGGGTTCGTTCTCAAGGACATTCAACCATATATGTTGCCATGGAACAGTGGTAAAGTGAGCATTAAGGTCAAGTGGTTAAGGGGCTCGTTCTCAAGGAGATTCAACCACATATGTTGCCATGGAACAGTGGTAAAGTGAGCAATAAGGTCAAGTGGTTAAGGGGCTCATTCTCAAGGACGTTCAACCATATATGTTGCCATGGAACAGTGGTAAAATGAGCATTAAGGTTAAGTGGTTAAGTGGCTCGTTCTCAAGGACATTCAGCCATATATGTTGCCATGGAAAAGTGGTAAAGTGAGCATTAAGGTCAAGTGGTTAAGGGGCTCATTCTTAAGGACATTCAACCATATATGTTGCCATGGAACAATGGTAAAGGGAGCATTAAGGTCAAGTGGTAAAGGGGCTTGTTCTCAAGGACATTCAACCATATATGTTGCCATGGAACAGTGATCAAATCAAATCAAATCAAATCAAATAAACTTTATTTCCTGATAATTTACGTACAATAATAGAGTGAAAAAAACAAAGGAACAAAATAATCCCCAATTAGACTATACGTCTGTGGCTGGAGATGAGTCAAGGGGTTAAAGTGATAAAGTGAGCATTAAGGTCAAGTGGTTAAGGGGCTCTTTCTCAAGGACATTCAACCGTATATGTTTCCATGGAACAGAGGTAAAGTGAGCAATAACGTCAAGTGGTTAGGGGGCTCGTTCTCAAGGACATTCAACCCTATATGTTGCCATGGAACAGTGGTAAAGTGAGCATTTAGGTCAAGTGGTTAGGGGGCTCATTCTCAAGGACATTCAACCATATATGTTGCCATGGTACAGTGGTTAAGTGAGTATTAAGGTCAAGTGGTTAAGGGGCTCGTTCTCAAGGACATTCAACCATATATGCTGCAATAGAACAGTAATGTAGTGAGCATAAAGGTCTAGTGGTTAAGGGGCTCGTTCTCAAGGACATTCAACCATATATGTTGCCATGTATCAGTGGTAAAATGAGCATTAAGGTCAAGTGGTTAAGGGGCTCAATCTCAAGGACATTCAACTATATATGTTTCCATGGAACAGTGGTAAAGTGATCATTAAGGTCAAGTGGTTAAGGGGATCGTTCTTAAGGACATTCAACCATATATGTTGCCATGTAACAGTGGTAAAGTGAGCATTAAGGTCAAGTGGTTAAGGGGCTCGTTCTCAAGGACATTCAACAATATATGTTGCCATGGAACAGTGGTAAAGTGAGCATTAAGGTTAAGTGGTTGAGGGGCTCGTTCTCAAGGACATTCAACCATATGTGTTGCCATGGAACAGTGGTAAAGTGAGCAATAAGGTCAAGTGGTTAAGGGGCTCGTTTTTAAGGACATTCAACCATATATGTTGCCATGGAACAGTGGTAAAGTGAGCATTAAGGTCAAGTGGTTTAGTGGCTCGTTCTCAAGGACATTCAACCATAAATGTTGCCATGGAACAGTGGTAAAGTGAGCATTAAGGTCAAGTGTCTAAGGGGCTCGTTCTCAAGGACATTCAACCATACATGTTGCCATGGAACTGTGGTAAAGTGAGCATTAAGTTCAAGTGGTTAAGGGGCTCGTTCTCAAGGACATTAAACCACATATGTTGCCATGGAACAGTGGTAAAGTGAGCAATAAGGTCAAGTGGTTAGGGGGCTCATTCTCAAGAACGTTCAACCACATATGTTGCCATGGAACAGTGGTAAAATGAGCATTAAGGTCTAGTGGTTAAGTGGCTCGTTCTCAAGGACATTCACCCATATATGTTGCCATGGAAAAGTGGTAAAGTGAGCATTAAGGTCAAGTGGTTAAGGGGCTTGTTCTCAAGGACATTCAACCATATATGTTGCCATGGTACAGTGGTTAAGTGAGCATTAAGGTCAAGTGGTTAAGGGGCTCGTTCTTAAGGACATTCAACCATATATTTTGCCATGGAAGAGTGGTAAAGTGAGCATTAAGGTCAAGTGGTTAAGGAGCTCGTTCTCAAGGACATTCAACCGTGTATGTTGCCATGGAACAGTGGTAAAGTGAGCATTAAGGTCAAGTGCCTAAGGGGCTCGTTCTCAAGGACATTCAACCTCATATGTTGCCATGGAACAGTGGTAAAGTGAGCAATAAGGTCAAGTGGTTAAGGGGCTCGTTCTTAAGGACATTCAACCATATACGTTGCCATGGAACAGTGGTAAAGTGAGCATTAAGGTCAAGTGGTTAAGGGGCTCGTTCTCAAGGACATTCAACCATATATTTTGCCATGGAAGAATGGTAAAGTGAGCATTAAGGTCAAGTGGTTAAGGAGCTCGTTCTCAAGGACATTCAACCGTGTATGTTGCCATGGAACAGTGGTAAAGTGAGCATTAGGGTCAAGTGCCTAAGGGGCTCGTTCTCAAGGACATTCAACCTCATATGTTGCCATGGAACAGTGGTAAAGTGAGCAATAAGGTCAAGTGGTTAAGGGGCTCATTCTCGAGGACGTTCAACCATATATGTTGCCATGGAACAGTGGTAAAGTGAGCATTAAGGTCAAGTGGTTAAGTGGCTCGTTCTCAAGGACATTCAGCCATATATGTTGCCATGGAAAAGTGGTAAAGTGATCATTAAGGTCAAGTGGTTAAGGGGCTCGTTCAAAACGACATTCAACCATATATGTTGCCATTGGACAATGGTAAAGGGAGCATTAAGGTCAAGTGGTTAAGGGGCTCGTTCTCAAGGACATTCAAGCATATATGTTGCCATGGAACAGTGGTAAAGTGAGCATTAAGGTCAAGTGGTTAAGGGGCTCTTTCTCAAGGACATTCAACCATATATGTTTCCATGAAACAAAGGTAAAGTGAGCATTGAGGTCAAGTGGTTAGGGGGCTCGTTCTCAAGGACATTCAACCCTATATGTTGCCATGGAACAGTGGTAAAGTGAGCATTTAGGTCAAGTGGTTAGGGGGCTCATTCTCAAGGACATTCAACCATATATGTTGCCATGGTACAGTGGTTAAGTGAGTATTAAGGTCAAGTGGTTAGGGGGCTCTTTCTCAAGGACATTCAACCATATATGCTGCAATGGAACAGTAATGTAGTGAGCATAAAGGTCAAGTGGTTAAGGGGATCGTTCTTAAGGACATTCAACCATATATGTTGTCATGTAACAGTGGTAAAGTGAGCATTAAGGTCAAGTGGTTAAGGGGCTCGTTCTCAAGGACATTCAACAATATATGTTGCCATGGAACAGTGGTAAAGTGAGCATTAAGGTCAAGTGGTTAAGGGGCTCGTTCTCAAGGACATTCAACCTTATATGTTGCTATGGAACAGTGGTAAAGTGAGCATTAAGGTCAAGTGTTTAAGGGGCTCTTTCTCAAATACATTCAACCATATATGTTACCATGGAACAGTGGTAAAGTGAGCATTAAGGTCAAGTGGTTAGGGGGCTCGTTCTCAAAGACATTCAACCATATATGTTGCCATGGAACAGTGGTAAAGTTAGCATTAAGGTCAAGTGGTTAAGGGGTTCGTTCTCAAGGACATTCAACCATATATGTTTAATGGAACAGTGGTAAAGTGAGCAATAAGGTCAAGTGGTTAAAAGGCTCGTTCTCAAGGACATTCAACCATATATGTTGCCATGGAACAGTGGTAAAGTGAGCATTAAGGTCAAGTGGTTAAGGGGCTCGTTCTCAAGGACATTCAACCATATATATTGCCATGGAACAGTGGTAAAGTGAGCATTAAGTCCAAGTGGTTAAGGGGCTCGTTCTTAAGGACATTCAACCATAACTGTTGCCATGGAAAAGTAATGAAGTGAGCATTAAGGTCAAGTGGTTAAGGGGCTCGTTCTCAAGTACATTCAACCATATATGTTGCCATGGAACAGTGGAAAAGTGAGCATTAAGGTCAAGTGGTTAAGGGGCTCGTTCTCAAGGACATTCAACCATATATGTTGCCATGGAACAGTGGTAAAGTGAGCATTAAGGTCAAGTGGTTAAGTGGCTCGTTCTCAAGGACATTCAACCACATATGTTGCCATGGAACAGTGGTAAAGTGAGCATTAAGGTCAAGTGGTTAAGGTGCTCGTTCTCAAGGACATTCAACCACATATGTTGCCATGGAACAGTGGTAAAGGGAGCATTAATGTCAAGTGGTTAAGGGGCTCGTTCTCAAGGACATTCAACCATATATGTTGCCATGGAACAGTGGTAAAGTTAGCATTAAGGTCAAGTGGTTACGGGGCTCGTTCTCAAGGACATTCAACCACATATGTTGCCATGGAACAGTGGTAAAGGGAGCATTAAGGTCAAGTGGTAAAGGGGCTCATTCTCAAGAATATTCAACCATATATGTTGCCATGGAACATTGGTAAAGTGAGCATTAAAGTCAAGTGGTTAAGTTGCTCGTTCTCAAGGACATTCAACCATATATGTTTAATGGAACAGTGGTAAAGTGAGCAATAAGGTCAAGTGGTTAAAAGGCTCGTTCTCAAGGACATTCAACCATATATGTTGCCATGGAACAGTGGTAAAGTGAGCATTAAGGTCAAGTGGTTAAGGGGCTCGTTCTCAAGGACATTCAACCATATATCTTGCCATGGAACAGTGGTAAAGTGAGCATTAAGGTCAAGTGGTTAAGGGGCTCGTTCTCAAGGACATTCAACCATATATGTTGCCATGGAACAGTGGTAAAGTGAGCATTAAGGTCAAGTGGTTAAGGGGCACGTTCTCAAGGACATTCAACCATATGTTGCCATGGAACAGAGGTAAATTGAGCATTAAGGTCAAGTGCTTAGGGGGGTCATTCTCAAGGACATTCAACCATATATGTTGCCACGGAACAGTGGTAAAGTGAGCATAAGGTCAAGTGGTTAAGGGGCTCGTTCTTAAGGACATTCAACCACATATGTTGCCATGGAACAGTGGTAAAGTGAGCATTAAGGTCAAGTGGTTAAGGGGCTCGTTCTCAAGGACATTCAACCATATATTTTGCCATGGAAGAGTGGTAAAGTGAGCATTAAGGTCAAGTGGTTAAGGAGCACGTTCTCAAGGACATTCAACCGTGTATGTTGCCATGGAACAGTGGTAAAGTGAGCATTAAGGTCAAGTGCCTAAGGGGCTCGTTCTCAAGGACATTCAACCTCATATGTTGCCATGGA
This sequence comes from Neoaliturus tenellus, assembly GCA_030545055.2. Taxonomy (NCBI): domain Eukaryota; kingdom Metazoa; phylum Arthropoda; class Insecta; order Hemiptera; family Cicadellidae; genus Neoaliturus; species Neoaliturus tenellus. The sequence continues at coordinate 106,515 of CM061531.1, forward strand.
ACAGTGGTAAAGTGAGCAATAAGGTCAAGTGGTTAAGGGGCTCATTCTCAAGGACGTTCAACCATATATGTTGCCATGGAACAGTGGTAAAGTGAGCATTAAGGTCAAGTGGTTAAGTGGATCGTTCTCAAGGACATTCAGCCATATATGTTGCCATGGAAAAGTGGTAAAGTGAGCATTAAGGTCAAGTGGTTAAGCGGCTCGTTCAAAACGACATTCAACCATATATGTTGCCATTGGACAATGGTAAAGGGAGCATTAAGGTCAAGTGGTTAAGGGGCTCGTTCTCAAGGACATTCAACCATATATGTTGCCATGGAACAGTGGTAAAGTGAGCATTAAGGTCAAGTGGTTAAGGGGCTCTTTCTCAAGGACATTCAACCATATATGTTTCCATGAAACAAAGGTAAAGTGAGCATTGAGGTCAAGTGGTTAGGGGGCTCGTTCTCAAGGACATTCAACCCTATATGTTGCCATGGAACAGTGGTAAAGTGAGCATTTAGGTCAAGTGGTTAGGGGGCTCATTCTCAAGGACATTCAACCATATATGTTGCCATGGTACAGTGGTTAAGTGAGTATTAAGGTCAAGTGGTTAAGGGGCTCTTTCTCAAGGACATTCAACCATATATGCTGCAATGGAACAGTAATGTAGTGAGCATAAAGGTCAAGTGGTTAAGGGGATCGTTCTTAAGGACATTCAACCATATATGTTGCCATGTAACAGTGGTAAAGTGAGCATTAAGGTCAAGTGGTTAAGGGGCTCGTTCTCAAGGACATTCAACAATATATGTTGCCATGGAACAGTGGTAAAGTGAGCATTAAGGTCAAGTGGTTAAGGGGCTCGTTCTCAAGGACATTCAACCTTATATGTTGCTATGGAACAGTGGTAAAGTGAGCATTAAGGTCAAGTGTTTAAGGGGCTCTTTCTCAAATACATTCAACCATATATGTTACCATGGAACAGTGGTAAAGTGAGCATTAAGGTCAAGTGGTTAGGGGGCTCGTTCTCAAAGACATTCAACCATATATGTTGCCATGGAACAGTGGTAAAGTTAGCATTAAGGTCAAGTGGTTAAGGGGTTCGTTCTCAAGGACATTCAACCATATATGTTTAATGGAACAGTGGTAAAGTGAGCAATAAGGTCAAGTGGTTAAAAGGCTCGTTCTCAAGGACATTCAACCATATATGATGCCATGGAACAGTGGTAAAGTGAGCATTAAGGTCAAGTGGTTAAGGGGCTCGTTCTCAAGGACATTCAACCATATATATTGCCATGGAACAGTGGTAAAGTGAGCATTAAGTCCAAGTGGTTAAGGGGCTCGTTCTTAAGGACATTCAACCATAACTGTTGCCATGGAAAAGTAATGAAGTGAGCATTAAGGTCAAGTGGTTAAGGGGCTCGTTCTCAAGTACATTCAACCATATATGTTGCCATGGAACAGTGGAAAAGTGAGCATTAAGGTCAAGTGGTTAAGGGGCTCGTTCTCAAGGACATTCAACCATATATGTTGCCATGGAACAGTGGTAAAGTGAGCATTAAGGTCAAGTGGTTAAGTGGCTCGTTCTCAAGGACATTCAACCATATATGTTGCCATGGAACAGTGGTAAAGTGAGCATTAAGGTCAAGTGGTTAAGGTGCTCGTTCTCAAGGACATTCAACCACATATGTTGCCATGGAACAGTGGTAAAGGGAGCATTAAGGTCAAGTGGTTAAGGGGCTCGTTCTCAAGGAAATTCAACCATATATATTGCCATGGAACAGTGGTTAAGTGAGCATTAAGTCCAAGTGTTTAAGGGGCTCTTTCTCAAATACATTCGACCATATATGTTACCATGGAACAGTGGTAAAGTGAGCATTAAGGTCAAGTGGTTAAGGGTCTCGTTCTCAAGGACATTCAACCATATATGTTGCCATGGAACAGTGGTAAAGTTAGCATTAAGGTCAAGTGGTTAAGGGGTTCGTTCTCAAGGACATTCAACCATATATATTGCCATGGAACAGTGGTAAAGTGAGCATTAAGGCCAAGTGGTTTAGGGGCTCGTTCTCAAGGACATTCAACCACATATGTTGCCATGGAACAGTGGTAAAGGGAGCATTTAGGTCAAGTGGTAAAGGGGCTCGTTCTCAAGAACATTCAACCATATATGTTGCCATGGAACATTGGTAAAGTGAGCATTAAAGTCAAGTGGTTAAGTTGCTCGTTCTCAAGGACATTCAACCATATATGTTGCCATGGAACAGAGGTAAATTGAGCATTAAGGTCAAGTGGTTAAGGGGCTCGTTCTCAAGGACATTCAACCACATATATTGCCATGGAACAGTGGTAAAGTGAGCATTAAGGTCAAGTGGTTAAGGGGCTCGTTCTCAAGGACATTCAACCATATATGTTGCCATGGAACAGTGGTAAAGTGAGCATTAAGGTCAAGTGGTTAAGGGGCTCCTTCTCAAGGACATTCAACCATATATGTTACCATGGAACAGTGGTAAAGTGAGCATAAAGTCAAGTGGTTAAGGGGCTCGTTCTCAAGGACATTCAACCATATATTTTCCCATGGAACAGTGGTAAAGTGAGCATTAAGGTCAAGTGTTTAAGGGGCTCGTTCTCAAGGACATTCAACCAGATATGTTGCCATGGAACAGTGGTAAAGTGAGCATTAAGGTCAAGTGGTTAAGGGCCTCGTTTTCAAGGACATTCAACCATATATGTTGCCATGGAACAGTGGTAAAGTGAGCATTAAGGTCAAGTGGTTAAGGGGCTCGTTCTCAAGGACATTCAACCATATGTTTCCATGGAACAGAGGTAAATTGAGCATTAAGGTCAAGTGGTTAGGGGGCTCATTCTCAAGGACATTCAACCATATATGTTACCATGGAACAGTGGTAAAGTGGGCATAAGGTCAAGTGGTTAAGGGGCTCGTTCTTAAGGACATTCAACCATATATGTTGCAATGGAACAGTAATGTAGTGAACATAAAGGTCAAGTGGTTAATGGGCTCGTTCTCAAGGACATTCAACCTTATATGTTGCCATGGAACAGTGGTAAAGTGAACATAAGGTCAAGTGGTTAAGGGGCTCGTTCTAGAGGACATTCAACCATATACGTTGCCATGGAACAGTGGTAAAGTGAGCATTAAGGTCAAGTGGTTAAGGAGCTCGTTCTCAAGGACATTCAACCATATATGTTGCCATGGAACAGAGGTAAAGTGAGCATTAAGGTCAAGTGGTTAAGGAGCTCGTTCTCAAAGACATTCAACCATATATGTTGCCATGGAACAGTGGTAAAGTGAGCATTAATGTCAAGTGGTTAAGGGGTTCGTTCTCAAGGACATTCAACCATATATGTTGCCATGGAACAGTGGTAAAGTGAGCATTAAGGTCAAGTGGTTAAGGGGCTCGTTCTCAAGGAGATTCAACCACATATGTTGCCATGGAACAGTGGTAAAGTGAGCAATAAGGTCAAGTGGTTAAGGGGCTCATTCTCAAGGACGTTCAACCATATATGTTGCCATGGAACAGTGGTAAAATGAGCATTAAGGTCAAGTGGTTAAGTGGCTCGTTCTCAAGGACATTCAGCCATATATGTTGCCATGGAAAAGTGGTAAAGTGAGCATTAAGGTCAAGTGGTTAAGGGGCTCATTCTTAAGGACATTCAACCATATATGTTGCCATGGAACAATGGTAAAGGGAGCATTAAGGTCAAGTGGTTAAGGGGCTTGTTCTCAAGGACATTCAACCATATATGTTGCCATGGAACAGTGATCAAATCAAATCAAATCAATTCAAATAAACTTTATTTCCTGATGATTCACGTACAATAATAGAGTGAAAAAAACAAAGGAACAAAATAATCCCCAATTAGACTATACGTCTGTGGCTGGAGATGAGTCAAGGGGTTAAAGTGATAAAGTGAGCATTAAGGTCAAGTGGTTAAGGGGCTCTTTCTCAAGGACATTCAACCGTATATGTTTCCATGGAACAGAGGTAAAGTGAGCAATAACGTCAAGTGGTTAGGGGGCTCGTTCTCAAGGACATTCAACCCTATATGTTGCCATGGAACAGTGGTAAAGTGAGCATTTAGGTCAAGTGGTTAGGGGGCTCATTCTCAAGGACATTCAACCATATATGTTGCCATGGTACAGTGGTTAAGTGAGTATTAAGGTCAAGTGGTTAAGGGGCTCGTTCTCAAGGACATTCAACCATATATGCTGCAATAGAACAGTAATGTAGTGAGCATAAAGGTCTAGTGGTTAAGGGGCTCGTTCTCAAGGACATTCAACCATATATGTTGCCATGTATCAGTGGTAAAATGAGCATTAAGGTCAAGTGGTTAAGGGGCTCCATCTCAAGGACATTCAACTATATATGTTTCCATGGAACAGTGGTAAAGTGATCATTAAGGTCAAGTGGTTAAGGGGATCGTTCTTAAGGACATTCAACCATATATGTTGCCATGTAACAGTGGTAAAGTGAGCATTAAGGTCAAGTGGTTAAGGGGCTCGTTATCAAGGACATTTTACAATATATGTTGCCATGGAACAGTGGTAAAGTGAGCATTAAGGTTAAGTGGTTGAGGGGCTCGTTCTCAAGGAATTCAACCATATGTGTTGCCATGGAACAGTGGTAAAGTGAGCAATAAGGTCAAGTGGTTAAGGGGCTCGTTTTTAAGGACATTCAACCATATATGTTGCCATGGAAAAGTGGTAAAGTGAGCATTAAGGTCAAGTGGTTTAGTGGCTCGTTCTCAAGGACATTCAACCATAAATGTTGCCATGGAACAGTGGTAAAGTGAGCATTAAGGTCAAGTGTCTAAGGGGCTCGTTCTCAAGGACATTCAACCATTCATGTTGCCATGGAACTGTGGTAAAGTGAGCATTAAGTTCAAGTGGTTAAGGGGCTCGTTCTCAAGGACATTAAACCACATATGTTGCCATGGAACAGTGGTAAAGTGAGCAATAAGGTCAAGTGGTTAGGGGGCTCATTCTCAAGAACGTTCAACCACATATGTTGCCATGGAACAGTGGTAAAATGAGCATTAAGGTCTAGTGGTTAAGTGGCTCGTTCTCAAGGACATTCACCCATATATGTTGCCATGGAAAAGTGGTAAAGTGAGCATTAAGGTCAAGTGGTTAAGGGGCTTGTTCTCAAGGACATTCAACCATATATGTTGCCATGGTACAGTGGTTAAGTGAGCATTAAGGTCAAGTGGTTAAGGGGCTCGTTCTCAAGGACATTCAACCATATATTTTGCCATGGAAGAGTGGTAAAGTGAGCATTAAGGTCAAGTGGTTAAGGAGCTCGTTCTCAAGGACATTCAACCGTGTATGTTGCCATGGAACAGTGGTAAAGTGAGCATTAAGGTCAAGTGCCTAAGGGGCTCGTTCTCAAGGACATTCAACCTCATATGTTGCCATGGAACAGTGGTAAAGTGAGCAATAAGGTCAAGTGGTTAAGGGGCTCATTCTCAAGGACGTTCAACCATATATGTTGCCATGGAACAGTGGTAAAGTGAGCATTAAGGTCAAGTGGTTAAGTGGCTCGTTCTCAAGGACATTCAGCCTTATATGTTGCCATGTAAAAGTGGTAAAGTGAGCATTAAGGTCAAGTGGTTAAGGGGCTCGTTCAAAACGACATTCAACCATATATGTTGCCATTGGACAATGGTAAAGGGAGCATTAAGGTCAAGTGGTTAAGGGGCTCGTTCTCAAGGACATTCAACCATATATGTTGCCATGGAACAGTGGTAAAGTGAGCATTAAGGTCAAGTGGTTAACGGGCTCTTTCTCAAGGACATTCAACCATATATGTTTCCATGAAACAAAGGTAAAGTGAGCATTGAGGTCAAGTGGTTAGGGGGCTCGTTCTCAAGGACATTCAACCCTATATGTTGCCATGGAACAGTGGTAAAGTGAGCATTTAGGTCAAGTGGTTAGGGGGCTCATTCTCAAGGACATTCAACCATATATGTTGCCATGGTACAGTGGTTAAGTGAGTATTAAGGTCAAGTGGTTAAGGGGCTCTTTCTCAAGGACATTCAACCATATATGCTGCAATGGAACAGTAATGTAGTGAGCATAAAGGTCAAGTGGTTAAGGGGATCGTTCTTAAGGACATTCAACCATATATGTTGCCATGTAACAGTGGTAAAGTGAGCATTAAGGTCAAGTATTTAAGGGGCTCGTTCTCAAGGACATTCAACAATATATGTTGCCATGGAACAGTGGTAAAGTGAGCATTAAGGTCAAGTGGTTAAGGGGCTCGTTCTCAAGGACATTCAACCTTATATGTTGCTATGGAACAGTGGTAAAGTGAGCATTAAGGTCAAGTGTTTAAGGGGCTCTTTCTCAAATACATTCAACCATATATGTTACCATGGAACAGTGGTAAAGTGAGCATTAAGGTCAAGTGGTTAGGGGGCTCGTTCTCAAAGACATTCAACCATATATGTTGCCATGGAACAGTGGTAAAGTTAGCATTAAGGTCAAGTGGTTAAGGGGTTCGTTCTCAAGGACATTCAACCATATATGTTTAATGGAACAGTAATAAAGTGAGCAATAAGGTCAAGTGGTTAAAAGGCTCGTTCTCAAGGACATTCAACCATATATGTTGCCATGGAACAGTGGTAAAGTGAGCATTAAGGTCAAGTGGTTAAGGGGCTCGTTCTCAAGGACATTCAACCATATATATTGCCATGGAACAGTGGTAAAGTGAGCATTAAGTCCAAATGGTTAAGGGGCTCGTTCTTAAGGACATTCAACCATAACTGTTGCCATGGAAAAGTAATGAAGTGAGCATTAAGGTCAAGTGGTTAAGGGGCTCGTTCTCAAGTACATTCAACCATATATGTTGCCATGGAACAGTGGAAAAGTGAGCATTAAGGTCAAGTGGTTAAGGGGCTCGTTCTCAGGTACATTCAACCATATATGTTGCCATGGAACAGTGGTAAAGTGAGCATTAAGGTCAAGTGGTTAAGTGGCTCGTTCTCAAGGACATTCAACCATATATGTTGCCATGGAACAGTGGTAAAGTGAGCATTAAGGTCAAGTGGTTAAGGTGCTCGTTCTCAAGGACATTCAACCACATATGTTGCCATGGAACAGTGGTAAAGGGAGCATTAAGGTCAAGTGGTTAAGGGGCTCGTTCTCAAGGAAATTCAACCATATATATTGCCATGGAACAGTGGTTAAGTGAGCATTAAGTCCAAGTGTTTAAGGGGCTCTTTCTCAAATACATTCGACCATATATGTTACCATGGAACAGTGGTAAAGTGAGCATTAAGGTCAAGTGGTTAAGGGGCTCGTTCTCAAGGACATTCAACCATATATGTTGCCATGGAACAGTGGTAAAGTTAGCATTAAGGTCAAGTGGTTAAGGGGTTCGTTCTCAAGGACATTCAACCATATATATTGCCATGGAACAGTGGTAAAGTGAGCATTAAGGCCAAGTGGTTAAGGGGCTCGTTCTCAAGGACATTCAACCACATATGTTGCAATGGAACAGTGGTAAAGGGAGCATTAAGGTCAAGTGGTAAAGGGGCTCGTTCTCAAGAACATTCAACCATATATGTTGCCATGGAACATTGGTAAAGTGAGCATTAAAGTCAAGTGGTTAAGTTGCTCGTTCTCAAGGACATTCAACCATATATGTTGCCATGGAACAGAGGTAAACTGAGCATTAAGGTCAAGTGGTTAAGGGGCTCGTTCTCAAGGACATTCAACCACATATATTGCCATGGAACAGTGGTAAAGTGAGCATTAAGGTCAAGTGGTTAAGAGGCTCGTTCTCAAGGACATTCAACCATATATGTTGCCATGGAACAGTGGTAAAGTGAGCATTAAGGTCAAGTGGTTAAGGGGCTCCTTCTCAAGGACATTCAACCATATATGTTGCCATGGAACAGTGGTAAAGTGAGCATAAAGTCAAGTGGTTAAGGGGCTCGTTCTCAAGGACATTCAACCATATATTTTGCCATGGAACAGTGGTAAAGTGAGCATTAAGGTCAAGTGTTTAAGGGGCTCGTTCTCAAGGACATTCAACCACATATGTTGCCATGGAACAGTGGTAAAGTGAGCATTAAGGTCAAGTGGTTAAGGGCCTCGTTCTCAAGGACATTCAACCATATATGTTGCCATGGAACAGTGGTAAAGTGAGCATTAAGGTCAAGTGGTTAAGGGGCTTGTTCTCAAGGACATTCAACCATATATGTTGCAATGGAACAGTAATGTAGTGAACATAAAGGTCAAGTGGTTAATGGGCTCGTTCTCAAGGACATTCAACCTTATATGTTGCCATGGAACAGTGGTAAAGTGAACATAAGGTCAAGTGGTTAAGGGGCTCGTTCTAGAGGACATTCAACCATATACGTTGCCATGGAACAGTGGTAAAGTGAGCATTAAGGTCAAGTGGTTAAGGAGCTCGTTCTCAAGGACATTCAACCATATATGTTGCCATGGAACAGAGGTAAAGTGAGCATTAAGGTCAAGTGGTTAAGGGGCTCGTTCTCAAAGACATTCAACCATATATGTTGCCATGGAACAATGGTAAAGTGAGCATTAAGGTCAAGTGGTTAAGGGGTTCGTTCTCAAGGACATTCAACCATATATGTTGCCATAGAACAGTGGTAAAGTGAGCATTAAGGTCAAGTGGTTAAGGGGCTCGTTCTCAAGGAGATTCAACCACATATGTTGCCATGGAACAGTGGTAAAGTGAGCAATAAGGTCAAGTGGTTAAGGGGCTCATTCTCAAGGACGTTCAACCATATATGTTGCCATGGAACAGTGGTAAAATGAGCATTAAGGTCAAGTGGTTAAGTGGCTCGTTCTCAAGGACATTCAGCCATATATGTTGCCATGGAAAAGTGGTAAAGTGAGCATTAAGGTCAAGTGGTTAAGGGGCTCATTCTTAAGGACTTTCAACCATATATGTTGCCATGGAACAATGGTAAAGGGAGCATTAAGGTCAAGTGGTTAAGGGGCTTGTTCTCAAGGACATTCAACCATATATGTTGCCATGGAACAGTGATCAAATCAAATCAAATCAAATAAACTTTATTTCCTGATAATTCATGTACAATAATAGAGTGAAAAAAACAAAGGAACAAAATAATCCCCAATTAGACTATACGTCTGTGGCTGGAGATGAGTCAAGGGGTTAAAGTGATAAAGTGAGCATTAAGGTCAAGTGGTTAAGGTGCTCGTTCTCAAGGACATTCAACCACATATGTTGCCATGGAACAGTGGTAAAGGGAGCATTAAGGTCAAGTGGTTAAGGGGCTCGTTCTCAAGGAAATTCAACCATATATATTGCCATGGAACAGTGGTTAAGTGAGCATTAAGTCCAAGTGTTTAAGGGGCTCTTTCTCAAATACATTCGACCATATATGTTACCATGGAACAGTGGTAAAGTGAGCATTAAGGTCAAGTGGTTAAGGGGCTCGTTCTCAAGGACATTCAACCATATATGTTGCCATGGAACAGTGGTAAAGTTAGCATTAAGGTCAAGTGGTTAAGGGGTTCGTTCTCAAGGACATTCAACCATATATATTGCCATGGAACAGTGGTAAAGTGAGCATTAAGGCCAAGTGGTTAAGGGGCTCGTTCTCAAGGACATTCAACCACATATGTTGCCATGGAACAGTGGTAAAGGGAGCATTAAGGTCAAGTGGTAAAAGGGCTCGTTCTCAAGAACATTCAACCATATATGTTGCCATGGAACATTGGTAAAGTGAGCATTAAAGTCAAGTGGTTAAGTTGCTCGTTCTCAAGGACATTCAACCATATATGTTGCCATGGAACAGAGGTAAATTGAGCATTAAGGTCAAGTGGTTAAGGGGCTCGTTCTCAAGGACATTCAACCACATATATTGCCATGGAACAGTGGTAAAGTGAGCATTAAGGTCAAGTGGTTAAGAGGCTCGTTCTCAAGGACATTCAACCATATATGTTGCCATGGAACAGTGGTAAAGTGAGCATTAAGGTCAAGTGGTTAAGGGGCTCCTTCTCAAGGACATTCAACCATATATGTTGACATGGAACAGTGGTAAAGTGAGCATAAAGTCAAGTGGTTAAGGGGCTCGTTCTCAAGGACATTCAACCATATATTTTGCCATGGAACAGTGGTAAAGTGAGCATTAAGGTCAAGTGTTTAAGGGGCTCGTTCTCAAGGACATTCAACCACATATGTTGCCATGGAACAGTGGTAAAGTGAGCATTAAGGTCAAGTGGTTAAGGGCCTCGTTCTCAAGGACATTCAACCATATATGTTGCCATGGAACAGTGGTAAAGTGAGCATTAAGGTCAAGTGGTTAAGGGGCTTGTTCTCAAGGACATTCAACCATATATGTTGCAATGGAACAGTAATGTAGTGAACATAAAGGTCAAGTGGTTAATGGGCTCGTTCTCAAGGACATTCAACCTTATATGTTGCCATGGAACAGTGGTAAAGTGAACATAAGGTCAAGTGGTTAAGGGGCTCGTTCTAGAGGACATTCAACCATATACGTTGCCATGGAACAGTGGTAAAGTGAGCATTAAGGTCAAGTGGTTAAGGAGCTCGTTCTCAAGGACATTCAACCATATATGTTGCCATGGAACAGAGGTAAAGTGAGCATTAAGGTCAAGTGGTTAAGGGGCTCGTTCTCAAAGACATTCAACCATATATGTTGCCATGGAACAATGGTAAAGTGAGCATTAAGGTCAAGTGGTTAAGGGGTTCGTTCTCAAGGACATTCAACCATATATGTTGCCATAGAACAGTGGTAAAGTGAGCATTAAGGTCAAGTGGTTAAGGGGCTCGTTCTCAAGGAGATTCAACCACATATGTTGCCATGGAACAGTGGTAAAGTGAGCAATAAGGTCAAGTGGTTAAGGGGCTCATTCTCAAGGACGTTCAACCATATATGTTGCCATGGAACAGTGGTAAAATGAGCATTAAGGTCAAGTGGTTAAGTGGCTCGTTCTCAAGGACATTCAGCCATATATGTTGCCATGGAAAAGTGGTAAAGTGAGCATTAAGGTCAAGTGGTTAAGGGGCTCATTCTTAAGGACTTTCAACCATATATGTTGCCATGGAACAATGGTAAAGGGAGCATTAAGGTCAAGTGGTTAAGGGGCTTGTTCTCAAGGACATTCAACCATATATGTTGCCATGGAACAGTGATCAAATCAAATCAAATCAAATCAAATAAACTTTATTTCCTGATAATTCATGTACAATAATAGAGTGAAAAAAACAAAGGAACAAAATAATCCCCAATTAGACTATACGTCTGTGGCTGGAGATGAGTCAAGGGGTTAAAGTGATAAAGTGAGCATTAAGGTCAAGTGGTTAAGGGGCTCTTTCTCAAGGACATTCAACCGTATATGTTTCCATGGAACAGAGGTAAAGTGAGCAATAACGTCAAGTGGTTAGGGGGCTCGTTCTCAAGGACATTCAACCCTATATGTTGCCATGGAACAGTGGTAAAGTGAGCATTTAGGTCAAGTGGTTAGGGGGCTCATTCTCAAGGACATTCAACCATATATGTTGCCATGGTACAGTAGTTAAGTGAGTATTAAGGTCAAGTGGTTAAGGGGCTCGTTCTCAAGGACATTCAACCATATATGCTGCAATGGAACAGTAATGTAGTGAGCATAAAGGTCTAGTGGTTAAGGGGCTCGTTCTCAAGGACATTCAACCATATATGTTGCCATGTATCAGTGGTAAAATGAGCATTAAGGTCAAGTGGTTAAGGGGCTCCATCTCAAGGACATTCAACTATATATGTTTCCATGGAACAGTGGTAAAGTGATCATTAAGGTCAAGTGGATAAGGGGATCGTTCTTAAGGACATTCAACCATATATGTTGCCATGTAACAGTGGTAAAGTGAGCATTAAGGTCAAGTGGTTAAGGGGCTCGTTCTCAAGGACATTCAACAATATATGTTGCCATGGAACAGTGGTAAAGTGAGCATTAATGTCAAGTGGTTAAGGGGCTCGTTCTCAAGGACATTCAACCATACATGTTGCCATGGAACAGTGGTAAAGTGAGCATTAAGGTTAAGTGGTTGAGGGGCTCGTTCTCAAGGACATTCAACCATATGTGTTGCCATGGAACAGTGGTAAAGTGAGCAATAAGGTCAAGTGGTTAAGGGGCTCGTTTTTAAGGACATTCAACCATATATGTTGCCATGGAACAGTGGTAAAGTGAGCATTAAGGTCAAGTGGTTTAGTGGCTCGTTCTCAAGGACATTCAACCATAAATGTTGCCATGGAACAGTGGTAAAGTGAGCATTAAGGTCAAGTGTCTAAGGGGCTCGTTCTCAAGGATATTCAACCATACATGTTGCCATGGAACTGTGGTAAAGTGAGCATTAAGTTCAAGTGGTTAAGGGGCTCGTTCTCAAGGACATTAAACCACATATGTTGCCATGGAACAGTGGTAAAGTGAGCAATAAGGTCAAGTGGTTAGGGGGCTCATTCTCAAGGACGTTCAACCATATATGTTGCCATGGAACAGTGGTAAAATGAGCATTAAGGTCTAGTGGTTAAGTGGCTCGTTCTCAAGGACATTCACCCATATATGTTGCCATGGAAAAGTGGTAAAGTGAGCATTAAGGTCAAGTGGTTAAGGGGCTTGTTCTCAAGGACATTCAACCATATATGTTGCCATGGTACAGTGGTTAAGTGAGCATTAAGGTCAAGTGGTTAAGGGGCTCCATCTCAAGGACATTCAACTATATATGTTTCCATGGAACAGTGGTAAAGTGATCATTAAGGTCATGTGGTTAAGGGGATCGTTCTTAAGGACATTCAACCATATATGTTGCCATGTAACAGTGGTAAAGTGAGCATTAAGGTCAAGTGGTTAAGGGGCTCGTTCTCAAGGACATTCAACAATATATGTTGCCATGGATTAGTAGTAAAGTGATCATTAAGGTCAAGTGGTTAAGGGGCTCGTTCTCAAGGACATTCAACCATATATGTTGCCATGGAACAGTGGTAAAGTGAGCATTAAGGTTAAGTGAGTGAGGGGCTCGTTCTCAAGAACATTCAACCATATATGTTGCCATGGAACTGTGGTAAAGTGAGCAATAAGGTCAAGTGGTTAAGGGGCTCGTTTTTAAGGACATTCAACCATATATGTTGCCATGGAACAGTGGTAAAGTGAGCATTAAGGTCAAGTGGTTTAGTGGCTCGTTCTCAACTACATTCAACCATAAATGTTGCCATGGAACAGTGGTAAAGTGAGCATTAAGGTCAAGTAGTTAAGGGGCTCGTTCTCAAGGACATTCAACCATATATGTTTCCATGGAACAGTGGTAAAGTGAGCAATAAGGTCAAGTGGTTAAGGGGCTCCATCTCAAGGATATTCAACCATATATTTTGCCATGGAACAGTGGTAAAGTGAGCAATAAGGTCAAGTGGTTAAGGGGCTCGTTCTCAAGGACATTCAACCATATATGTTGCCATGGAAAAGTATTGAAGTGAGCATTAAGGTCAAGTGGTTAAGGGGCTCATTCTCAAGTACATTCAACCATATATGTTGCCATGGAACAGTGGTAAAGTGAGCATTAAGGTCAAGTGGTTAAGTGGCTCGTTCACAAGGACATTCAACCATATATGTTGCCATGGAACAGAGGTAAAGTGAGCATTAAGGTCAAGTGGTTAAGGGGCTCGTTCTCAAAGACATTCAACCATATATGTTGCCATGGAACAGTGGTAAAGTGAGCATTAAGGTCAAGTGGTTAAGGGGTTCGTTCTCAAGGACATTCAACCATATATGTTGCCATGGAACAGTGGTAAAGTGAGCATTAAGGTCAAGTGGTTAAGGGGCTCGTTCTCAAGGAGATTCAACCACATATGTTGCCATGGAACAGTGGTAAAGTGAGCAATAAGGTCAAGTGGTTAAGGGGCTCATTCTCAAGGACGTTCAACCATATATGTTGCCATGGAACAGTGGTAAAATGAGCATTAAGGTCAAGTGGTTAAGGGGCTCATTCTCAAGGACATTTAGCCATATATGTTGCCATGGAAAAGTGGTAAAGTGAGCATTAAGGTCAAGTGGTTAAGGGGCTCATTCTTAAGGACATTCAACCATATATGTTGCCATGGAACAATGGTAAAGGGAGCATTAAGGTCAAGTGGTTAAGGGGCTTGTTCTCAAGGACATTCAACCATATATGTTGCCATGGAACAGTGATCAAATCAAATCAAATCAAATCAAATAAACTTTATTTCCTGATAATTCATGTACAATAATAGAGTGAAAAAAACAAAGGAACAAAATAATCCCCAATTAGACTATACGTCTGTGGCTGGAGATGAGTCAAGGGGTTAAAGTGATAAAGTGAGCATTAAGGTCAAGTGGTTAAGGGGCTCTTTTTCAAGGACATTCAACCGTATATGTTTCCATGGAACAGAGGTAAAGTGAGCAATAACGTCAAGTGGTTAGGTGGCTCGTTCTCAAGGACATTCAACCCTATATGTTGCCATGGAACAGTGGTAAAGTGAGCATTTAGGTCAAGTGGTTAGGGGGCTCATTTTCAAGGACATTCAACCATATATGTTGCCATGGTACAGTGGTTAAGTGAGTATTAAGGTCAAGTGGTTAAGGGGCTCGTTCTCAAGGACATTCAACCATATATGCTGCAATGGAACAGTAATGTAGTGAGCATAAAGGTCTAGTGGTTAAGGGGCTCGTTCTCAAGGACATTCAACCATATATGTTGCCATGTTTCAGTGGTAAAATGAGCATTAAGGTCAAGTGGTTAAGGGGCTCCATCTCAAGGACATTCAACTATATATGTTTCCATGGAACAGTGGTAAAGTGATCATTAAGGTCAAGTGGTTAAGGGGATCGTTCTTAAGGACATTCAACCATATATGTTGCCATGTAACAGTGGTAAAGTGAGCATTAAGGTCAAGTGGTTAAGGGGCTCGTTTTTAAGGACATTCAACCATATATGTTGCCATGGAACAGTGGTAAAGTGAGCATTAAGGTCAAGTGGTTTAGTGGCTCGTTCTCAAGGACATTCAACCATAAATGTTGCCATGGAACAGTGGTAAAGTGAGCATTAAGGTCAAGTGTCTAAGGGGCTCGTTCTCAAGGATATTCAACCATACATGTTGCCATGGAACTGTGGTAAAGTGAGCATTAAGTTCAAGTGGTTAAGGGGCTCGTTCTCAAGGACATTAAACCACATATGTTGCCATGGAACAGTGGTAAAGTGAGCAATAAGGTCAAGTGGTTAGGGGGCTCATTCTCAAGGACGTTCAACCATATATGTTGCCATGGAACAGTGGTAAAATGAGCATTAAGGTCTAGTGGTTAAGTGGCTCGTTCTCAAGGACATTCACCCATATATGTTGCCATGGAAAAGTGGTAAAGTGAGCATTAAGGTCAAGTGGTTAAGGGGCTTGTTCTCAAGGACATTCAACCATATATGTTGCCATGGTACAGTGGTTAAGTGAGCATTAAGGTCAAGTGGTTAAGGGGCTCCATCTCAAGGACATTCAACTATATATGTTTCCATGGAACAGTGGTAAAGTGATCATTAAGGTCATGTGGTTAAGGGGATCGTTCTTAAGGACATTCAACCATATATGTTGCCATGTAACAGTGGTAAAGTGAGCATTAAGGTCAAGTGGTTAAGGGGCTCGTTCTCAAGGACATTCAACAATATATGTTGCCATGGATTAGTGGTAAAGTGATCATTAAGGTCAAGTGGTTAAGGGGCTCGTTCTCAAGGACATTCAACCATATATGTTGCCATGGAACAGTGGTAAAGTGAGCATTAAGGTTAAGTGAGTGAGGGGCTCGTTCTCAAGAACATTCAACCATATATGTTGCCATGGAACTGTGGTAAAGTGAGCAATAAGGTCAAGTGGTTAAGGGGCTCGTTTTTAAGGACATTCAACCATATATGTTGCCATGGAACAGTGGTAAAGTGAGCATTAAGGTCAAGTGGTTTAGTGGCTCGTTCTCAACTACATTCAACCATAAATGTTGCCATGGAACAGTGGTAAAGTGAGCATTAAGGTCAAGTAGTTAAGGGGCTCGTTCTCAAGGACATTCAACCATATATGTTTCCATGAACCAGTGGTAAAGTGAGCAATAAGGTCAAGTGGTTAAGGGGCTCCATCTCAAGGATATTCAACCATATATTTTGCCATGGAACAGTGGTAAAGTGAGCAATAAGGTCAAGTGGTTAAGGGGCTCGTTCTCAAGGACATTCAACCATATATGTTGCCATGGAAAAGTATTGAAGTGAGCATTAAGGTCAAGTGGTTAAGGGGCTCATTCTCAAGTACATTCAACCATATATGTTGCCATGGAACAGTGGTAAAGTGAGCATTAAGGTCAAGTGGTTAAGTGGCTCGTTCACAAGGACATTCAACCATATATGTTGCCATGGAACAGAGGTAAAGTGAGCATTAAGGTCAAGTGGTTAAGGGGCTCGTTCTCAAAGACATTCAACCATATATGTTGCCATGGAACAGTGGTAAAGTGAGCATTAAGGTCAAGTGGTTAAGGGGTTCGTTCTCAAGGACATTCAACCATATATGTTGCCATGGAACAGTGGTAAAGTGAGCATTAAGGTCAAGTGGTTAAGGGGCTCGTTCTCAAGGAGATTCAACCACATATGTTGCCATGGAACAGTGGTAAAGTGAGCAATAAGGTCAAGTGGTTAAGGGGCTCATTCTCAAGGACGTTCAACCATATATGTTGCCATGGAACAGTGGTAAAATGAGCATTAAGGTCAAGTGGTTAAGGGGCTCGTTCTCAAGGACATTTAGCCATATATGTTGCCATGGAAAAGTGGTAAAGTGAGCATTAAGGTCAAGTGGTTAAGGGGCTCATTCTTAAGGACATTCAACCATATATGTTGCCATGGAACAATGGTAAAGGGAGCATTAAGGTCAAGTGGTTAAGTTGCTTGTTCTCAAGGACATTCAACCATATATGTTGCCATGGAACAGTGATCAAATCAAATCAAATCAAATCAAATAAACTTTATTTCCTGATAATTCATGTACAATAATAGAGTGAAAAAAACAAAGGAACAAAATAATCCCCAATTAGACTATACGTCTGTGGCTGGAGATGAGTCAAGGGGTTAAAGTGATAAAGTGAGCATTAAGGTCAAGTGGTTAAGGGGCTCTTTTTCAAGGACATTCAACCGTATATGTTTCCATGGAACAGAGGTAAAGTGAGCAATAACGTCAAGTGGTTAGGGGGCTCGTTCTCAAGGACATTCAACCCTATATGTTGCCATGGAACAGTGGTAAAGTGAGCATTTAGGTCAAGTGGTTAGGGGGCTCATTCTCAAGGACATTCAACCATATATGTTGCCATGGTACAGTGGTTAAGTGAGTATTAAGGTCAAGTGGTTAAGGGGCTCGTTCTCAAGGACATTCAACCATATATGCTGCAATGGAACAGTAATGTAGTGAGCATAAAGGTCTAGTGGTTAAGGGGCTCGTTCTCAAGGACATTCAACCATATATGTTGCCATGTTTCAGTGGTAAAATGAGCATTAAGGTCAAGTGGTTAAGGGGCTCCATCTCAAGGACATTCAACTATATATGTTTCCATGGAACAGTGGTAAAGTGATCATTAAGGTCAAGTGGTTAAGGGGATCGTTCTTAAGGACATTCAACCATATATGTTGCCATGTAACAGTGGTAAAGTGAGCATTAAGGTCAAGTGGTTAAGGGGCTCGTTCTCAAGGACATTCAACAATATATGTTGCCATGGAACGGTGGTAAAGTGAGCATTAATGTCAAGTGGTTAAGGGGCTCGTTCTCAAGGACATTCAACCATATATGTTGCCATGGAACAGTGGTAAAGTGAGCATTAAGGTTAAGTGGTTGAGGGGCTCGTTCTCAAGGACATTCAACCATATGTGTTGCCATGGAACAGTGGTAAAGTGAGCAATAAGGTCAAGTGGTTAAGGGGCTCGTTTTTAAGGACATTCAACCATATATGTTGCCATGGAACAGTGGTAAAGTGAGCATTAAGGTCAAGTGGTTTAGTGGCTCGTTCTCAAGGACATTCAACCATAAATGTTGCCATGGAACAGTGGTAAAGTGAGCATTAAGGTCAAGTGTCTAAGGGGCTCGTTCTCAAGGATATTCAACCATACATGTTGCCATGGAACTGTGGTAAAGTGAGCATTAAGTTCAAGTGGTTAAGGGGCTCGTTCTCAAGGACATTAAACCACATATGTTGCCATGGAACAGTGGTAAAGTGAGCAATAAGGTCAAGTGGTTAGGGGGCTCATTCTCAAGGACGTTCAACCATATATGTTGCCATGGAACAGTGGTAAAATGAGCATTAAGGTCTAGTGGTTAAGTGGCTCGTTCTCAAGGACATTCACCCATATATGTTGCCATGGAAAAGTGGTAAAGTGAGCATTAAGGTCAAGTGGTTAAGGGGCTTGTTCTCAAGGACATTCAACCATATATGTTGCCATGGTACAGTGGTTAAGTGAGCATTAAGGTCAAGTGGTTAAGGGGCTCCATCTCAAGGACATTCAACTATATATGTTTCCATGGAACAGTGGTAAAGTGATCATTAAGGTCATGTGGTTAAGGGGATCGTTCTTAAGGACATTCAACCATATATGTTGCCATGTAACAGTGGTAAAGTGAGCATTAAGGTCAAGTGGTTAAGGGGCTCGTTCTCAAGGACATTCAACAATATATGTTGCCATGGATTAGTGGTAAAGTGATCATTAAGGTCAAGTGGTTAAGGGGCTCGTTCTCAAGGACATTCAACCATATATGTTGCCATGGAACAGTGGTAAAGTGAGCATTAAGGTTAAGTGAGTGAGGGGCTCGTTCTCAAGAACATTCAACCATATATGTTGCCATGGAACTGTGGTAAAGTGAGCAATAAGGTCAAGTGGTTAAGGGGCTCGTTTTTAAGGACATTCAACCATATATGTTGCCATGGAACAGTGGTAAAGTGAGCATTAAGGTCAAGTGGTTTAGTGGCTCGTTCTCAACTACATTCAACCATAAATGTTGCCATGGAACAGTGGTAAAGTGAGCATTAAGGTCAAGTAGTTAAGGGGCTCGTTCTCAAGGACATTCAACCATATATGTTTCCATGGAACAGTGGTAAAGTGAGCAATAAGGTCAAGTGGTTAAGGGGCTCCATCTCAAGGATATTCAACCATATATTTTGCCATGGAACAGTGGTAAAGTGAGCAATAAGGTCAAGTGGTTAAGGGGCTCGTTCTCAAGGACATTCAACCATATATGTTGCCATGGAAAAGTATTGAAGTGAGCATTAAGGTCAAGTGGTTAAGGGGCTCATTCTCAAGTACATTCAACCATATATGTTGCCATGGAACAGTGGTAAAGTGAGCATTAAGGTCAAGTGGTTAAGTGGCTCGTTCACAAGGACATTCAACCATATATGTTGCCATGGAACAGAGGTAAAGTGAGCATTAAGGTCAAGTGGTTAAGGGGCTCGTTCTCAAAGACATTCAACCATATATGTTGCCATGGAACAGTGGTAAAGTGAGCATTAAGGTCAAGTGGTTAAGGGGTTCGTTCTCAAGGACATTCAACCATATATGTTGCCATGGAACAGTGGTAAAGTGAGCATTAAGGTCAAGTGGTTAAGGGGCTCGTTCTCAAGGAGATTCAACCACATATGTTGCCATGGAACAGTGGTAAAGTGAGCAATAAGGTCAAGTGGTTAAGGGGCTCATTCTCAAGGACGTTCAACCATATATGTTGCCATGGAACAGTGGTAAAATGAGCATTAAGGTCAAGTGGTTAAGGGGCTCGTTCTCAAGGACATTTAGCCATATATGTTGCCATGGAAAAGTGGTAAAGTGAGCATTAAGGTCAAGTGGTTAAGGGGCTCATTCTTAAGGACATTCAACCATATATGTTGCCATGGAACAATGGTAAAGGGAGCATTAAGGTCAAGTGGTTAAGGGGCTTGTTCTCAAGGACATTCAACCATATATGTTGCCATGGAACAGTGATCAAATCAAATCAAATCAAATCAAATAAACTTTATTTCCTGATAATTCATGTACAATAATAGAGTGAAAAAAACAAAGGAACAAAATAATCCCCAATTAGACTATACGTCTGTGGCTGGAGATGAGTCAAGGGGTTAAAGTGATAAAGTGAGCATTAAGGTCAAGTGGTTAAGGGGCTCTTTTTCAAGGACATTCAACCGTATATGTTTCCATGGAACAGAGGTAAAGTGAGCAATAACGTCAAGTGGTTAGGGGGCTCGTTCTCAAGGACATTCAACCCTATATGTTGCCATGGAACAGTGGTAAAGTGAGCATTTAGGTCAAGTGGTTAGGGGGCTCATTCTCAAGGACATTCAACCATATATGTTGCCATGGTACAGTGGTTAAGTGAGTATTAAGGTCAAGTGGTTAAGGGGCTCGTTCTCAAGGACATTCAACCATATATGCTGCAATGGAACAGTAATGTAGTGAGCATAAAGGTCTAGTGGTTAAGGGGCTCGTTCTCAAGGACATTCAACCATATATGTTGCCATGTTTCAGTGGTAAAATGAGCATTAAGGTCAAGTGGTTAAGGGGCTCCATCTCAAGGACATTCAACTATATATGTTTCCATGGAACAGTGGTAAAGTGATCATTAAGGTCAAGTGGTTAAGGGGATCGTTCTTAAGGACATTCAACCATATATGTTGCCATGTAACAGTGGTAAAGTGAGCATTAAGGTCAAGTGGTTAAGGGGCTCGTTCTCAAGGACATTCAACAATATATGTTGCCATGGAACAGTGGTAAAGTGAGCATTAATGTCAAGTGGTTAAGGGGCTCGTTCTCAAGGACATTCAACCATATATGTTGCCATGGAACAGTGGTAAAGTGAGCATTAAGGTTAAGTGGTTGAGGGGCTCGTTCTCAAGGACATTCAACCATATGTGTTGCCATTGAACAGTGGTAAAGTGAGCAATAAGGTCAAGTGGTTAAGGGGCTCGTTTTTAAGGACATTCAACCATATATGTTGCCATGGAACAGTGGTAAAGTGAGCATTAAGGTCAAGTGGTTTAGTGGCTCGTTCTCAAGGACATTCAACCATAAATGTTGCCATGGAACAGTGGTAAAGTGAGCATTAAGGTCAAGTGTCTAAGGGGCTCGTTCTCAAGGACATTCAACCATACATGTTGCCATGGAACTGTGGTAAAGTGAGCATTAAGTTCAAGTGGTTAAGGGGCTCGTTCTCAAG
The DNA here is from genome assembly GCA_030545055.2 of Neoaliturus tenellus. NCBI lineage: Eukaryota > Metazoa > Arthropoda > Insecta > Hemiptera > Cicadellidae > Neoaliturus > Neoaliturus tenellus. Next base: position 127,728 of record CM061531.1, read on the forward strand.
GACATTCAACCACATATGTTGCCAATGAACAGTGGTAAAGTGAGCAATAAGGTCAAGTGGTTAGGGGGCTCATTCTCAAGGACGTTCAACCATATATGTTGCCATGGAACAGTGGTAAAATGAGCATTAAGGTCAAGTGGTTAAGTGGCTCGTTCCCAAGGACATTCAGCCATATATGTTGCCATGGAAAAGTGGTAAAGTGAGCATTAAGATCAAGTGGTTAAGGGGCTTGTTCTCAAGGACATTCAACCATATATGTTGCCATCGTACAGTGGTTAAGTGAGCATTAAGGTCAAGTGGTTAAGGGGCTCCATCTCAAGGACATTCAACTATATATGTTTCCATGGAACAGTGGTAAAGTGATCATTAAGGTCAAGTGGTTAAGGGGATCGTTCTTAAGGACATTCAACCATATATGTTGCCATGTAACAGTGGTAAAGTGAGCATTAAGGTCAAGTGGTTAAGGGGCTCGTTCTCAAGGACATTCAACAATATATGTTGCCATGGAACAGTGGTAAAGTGATCATTAAGGTCAAGTGGTTAAGGGGCTCGTTCTCAAGGACATTCAACCATATATGTTGCCATGGAACAGTGGTAAAGTGAGCATTAAGGTTAAGTGAGTGAGGGGCTCGTTCTCAAGAACATTCAACCATATATGTTGCCATGGAACTGTGGTAAAGTGAGCAATAAGGTCAAGTGGTTAAGGGGCTCGTTTTTAAGGACATTCAACCATATATGTTGCCATGGAACAGTGGTAAAGTGAGCATTACGGTCAAGTGGTTTAGTGGCTCGTTCTCAAGGACATTCAACCATAAATGTTGCCATGGAACAGTGGTAAAGTGAGCATTAAGGTCAAGTGGTTAAGGGGCTCGTTCTCAAGGACATTCAACCATATATGTTTCCATGGAACAGTGGTAAAGTGAGCAATAAGGTCAAGTGGTTAAGGGGCTCCATCTCAAGGACATACAACCATATATGTTGCCATGGAACAGTGGTAAAGTGAGCATTAAGGTCAAGTGGTTAAGGGGCTCGTTCTCAAGGACATTCAACCATATATGTTGCTATGGAACAGTGGTAAAGTGAGCATTAAGGTCAAGTGGTTAAGGGGCTCGTTCTCAAGTACATTCAACCATATATGTTGCCATGGAACAGTGGAAAAGTGAGAATTAAGGTCAAGTGGTTAAGGGGCTCGTTCTCAAGGACATTCAACCCTATATATTGCCATGGAACAGTGGTAAAGTGAGCATTAAGGTCAAGTGTTTAGGGGGCTCATTCTCAAGGACATTCAACCATATATGTTGCCATGGAACAGTGGTAAAGTGAGCATTAAGGTCGAGTGGTTAAGGGGCTCGTTCTCAAGGACATTCAACCATATATGTTGCCATGGAACAGTGGTAAAGTGAGCAATAAGGTCAAGTGGTTAAGGGGCTCGTTCTCAAGGACATTCAACCATATATGTTGCCATGGAAAAGTATTGAAGTGAGCATTAAGGTCAAGTGGTTAAGGGGCTCATTCTCAAGTACATTCAACCATATATGTTGCCATGGAACAGTGGAAAAGTGAGCATTAAGGTCAAGGTGTTAAGGGGCTCGTTCTCAAGGACATTCAACCATATATGTTGCCATGGAACAGTGGTAAAGTGAGCATTAAGGTCAAGTGGTTAAGTGGCTCGTTCACAAGGACATTCAACCATATATGTTACCATGGAACAGTGGTAAAGTGAGCATTAAGGTCAAGTGGTTAAGGGGCTCGTTCTCAAGGACATTCAACCACATATGTTGCCATGGAACAGTGGTAAAAGGAGCATTAAGGTCAAGTGGTTAAGGGGCTAGTTCTCAAGGACATTCAACCATATATGTTGCCATGGAACAATGGTTAAGTGAGCATTAAGGTCAAGTGGTTAAGGGGCTCGATCTTAAAGACATTCAACCATATATGTTGCCATGGAACAGTGGTAAAGTTAGCATTAAGGTCAAGTGGTTAAGGGGCTCGTTCTCAAGGACATTCAACCATATATGTTGCCATGGAACAGTGGTAAAGTGAGCATTAAGGTCAAGTGGTTAAGGGGCTCGTTCTCAAGGACATTCAACCATATATGTTGCCATGGAACAGTGGTAAAGTGAGCATTAAGGTCAAGTGGTTAAGGGGCTCGATCTCAAAGACATTCAACCATATATGTTGCCATGGAACAGTGGTAAAGTTAGCATTAAGGTCAAGTGGTTAAGGGGCTCGTTCTCAAGGACATTCAACCATATATGTTGCCATGGAACAGTGGTAAAGTGAGCAATAAGGTCAAGTGGTTAAGGGGCCAGTTCTCAAGGACATTCAACCATATATGTTGCCATGGAAAAGTAATGAAGTGAGCATTAAGGTCAAGTGGTTAAGGGGCTCATTCTCAAGTACATTCAACCATATATGTTGCCATGGAACAGTGGAAAAGTGAGCATTAAGGTCAAGTGGTTAAGGGGCTCGTTCTCAAGGACATTCAACCATATATGTCGCCATGGAACAGTGGTAAAGTGAGCATTAAGGTCAAGTGGTTAAGTGGCTCGTTCACAAGGACATTCAACCATATATGTTACCATGGAACAGTGGTAAAGTGAGCATTAAGGTCAAGTGGTTAAGGGGCTCGTTCTCAAGGACATTCAACCACATATGTTGCCATGGAACAGTGGTAAAAGGAGCATTAAGGTCAAGTGGTTAAGGGGCTAGTTCTCAAGGACATTCAACCATATATGTTGCCATGGAACAGTGGTTAAGTGAGCATTAAGGTCAAGTGGTTAAGGGGCTCGTTCTCAGGAACATTCAACCATATATGTTGCCATGGAACAGTGGTAAAGTGAGCATTAAGGTCAAGTGGTTAAGGGGCTCGTTCTCAAGGACATTCAACCAGATATGTTGCCATGGAACAGTAGTAAAGTAAGCATTAAGGTCAAGTGGTTAGGGGCTCGTTCTCAAGGACATTCAACAATATATGTTGCCATGGAACAGTGGTAAAGTGAGCATTAAGGTCAAGTGGTTAAGGGGCTCGTTCTCAAGGACATTCAACCTTATATGTTGCTATGGAACAGTGATAAAGTGAGCATTAAGGTCAAGTGTTTAAGGGGCTCTTTCTCAAATACATTCAACCATATATGTTGCCATGGAACAGTAGTAAAGTGAGCATTAAGGTCAAGTGGTTAGGGGCTCGTTCTCAAGGACATTCAACAATATATGTTGCCATGGAACAGTGGTAAAGTGAGCATTAAGTCCAAGTGGTTAAGGGGCTCATTCTTAAGGACATTCAACCATATAAGTTGCCATGGAAAAGTAATGAAATGAGCATTAAGGTCAAGTGGTTAAGGGGCTCGTTCTCAAGGACATTCAACCATATATGTTGCCATGGAACAGTGGTAAAGTGAGCATTAAGGTCAAGTGGTTAAGTGGCTCGTTCTCAAGGACATTCAACCATATATGTTGCCATGGAACAGTGGTAAAGTGAGCATTAAGGTCAAGTGGTTAAGGTGCTCGTTCTCAAGGACATTCAACCACATATGTTGCCATGGAACAGTGGTAAAGGGAGCATTAAGGTCAGGGGGTTAAGGGGCTCGTTCTCAAGGACATTCAACCATATATATTGCCATGGAACAGTGGTTAAGTGAGCATTAAGGTCAAATGGTTAAGGGGCTCGTTCTCAAGGACATTCGACCATATATGTTGCCATGGAACAGTGGTAAAGTGAGCATTAAGGTCAAGTGGTTAAGGGGCTCGTTCTCAAGGACATTCAACCATATATGTTGCCATGGAACAGTGGTAAAGTGAGCATAAAGTCAAGTGGTTAAGGTTCTCGTTCTCAAGGACATTCAACCATATATGTTGCCATGGAACAGTGGTAAAGTGAGCATTAAGGTCAAGTGGTTAAGGGGCTCGTTCTCAAGGACATTCAACCACATATGTTGCCATGGAACAGTGGTAAAAGGAGCATTAAGCTCAAGTGGTAAACGGGCTCGTTTCTTAAGGACATTCAACCATATATGTTGCCATGGAACAGTGGTAAAGTTAGCATTAAGGTCAAGTGGTTAAGGGGCTCGTTCTCAAGGACATTCAACCATATATGTTGCCATGGAACAGTGGTAAAGTGAGCAATAAGGTCAAGTGGTTAAGGGGCCAGTTCTCAAGGACATTCAACCATATATGTCGCCATGGAACAGTGGTAAAGTGAGCATTAAGGTCAAGTGGTTAAGTGGCTCGTTCACAAGGACATTCAACCATATATGTTACCATGGAACAGTGGTAAAGTGAGCATTAAGGTCAAGTGGTTAAGGGGCTCGTTCTCAAGGACATTCAACCACATATGTTGCCATGGAACAGTGGTAAAAGGAGCATTAAGGTCAAGTGGTTAAGGGGCTAGTTCTCAAGGACATTCAACCATATATGTTGCCATGGAACAGTGGTTAAGTGAGCATTAAGGTCAAGTGGTTAAGGGGCTCGTTCTCAGGAACATTCAACCATATATGTTGCCATGGAACAGTGGTAAAGTGAGCATTAAGGTCAAGTGGTTAAGGGGCTCGTTCTCAAGGACATTCAACCAGATATGTTGCCATGGAACAGTAGTAAAGTAAGCATTAAGGTCAAGTGGTTAGGGGCTCGTTCTCAAGGACATTCAACAATATATGTTGCCATGGAACAGTGGTAAAGTGAGCATTAAGGTCAAGTGGTTAAGGGGCTCGTTCTCAAGGACATTCAACCTTATATGTTGCTATGGAACAGTGATAAAGTGAGCATTAAGGTCAAGTGTTTAAGGGGCTCTTTCTCAAATACATTCAACCATATATGTTGCCATGGAACAGTAGTAAAGTGAGCATTAAGGTCAAGTGGTTAGGGGCTCGTTCTCAAGGACATTCAACAATATATGTTGCCATGGAACAGTGGTAAAGTGAGCATTAAGTCCAAGTGGTTAAGGGGCTCATTCTTAAGGACATTCAACCATATAAGTTGCCATGGAAAAGTAATGAAATGAGCATTAAGGTCAAGTGGTTAAGGGGCTCGTTCTCAAGGACATTCAACCATATATGTTGCCATGGAACAGTGGTAAAGTGAGCATTAAGGTCAAGTGGTTAAGTGGCTCGTTCTCAAGGACATTCAACCATATATGTTGCCATGGAACAGTGGTAAAGTGAGCATTAAGGTCAAGTGGTTAAGGTGCTCGTTCTCAAGGACATTCAACCACATATGTTGCCATGGAACAGTGGTAAAGGGAGCATTAAGGTCAGGGGGTTAAGGGGCTCGTTCTCAAGGACATTCAACCATATATATTGCCATGGAACAGTGGTTAAGTGAGCATTAAGGTCAAATGGTTAAGGGGCTCGTTCTCAAGGACATTCGACCATATATGTTGCCATGGAACAGTGGTAAAGTGAGCATTAAGGTCAAGTGGTTAAGGGGCTCGTTCTCAAGGACATTCAACCATATATGTTGCCATGGAACAGTGGTAAAGTGAGCATAAAGTCAAGTGGTTAAGGTTCTCGTTCTCAAGGACATTCAACCATATATGTTGCCATGGAACAGTGGTAAAGTGAGCATTAAGGCCAAGTGGTTAATTGGCTCGTTCTCAAGGGCATTCAACCACATATGTTGCCATGGAACAGTGGTAAAAGGAGCATTAAGCTCAAGTGGTAAACGGGCTCGTTTCTTAAGGACATTCAACCATATATCTTGCCATGGAACAGTGGTAAAGTGAGCATTAAGGTCAAGTGGTTAAGGGGCTCGTTCTCAAGGACATTCAACCATATATGTTGCCATGGAACAGTGGTAAAGTGAGCATTAAGGTCAAGTGGTTAAGGGGCTCGTTCTCAAGGACATTCAACCATATATTGCCATGGAACAGAGGTAAATTGAGCATTAAGGTCAAGTGCTTAGGGGGCTCATTCTCAAGGACATTCAACCATATATGTTGCCATGGAACAGTGGTAAAGTGAGCATAAGGTCAAGTGGTTAAGGGGCTCGTTCTTAAGGACATTCAACCATATATGTTGCCATCGAACAGTGGTAAAGTGAGCATTAAGGTCAAGTGGTTAAGGGGCTCGTTCTCAAGGACATTCAACCATATATGTTGCCATGGAACAGTGGTAAAGTGAGCATTAAGGTCAAGTGGTTAAGGGGCTCGTTCTCAAGGACATTTAACCATGTATGTTGCCATGGAACAGTGGTAAAGTGAGCATTAAGGTCAAGTGGTTAAGGGGCTCGTTCTCAAGGACATTCAACCACATATGTTGCCATGGAACAGTGGTAAAGTGAGCAATAAGGACAAGTGGTTAAGGGGCTCGTTCTTAAGGACATTCAACCATATATGTTGCCATGGAACAGTGGTAAAGTGAGCATTAAGGTCAAGTGGTTAAGGGGCTCTTTCAAAACGACATTCAACCATATATGTTGCCATTGGACAATGGTAAAGGGAGCATTAAGGTCAAGTGGTTAAGGGGCTCGTTCTCAAGGACATTCAACCATATATGTTGCCATGGAACAGTGGTAAAGTGAGCATTAAGGTCAAGTGGTTAAGGGGCTCTTTCTCAAGGACATTCAACCATATATGTTTCCATGAAACAAAGGTAAAGTGAGCATTAAGGTCAAGTGGTTAAGTGGCTCGTTCTCAAGGACATTCAGCCATATATGTTGCCATGGAAAAGTGGTAAAGTGAGCATTAAGGTCAAGTGGTTAAGGGGCTCGTTCAAAACGACATTCAACCATATATGTTGCCATTGGACAATGGTAAAGGGAGCATTAAGGTCAAGTGGTTAAGGGGCTCGTTCTCAAGGACATTCAACCATATATGTTGCCATGGAACAGTGGTAAAGTGAGCATTAAGGTCAAGTGGTTACGGGGCTCTTTCTCAAGGACATTCAACCATATATGCTGCAATGGAACAGTAATGTAGTGAGCATAAAGTTCAAGTGGTTAAGGGGATCGTTCTTAAGGACATTCAACCATATATGTTGCCATGTAACAGTGGTAAAGTGAGCATTAAGGTCAAGTGGTTAAGGGGCTCGTTCTCAAGGACATTCAACAATATATGTTGCCATGGAACAGTGGTAAAGTGAGCATTAAGGTCAAGTGGTTAAGGGGCTCGTTCTCAAGGACATTCAACCTTATATGTTGCTATGGAACAGTGGTAAAGTGAGCATTAAGGTCAAGTGTTTAAGGGGCTCTTTCTCAAATACATTCAAACATATATGTTACCATGGAACAGTGGTAAAGTGAGCATTAAGGTCAAGTGGTTAGGGGGCTCGTTCTCAAAGACATTCAACCATATATGTTGCCATGGAACAGTGGTAAAGTTAGCATTAAGGTCAAGTGGTTAAGGGGTTCGTTCTCAAGGACATTCAACCATATATGTTTAATGGAACAGTGGTAAAGTGAGCAATAAGGTCATTGGTTAAGGGGCTCGTTCTCAAGGACATTCAACCATATATGTTGCCATGGAACAGTGGTAAAGTGAGCATTAAGGTCAAGTGGTTAAGGGGCTCGTTCTCAAGGACATTCAACCATATATATTGCCATGGAACAGTGGTAAAGTGAGGATTAAGTCCAAGTGGTTAAGGGGCTAGTTCTCAAGGACATTCAACCATATATGTTGCCATGGAACAGTGGTAAAGTGAGCATAAAGTCAAGTGGTTAAGGTTCTCGTTCTAAAGGACATTTAACCATATATGTTGCCATGGAACAGTGGTAAAGTGAGCATTAAGGCCAAGTGGTTAAGGGGCTCGTTCTCAAAGACATTCAACCACATATGTTGCCATGGAACAGTGGTAAAGGGAGCATTAAGGTCAAGTGGTTAAGGGGCTCGTTCTCAAGGACATTCAACCATATATGTTGCCATGGAACAGTGGTAAAGTGAGCATTAAGGTCAAGTGGTTAAGTGGCTCGTTCTCAGGAACATTCAACCATATATGTTGCCATGGAACAGTGGTAAAGTGAGCATTAAGGTCAAGTGGTTAAGGGGCTCGTTCTCAAGGACATTCAACCATATATGTTGCCATGGAAAAGTAATGAAGTGAGCATTAAGGTCAAGTGTTTAAGGGGCTCATTCTCAAGTACATTCAACCATATATGTTGCCATTGAACAGTGGAAAAGTGAGCATTAAGGTCAAGTGGTTAAGGGGCTCGTTCTCAAGGACATTCAACCATATATGTTGCCATGGAACAGTGGTAAAGTGAGCATTAAGGTCAAGTGGTTAAGTGGCTCGTTCACAAGGACATTCAACCATATATGTTACCATGGAACAGTGGTAAAGTGAGCATTAAGGTCAAGTGGTTAAGGGGCTCGTTCTCAAGGACATTCAACCACATATGTTGCCATGGAACAGTGGTAAAAGGAGCATTAAGGTCAAGTGGTTAAGGGGCTAGTTCTCAAGGACATTCAACCATATATGTTGCCATGGAACAGTGGTTAAGTGAGCATTAAGGTCAAGTGGTTAAGGGGCTCGTTCTCAGGAACATTCAACCATATATGTTGCCATGGAACAGTGGTAAAGTGAGCATTAAGGTCAAGTGGTTAAGGGGCTCGTTCTCAAGGACATTCAACCAGATATGTTGCCATGGAACAGTAGTAAAGTAAGCATTAAGGTCAAGTGGTTAGGGGCTCGTTCTCAAGGACATTCAACAATATATGTTGCCATGGAACAGTGGTAAAGTGAGCATTAAGGTCAAGTGGTTAAGGGGCTCGTTCTCAAGGACATTCAACCTTATATGTTGCTATGGAACAGTGATAAAGTGAGCATTAAGGTCAAGTGTTTAAGGGGCTCTTTCTCAAATACATTCAACCATATATGTTGCCATGGAACAGTAGTAAAGTGAGCATTAAGGTCAAGTGGTTAGGGGCTCGTTCTCAAGGACATTCAACAATATATGTTGCCATGGAACAGTGGTAAAATGAGCATTAAGTCCAAGTGGTTAAGGGGCTCATTCTTAAGGACATTCAACCATATAAGTTGCCATGGAAAAGTAATGAAATGAGCATTAAGGTCAAGTGCTTAAGGGGCTCGTTCTCAAGGACATTCAACCATATATGTTGCCATGGAACAGTGGTAAAGTGAGCATTAAGGTCAAGTGGTTAAGTGGCTCGTTCTCAAGGACATTCAACCATATATGTTGCCATGGAACAGTGGTAAAGTGAGCATTAAGGTCAAGTGGTTAAGGTGCTCGTTCTCAAGGACATTCAACCACATATGTTGCCATGGAACAGTGGTAAAGGGAGCATTAAGGTCAAGGGGTTAAGGGGCTCGTTCTCAAGGACATTCAACCATATATATTGCCATGGAACAGTGGTTAAGTGAGCATTAAGGTCAAATGGTTAAGGGGCTCGTTCTCAAGGACATTCGACCATATATGTTGCCATGGAACAGTGGTAAAGTGAGCATTAAGGTCAAGTGGTTAAGGGGTTCGTTCTCAAGGACATTCAACCATATATGTTGCCATGGAACAGTGGTAAAGTGAGCATAAAGTCAAGTGGTTAAGGTTCTCGTTCTCAAGGACATTCAACCATATATGTTGCCATGGAACAGTGGTAAAGTGAGCATTAAGGCCAAGTGGTTAAGGGGCTCGTTCTCAAGGACATTCAACCACATATGTTGCCATGGAACAGTGGTAAAGGGAGCATTAAGCTCAAGTGGTAAAGGGGCTCGTTTCTTAAGGACATTCAACCATATATCTTGCCATGGAACAGTGGTAAAGTGAGCATTAAGGTCAAGTGGTTAAGGGGCTCGTTCTCAAGGACATTCAACCATATATGTTGCCATGGAACAGTGGTAAAGTGATTATTAAGGTCAAGTGGTTAAGGGGCTCGTTCTCAAGGACATTCAACCATATATTGCCATGGAACAGAGGTAAATTGAGCATTAAGGTCAAGTGCTTAGGGGGCTCATTCTCAAGGACATTCAACCATATATGTTGCCATGGAACAGTGGTAAAGTGAGCATAAGGTCAAGTGGTTAAGGGGCTCGTTCTTAAGGACATTCAACCATATATGTTGCCATGGAACAGTGGTAAAGTGAGCATTAAGGTCAAGTGGTTAAGGGGCTCGTTCTCAAGGACATTCAACCATATATGTTGCCATGGAACAGTGGTAAAGTGAGCATTAAGGTCAAGTGGTTAAGGGGCTCGTTCTCAAGGACATTTAACCATGTATGTTGCCATGGAACAGTGGTAAAGTGAGCATTAAGGTCAAGTGGTTAAGGGGCTCGTTCTCAAGGACATTCAACCACATATGTTGCCATGGAACAGTGGTAAAGTGAGCAATAAGGACAAGTGGTTAAGGGGCTCATTCACAAGGACGTTCAACCATATATGTTGCCATGGAACAGTGGTAAAGTGAGCATTAAAGTCAAGTGATTAAGTCGCTCGTTCTCAAGGACATTCAGCCATATATGTTGCCATGGAAAAGTGGTAAAGTGAGCATTAAGGTCAAGTGGTTAAGGGGCTCTTTCAAAACGACATTCAACCATATATGTTGCCATTGGACAATGGTAAAGGGAGCATTAAGGTCAAGTGGTTAAGGGGCTCTTTCTCAAGGACATTCAACCATATATGTTGCCATGGAACAGTGGTAAAGTGAGCATTAAGGTCAAGTGGTTAAGGGGCTCTTTCTCAAGGACATTCAACCATATATGTTTCCATGAAACAAAGGTAAAGTGAGCATTAAGGTCAAGTGGTTAAGTGGCTCGTTCTCAAGGACATTCAGCCATATATGTTGCCATGGAAAAGTGGTAAAGTGAGCATTAAGGTCAAGTGGTTAAGGGGCTCGTTCAAAACGACATTCAACCATATATGTTGCCATTGGACAATGGTAAAGGGAGCATTAAGGTCAAGTGGTTAAGGGGCTCGTTCTCAAGGACATTCAACCATATATGTTGCCATGGAACAGTGGTAAAGTGAGCATTAAGGTCAAGTGGTTACGGGGCTCTTTCTCAAGGACATTCAACCATATATGCTGCAATGGAACAGTAATGTAGTGAGCATAAAGGTCAAGTGGTTAAGGGGATCGTTCTTAAGGACATTCAACCATATATGTTGCCATGTAACAGTGGTAAAGTGAGCATTAAGGTCAAGTGGTTAAGGGGCTCGTTCTCAAGGACATTCAACAATATATGTTGCCATGGAACAGTGGTAAAGTGAGCATTAAGGTCAAGTGGTTAAGGGGCTCGTTCTCAAGGACATTCAACCTTATATGTTGCTATGGAACAGTGGTAAAGTGAGCATTAAGGTCAAGTGTTTAAGGGGCTCTTTCTCAAATACATTCAAACATATATGTTACCATGGAACAGTGGTAAAGTGAGCATTAAGGTCAAGTGGTTAGGGGGCTCGTTCTCAAAGACATTCAACCATATATGTTGCCATGGAACAGTGGTAAAGTTAGCATTAAGTCAAGTGGTTAAGGGGTTCGTTCTCAAGGACATTCAACCATATATGTTTAATGGAACAGTGGTAAAGTGAGCAATAAGGTCATTGGTTAAGGGGCTCGTTCTCAAGGACATTCAACCATATATGTTGCCATGGAACAGTGGTAAAGTGAGCATTAAGGTCAAGTGGTTAAGGGGCTCGTTCTCAAGGACATTCAACCATATATATTGCCATGGAACAGTGGTAAAGTGAGCATTAAGTCCAAGTGGTTAAGGGGCTAGTTCTCAAGGACATTCAACCATATATGTTGCCATGGAACAGTGGTAAAGTGAGCATAAAGTCAAGTGGTTAAGGTTCTCGTTCTAAAGGACATTTAACCATATATGTTGCCATGGAACAGTGGTAAAGTGAGCATTAAGGCCAAGTGGTTAAGGGGCTCGTTCTCAAAGACATTCAACCACATATGTTGCCATGGAACAGTGGTAAAGGGAGCATTAAGGTCAAGTGGTTAAGGGGCTCGTTCTCAAGGACATTCAACCATATATGTTGCCATGGAACAGTGGTAAAGTGAGCATTAAGGTCAAGTGGTTAAGTGGCTCGTTCTCAAGGACATTCAGCCATATATGTTGCCATGGAAAAGTGGTAAAGTGAGCATTAAGGTCAAGTGGTTAAGGGGCTCGTTCAAAACGACATTCAACCATATATGTTGCCATTGGACAATGGTAAAGGGAGCATTAAGGTCAAGTGGTTAAGGGGCTCGTTCTCAAGGACATTCAACCATATATGTTGCCATGGAACAGTGGTAAAGTGAGCATTAAGGTCAAGTGATTAAGGGGCTCTTTCTCAAGGACATTCAACCAAATATGTTTCCATGAAACAAAGGTAAAGTGAGCATTGAGGTCAAGTGGTTAGGGGGCTCGTTCTCAAGGACATTCAACCCTATATGTTGCCATGGAACAGTGGTAAAGTGAGCATTTAGGTCAAGTGGTTAGGGGGCTCATTCTCAAGGACATTCAACCATATATGTTGCCATGGTACAGTGGTTAAGTGAGTATTAAGGTCAAGTGGTTAAGGGGCTCTTTCTCAAGGACATTCAACCATATATGCTGCAATGGAACAGTAATGTAGTGAGCATAAAGGTCAAGTGGTTAAGGGGATCGTTCTTAAGGACATTCAACCATATATGTTGCCATGTAACAGTGGTAAAGTGAGCATTAAAGTCAAGTGGTTAAGATGCTCGTTCTCAAGGACATTCAACAATATATGTTGCCATGGAACAGTGGTAAAGTGAGCATTAAGGTCAAGTGGTTAAGGGGCTCGTTCTCAAGGACATTCAACCTTATATGTTGCTATGGAACAGTGGTAAAGTGAGCATTAAGGTCAAGTGTTTAAGGGGCTCTTTCTCAAATACATTCAACCATATATGTTACCATGGAACAGTGGTAAAGTGAGCATTAAGGTCAAGTGGTTAGGGGGCTCGTTCTCAAAGACATTTAACCATATATGTTGCCATGGAACAGTGGTAAAGTTAGCATTAAGGTCAAGTGGTTAAGGGGTTCGTTCTCAAGGACATTCAACCATATATGTTTAATGGAACAGTGGTAAAGTGAGCAATAAGGTCAAGTGGTTAAAAGGCTCGTTCTCAAGGACATTCAACCATATATGTTGCCATGGAACAGTGGTAAAGTGAGCATTAAGGTCAAGTGGTTAAGGGGCTCGTTCTCAAGGACATTCAACCATATATATTGCCATGGAACAGTGGTAAAGTGAGCATTAAGTCCAAGTGGTTAAGGGGCTCGTTCTTAAGGACATTCAACCATAACTGTTGCCATGGAAAAGTAATGAAGTGAGCATTAAGGTCAAGTGGTTAAGGGGCTCGTTCTCAAGTACATTCAACCATATATGTTGCCATGGAACAGTGGAAAAGTGAGCATTAAGGTCAAGTGGTTAAGGGGCTCGTTCTCAAGGACATTCAGCCATATATGTTGCCATGGAACAGTGGTAAAGTGAGCATTAAGGTCAAGTGGTTAAGTGGCTCGTTCTCAAGGACATTCAACCATATATGTTGCCATGGAACAGTGGTAAAGTGAGCATTAAGGTCAAGTGGTTAAGGTGCTCGTTCTCAAGGACATTCAACCACATATGTTGCCATGGAACAGTGGTAAAGGGAGCATTAAGGTCAAGTGGTTAAGGGGCTCGTTCTCAAGGAAATTCAACCATACATATTGCCATGGAACAGTGGTTAAGTGAGCATTAAGTCCAAGTGTTTAAGGGGCTCTTTCTCAAATACATTCGACCATATATGTTACCATGGAACAGTGGTAAAGTGAGCATTAAGGTCAAGTGGTTAAGGGGCTCGTTCTCAAGGACATTCAACCATATATGTTGCCATGGAACAGTGGTAAAGTTAGCATTAAGATCAAGTGGTTAAGGGGTTCGTTCTCAAGGACATTCAACCATATATATTGCCATGGAACAGTGGTAAAGTGAGCATTAAGGCCAAGTGGTTAAGGGGCTCGTTCTCAAGGACATTCAACCACATATGTTGCCATGGAACAGTGGTAAAGGGAGCATTAAGGTCAAGTGGTAAAGGGGCTCGTTCACAAGAACATTCAACCATATATGTTGCCATGGAACATTGGTAAAGTGAGCATTAAAGTCAAGTGGTTAAGTTGCTCGTTCTCAAGGACATTCAACCATATATGTTGCCATGGAACAGAGGTAAATTGAGCATTAAGGTCAAGTGGTTAAGGGGCTCGTTCTCAAGGACATTCAACCACATATATTGCCATGGAACAGTGGTAAAGTGAGCATTAAGGTCAAGTGGTTAAGGGGCTCGTTCTCAAGGACATTCAACCATATATGTTGCCATGGAACAGTGGTAAAGTGAGCATTAAGGTCAAGTGGTTAAGGGGCTCCTTCTCAAGGACATTCAACCATATATGTTGCCATGGAACAGTGGTAAAGTGAGCATAAAGTCAAGTGGTTAAGGGGCTCGTTCTCAAGGACATTCAACCATATATTTTGCCATGGAACAGTGGTAAAGTGAGCATTAAGGTCAAGTGTTTAAGGGTCTCGTTCTCAAGGACATTCAACCACATATGTTGCCATGGAACAGTGGTAAAGTGAGCATTAAGGTCAAGTGGTTAAGGGCCCCGTTCTCAAGGACATTCAACCATATATGTTGCCATGGAACAGTGGTAAAGTGAGCATTAAGGTCAAGTGGTTAAGGGGCTCGTTCTTAAGGACATTCAACCATATGTTTCCATGGAACAGAGGTAAATTGAGCATTAAGGTCAAGTGGTTAGGGGGCTCATTCTCAAGGACATTCAACCATATATGTTACCATGGAACAGTGGTAAAGTGGGCATAAGGTCAAGTGGTTAAGGGGCTCGTTCTAGAGGACATTCAACCCTATACGTTGCCATGGAACAGTGGTAAAGTGAGCATTAAGGTCAAGTGGTTAAGGAGCTCGTTCTCAAGGACATTCAACCATATATGTTGCCATGGAACAGAGGTAAAGTGAGCATTAAGGTCAAGTGATTAAGGGGCACGTTCTCAAAGACATTCAACCATATATGTTGCCATGGAACAGTGGTAAAGTGAGCATTAAGGTCAAGTGGTTAAGGGGTTTGTTCTCAAGGACATTCAACCATATATGTTGCCATGAAACAGTGGTAAAGTGAGCATTAAGGTCAAGTGGTTAAGGGGCTCGTTCTCAAGGAGATTCAACCACATATGTTGCCATGGAATAGTGGTAAAGTGAGCAATAAGTCCAAGTGGTTAAGGGGCTCATTCTCAAGGACGTTCAACCATATATGTTGCCATAGAACAGTGGTAAAATGAGCATTAAGGTCAAGTGGTTAAGTGGCTCGTTCTCAAGGACATTCAGCCATATATGTTGCCATGGAAAAGTGGTAAAGTGAGCATTAAGGTCAAGTGGTTAAGGGGCTCATTCTTAAGGACATTCAACCATATATGTTGCCATGGAACAATGGTAAAGGGAGCATTAAGGTCAAGTGGTTAAGGGGCTTGTTCTCAAGGACATTCAACCATATATGTTGCCATGGAACAGTGATCAAATCAAATCAAATCAAATCAAATAAACTTTATTTCCTGATAATTCATGTACAACAATAGAGTGAAAAAAACAAAGGAACAAAATAATCCCCAATTAGACTATACGTCTGTGGCTGGAGATGAGTCAAGGGGTTAAAGTGATAAAGTGAGCATTAAGGTCAAGTGGTTAAGGGGCTCTTTCTCAAGGACATTCAACCGTATATGTTTCCATGGAACAGAGGTAAAGTGAGCAATAACGTCAAGTGGTTAGGGGGCTCGTTCTAAAGGACATTCAACCCTATATGTTGCCATGGAACAGTGGTAAAGTGAGCATTTAGGTCAAGTGGTTAGGGGGCTCATTCTCAAGGACATTCAACCATATATGTTGCCATGGTACAGTGGTTAAGTGAGTATTAAGGTCAAGTGGTTAAGGGGCTCGTTCTCAAAGACATTCAACCATATATGCTGCAATGGAACATTAATGTAGTGAGCATAAAGGTCTAGTGGTTAAGGGGCTCGTTCTCAAGGACATTCAACCATATATGTTGCCATGTATCAGTGGTAAAATGAGCATTAAGGTCAAGTGGTTAAGGGGCTCCATCTCAAGGACATTCAACTATATATGTTTCCATGGAACAGTGGTAAAGTGATCATTAAGGTCAAGTGGTTAAGGGGATCGTTCTTAAGGACATTCAACCATATATGTTGCCATGTAACAGTGGTAAAGTGAGCATTAAGGTCAAGTGGTTAAGGGGCTCGTTCTCAAGGACATTCAACAATATATGTTGCCATGGAACAGTGGTAAAGTGAGCATTAATGTCAAGTGGTTAAGGGGCTCGTTCTCAAGGACATTCAACCATATATGTTGCCATGGAACAGTGGTAAAGTGAGCATTAAGGTTAAGTGGTTGAGGGGCTCGTTCTCAAGGACATTCAACCATATGTGTTGCCATGGAACAGTGGTAAAGTGAGCAATAAGGTCAAGTGGTTAAGGGGCTCGTTTTTAAGGACATTCAACCATATATGTTGCCATGGAACAGTGGTAAAGTGAGCATTAAGGTCAAGTGGTTTAGTGGCTCGTTCTCAAGGACATTCAACCATAAATGTTGCCATGGAACAGTGGTAAAGTGAGCATTAAGGTCAAGTGTCTAAGGGGCTCGTTCTCAAGGACATTCAACCATACATGTTGCCATGGAACTATGGTAAAGTGAGCATTAAGTTCAAGTGGTTAAGGGGCTCGTTCTCAAGGACATTAAACCACATATGTTGCCATGGAACAGTGGTAAAGTGAGCAATAAGGTCAAGTGGTTAGGGGGCTCATTCTCAAGGACGTTCAACCATATATGTTGCCATGGAACAGTGGTAAAATGAGCATTAAGGTCTAGTGGTTAAGTGGCTCGTTCTCAAGGACATTCACCCATATATGTTGCCATGTAAATGTGGTAAAGTGAGCATTAAAGTCAAGTGGTTAAGGGGCTTGTTCTCAAGGACATTCAACCATATATGTTGCCATGGTACAGTGGTTAAGTGAGCATTAAGGTCAAGTGGTTAAGGGGCTCCATCTCAAGGACATTCAACTATATATGTTTCCATGGAACAGTGGTAAAGTGATCATTAAGGTCAAGTGGTTAAGGGGATCGTTCTTAAGGACATTCAACCATATATGTTGCCATGTAACAGTGGTAAAGTGAGCATTAAGGTCAAGTGGTTAAGGGGCTCGTTCTCAAGGACATTCAACAATATATGTTGCCATGGAACAGTGGTAAAGTGATCATTAAGGTCAAGTGAGTGAGGGGCTCGTTCTCAAGAACATTCAACCATATATGTTGCCATGGAACTGTGGTAAAGTGAGCAATAAGGTCAAGTGGTTAAGGGGCTCGTTTTTAAGGACATTCAACCATATATGTTGCCATGGAACTGTGGTAAAGTGAGCAATAAGGTCAAGTGGTTAAGGGGCTCGTTTTTAAGGACATTCAACCATATATGTTGCCATGGAACAGTGGTAAAGTGAGCATTAAGGTCAAGTGGTTTAATGGCTCGTTCTCAAGGACATTCAACCATAAATGTTGCGATGGAACAGTGGTAAAGTGATTATTAAGGTCAAGTAGTTAAGGGGCTCGTTCTCAAGGACATTCAACCATATATGTTTCCATGGAACAGTGGTAAAGTGAGCAATAAGGTCAAGTGGTTAAGGGGCTCCATCTCAAGGACATACAACCATATATGTTGCCATGGAACAGTGGTAAAGTGAGCATTAAGGTCAAGTGGTTAAGGGGCTCGTTCTCAAGGACATTCAACCATATATGTTGCCATGGAACAGTGGTAAAGTGAGCATTAAGGTCAAGTGGTTAAGGGGCTCGTTCTCAAGTACATTCAACCATATATGTTGCCATGGAACAGTGGAAAAGTGAGAATTAAGGTCAAGTGGTTAAGGGGCTCGTTCTCAAGGACATTCAACCCTATATATTGCCATGGAACTGTGGTAAAGTGAGCATTAAGGTCAAGTGTTTAGGGGGCTCATTCTCAAGGACATTCAACCATATATGTTGCCATGGAACAGTGGTAAAGTGAGCATTAAGGTCAAGTGGTTAAGGGACTCGATCTCAAAGACATTCAACCATATATGTTGCCATGGAACAGTGGTAAAGTTAGCATTAAGGTCAAGTGGTTAAGGGGCTCGTTCTGAAGGATATTCAACCATATATGTTGCCATGGAACAGTGGTAAAGTGAGCAATAAGGTCAAGTGGTTAAGGGGCTCGTTCTCAAGGACATTCAACCATATATGATGCCATGGAAAAGTATTGAAGTGAGCATTAAGGTCAAGTGGTTAAGGGGCTCATTCTCAAGTACATTCAACCATATATGTTGCCATGGAACAGTGGTAAAGTGAGCATTAAGGTCAAGTGGTTAAGTAGCTCGTTCACAAGGACATTCAACCATATATGTTGCCATGGAACAGAGGTAAAGTGAGCATTAAGGTCAAGTGGTTAAGGGGCTCGTTCTAAAAGACATTCAACCATATATGTTGCCATGGAACAGTGGTAAAGTGAGCATTAAGGTCAAGTGGTTAAGGGGTTCGTTCTCAAGGACATTCAACCATATATGTTGCCATGGAACAGTGGTAAAGTGAGCATTAAGGTCAAGTGGTTAAGGGGCTCGTTCTCAAGGACATTCAACCAAAAATGTTGCCATGGAACAGTGGTAAAGTGAGCATTAAGGTCAAGTGTCTAAGGGGCTCGTTCTCAAGGACATTCAAACATACATGTTGCCATGGAACTGTGGTAAAGTGAGCATTAAGTTCAAGTGGTAAGGGGCTCGTTCTCAAGGACATTAAACCACATATGTTGCCATGGAACAGTGGTAAAGTGAGCAATAAGGTTAAGTGGTTAGGGGGCTCATTCTCAAGGACGTTCAACCATATATGTTGCCATGGAACAGTGGTAAAATGAGCATTAAGGTCTAGTGGTTAAGTGGCTCGTTCTCAAGGACATTCAACCATATATGTTGCCATGGAAATGTGGTAAAGTGAGCATTAAGGTCAAGTGGTTAAGGGGCTTGTTCTCAAGGACATTCAACCATATATGTCGCCATGGTACAGTGGTTAAGTGAGCATTAAGGTCAAGTGGTTAAGGGGCTCCATCTCAAGGACATTCAACTATATATGTTTCCATGGAACAGTGGTAAAGTGATCATTAAGGTCAAGTGGTTAAGGGGATCGTTCTTAAGGACATTCAACCATATATGTTGCCATGTAACAGTGGTAAAGTGAGCATTAAGGTCAAGTGGTTAAGGGGCTCGTTCTCAAGGACATTCAACAATATATGTTGCCATGGAACAGTGGTAAAGTGATCATTAAGGTCAAGTGGTTAAGGGGCTCGTTCTCAAGGACATTCAACCATATATGTTGCCATGGAACAGTGGTAAAGTGAGCATTAAGGTTAAGTGAGTGAGGGGCTCGTTCTCAAGAACATTCAACCATATATGTTGCCATGGAACTGTGGTAAAGTGAGCAATAAGGTCAAGTGGTTAAGGAGCTCGTTTTTAAGGACATTCAACCATATATGTTGCCATGGAACAGTGGTAAAGTGAGCATTAAGGTCAAGTGGTTTAATGGCTCGTTCTCAAGGACATTCAACCATAAATGTTGCGATGGAACAGTGGTAAAGTGAGCATTAAGGTCAAGTAGTTAAGGGGCTCGTTCTCAAGGACATTCAACCATATATGTTTCCATGGAACAGTGGTAAAGTGAGCAATAAGGTCAAGTGGTTAAGGGGCTCCATCTCAAGGACATACAACCATATATGTTGCCATGGAACAGTGGTAAAGTGAGCATTAAGGTCAAGTGGTTAAGGGGCTCGTTCTCAAGGACATTCAACCATATATGTTGCCATGGAACAGTGGTAAAGTGAGCATTAAGGTCAAGTGGTTAAGGGGCTCGTTCTCAAGTACATTCAACCATATATGTTGCCATGGAACAGTGGAAAAGTGAGAATTAAGGTCAAGTGGTTAAGGGGCTCGTTCTCAAGGACATTCAACCCTATATATTGCCATGGAACAGTGGTAAAGTGAGCATTAAGGTCAAGTGTTTAGGGGGCTCATTCTCAAGGACATTCAACCATATATGTTGCCATGGAACAGTGGTAAAGTGAGCATTAAGGTCAAGTGGTTAAGGGACTCGATCTCAAAGACATTCAACCATATATGTTGCCATGGAACAGTGGTAAAGTTAGCTTTAAGGTCAAGTGGTTAAGGGGCTCGTTCTCAAGGATATTCAACCACATATGTTGCCATGGAACATTGGTAAAGTGAGCAATAAGGTCAAGTGGTTAAGGAGCTCGTTCTCAAGGACATTCAACCATATATGTTGCCATGGAAAAGTATTGAAGTGAGCATTAAGGTCAAGTGGTTAAGGGGCTCATTCTCAAGTACATTCAACCATATATGTTGCCATGGAACAGTGGTAAAGTGAGCATTAAGGTCAAGTGGTTAAGTAGCTCGTTCACAAGGACATTCAACCATATATGTTGCCATGGAACAGAGGTAAAGTGAGCATTAAGGTCAAGTGGTTAAGGGGCTCGTTCTAAAAGACATTCAACCATATATGTTGCCATGGAACAGTGGTAAAGTGAGCATTAAGGTCAAGTGGTTAAGGGGTTCGTTCTCAAGGACATTCAACCATATATGTTGCCATGGAACAGTGGTAAAGTGAGCATTAAGGTCAAGTGGTTAAGGGGCTCGTTCTCAAGGAGATTCAACCACATATGTTGCCATGGAACAGTGGTAAAGTGAGCAATAAGGTCAAGTGGTTATGGGGCTCATTCTCAAGGACGTTCAACCATATATGTTGCCATGGAACAGTGGTAAAATGAGCATTAAGGTCAAGTGGTTAAGTGGCTCGTTCTCAAGGACATTCAGCCATATATGTTGCCATGGAAAAGTGGTAAAGTGAGCATTAAGGTCAAGTGGTTAAGGGGCTCATTCTTAAGGACATTCAACCATATATGTTGCCATGGAACAATGGTAAAGGGAGCATTAAGGTCAAGTGGTTAAGGGGCTTGTTCTCAAGGACATTCAACCATATATGTTGCCATGGAACAGTGATCAAATCAAATCAAATCAAATCAAATAAACTTTATTTCCTGATAATTCATGTACAATAATAGAGTGAAAAAAACAAAGGAAGAAAATAATCCCCAATTAGACTATACGTCTGTGGCTGGAGATGAGTCAAGGGGTTAAAGTGATAAAGTGAGCATTAAGGTCAAGTGGTTAAGGGGCTCTTTCTCAAGGACATTCAACCATATATGTTTCCATGGAACAGAGGTAAAGTGAGCAATAACGTCAAGTGGTTAGGGGGCTCGTTCTCAAGGACATTCAACCCTATATGTTGCCATGGAACAGTGGTAAAGTGAGCATTTAGGTCAAGTGGTTAGGGGGCTCATTCTCAAGGACATTCAACCATATATGTTGCCATGGTACAGTGGTTAAGTGAGTATTAGGGTCAAGTGGTTAAGGGGCTCGTTCTCAAGGACATTCAACCATATATGCTGCAATGGAACAGTAATGTAGTGAGCATAAAGGTCTAGTGGTTAAGGGGCTCGTTCTCAAGGACATTCAACCATATATGTTGCCATGTATCAGTGGTAAAATGAGCATTAAGGTCAAGTGGTTAAGGGGCTCCATCTCAAGGACATTCAACTATATATGTTTCCATGGAACAGTGGTAAAGTGATCATTAAGGTCAAGTGGTTAAGGGGATCGTTCTTAAGGACATTCAACCATATATGTTGCCATGTAACAGTGGTAAAGTGAGCATTAAGGTCAAGTGGTTAAGGGGCTCGTTCTCAAGGACATTCAACAATATATGTTGCCATGGAACAGTGGTAAAGTGAGCATTAAGGTCAAGTGGTTAAGGGGCTCGTTCTCAAGGACATTCAACCATATATGTTGCCATAGAACAGTGGTAAAGTGAGCATTAAGGTTAAGTGGTTGAGGGGCTCGTTCTCAAGGACATTCAACCATATGTGTTGCCATGGAACAGTGGTAAAGTGAGCAATAAGGTCAAGTGGTTAAGGGGCTCGTTTTTAAGGACATTCAACCATATATGTTGCCATGGAACAGTGGTAAAGTGAGCATTAAGGTCAAGTGGTTTAGAGGCTCGTTCTCAAGGACATTCAACCATAAATGTTGCCATGGAACAGTGGTAAAGTGAGCATTAAGGTCAAGTGTCTAAGGGGCTCGTTCTCAAGGACATTCAAAAATACATTTTGCCATGGAACTGTGGTAAAGTGAGCATTAAGTTCAAGTGGTTAAGGGGCTCGTTCTCAAGGACATTCAACCACATATGTTGCCATGGAACAGTGGTAAAGTGAGCAATAAGGTCAAGTGGTTAGGGGGCTCATTCTCAAGGACGTTCAACCATATATGTTGCCATGGAACAGTGGTAAAATGAGCATTAAGGTCAAGTGGTTAAGTGGCTCGTTCTCAAGGACATTCAGCCATATATGTTGCCATGGAAAAGTGGTAAAGTGAGCATTAATGTCAAGTGGTTAAGGGGCTTGTTCTCAAGGACATTCAACCATATATGTTGCCATGGTACAGTGGTTAAGTGAGCATTAAGGTCAAGTGGTTAAGGGGCTCCATCTCAAGGACATTACACTATATATGTTTCCATGGAACAGTGGTAAAGTGATCATTAAGGTCAAGTGGTTAAGGGGATCGTTCTTAAGGACATTCAACCATATATGTTGCCATGTAACAGTGGTAAAGTGAGCATTAAGGTCAAGTGGTTAAGGGGCTCGTTCTCAAGGACATTCAACAATATATGTTGCCATGGAACAGTGGTAAAGTGATCATTAAGGTCAAGTGGTTAAGGGGCTCGTTCTCAAGGACATTCAACCATATATGTTGCCATGGAACAGTGGTAAGGTAAGCATTAAGGTTAAGTGAGTGAGGGGCTCGTTCTCAAGAACATTCAACCATATATGTTGCCATGGAACTGTGGTAAAGTGAGCAATAAGGTCAAGTGGTTAAGGGGCTCGTTTTTAAGGACATTCAACCATATATGTTGCCATGGAACAGTGGTAAAGTGAGCATTAAGGTCAAGTGGTTTAGTGGCTCGTTCTCAAGGACATTCAACCATAAATGTTGCCATGGAACAGTGGTAAAGTGAGCATTAAGGTCAAGTGGTTAAGGGGCTCGTTCTCAAGGACATTCAACCATATATGTTTCCATGGAACAGTGGTAAAGTGAGCAATAAGGTCAAGTGGTTAAGGGGCTCCATCTCAAGGACATACAACCATATATGTTGCAATGGAACAGTGGTAAAGTGAGCATTAAGGTCAAGTGGTTAAGGGGCTCATTCTCAAGGACATTAGTAGTGGGAAAAAGCCACTTCTAAACCGGAAGTGACGTCAGCTGCCAGGGCAGCTGCAGGGGTCAGATGGTGTCAGTTGGCAGGGCAGCTGCAGGGTGCAGATGGCGAGAGCATATGCCCTGAATTTGAAGTAGAATTGGGCATGAATGAAGAGTTAGTTGAAAAGTAAAATTCAACTGTGTTAACTAAACTCTAAAAGTTGAACAAAAATTAAGAGTAAGATCAAAACTGAAATTCAACAGTTATAACTGGGGGCCTGGAAAGTATGTCAAGGTCATCCAGAGTAAGTTTTAAAAAAGCCTACCCAACTACCACCAGAAATAGTTCAAAGTTGAACTAGTTGGTGATAGTGGGATAATTAATTCATTCGTGCCATGGGAGAGGTGTTTATTGTTTGAAAGTTGGCGATCGAATGAGAAGCGCCGCCTAGGGAGAGGGCTTATAAAACGGCAACCTTCCCCCCACCACCCCTTCCCCCACTCCTTTAGACCAATAACCGGTCGCCGACTCTATGTGGTAAAACTGTACCAGACATGGCGGCCGCCATGGATAAGTCTAACCTCAAATATTAGCTCAGCTGAACAGAATAGAGAAGGATGAAGTAGGAATTGTGGTTAGAGCACTTATATAAGGAATAGTGGGGGTAAAATAAAAAAACTTGTTGAACACAGTCGATAGGTGTAACAAGTTCAAAGTTGTTGAATTGTAACATAGAATGCAAAATGTTGTAAATAACATTATCATCAACATTAACCTGCGAAGTCTTTGAGTATAATGGGTTAAAACTGTACTTCTTCCTAACTCTATCTAAATTAGTTCTATACTTTGAAATTGAAGGTTTAGAAGTACTTCGTAATATGTGTTGTGTTCGCAAAAGCTTTAATTTTAAACATTGTGCAGTCATCATAACCGATGTGTTAAGTTCAGAAGTTAAAATAAGACTGAGATATAAAATGAAGTGTAAAAGAAATTGAAACAGAAAGCCAGAGTAGTAATTTTATAGGTTAGAATTTACGAAGGCTATTCCATGGATAATTCTAACCTCAAACCTAGTAAGTGAAGTAGTCATAACATAAAACTAACGAGAGATGATGACCGAGCGGATGCGAGGCAATGAATGTTTGTAGCGCGATAAACTACCCACCTTTATAGAGGCAATAACTCCAGCCAGATGGCGGCAGATGGCAAGCAAATGACTGGTTGACCGACTTTCACCTGAGTAGTAAGAGAAGTAGGGTTCTGTGTCTATCCCTACTCCTTGGGGTCAATGACCGACCGGAAAGGTCAATGACCCCCCCCCCCCCGACCCCCCCCCCCTTCCCCCCCCCCCTCCCCCCCCCCCCGAAAAAATGGAGCCCCCCCCCCCCCCCTTCCCCTACTCTTTCCCCCACTCCTTCCCCCACTCTTCCAGGTCAATGGCCGGTCACCACCGGTTGTTGACTTTATGTGGTGAAACCAGACTAAATATGGCAGCTGCCATGGATAATTCTAACCTCAAACCTGCTGCGCATGCAACGAGTTCTCCGGATCGGAATAGTGACTATGCTATTGCGCATGCGCCTAGTCCTGTATTACTCACTTTAGCGCTACTGCACATGGATAATTCTAACCTCAAACCTTGGTTTTGCGTTGCTGTGCATATGCTGCTCCCCACTCCTTCGCCTTCCTTTTACACTGCTGCGAATTGGACTGGATTGAACACTGTACTGGAGTGAAACAACTTCCCCCACTCCTTGAAAACCCGAGGAGCGATAGGAGCTATATCTTTGCTTCAGTCGCCAACAAACTTTCATAGCGAAAGGTTGTTGGCGACTCAGCAAGAGGTTTCAAATATATAGTAGGCCTATATATTTGAACTTCTTCTACTATGTTGCGTTTTTTAATGCAATGTGGTATGTGTGTGTGTGTGTGTTTAGTTTTAAGGTGTATTTAATTTAAGAAATAATTTGCGCATTGCGATGTTAGTTATAAGTTGGGTTTAGCATTAAGGTGTATTAATTTTAAGAGGTGTTTAGCATTAAGGTGTATTAATTTTAAGAATAATGATGGTATTTGGTTGTGTTGAATTATTTGGTTTTTAATAATGATGTGTTGGTACTAATAATTTATGTTTGTTTTGTGCATTTGTTTTGCCTTACAGCTAGATGTTAGGGGGTAGATTAACTGTAAATTCAGAAGTTCAGTTGAACTTCACTTAGAAGGGGTGGGACATCCGCAAATTGCGGACTAGGTTTTTTGCATTTTGTTTAGGAATATGATGGGTGGGATTAGTTTGGGTGGGTGTTAGAGTTGCGTTTCTGCATTAGCTGTTCCAGTTTCCCTGAAATTAATGGTTACGCTTTGATGCGGACGGGACGTTACGCTTTGATGCGGACGGACCAGGGCCTCCCTGCTGTTCCAGTTTCCCTGAAATTAATGGTTACGCTTTGATGCGGACGGGACGTTACGCTTTGATGCGGACGGCCCAGGGACCTCCCTTGCAGAACGTAACTAGTGGGTTGGGAGTGGGAACCGCTAGGCAAACAGGGTGGTGGGAACAGTATTACTGTTCCCATCACCTTGGATCATTATAAATCTTGAATGACCTTGACCCACTTTCGGAAGGGTCAATGACCCCCCCCCCCTCCCCCCCCTCCCCCCCCCCTCCCCCCCTCCCCCCCCCAAAAAATGGAGTCGATTCCCCCCCCCCCCCTTCCCCCACTCCTACCCCCACTCCTTCCCCCACTACGGGTGAACGACCGGTCATGACCTGAAAAATTAAAATGGCTATAACTTGATAACGGATTGACGGATTTGGACAAGCGATACATCATTGAAAAGGTCTATGTAAGACAAACATTTTGGTAAAAGAAGAATTTGGTTATCTTATTTTAGTCAAAAGTTATGCGAATTATTTTAAATAAATACCTTCTCTTTCCCCTTTTCCCCCACCTCCCAGGTCAATAATCAGTCTCGGCCAGCTGCTACCCCTCTCATTTGCATATTGTTATAAAAGACGCACCGACTGCGGCTAACATTTCATTCTGATTCCAGACGTTACGCTGCGAACTTGGAGCCACAACCATGTTATTTCTGCCAACTACAACTTCTACTTTAACTTCTACTTCGACTTCTATTTCTACTATGGCTGTTCCTGCACCTAAGAAAACTCTTCGCCTCAAAAACCTTCCTGATTGCTACAAGAATCGACTTGCATCTCAACCTTCAACTTCTGGAGCTATTCTTCCGCCAACTAACACTTCTAGACTTCGTAGTATTTTTTCACCGCCTTCGCCTTCAAAGGACTCCGCACCACCATCAACTACTATGCCGCCACCGCAGAAGCCAGTTCACCACCATCCTAATACCCCTTCCGTTGAAACCATTGTTCATCGTCTTAGCACACCCATTATCCCACTATCACCATTGCCTCCTACCCCACCACTTAGTACACCTAAAGATCATACCTATCACAAAACTGATTCCTCTCAATCTGCTACTAAATCATCTCCTAAATCAGCTCCTAAACCAGCTTCTAAACTTACTCCTAAACCTACTCCTAAACCCGCTCCTTCAGAGCAATTTCAATTATTACAAGAAGAGCGTCGTAGGGCATTTAGCCGTCCCACTACTTGCCCTGAAATGCTTACTAGGGGAATTAAGAAAGGATCACCTTGTGGGAGGAAATGTGTAAAAAACGAAAGTTTTTGCCGTGTACATGTCGTAAAACACATTTCTGAACCACAAGTGACAGAAACCCCCACTGTTGAATACCAATCCAAAATTATTGGTGTGAAAGGAAATAGGCTTAAGAGAGGTTGTGTCTATTTTTTTGAAAGTGTTATTGACAACGAACACATTTTGGCAACTTGTAACGGCTTAAGATATAATATTAAAGTGATTGAATCCTTGCGCAAAGAGAAATCAGTTTATGAGTTAGACTCTAAAGACTATCTCCTGAGACACAAACAGGATGGTATTACAAGGTGGGGGCGTAGCAAGTAAATTCACATAGCTTTTTCCAAATTATTGCTTAAAAAATACTGGGGGAGAAACACAACGCGTTATAGCGTTGTGTTTCTCCCCCATTATTTTTTAACACTCTAAGTCTCGTGACCTACTAACCTACTTCCATCCAAGTAGTAAGAAAAGTACTTCCCCCACTCCTTTGGGTCGATGACTGGTCATGGTCAGCACCTACCCCTCATTTGCATACTATTATAAAAGCGGAGCGAGCGTTGGTCACCCCTTCATTTTTCTTCTACACGCCGCTCTTGTCGTTTCGTCTCTGCTGTTTATAATATTTCTTGCTTTAAAATGCCTCCTCATCTGAATGAAAATTTTAATTTTTCTGAAATTTCTGATGTTTTTGAACAATCTGAAGACACTTTAAGTAACGACAGTGAAAGTGAAGATAATGAGGACGATGATGATTATACTGTTGAACTTAGTGAAGAACGTAAAGTCATAGCAATTGATCCACAATTTCCATTTGATACAATAGAAAAGTTTATGGCTGAAGCTAATAAATGGTTGGACTCAGGATGTTATGTACGAATTGACTCTTTTATATTGTATGGTGATAGTCATTCTTTCCTTGTCACACCAAATGACAGAGACCGCATGTTGCAGTGGGCACAATCTATGATGGAGTGCTACGAACAAGGTGTGGACACTGGCGGCTATTTTCTTGCACAACTAGTGTAATAACAAATTACCCTTCCCCCACGTAGTGAAGAAGGAAAAGAAATATTAGGAATCTAATTATAATACTTCCTTCCACATATAAAGAAGAAGGGGAACGGAGTGGGGATTATAAAGTGGTGGGGGAATGTGTATAAATGCAGGTTGTTTCAAGAGACTTTTATTATTATTGTGGCTTTAGCAGAAACAACATGGAGTTTAAATCTTCAGCAAAAATAAGGAATAATATAATAAAGAAAGAAATTCGCAAGAAAGAAAAGATTGAACTTATAAAATTACAACTTATAATACCTTCCATTGAAATTGGATGTAGCAAACTAAAGACTTTGGTGAAAACTAACGAATATTTGTTACAATTGCTAAAAACAATCGAAGAGTTGAAGAGAAAGAATGGACATTCTACATAGTAAAATTTGAACATTTTAATATAAATAAGTAAACTGTAAAAAGTAGATGTAGAATAGAGAGCGAGGAATAGATCACTTTGTGGTAATGGACTAACATGCCACTTAGTGCTCTATTCCTCGTTCTCGCGTTAAATTGGATTACCTTGACCTATTTGTTTGACTGTTAGAATTTGGTTAACACTGTTGAATTTCAGTTTTGAACTAATGTTTATTCTTGTTCAAATGTTAGAGTTTCTTAACACTGTCGAATTTTAGTTTTGAACTAACTTTTAATTTATGCGAATTTTTAATTCAACTCTAGTTAATTTATGTGCAAATTTAGTTCAACCAAGTGCCTGTGCTCTAGCCATTTCCACCTTAACATTTGTTCTTTCAACATCTGTCCCATAACATCTGTCCTAATAGATGTTTGGAGGGCAGGTGTTTGGTTTTAAAAGTAACTAAAATTAGTTGGGTGGGGGAAAGTTAGTTAAAGCTTGAATATAAAGAAGTATATACTAAAACTCCAATGGGAATAAAGAACACGAATGAACAATTAGTTTGTAGAAGGTTAATATTTTTATTTAATAAGTTTGATTTCCTTGTATAGTGAAGAAGATGAAATAGTGGTGGGGGGACCGTTATAAAAGGAGGAACGCGAGAGCCCATTTCATTTCTTGGCAAAATTTCGAAGAGTAAACATCTCAACATGTATCGTTGCGATAAATGTTCGGAATCGTTTCACGATGAAATTCTATTAGACTGTCATAAAGAACTAATTCACAACAACCCAGAAGAAAAACAAGAACAAGAACAACAAGAAGAACAAGAACAAGAACAAGAACAAGAACAACAAGAAGAACAAGATGAAATAACAGCAACATCTTCAACTACTTTACCGAATCTACAAGTATTTGCATTACCCGGTAAAGTAGTAATGCATCATAAGATTCAAAATGAAAACTTGAAGCTAGAAGAATTTATTAGAGAAGCAAAACCAATCGTAAGTAAAATTTTAAAAGAAGAATTGAAAAGATTAAACTTTCTTAAATTTGGTTTACTACTAGAAGCTATGTTTATAAATGTACAAGAAGAATTATCACCAAGAGGATTCATAACAAAAAACCGAACCATTATGGAAAGTTCAAACATTGATTCAATAATAGAAAATTGTATAGAAGAAATATTAACAAAAATTCAGGAACATGAAGGAAGAGGATCCGGATGGAGTCTTACAAGTATTGAAATATTAGATATAAGAGTTCACAAACATGGATATGGACTAATGGGATCTAGTTACATTCCTTTACCAAAAAGAATTGAAAATACAAAATCTTGTGTTAATGTTAAAAATGAAGACAATGAATGTTTTCGTTATGCAATGACAGCTAAATTTGTACCACCACTTCATGTGAATAGACCTAACCAAGAATATGAAAATCAAAGATTTAGATACAATTTTCAAGGAATCACTTATCCTGTATCACTGAAAGATATATCAAAATTTGAGAAGAAAAATCCTGGTACGTCTATCAATGTTTTTGCATTAGATAGTTCAAACAAAGTGTATCCTTTACGTATTGCAAAAGAAGAGCTACCAGATCATACGGATTTACTACTACTAACGCGAGGAGATGTGTCTCACTATGTGTACATAAAGCAATTTGATCGTCTTGTTAATAAGCAGCTTTCTAAAGATCGACACAGAAAGTTAATTTGCAAGAGATGTTTCAATTTTAAACGAGATGGGCTACACTCAAGAGAATGGTTACAAGAGCACAAAAGATTATGTAACAATAATTATGAAGCAAAGATTATTTTACCTTCGGAAAGCAGAGCATTTGTTACATTTGAAAAGGTTCATCATCAGTACCGTATTCCTCTAGTTGTGTATGCGGACTTTGAATCAACACTTGTTCCTGTTGAAGATGAAAATTGTGAAGCTAGAAAAAGTGTCAAGTATCAAATGCACAAACCAAACAGTTTTTGTTTAATGGTTAAATCAACATTATCAGAAGAACATTTAAACAGATATGGATTAACTTCAGAACCTCTAATATATCGTGGTGAAAATGTAGAAAAAATATTTCTTGATCACTTATATTCAATAGCTGGAAATGCACAAAGATTATATACAAATATTGTACCAATGAAACCGATGGAGGAAGAAGAAGAAATTCAACATGAAAATGCAACTCGATGTTTCTTATGCAAAAATGATTTTACTATTGAGAATTATAAAGTTAAAGATCATGATCACCTCACAGGTTATTACAGGGGTGCTGCTTGTAATAAATGCAATTTAAGCTATCGTTTACCACTATTTATTCCTGTGGTTCTGCATAACCTCAGTGGGTACGATGCTCATTTTATAATACCTGAACTAGGAAGAGACGACGGTAAAATCGATGTGTTAGCTGAAACTTCAGAGAAGTTCATAAGTTTTTCCAAAGAAGTTGGAAACATGAAACTAAGATTCTTGGACTCCTACAGATTTATGCCGTCGAGTTTGTCCAAACTTTCAGAAAATTTAAGGAAACAAGATTTCATCGAAACAAAGAAGATTGTAAATAATGACAAACTGGATTTGGTACTTCGGAAAGGTGTGTTTCCATATGATTACATAGACAGTTTAGAAAGATTTAATGAAACATCACTTCCGGCTAAAGAAGAATTCAAAAGTAAACTTTATGACATGGACATATCTCAAGAGGACTATGATCATGCATGTAAAGTATGGAACGATTTAGGATTTAGAACATTGGGAGAATATTCAGATTTTTATGTTAAATTGGATGTAACTTTACTATGTGATATAATGGAAGAATTTAGAAATACATGTTTTGCAGCATATGGATTGGACCCTCTTCATTCGTACACTTCACCTGGATTAGCATGGCAAGCTATGTTGAAAGAAACAAATTGTAAAATACAACTTCTTACTGATATAGATATGGTTATGATGTTAGAGTCAGGAGTTCGAGGGGGATTGACGCAAAGCGTTACACGACATTTCAAGGCGAACAACAAGTATCTGCCCGATTATGATGCATCAAAACCAACAACATTCCTGGGTTATTTTGATGCAAATAACTTATACGGATGGGCAATGTCGAATCCCCTTCCATATGATAATTTTAAATGGATAGATCCAGAATCGATTGGAAACATAATGGATATACCGAAGCATGGTGAAACTGGTTACATTTTTGATGTTAATTTTGAATATCCTGAACATCTTCATGATCAACATTATGATTTACCACTTCTTCCTAAGACTGAAATTTCCCCTACTGGAAGATGGCCAAAATTAATGATGACTTTAACCGACAAGTCTCGATATGTTGGACACTACTGGATGATACAACAAGCTTTAGACTTAGGATTGAGAATTACAAAAATTAATCGAGTACTACAATTTTCTCAATCTTGTTGGTTAAAACCTTACATCGACAACAACACAAGAAGAAGAGCCACCGCTACATCAAGTTTTCAAAAAGATTTTTTCAAATTAATGAATAACGCAATATTTGGCAAAACTTTGGAAAACAAAAGGAAACATAAGGATATCAAATTGGTAACTGATCCAGTAAAATTACAGAAATTGGTGCAACAACCAAACTTTGGTTCATCTATAATTATTAATGAAAATCTAGTTGTTATTTCCATGAACAAGAAGTCAGTTACAATGGATCGTCCTTTGTATCTTGGAATGTCAATCTTGGATATTTCAAAAACACATATGTACGAGTTTCATTATAAGAAGATGGTTAACTATTATGGAAGAGAGAACATTGGTATTGCATATATGGACACGGATGCACTAATTTACTGGATTAAAACAAATGACATGTATGAAGATCTACGCACCTTTATATATAAAGATGATTTCGACTTTTCCGATTATCCTAAGGATCATCCAAATTACGACTATGACAGAAATAAGAAAGTATTGGGAAAATTTAAAGATGAAACAAATGGTGTGCCGATGATGGAAATTGTAGCATTAATGTCCAAACTGTATTCATTTCAACTGTACATAAACGAGAGGAACGAACATTTAGTCACGAAGAAGGCCAAAGGAATAAAAACTTCTTTCCTGAAGAAGAACGTACAGTTTGAACATTATAAAAGATGTTTGTTTGAAAATGTTGAAACAACTGCAACGTTCAACACTATTAGAAGTTATAATCATCAACTATTTAGTGTCAAACAAACAAAGTGGGCATTAAGCTACAAAGATGACAAGCGCCATATTTTAGAAGATAAAATTAATACTTTACCATTCGGCCACTACTCTCTAAACCCTATCGACCAGTAAACCTATTCTTCGTCCTCTACCTTCTTCCTTTTTTCCTTTCCGTAAAGAAGAGGGGACATGGCAAGCCCAATGCCATGTTCCCTCTTTTTTACACTAATATGAATTGGCCTTGACCTATATTGAAACTATATAAATGAGAATAAACTATTCTATGGATCAGTATTTTTACATGCGGTGTACAAGCAACATCTGAAGATGGAAAGTGTGAAGGACAAGATTGTAAATGAACTACATAAACCAGCAAGAAGAAGATTTCCAAGAAGAAATACAATCATTAAAGGGATGAATGATCTTTATCAAGCTGATCTCATTGAAATGATACCGCACAGTAAATTAAACAAAGGATTTAAATAT
The DNA here is from genome assembly GCA_030545055.2 of Neoaliturus tenellus. Lineage (NCBI taxonomy): Eukaryota > Metazoa > Arthropoda > Insecta > Hemiptera > Cicadellidae > Neoaliturus > Neoaliturus tenellus. The sequence goes on from CM061531.1 coordinate 160,780, forward strand.
ATTTTAACAATTATAGACTGTTTTACTAAAATAGCTGACGCTTTACCATTGAAGGATAAGACTGGTAAAAGTGTTACAAAAGCTATGGAAACCACAATACAAAGAAATAAATTTAAAATTAAACATCTACAGACCGATGATGGAAAAGAATATTTTAATAAAGACTTTAGAGCTTTGATGAAGAAATATCAAATAAATCATTATTCTACAAATTCTGAAGTTAAAGCTTCAATAATTGAAAGATTCAATAGAACATTGAAAGGTGCGATGTATAAACAATTTTCAAAACGAGGATCATATGTGTGGTATGACATATTACCACAACTTATAAAACAGTATAACAACAAATATCATCGTACCATTGGAATGAAACCTATCCAGGTAAACAGTGCTAATGCGAAAATTGTATTACAACGCATTAAAAATAATACAACACCGAAATTAGAAAAATTGCAACCAAAGAAGTTCAAGGTCAACGATAAAGTTCGTATAAGCAAATACAAAGGTGTATTTAGTAAAAGATATCTACCAAATTGGACTAATGAAGTATTTACAATTTATAAAGTGCAACCAACTATACCTGAAACCTATTTATTAAAGGATAACAAGGGTGAATTACTTCAAGGTGGATTCTATGGACACGAATTGTTGAAATCAACAGTTGGTGATGTATATCTTGTCGAGAAGATTTTACAAAGGAAAAAGGATATGGTTAAAGTCCGGTGGTTAGGGTTTGATAAAAGTGAAGACTCTTGGATTCCTTCAAAAGACTTAGTATAGTTGTTTAATAGCTCATTGTGTGTTTAACCTTTATACAAGATGGAGATTGTACAACAAAAAGATCGATTTAATATCAATAACATTGATGAATTGACAGTTGACAATGATAAGTTAAATCATGGAAAACATGGTGAATTACTACCAAATACGATAAGATGTCTAATAACTGGTCCTTCAAATTGTGGAAAAACTAATGTTGTTTTTAACCTTATAACTAATCCTAAAGGATTGCGTTTTAATAATATATACATTTTTTCAAAATCATTGCAACAACCAAAATATCAATTATTGGATAAAGTACTTGCAAGTGTACCTGAAGTGAATTTTTACAAGTTTAATGCCAGTGAAACAATTATGCAACCGAATGAAGCAAAACCATTTTCTATTTTTATATTTGACGATGTTTCTTGTGAAAATCATGACACAATAAGGAATTATTTTGCTATGGGAAGACATCATAATATTGATAGCATTTATATTGGTCAAACATACAGTAAAATTCCAAAACAACTTATAAGAGACAATGCAAATATGTTGATCATCTTCAAGCAAGATGAAACAAATTTAAAGCATATATATAATGATCATGTAAATGCGGATATGCCATTTGAAAAATTTAAAGAGATGTGTGGCAAAGCATGGAATGAGAAATATAGCTTTCTCGTTATTATGAAGGAAGAAGATATTAAAAATGGTAGATATCGTATAGGGTTGGATAAATTTGTATTTATGCGTTGAACTACCGATGCTACATCTAGTTACATGTTGAACTTCACAGTGTAAACATGCTGAATCAAGAAAAACTATTGAAAGAAATAAAATCACTCAGTGATTCTATTAGGATGAAGAATCGTGCATTGAGGATGGGTTTAAGTGAAAGAGAAGAATTTCTAGAGACTACATTTAAACCTATTACGGAACCTTTAAAACAGATATCAGAAACTATTGGTAAACCTCATTATGAAGGAGATGTTTTACTACCAGTTTCTAAACAAGAAGTACAAGCATTAAAAAAAGAAGAAGATGATGATTCATATACAAGTGCTAGTGAGCAAGAAGAAACAAAAGAAGAAGAAGAACCAATTGTTGAAAAGGAAGAAGAACAGCCAATACCAGAAGCAGAACAATCTATTCCAAATTTAACTCAATTGAGTAGCGATATATTACAACATGGACCTCTTGGAAGAAAATATATAATGAAAATGCTACATGACATGAAATCAAACCCGAATTTGAGTAGATCACACGTATACGGAGCAAGAATTGATGGGAATGAATTGAAGATTGGCGATTCAAAGCTTGAAATAACACAAGACGATTACATCATTATTGGTGAGCATAGATATAAAGGAACAAAAGGATTATATGAATTAATTTTTAAAAACATACCACTAAGATATTCATCCAAAGATTTAAGTGTTTTTAAGGAGATTCTACAAAATACTAACGCTCATAAAAGAAACTACTTAAAGGATGCAATGATTAATCGTTCACGTGCAACAAAATATAACATCGTTATAAAAAAGTTGTTTCCTCCACGAAAATTGCCAACATTACGTACTGCGCCAGCGGTGAGACAACCACTGAAAAGAAAATCTTTATCACTTATGGATTTATCACTTCTTGAACAACATAGTAAAAAGAGTAAAGGAGATACTTCAACATCTGGCAAAGGATTGATGAAAAATCTATACAATACGAATGTGATTTACTACAACGACATCAATAAATTGGTTGCTAGAATGAGACTATTGCATGAAGCCATGGAAGCCGGTCATACAGGTTTAAATAATGAATGGGTAGCTCTGATTGACGAACTCAGGAATCGCGGTATAATTGTATAATTGTCCGCGGATATATAAGAATTGCAGGCGTATAATGTGTCAGTTCTAACATGAGCGTCGACAAGTTCGGACGATACTCCGCGTTAGGAGTGCAAGTTGGAGAAAACAGAAAAAGAAGTGGATTACCGCAAACACCTGAAGGTGACTATAACATAAATAATAAACGTTTAAAGTTTGTTAGAGATCCAGAAGAAGATGGAGATGCAACAAATTTAAAAACAGTTAAGGAGGTAACATCTACAAGTTTAAAACTCGACGACAACCAACTGTATGATGCAAAATCTCACAGGGTTATTAACGTTGCAAAACCAGTCAATAATGGAGATGTTGTTAATAAAGGCTATTTTCTATCTGCGATGGAATACGCTTTACTGTTGGAAAAGACTAAAAGTGGAAAAAGGTACAATGCTTTAAATTATAAAATAACTAATGTGGCAGATCCAACCGAGGATACAGATACAATCAATAAGCGTTATTTGCACTCTGTAATACCAGAAAAGAAAAAAGATGGATTTTCCTTCTATAAATATACTATAAACGATATTGGATATCCTAAAGAAGAAAGTGATGGTGTTAATATAAAATACATTAAAGATAATTGTATTTTATATAATGGTGCTGTTATTGATTGTCATGGAAAAGTGTTGTCCAATCTGAAAGATGGTTCAACTCCATCGGATGCTGCTACCGTGAGACAAATGAATGAAAGCTTGAAGAAAGGAACATCCGCTTTTGTTAAACAAAATCAGGTGGTGTCAAAGAAAGGTGATGAGTTTATGCAAGGAAGTGAAAAGTTTACCTTACTACAATTACAAAATGACAAGTGGGATGGAAAAAATAAAAGATTGTCAAATATAAGTTTAGGCACGGAAGAACATGATGCTGTTATTTTAACACAAGTACCACAACTATCAGCTACTGGTGTTAATTTTATATGTAAAGGTAGACGATTAACCCAAGTTAAATCTGGTAAAGATGATCAGGATTGTGCTGTTGTAAAACAAACTATAATTTTAGATAAAATAAATAACGTATATGATGGAAAAAATAGAAGAATATCTAACATATCAGCAGGAATAGCTCCGAATGATGTTGCTACTATTAATCAAGTTATAGCGACCTCTAAAAAGGATCCATCGGTGTATACATGTAATGGTAAACGTATCACAAATCTTGATAATCCTACATATGACAAAGATGCTACTAATATCGAGTATGTAACGAATCTTGTAGGTAATGTAGTTATTGATATGCATAATCATTTGATTAATACATCGATGAAACACAATAAAATCGAAGATTCTCAGAGAAACCAATGGATTAAAGATGAAATCATTGATAAATACTAGTAAAACTTATGAATATTTAAGTATGGAATACACAAAAAAGGATTCATTATCATAAAGTATTTCATAGAGTGAAGACGTTGGTTACATAAAACAACATAATGAAGACCGTATCGCTCAGTCGTCGTCAAGACAGCGGCAAGAGAGGACGTGGTTTAACATCAGCTGCATTATCCCTGCTCAGACGGATTCCAATTGGTGCTGTTGTGAATCGAACGATAGACGCTTTACCATACGAATTACATCTGCCCGGAGGTTATCAATATTGTGGACCTGGAACTAAGTTGGCAAAACGTTTAGCAAGAGGAGATCCTGGAATTAATAAATTAGATCAAGCTTGCAAAGAACACGATATAGCATATTCAAAGTATAAAGATTCAACAAATAGATCAATAGCGGATAAAATTCTAGCGGAAAAAGCTTGGCAAAGAGTAAAATCAAGTGACGCAAATATTGCAGAAAAAGCAGCGGCTTGGGCAGTAACTACAGCCATGAAGACGAAAGCAAAGTTAGGTGCTGGAAGACGTCGCAGAGGAAGACCTGCAAAAAGAAGCGCTCCCAAAAGAGGTGGAAACATTAAAAAAGGACATCGTAGAACTCGTAAGGCAAATGTAAAGAAGACTTCTGTTTGGCAAATGGTAAAAAACGGAGCAGGTTTATATCTAAGACCATACCGTGTGTACTAAATAGAAAGAATCAATTGCTAATTCCAAATAAAGCCTTAACAAATCATCAGTTAAATGATTATGTAAAATGTTTGAAAATACCATTTTTTCGAGGAGTTTTTATGAAAGATGCATTACCAACTAAAATATGGGAAAATGAAACTGGAATAGTAAATTTGGATTCCACCTATGGTCCAGGCACTCATTGGGTATGCTATAAAAAGCTCGGACAAACCGTTTACTACTTTGACAGTTTTGGCAATCTACCACCGCCGAAAGAACTGCAACATTATTTTCGAAACTCCAAAAACATTTTTTACAATTACAAAAGAGAACAACCTAACAATACTGAAATATGTGGGCATTTATGTTTGGAGTTTCTAGCGAAGAGTGTCAGTCAGCTTTAAGATGTCATCGTATACAGTGTCACTGAGTGGAAATTCATCCACATTGAAAAGTACGCTGTTCCCAGCATTGCGTCTATCCAAGGAAAGATTATGGGAAGCGGCATTACTTGATTTAACTACCTACAACTCAATTCCCAATGTTACGGAAGGAAAGAACAATTTACTACATTATTATGAAACTAAGGATGCTTCAGGAAAATACTCAGAATTGAAAATAATTACATTTCCTACTGGAGCTTATGAAATCGATGATATAAACCAATTACTACAAAAACAACTCGGAGAAGAAAAGATCACCGTTAAAGGAAACAATAATACTTTAAAAGCAGAAATAACTTCAAAATATTATATCGATGTCAGCTTGGAAAACTCCATTGGCAGTTTACTTGGATTTACAGATACAAAAAAGAAAATCTTAACTCCTGGAACTACTCATTCAGGTGATACAACTGTTACAATATTGAAAGTCAATAGTATCGATGTAACGTGTAATATTATACACGGATCGTATAGAGAAGGAGTGAATCAGCATATTTTACATACATTTTATCCAACTGTGGCTCCCGGTTTTAAAATTGTTGAGAAGCCACAAAACTTGATATACCTACCGTTAAACACCAGTTTCATTTCAGACATCGTACTGAACATATTGGATCAAGACGGTCATAGTGTTGACTTTAGAGGAGAAACAATTACTATACGGATACACATCAGAGCAGCAACATAAAAGTCAACATGGGATTATCATTTAAACCGCAACGGAAGAGTCGGGAGCTCAGTAGCTCCTCGACATTGGAAGAGTTAACATCGGAAAACATTCGTTTTCTACAGAAGATTGGATTAAAACTTAACAGCGATGGATATCCTGGATATATCTCAAGGACCAACGTTCGACGAAACACTATGGGAGAAGGAATATCACACGCACAACCCTTACACTTCATCAAAATTAAACAATAACGATGAAATAAGGATCCCCATTCAACAACAAGATATTTACACTTTACCGTGTGAAAGTTACTTGTACATTGAAGGACGGGTATTAAAATTGGATGGAAAAACTGCTTCAACAGTTCCTTTTATAAATAACCCGATGGCATATCTTTTTGATGAAATAAGATATGAAATATCAGGGGTGACGGTTGATTCAACAAAAAAGGTTGGTTTAACAACGACATTGAAAGGATTAACATCATTAACACCGCATGAGAAGAATTCAATAGTCACCGCCGGATGGGTTGCCCCCGATAAAGACACTATAACACCAGCTTCCAACGGTCACTTTGATTTTCATGTACCTTTACGATTGCTTTTGGGATTCGCTGAAGATTACAAACGGGTAATAATAAATGTCAAACAAGAATTAGTATTACTCAGATCTTCAACTAATAAGGACTTGATACTTGCAGACCCTGCAACTACGGAAGATAAACTGGAATGGCAACTACAGTTGGATAAAGTTGTTTGGAGAGTACCTCATGTAAGATTGGCTGATGAACATAGAATCCTATTATTGAGAAAGTTGAAATCTGACCGTGATATTGTGATGCCATTCCGAAGTTGGGAATTTCATGAATACCCTACACTACCTCAGACAGAACGACAAACATGGACCGTCAAGACATCAACTTACTTGGAACGAGCAAGGTACATAATACTCGGTTTTCAAACTAAGCGAAAAGATGTTATCACTGCAAATGCTGGTCAATTTGATCACTGTAAAATAAAGAATTGTAAAGTTTTCCTAAACTCTCAATTCTTTCCCTATGACAATTTGAATGTCATGTTCAGCAAAAAACGTTTTTCTATTTTATACGATATGTATGCAAGATTTCAATCGTCATATTATGGAAAGACTAATACACCACTATTATCACCTGACCAGTATTATTCCAAGGCTCCAATAATTGTAATCGATTGTTCAAAACAAAATGAATCGGTAAAATCATCAAGTGTGGATATAAAAATTGAAATGGAATTTGAAGAACCAGTAGCGGATGGAACTTCGGCATACTGTCTAATTCTACATGATAAAATAGTTACTTACACACCGCTGACCGGAATTGTGAAGAATGTACTTTAAGAAGAATTGTACAACAACTGCAAATTTTTGAGGTTAGAATTATCTGCTTTAATTTTTGAGGTTAGAATTTCATTTGTGAAAGACAAGTTCAAAACAAACAATTATGTAATTGTATAAATTTCAAGGATTTACGAAAAATATAAAAGCGAGAAAATAATTAGTAGAAACTTCATTCTATCTTCAACCGTCGTATGGGAAACATCATTCGCAAGATGAATTCTACTAACGGAGAAGAAAATACACCTCTAATGGATGATAATAGTTCAGATATAGAAAAACAAGTTGAACGAGAAATGGACGAGTTCCTAAAATTCAACAAACATAAGAAGAGAGAAGAAGAAAAAGCTGAAAAAGAAGTAAAAAGGAAGAAGGTTGAAGTTAACATTACAACCAATATTTTAACAGAAGTATTTCTTCGGATTATCTACCCAATTTCTTCATGCATGACAAAAAGTATATCAGTTGGAATTTTAAAATCAATGGATTATTCACCAATTGTTATTTTAAATCATGGAAACAAAATGGTTACTTTCAGTGAAATTACTTGGGAATCTCTCATGAAACATTTACATCTTTTGGAGTGCTATTTAAGTAACAACACATTTGGAAGAAGAACAAGATTAAGTTTATTGGAATCAAATATTGAAGTTGATATAGTAAAACATCGTGGAGGACAAATTGTTCGCTTCAGAGATTTAACTACACATAATGTTAAATTATATTTCACTAAAGAAGAATTTTATACTTTAAGTTGTACTACCGGTCCCGTCACCAGATATTTGAAACAACTAATATTTTCAAGTGCAATAATTAAAGACTATCTAATTGATACATTGGACAAAAAACCTTTTGTTCCAATTTTATACGGTCCCGTGGATACTTCAATCTTTAATAGAATACCTCAAGAAGTTGAAATGTGGAGACAATTAAACAACTATCACACCAATTTTAATATTGATGAAGTGGCACAAGAAGTGAAAGAAGAAGAACAATCCTGTCTGTTATAAACATCGGCTCATTCAATTTTTAAGTCAGTTGTTAGTAAGACTTCATCATGAATAAACGGGTTTCATTTTCTAATGCGCCACATATAATGGAAGTTAAAAGAGGTATAATTGAATTTCAAGCTTTCCGAGGAAATGATGGTAATTTTATTATTAAAGAATTAGTAATCTTGGACATGAACACATCAGTAGTTTATCATTATTTGTTCAAACCTCCAGTACCATTTAATAGACTAACAACTAAAGCGAAAGTTACAAACAAATGGTTGAACAAACATTTTCACAACTTAAGATGGGATGAAGGTTTCATTAATTATAATATGATGACGCACATTATGAATCATTATTGCAAAGAGTTTAAAATTATCTACACAAGGGGATTGGAAAAAGCAAATTGGATACAATCATTTACAAGCAACGAAGTGATTAATGCAATAATTGATAAAGATTTCCAATGCTACTTCAACGAACTTTGTATTTCATCAAAAAGTTTTAAACATCGAAGGTCGCAGTGCGCTTTAAAGAATGCCTACCGCTTGAATAATTTCCTTCAACAAACTGGTGGGGGTAGTGTCAGTGGTGGGGGTAGTGTCGATTATAAAAGTGAGAGCGCTACCATGACACAGCATGAGTATTACTCAAACCTCCGAAGAGACAACATCTCCGACGGACATTCTTATTAACAAGAAGATTAACAACAACATCAATATGGCATCACAGAACTTACTTCAAAGTTTAGTTGATCAGTTCAACGCTCATTCTAAATCATCAATTCTACCTACGAAGAAATGTTCTGAACTAAAAGAAGAAAAACACTACATCATTCATACTATTAAGAAAATGGAAACTTCAGTAGGTGATGCTATAAATTGCACTTTGAGCGAGGCACCTTATACAATTGGTGATGAAGCAAAATTTCAGATCTTCTTACCAAAGCGCTTCATACAACTACTTCAAAATGAAGATCTTCGTATAATTCAACCCGGCGCACTCTATTTGGTATCACATGGACCCAGTGGAAACAACTCTACTGAACTTACAATTCATGTAACACCTACTACTGATTAATTTGTACATAACATTGTAAATATTTCTTTGTATTTGTTTTTTCAATAAATATGATATAAAACAAAACAAAAAATAAAAATAAAAAAAGCAACATATTGTAATGTCTTTGTACATTACAATATGTTGCTTTTTTTAAAAATTCCACAGGATGACCTTGACCCAATTTTGTATAATTATAAAAGGGGAAATGTACTTGCAAAATTCATCAGTCTACTGCTACCTTTCATACCGTACACATCTCGCTCTTAATCCCTGAATATAAAACTGCAACATGTCCCTAAAGGTTAAGTGTGCATCTTATGATACCAACACCATAACTACTTTTGAACAACTTGAAGATTTAACTAACGAAATGCGAGTTTTACTTACCGGTGGTTATCACTTAACTGTTGATGTTAGTGCTACTAATACAAGGATGTTCACTAAAACAAAATATTGCGATGATGAAATATTTATTTCTACACAACCTACAACTTCTTCATCGCCAACTGGTCAACATAACATCAAGTTCCAAAAGTATTACCAATGTTGAATAACTTTTGACAGACAAAGCTACAACTAAAGAATCACATGATCAATGTGAGTTAATAAAAAGGATGTGATACTTGTATAAATAATCATTCGCTTCTTAGCTCTCACCACGACAAGACCTATTTAAGAAAATGTTGTACAGAATGATGATTCAACTTGATGGAAAAATCTATGGAAAAGACTACAACACCATTGAACAAATGACCCAAGATTTAGATGTATTAACTAAAGAAGGATATCAAGCTAAATTAATTTTAAAATTTCCTGAAGTACATCCATTATCAACAGAAGAACTTGTTGCTATGGCTAAGGCGGAGAAAGAGAAAAAGTCTGAAGAAAACAAAGAGAAACAAACTTCCTAAATTTTAATAATCCTTACACTTGTAAGGTATAATTTTTTAAAACTCCATTTGGATGACCTTGAAATTACCCCTACCACTTTTCACAGTACATAAAACTCACTATTGAACACTATACACTCTTATTCTTTCACTGGACTCCGCAGCGTCAACATGGAAGAGCAAAAATACAAGTACAAACCTCGTTACTGTTGTGAACAACAGTGTACAGATTTAGGACCAATGATGGTGGATGGGTTAGCTTGTACTAAATGTGAATTCTTCGGATCTTGTTATTGCAAATGCAAAACAAAACAACTACCACCACCGGAATTGCGAACTTTCAAATTTTACAAATCAAGATATTTTCATACATGTTGTCCTCAAAGATGTTTCAAATTTCACCCTCTAGATCTTGCTCATTGTCAACGCACCAATTCTCATCAAGATGATTTTTGTACACATATGATAAAAAGATGTAAATACAGATCAGATTGGTATTCCGATCCTGTAGAACCATCAAATGTGTAATTTCAGTTTTACACTCTTTTTTAAAACTTCATTTGGATGACCTTGAAATTTCCCCCCACCACTAGTTCTAATTTTTATATAATATTAAATCATTCCACTTCCAACACTCTAACTAACAACATGGAAAACAAATTTATCAAATTTGAACATATAATAACTGACAGGGAGGAGATGGAAGAATTGTTTCAAAACTTACTTTCTGTCATTGACGAATATCCTATAAGATGGTTCAGAATTGTAGTTCAATATTTAAATCCTGGTGAATTGTTTTCTTCATCAAGTGAAGAAGATGAAACAACTACTTCGGTTCAAATAATTGAATTAAAAGATGGAGAAGAAGAACTAAACGTTTTATTCAATCATAAGCTCAAGGTTCCCTATATAAAAGCCCCCTCCCTAGACAGCCCCCCTCCCTAGACGCCTGCTCAAGGTCACCATTATATAAGCCCCCTCCCTATGCGCCGATCCTCATTCCATCACCGACTCTCCAATAATGAACAACTCTCCATTGGCCCGAATGAATTCTAGTTTTGAAATAAACTCTAAAGAAGAGTTACAAGACATTTTTAATATTTTACAAGAACTTGTAGATAATTTTACAACCATCAAAATGAATTTGGAAATAACATACGATTGTCCTATTTGTGATAAGATTGAAAGTTCGGACGAAGACAGTTTACTAAATCTAACTCCTGCACCATCTGACACTACTGATGGTAATAATGAACAGCAAAATATTTCCCCCACCACTTCTTTGTAATTCTTCGTTCCCCCCACCACTTCTTTATTTAACTAACATTTCTCGCTTTCACTTCTCATTCCGTCTTCAACTTTTGAACTATCAACATCACTTGTTTTAAAATTTCAAACACTACAAAATCATGATGGATATGATGGATGAAGTTCCCTTCATAACTAGAATGGAAGAGGATAAATTGAAATTAAAAATTAAACGATTGGAAATAGAACGAGAAAACCAACTCGAAATGTTACGTTTGTTCAAGCTTTTCAAATACATCATCTGGGGACTCTGCGTTTACCTTCTCATCGTCGTTGGTGTTTGCATTTACAACTCTGTAGTTCATCACAAAAGTTCAACTTGTTTAAACTCTGCTGTTGCACATTAATTGTATGTTCACAAATAAAATTCAAAAGTTACTTCAACCTATCCCACTATCACCAACTAGTTCAACTTTGAACTATTTCTGGTGGTAGTTGGATAGGCTTTTTTAAAACTTACTCTGGATGACCTTGACATACTTTCCAAGCCCCAGTTATAACTGTTAAATTTCAGTTTTGAATTAACTCTTAATTCATGCCCAATTCTACTTCAAATTCAGGGCATATGCTCTCGTCATCTCCACCCTGCAGCTGCCCTGGCAGCTGACACCATCTGACCCCTGCAGCTGCCCTGGCAGCTGACGTCACTTCCGGTTTAGAAGTGGCTTTTTCCCACTACTGACATTCAACCATATATGTTGCCATGGAACAGTGGTAAATTGAGCATTAAGGTCAAGTGGTTAAGGGGCTCGTTCTCAAGTACATTCAACCATATATGTTGCCATGGAACAGTGGAAAAGTGAGAATTAAGGTCAAGTGGTTAAGGGGCTCGTTCTCAAGGACATTCAACCCTATATATTGCCATGGAACAGTGGTAAAGTGGGCATTAAGGTCAATTGTTTAGGGGGCTCATTCTCAAGGACATTCAACCATATATGTTGCCATGGAACAGTGGTAAAGTGAGCATTAAGGTCAAGTGTCTAAGGGGCTCGTTCTCAAGGACATTCAAAAATACATTTTGCCATGGAACTGTGGTAAAGTGAGCATTAAGTTCAAGTGGTTAAGGGGCTCGTTCTCAAGGACATTCAACCACATATGTTGCCATGGAACAGTGGTAAAGTGAGCAATAAGGTCAAGTGGTTAGGGGGCTCATTCTCAAGGACGTTCAACCATATATGTTGCCATGGAACAGTGGTAAAATGAGCATTAAGGTCAAGTGGTTAAGTGGCTCGTTCTCAAGGACATTCAGCCATATATGTTGCCATGGAAAAGTGGTAAAGTGAGCATTAATGTCAAGTGGTTAAGGGGCTTGTTCTCAAGGACATTCAACCATATATGTTGCCATGGTACAGTGGTTAAGTGAGCATTAAGGTCAAGTGGTTAAGGGGCTCCATCTCAAGGACATTCAACTATATATGTTTCCATGGAACAGTGGTAAAGTGATCATTAAGGTCAAGTGGTTAAGGGGATCGTTCTTAAGGACATTCAACCATATATGTTGCCATGTAACAGTGGTAAAGTGAGCATTAAGGTCAAGTGGTTAAGGGGCTCGTTCTCAAGGACATTCAACAATATATGTTGCCATGGAACAGTGGTAAAGTGATCATTAAGGTCAAGTGGTTAAGGGGCTCGTTCTCAAGGACATTCAACCATATATGTTGCCATGGAACAGTGGTAAGGTAATTATTAAGGTTAAGTGAGTGAGGGGCTCGTTCTCAAGAACATTCAACCATATATGTTGCCATGGAACTGTGGTAAAGTGAGCAATAAGGTCAAGTGGTTAAGGGGCTCGTTTTTAAGGACATTCAACCATATATGTTGCCATGGAACAGTGGTAAAGTGAGCATTAAGGTCAAGTGGTTTAGTGGCTCGTTCTCAAGGACATTCAACCATAAATGTTGCCATGGAACAGTGGTAAAGTGAGCATTAAGGTCAAGTGGTTAAGGGGCTCGTTCTCAAGGACATTCAACCATATATGTTTCCATGGAACAGTGGTAAAGTGAGCAATAAGGTCAAGTGGTTAAGGGGCTCCATCTCAAGGACATACAACCATATATGTTGCAATGGAACAGTGGTAAAGTGAGCATTAAGGTCAAGTGGTTAAGGGGCTCGTTCTCAAGGACATTCAACCATATGTTGCCATGGAACAGAGGTAAATTGAGCATTAAGGTCAAGTGGTTAAGGGGCTCGTTCTCAAGTACATTCAACCATATATGTTGCCATGGAACAGTGGAAAAGTGAGAATTAAGGTCAAGTGGTTAAGGGGCTCGTTCTCAAGGACATTCAACCCTATATATTGCCATGGAACAGTGGTAAAGTGGGCATTAAGGTCAATTGTTTAGGGGGCTCATTCTCAAGGACATTCAACCATATATGTTGCCATGGAACAGTGGTAAAGTGAGCATTAAGGTCAAGTGGTTAAGGGACTCGATCTCAAAGACATTCAACCATATATGTTGCCATGGAACAGTGGTAAAGTTAGCATTAAGGTCAAGTGGTTAAGGGGCTCGTTCTCAAGGACATTCAACCATATATGTTGCCATGGAACAGTGGTAAAGTGAGCAATAAGGTCAAGTGGTTAAGGGGCTCGTTCTCAAGGACATTCAACCATATATGTTGCCATGGAAAAGTATTGAAGTGAGCATTAAGGTCAAGTGGTTAAGGGGCTCATTCTCAAGTACATTCAACCATATATGTTGATATGGAACAGTGGAAAAGTGAGCATTAAGGTCAAGTGGTTAAGGGGCTCGTTCTCAAGGACATTCAACCATATATGTTACCATGGAACAGTGGTAAAGTGAGCATTAAGGTCAAGTGGTTAAGGGGCTCGTTCTCAAGGACATTCAACCACATATGTTGCCATGGAACAGTGGTAAAAGGAGCATTAAGGTCAAGTGGTTAAGGGGCTAGTTCTCAAGGACATTCAAATATATATGTTGCCATGGAACAGTTGTTAAGTGAGCATTAAGGTCAAGTGGATAAGGGGATCGATCTCAAAGACATTCAACCATATATGTTGCCATGGAACAGTGGTAAGGTTAGCATTAAGGTCAAGTGGTTAAGGGGCTCGTTCTCAAGGACATTCAACCATATATGTTGCCATGGAACAGTGGTAAAGTGAGCATTAAGGTCAAGTGGTTAAGGGGCTCGTTCTCAAGGACATTCAACCATATATGTTGCCATGGAACAGTGGTACAGTGAGCATTAAGGTCAAGTGGTTAAGGGGCTCGATCTCAAAGACATTCAACCATATATGTTGCCATGGAACAGTGGTAAAGTTAGCATTAAGGTCAAGTGGTTAAGGGGCTCGTTCTCAAGGACATTCAACCACATATGTTGCCATGGAACAGTGGTAAAGTGAGCATTAAGTCCAAGTGGTTAAGGGGCTCATTTTCAAGTACATTCAACCATATATGTTGCCATGGAACAGTGGAAAAGTGAGCATTAAAGTCAAGTGGTTAAGGGGCTCGTTCTCAAGGACATTCAACCATATATGTTGCCATGGAACAGTGGTAAAGTGAGCATTAAGGTCAAGTGGTTAAGTGGCTCGTTCACAAGGACATTCAACCATATATGTTGCCATGGAACAGTGGTAAAGTGAGCATTAAGGTCAAGTGGTTAAGGGGCTCGTTCTCAAGGACATTTAACCATGTATGTTGCCATGGAACAGTGGTAAAGTGAGCATTAAGGTCAAGTGGTTAAGGGGCTCGTTCTCAAGGACATTCAACCACATATGTTGCCATGGAACAGTGGTAAAGTGAGCAATAAGGACAAGTGGTTGAGGGGCTCATTCTCAAGGACGTTCAACCATATATGTTGCCATGGAACAGTGGTAAAGTGAGCATTAAGTCCAAGTGGTTAAGGGGCTCATTCTTAAGGACATTCAACCATATAAGTTGCCATGGAAAAGTAATGAAATGATCATTAAGGTCAAGTGGTTAAGGGGCTCGTTCTCAAGGACATTCAACCATATATGTTGCCATGGAACAGTGGTAAAGTGAGCATTAAGGTCAAGTGGTTAAGTGGCTCGTTCTCAAGGACATTCAACCATATATGTTGCCATGGAACAGTGGTAAAGTGAGCATTAAGGTCAAGTGGTTAAGGTGCTCGTTCTCAAGGACATTCAACCACATATGTTGCCTTGGAACAGTGGTAAAGAGAGGATTAAGGTCAAGGGGTTAAGGGGCTCGTTCTCAAGGACATTCAACCATATATATTGCCATGGAACAGTGGTTAAGTGAGCATTAAGGTCAAATGGTTAAGGGGCTCGTTCTCAAGGACATTCGACCATATATGTTTCCATGGAACAGTGGTAAAGTGAGCATTAAGGTCAAGTGGTTAAGGGGCTCGTTCTCAAGGACATTCAACCATATATGTTGCCATGGAACAGTGGTAAAGTGAGCATAAAGTCAAGTGGTTAAGGTTCTCGTTCTCAAGGACATTCAACCATATATGTTGCCATGGAACAGTGGTAAAGTGAGCATTAAGGCCAAGTGGTTAAGGGGCTCGTTCTCAAGGACATTCAACCACATATGTTGCCATGGAACAGTGGTAAAGGGAGCATTAAGCTCAAGTGGTAAAGGGGCTCGTTTCTTAAGGACATTCAACCATATATCTTGCCATGGAACAGTGGTAAAGTGAGCATTAAGGTCAAGTGGTTAAGGGGCTCGTTCTCAAGGACATTCAACCATATATGTTGCCATGGAACAGTGGTAAAGTGAGCATTAAGGTCAAGTGGTTAAGGGGCTCGTTCTCAAGGACATTCAACCATATATTGCCATGGAACCGAGGTAAATTGAGCATTAAGGTCAAGTGCTTAGGGGGCTCATTCTCAAGGACATTCAACCATATATGTTGCCATGGAACAGTGGTAAAGTGAGCATAAGGTCAAGTGGTTAAGGGGCTCGTTCTTAAGGACATTCAACCATATATGTTGCCATGGAACAGTGGTAAAGTGAGCATTAAGGTCAAGTGGTTAAGGGGCTCGTTCTCAAGGACATTCAACCATATATGTTGCCATGGAACAGTGGTAAAGTGAGCATTAAGGTCAAGTGGTCAAGGGGCTCGTTCTCAAGGACATTTAACCATGTATGTTGCCATGGAACAGTGGTAAAGTGAGCATTAAGGTCAAGTGGTTAAGGGGCTCGTTCTCAAGGACATTCAACCACATATGTTGCCATGGAACAGTGGTAAAGTGAGCAATAAGGACAAGTGGTTAAGGGGCTCATTCTCAAGGACGTTCAACCATATATGTTGCCATGGAACAGTGGTAAAGTGAGCATTAAGGTCAAGTGGATAAGTGGCTCGTTCTCAAGGACATTCAGCCATATATGTTGCCATGGAAAAGTGGTAAAATGTGCATTAAGGTCAAGTGGTTAAGGGGCTCGTTCAAAACGACATTCAACCATATATGTTGCCATTGGACAATGGTAAAGGGAGCATTAAGGTCAAGTGGTTAAGGGGCTCGTTCTCAAGGACATTTAACCATATATGTTGCCATGGAACAGTGGTAAAGTGAGCATTAAGGTCAAGTGGTTAAGGGGCTCGTTCTCAAGGACATTCAACCATATATGTTTCCATGAAACAAAGGTAAAGTGAGCATTAAGGTCAAGTGGTTAAGTGGCTCGTTCTCAAGGACATTCAACCATATATGTTTCCATGGAACAGTGGTAAAGTGAGCAATAAGGTCAAGTGGTTAAGGGGCTCCATCTCAAGGTCATACAACCATATATGTTGCCATGGAACAGTGGTAAAGTGAGCATTAAGGTCAAGTGGTTAAGGGGCTCGTTCTCAAGGACATTCAACCATATATGTTGCCATGGAACAGTGGTAAAGTGAGCATTAAGGTCAAGTGGTTAAGGGACTCGATCTCAAAGACATTCAACCATATATGTTGCCATGGAACAGTGGTAAAGTTAGCATTAAGGTCAAGTGGTTAAGGGGCTCGTTCTCAAGGACATTCAACCATATATGTTGCCATGGAACAGTGGTAAAGTGAGCAATAAGGTCAAGTGGTTAAGGGGCTCGTTCTCAAGGACATTCAACCATATATGTTGCCATGGAAAAGTATTGAAGTGAGCATTAAGGTCAAGTGGTTAAGGGGCTCATTCTCAAGTACATTCAACCATGTATGTTGCCATGGAACAGTGGAAAAGTGAGCATTAAGGTCAAGTGGTTAAGGGGCTCGTTCTCAAGGACATTCAACCATATATGTTGCCATGGAACAGTGGTAAAGTGAGCATTAAGGTCAAGTGGTTAAGTGGCTCGTTCACAAGGACATTCAACCATATATGTTACCATGGAACAGTGGTAAAGTGAGCATTAAGGTCAAGTGGTTAAGGGGCTCGTTCTCAAGGACATTCAACCACATATGTTGCCATGGAACAGTGGTAAAAGGAGCATTAAGGTCAAGTGGTTAAGGGGCTAGTTCTCAAGGACATTCAACCATATATGTTGCCATGGAACAGTGGTTAAGTGAGCATTAAGGTCAAGTGGTTAAGGGGCTCGATCTCAAAGACATTCAACCATATATGTTGCCATGGAACAGTGGTAAAGTTAGCATTAAGGTCAAGTGGTTAAGGGGCTCGTTCTCAAGGACATTCAACCATATATGTTGCCATGGAACAGTGGTAAAGTGAGCATTAAGGTCAAGTGGTTAAGGGGCTCGTTCTCAAGGACATTCAACCATATATGTTGCCATGGAACAGTGGTAAAGTGAGCATTAAGGTCAAGTGGTTAAGGGGCCCGATCTCAAAGACATTCAACCATATATGTTGCCATGGAACAGTGGTAAAGTTAGCATTAAGGTCAAGTGGTTAAGGGGCTCGTTCTCAAGGACATTCAACCATATATGTTGCCATGGAACAGTGGTAAAGTGAGCAATAAGGTCAAGTGGTTAAGGGGCTCGTTCTCAAGGACATTCAACCATATATGTTGCATTGGAAAAGTAATGAAGTGAGCATTAAGGTCAAGTGGTTAAGGGGCTCATTCTCAAGTATTTTCAACCATATATGTTGCCATGGAACAGTGGAAAAGTGAGCATTAAGGTCAAGTGGTTAAGGGGCTCGTTCTTAAGGACATTCAACCATATATGTTGCCATGGAACAGTGGTAAAGTGAGCATTAAGGTCAAGTGGTTAAGTGGCTCGTTCACAAGGACATTCAACCATATATGTTACCATGGAACAGTGGTAAAGTGAGCATTAAGGTCAAGTGGTTAAGGGGCTCGTTCTCAAGGACATTCAACCATATATGTTGCCATGGAACAGTGGTAAAGTGAGCAATAAGGTCAAGTGGTTAAGGGGCTCGTTCTCAAGGACATTCAACCATATATGTTGCCATGGAAAAGTATTAAAGTGAGCATTAAGGTCAAGTGGTTAAGGGGCTCATTCTCAAGTACATTCAACCATGTATGTTGCCATGGAACAGTGGAAAAGTGAGCATTAAGGTCAAGTGGTTAAGGGGCTCGTTCTCAAGGACATTCAACCATATATGTTGCCGTGGAACAGTGGTAAAGTGAGCATTAAGGTCAAGTGGTTAAGTGGCTCGTTCACAAGGACATTCAACCATATATGTTACCATGGAACAGTGGTAAAGTGAGCATTAAGGTCAAGTGGTTAAGGGGCTCGTTCTCAAGGACATTCAACCACATATGTTGCCATGGAACAGTGGTAAAAGGAGCATTAAGGTCAAGTGGTTAAGGGGCTAGTTCTCAAGGACATTCAACCATATATGTTGCCATGGAACAGTGGTTAAGTGAGCATTAAGGTCAAGTGGTTAAGGGGCTCGATCTCAAAGACATTCAACCATATATGTTGCCATGGAACAGTGGTAAAGTTAGCATTAAGGTCAAGTGGTTAAGGGGCTCGTTCTCAAGGACATTCAACCATATATGTTGCCATGGAACAGTGGTAAAGTGAGCATTAAGGTCAAGTGGTTAAGGGGCTCGTTCTCAAGGACATTCAACCATATATGTTGCCATGGAACAGTGGTAAAGTGAGCATTAAGGTCAAGTGGTTAAGGGGCTCGATCTCAAAGACATTCAACCATATATGTTGCCATGGAACAGTGGTAAAGTTAGCATTAAGGTCAAGTGGTTAAGGGGCTCGTTCTCAAGGACATTCAACCATATATTGCCATGGAACAGAGGTAAATTGAGCATTAAGGTCAAGTGCTTAGGGGGCTCATTCTCAAGGACATTCAACCATATATGTTGCCATGGAACAGTGGTAAAGTGAGCATAAGGTCAAGTGGTTAAGGGGCTCGTTCTTAAGGACATTCAACCATATATGTTGCCATGGAACAGTGGTAAAGTGAGCATTAAGGTCAAGTGGTTAAGGGGCTCGTTCTCAAGGACATTCAACCATATATGTTGCCATGGAACAGTGGTAAAGTGAGCATTAAGGTCAAGTGGTTAAGGGGCTCGTTCTCAAGGACATTTAACCATGTATGTTGCCATGGAACAGTGGTAAAGTGAGCATTAAGGTCAAGTGGTTAAGGGGCTCGTTCTCAAGGACATTCAACCACATATGTTGCCATGGAACAGTGGTAAAGTGAGCAATAAGGACAAGTGGTTAAGGGGCTCATTCTCAAGGACGTTAAACCATATATGTTGCCATGGAACAGTGGTAAAGTGAGCATTAAGGTCAAGTGGTTAAGTGGCTCGTTCTCAAGGACATTCAGCCATATATGTTGCAATGGAAAAGTGGTAAAGTGAGCATTAAGGTCAAGTGGTTAAGGGGCTCGTTCAAAACGACATTCAACCATATATGTTGCCATTGGACAATGGTAAAGGGAGCATTAAGGTCAAGTGGTTAAGGGGCTCGTTCTCAAGGACATTCAACCATATATGTTGCCATGGAACAGTGGTAAAGTGAGCATTAAGGTCAAGTGGTTAAGGGGCTCTTTCTCAAGGACATTCAACCATATATGTTTCCATGAAACAAAGGTAAAGTGAGCATTAAGGTCAAGTGGTTAAGTGGCTCGTTCTCAAGGACATTCAGCCATATATGTTGCCATGGAAAAGTGGTAAAGTGAGCATTAAGGTCAAGTGGTTAAGGGGCTCGTTCAAAACGACATTCAACCATATATGTTGCCATTGGACAATGGTAAAGAGAGCATTAAGGTCAAGTGGTTAAGGGGCTCGTTCTCAAGGACATTCAACCATATATGTTGCCATGGAACAGTGGTAAAGTGAGCATTAAGGTCAAGTGGTTACGGGGCTCTTTCTCAAGGACATTCAACCATATATGCTGCAATGGAACAGTAATGTAGTGAGCATAAAGGTCAAGTGGTTAAGGGGATCGTTCTTAAGGACATTCAACCATATATGTTGCCATGTAACAGTGGTAAAGTGAGCATTAAGGTCAAGTGGTTAAGGGGCTCGTTCTCAAGGACATTCAACAATATATGTTGCCATGGAACAGTGGTAAAGTGAGCATTAAGGTCAAGTGGTTAAGGGGCTCGTTCTCAAGGACATTCAACCTTATATGTTGCTATGGAACAGTGGTAAAGTGAGCATTAAGGTCAAGTGTTTAAGGGGCTCTTTCTCAAATACATTCAAACATATATGTTACCATGGAACAGTGGTAAAGTGAGCATTAAGGTCAAGTGGTTAGGGGGCTTGTTCTCAAAGACATTCAACCATATATGTTGCCATGGAACAGTGGTAAAGTTAGCATTAAGGTCAAGTGGTTAAGGGGTTCGTTCTCAAGGACATTCAACCATATATGTTTAATGGAACAGTGGTAAAGTGAGCAATAAGGTCATCGGTTAAGGGGCTCGTTCTCAAGGACATTCAACCATATATGTTGCCATGGAACAGTGGTAAAGTGAGCATTAAGGTCAAGTGGTTAAGGGGCTCGTTCTCAAGGACATTCAACCATATATATTGCCATGGAACAGTGGTAAAGTGAGCATTAAGTCCAAGTGGTTAAGGGGCTAGTTCTCAAGGACATTCAACCATATATGTTGCCATGGAACAGTGGTAAAGTGAGCATAAAGTCAAGTGGTTAAGGTTCTCGTTCTCAAGGACATTCAACCATATATTTTGCCATTGAACAGTGGTAAAGTGAGCATTAAGGCCAAGTGTCTAAGGGGCTCGTTCTCAAAGACAATCAACCACATATGTTGCCATGGAACAGTGGTAAAGGGAGCATTAAGGTCAAGTGGTTAAGGGGCTCGTTCTCAAGGACATTCAACCATAAATATTGCCATGGAACAGTGGTAAAGTGAGCATTAAGTCCAAGTGGTTAAGGGGCTCGATCTTAAGGACATTCAACCATATATGTTGCAATGGAACAGTAACGTAGTGAACATAAAGGTCAAGTGGTTAAGGGGCTCGTTCTCAAGGACATTCAACCTTATATGTTGCCATGGAACAGTGGTAAAGTGAACATAAGGTCAAGTGGTTAAGGGGCTCGTTCTAGAGGACATTCAACCATATATGTTGCCATGGAACAGTGGTAAAGTGAGCATTAAGGTCAAGTGGTTAAGGGGCTCGTTCTCAAGGACATTCAACCATATATGTTGCCATGGAACAGAGGTAAACTGAGCATTAAGGTCAAGGGGTTAAGGGGCTCGTTCTCAAAGACATTCAACCATATATGTTGCCATGGAACAGTGGTAAAGTGAGCATTAAGGTCAAGTGGTTAAGGGGTTCGTTCTCAAGGACATTCAACCATATATGTTTCCATGGAATAGTGGTAAAGTGAGCATTAAGGTCAAGTGGTTAAGGGGCTCGTTCTCAAGGAGATTCAACCACATATGTTGCCATGGAACCGTGGTAAAGTGAGCAATAAGGTCAAGTGGTTAAGGGGCTCATTCTCAAGGACGTTCAACCATATATGTTGCCATGGAACAGTGGTAAAATGAGCATTAAGGTCAAAAGGTTAAGGGGCTCGTTCTTAAGGACATTCAACCATATATGTTGCCATGGAACAATGGTAAAGGGAGCATTAAGGTCAAGTGGTTAAGGGGCTTGTTCTCAAGGACATTCAACCATATATGTTGCCATGGAACAGTGATAAAGTGAGCATTAAGGTCAAGTGGTTAAGGGGCTCTTTCTCAAGGACATTCAACCGTATATGTTTCCATGGAACAGAGGTAAAGTGAGCAATAACGTCAAGTGGTTAGGGGGCTCGTTCTCAAGGACATTCAACTATATATGTTTCCATGGAACAGTGGTAAAGTGATCATTAAGGTCAAGTGGTTAAGGGGATCGTTCTTAAGGACATTCAACCATATATGTTGCCATGTAACAGTGGTAAAGTGAGCATTAAGGTCAAGTGGTTAAGGGGCTCGTTCTCAAGGACATTCAACAATATATGTTGCCATGGAACAGTGGTAGAGTGAGCATTAATGTCAAGTGGTTAAGGGGCTCGTTCTCAAGGACATTCAACCATATATGTTGCCATGGAACAGTGGTAAAGTGAGCATTAAGGTTAAGTGGTTGAGGGGCTCGTTCTCAAGGACATTCAACCATATGTGTTGCCATGGAACAGTGGTAAAGTGAGCAATAAGGTCAAGTGGTTAAGGGGCTCGTTTTTAAGGACATTCAACCATATCTGTTGCCATGGAACAGTGGTAAAGTGAGCATTAAGGTCAAGTGGTTTAGTGGCTCGTTCTCAAGGACATTCAACCATAAATGTTGCCATGGAACAGTGGTAAAGTGAGCATTAAGGTCAAGTGTCTAAGGGGCTCGTTCTCAAGGACATTCAACCATACATGTTGCCATGAAACTGTGGTAAAGTGAGCATTAGGTTCAAGTGGTTAAGGGGCTCGTTCTCAAGGACATTCAACCACATATGTTGCCATGGAACAGTGGTAAAGTGAGCAATAAGGTCAAGTGGTTAGGGGGCTCATTCTCAAGGACGTTCAACCATATATGTTGCCATGGAACAGTGGTAAAATGAGCATTAAGGTCAAGTGGTTAAGTGGCTCGTTCTCAAGGCCATTCAGCCATATATGTTGCCATGGAAAAGTGGTAAAGTGAGCATTAAGGTCAAGTGGTTAAGGGGCTTGTTCTCAAGGACATTCAATCATATATGTTGCCATGGTACAGTGGTTAAGTGAGCATTAAGGTCAAGTGGTTAAGGGGCTCCATATCAAGGACATACAACTATACATGTTTCCATGGAACAGTGGTAAAGTGATCATTAAGGTCAAGTCGTTAAGGGGATCGTTCTTAAGGACATTCAACCATATATGTTGCCATGTAACAGTGGTAAAGTGAGCATTAAGGTCAAGTGGTTAAGGGGCTCGTTCTCAAGGACATTCAACAATATATGTTGCCATGAAACAGTGGTAAAGTGATCATTAAGGTCAAGTGGTTAAGGGGCTCGTTCTCAAGGACATTCAACCATATATGTTGCCATGGAACAGGGGTAAAGTGAGCATTAAGGTTAAGTGAGTGAGGGGCTCGTTCTCAAGAACATTCAACCATATATGTTGCCATGGAACTGTGGTAAAGTGAGCAATAAGGTCAAGTGGTTAAGGGGCTCGTTTTTAAGGACATTCAACCATATATGTTGCCATGGAACAGTGGTAAAGTGAGCATTAAGGTCAAGTGGTTTAGTGGCTCGTTCTCAAGGACATTCAACCATAAATGTTGCCATGGAACAGTGGTAAAGTGAGCATTAAGGTTAAGTGAGTGAGGGGCTCGTTCTCAAGGACATTCAACCATATATGTTTCCATGGAACAGTGGTAAAGTGAGCAATAAGGTCAAGTGGTTAAGGGGCTCCATCTCAAGGACATACAACCATATATGTTGCCATGGAACAGTGGTAAAGTGAGCATTAAGGTCAAGTGGTTAAGGGGCTCGTTCTCAAGGACATTCAACAATATATGTTGCCATGGAACAGTGGTAAAGTGAGCATTAAGGTCAAGTGGTTAAGGGGCTCATTCTCAAGGATATTCAACCATATATGTTGCCATGGAACAGTGGTAAAGTGAGCATTAAGGTCAAGTGGTTAAGGGACTCGATCTCAAAGACATTCAACCATATATGTTGCCATGGAACAGTGGTAAAGTTAGCATTAAGGTCAAGTGGTTAAGGGGCTCGTTCTCAAGGACATTCAACCATATATGTTGCCATGGAACAGTGGTAAAGTGAGCATTAAGGTCAAGTGGTTAAGGGGCTCGTTCTCAAGGACATTCAACCATATATGTTGGCATGGAACAGTGGTAAAGTGAGCATTAAGGTCAAGTGGTTAAGTGGCTCGATCTCAAAGACATTCAACCATATATGTTGCCATGGAACAGTGGTAAAGTTAGCATTAAGGTCAAGTGGTTAAGGGGCTCGTTCTCAAGGACATTCAACCATATATGTTGCCATGGAACAGTGGTAAAGTGAGCAATAAGGTCAAGTGGTTAAGGGGCTCGTTCTCAAGGACTTTCAACCATATATGTTGCCATGGAAAAGTAATGAAGTGAGCATTAAGGTCAAGTGGTTAAGGGGCTCATTCTCAAGTACATTCAACCATATATGTTGCCATGGAACAGTGGAAAAGTGAGCATTAAGGTCAAGTGGTTAAGGGGCTCGTTCTCAAGGACATTCAACCATATATGTTGCCATGGAACAGTGGTAAAGTGAGCATTAAGGTCAAGTGGTTAAGTGGCTCGTTCACAAGGACATTCAACCATATATGTTACCATGGAACAGTTGAAAAGTGAGCATTAAGGTCAAGTGGTTAAGGGGCTGGTTCTCAAGGACATTCAACCACATATGTTGCCATGGAACAGTGGTAAAAGGAGCATTAAGGTCAAGTGGTTAAGGGGCTAGTTCTCAAGGACATTCAACCATATATGTTGTCATGGAACAGTGGTTAAGTGAGCATTAAGGTCAAGTGGTTAAGGGGCTCGTTCTCAAGAACATTCAACCATATATGTTGCCATGGAACAGTGGTAAAGTGAGCATTAAGGTCAAGTGGTTAAGGGGCTCGTTCTCAAGGACATTCAACCATATATGTTGCCATGGAACAGTAGTAAAGTAAGCATTAAGGTCAAGTGGTTAGGGGCTCGTTCTCAAGGACATTCAACAATATATGTTGCCATGGAACAGTGGTAAAGTGAGCATTAAGGTCAAGTGGTTAAGGGGCTCGTTCTCAAGGACATTCAACCTTATATGTTGCTATGGAACAGTGGTAAAGTGAGCATTAAGGTCAAGTGTTTAAGGGGCTCTTTCTCAAATACATTCAACCATATATGTTGCCATGGAACAGTAGTAAAGTGAGCATTAAGGTCAAGTGGTTAGGGGCTCGTTCTCAAGGACATTCAACAATATATGTTGCCATGGAACAGTGGTAAAGTGAGCATTAAGTCCAAGTGGTTAATGGGCTCATTCTTAAGGACATTCAACCATATATGTTGCCATGGAAAAGTAATGAAATGAGCATTAAGGTCAAGTGGTTAAGGGGCTTGTTCTCAAGGACATTCAACCATATATGTTGCCATGGAACAGTGGTAAAGTGAGCATTAAGGTCAAGTGGTTAAGGGGCTCGTTCTCAAGAACATTCAACCATATATGTTGCCATGGAACAGTGGTAAAGTGAGCATTAAGGTCAAGTGGTTAGGGGCTCGTTCTCAAGGACATTCAACAATATATGTTGCCATGGAACAGTGGTAAAGTAAGCATTAAGTCCAAGTGGTTAAGGGGATCGTTCTTAAGGACATTCAACCATATATGTTGCCATGTAACAGTGGTAAAGTGAGCATTAAGGTCAAGTGGTTAAGGGGCTCGTTCTCAAGGACATTCAACAATATATGTTGCCATGGAACAGTGGTAAAGTGATCATTAAGGTCAATTGGTTAAGGGGCTCGTTCTCAAGGACATTCAACCATATATGTTGCCATGGAACAGTGGTAAAGTGAGCATTAAGGTTAAGTGAGTGAGGGGCTCGTTCTCAAGAACATTCAACCCTATATGTTGCCATGGAACTGAGGTAAAGTGAGCAATAAGGTCAAGTGGTTAAGGGGCTCGTTTTTAAGGACATTCAACCATATATGTTGCCATGGAACAGTGGTAAAGTGAGCATTAAGGTCAAGTGGTTTAGTGGCTCGTTCTCAAGGACATTCAACCATAAATGTTGCCATGGAACAGTGGTAAAGTGAGCATTAAGGTCAAGTGGTTAAGGGGCTCGTTCTCAAGGACATTCAACCATATATGTTTCCATGGAACAGTGGTCAAGTGAGCAATAAGGTCAAGTGGTTAAGGGGCTCCATCTCAAGGACATACAACCATATATGTTGCCATGGAACAGTGGTAAAGTGAGCATTAAGGTCAAGTGGTTAAGGGGCTCGTTCTCAAGGACATTCAACCATATATGTTGCCATGGAACAGTGGTAAAGTGAGCATTAAGGTCAAGTGGTTAAGGGGCTCGTTCTCAAGTACATTCAACCATATATGTTGCCATGGAACAGTGGAAAAGTGAGAATTAAGGTCAAGTGGTTAAGGGGCTCGTTCTCAAGGACATTCAACCCTATATATTGCCATGGAACAGTGGTAAAGTGAGCATTAAGGTCAAGTGTTTAGGGGGCTCATTCTCAAGGATATTCAACCATATATGTTGCCATGGAACAGTGGTAAAGTGAGCATTAAGGTCAAGTGGTTAAGGGACTCGATCTCAAAGACATTCAACCATATATGTTGCCATGGAACAGTGGTAAAGTTAGCATTAAGGTCAAGTGGTTAAGGGGCTCGTTCTCAAGGACATTCAACCATATATGTTGCCATGGAACAGTGGTAAAGTGAGCAATAAGGTCAAGTGGTTAAGGGGCTCGTTCTCAAGGACATTCAACCATATATGTTGCCATGGAACAGTGGTAAATTGAGCATTAAGGTCAAGTGGTTAAGTGGCTCGTTCACAAGGACATTCAACCATATATGTTACCATGGAACAGTGGTAAAGTGAGCATTAAGGTCAAGTGGTTAAGGGGATCGTTCTCAAGGACATTCAACCACATAAGTTGCCATGGAACAGTGGTAAAAGGAGCATTAAGGTCAAGTGGTTAAGGGGCTAGTTCTCAAGGACATTCAACCATATATGTTGCCATGGAACAGTGGTTAAGTGAGCATTAAGGTCAAGTGGTTAAGGGGCTCGATCTCAAAGACATTCAACCATATATGTTGCCATGGAACAGTGGTAAAGTTAGCATTAAGGTCAAGTGGTTAAGGGGCTCGTTCTCAAGGACATTCAACCATATATGTTGCCATGGAACAGTGGTAAAGTGAGCATTAAGGTCAAGTGGTTAAGGGGCTCGTTATCAAGGACATTCAACCATATATGTTGGCATGGAACAGTGGTAAAGTGAGCATTAAGGTCAAGTGGTTAAGGGGCTCGATCTCAAAGACATTCAACCATATATGTTGCCATGGAACAGTGGTAAAGTTAGCATTAAGGTCAAGTGGTTAGGAGGCTCGTTCTCAAGGACATTCAACCATATATGTTGCCATGGAACAGTGGTAAAGTGAGCAATAAGGTCAAGTGGTTAAGGGGCTCGTTCTCAAGGACATTCAACCATATATGTTGCCATGGAAAAGTAATGAAGTGAGCATTAAGGTCAAGTGGTTAAGGGGCTCATTCTCAAGTACATTCAACCATATATGTTGCCATGGAACAGTGGAAAAGTGAGCATTAAGGTCAAGTGGTTAAGGGGCTCGTTCTCAAGGACATTCAACCATATATGTTGCCATGGAACAGTGGTAAAGTGAGCATTAAGGTCAAGTGGTTAAGTGGCTCGTTCACAAGGACATTCAACCATATATGTTACCATGGAACAGTGGTAAAGTGAGCATTAAGGTCAAGTGGTTAAGGGGCTCGTTCTCAAGGACATTCAACCACATATGTTGCCATGGAACAGTGGTAAAAGGAGCATTAAGGTCAAGTGGTTAAGGGGCTAGTTCTCAAGGACATTCCACCATATATGTTGTCATGGAACAGTGGTTAAGTGAGCATTAAGGTCAAGTGGTTAAGGGGCTCGTTCTCAAGAACATTCAACCATATATTTTGCCATGGAACAGTGGTAAAGTGAGCATTAAGGTCAAGTGGTTAAGGGGCTCGTTCTCAAGGACATTCAACCATATATGTTGCCATGGAACAGTACTAAAGTAAGCATTAAGGTCAAGTGGTTAGGGGCTCGTTCTCAAGGACATTCAACAATATATGTTGCCATGGAACAGTGGTAAAGTGAGCATTAAGGTCAAGTGGTTAAGGGGCTCGTTCTCAAGGACATTCAACCTTATATGTTGCTATGAACAGTGGTAAAGTGAGCATTAAGGTCAAGTGTTTAAGGGCTCTTTCTCAAATACATTCAACCATATATGTTGCCATGGAACAGTAGTAAAGTGAGCATTAAGGTCAAGTTGTTAGGGGCTCGTTCTCAAGGACATTCAACAATATATGTTGCCATGGAACAGTGGTAAAGTGAGCATTAAGTCCAAGTGGTTAAGGGGCTCATTCTAAAGGACATTCAACCATATATGTTGCCATGGAAAAGTAATGAAATGAGCATTAAGGTCAAGTGGTAAAGGGGCTCGTTCTCAAGGACATTCAACCATATATGTTGCCATGGAACAGTGGTAAAGTGAGCATTAAGGTCAAGTGGTTAAGTGCTCGTTCTCAAGGACATCCAACCATATATGTTGCCATGGAACAGTGGTAAAGTGAGCATTAAGGTCAAGTGGTTAAGGTGCTCGTTCTCAAGGACATTCAACCACATATGTTGCCATGGAACAGTGGTAAAGGGAGCATTAAGGTCAAGGGGTTAAGGGGCTCGTTCTCAAGGACATTCAACCATATATATTGCCATGGAACAGTGGTTAAGTGAGCATTAAGGTCAAGTGGTTAAGGGGCTCGTTCTCAAGGACATTCAACCATATATGTTGCCATGGAACAGTGGTAAAGTGAGCATAAAGTCAAGTGGTTAAGGTTCTCGTTCTCAAGGACATTCAACCATATATGTTGCCATGGAACAGTGGTAAAGTGAGCATTAAGGCCAAGTGGTTAAGGGGCTCGTTCTCAAGGACATTCAACCACATATGTTGCCATGGAACAGTTGTAAAGGGAGCATTAAGCTCAAGTGGTAAAGGGGCTCGTTTCTTAAGGACATTCAACCATATATCTTGCCATGGAACAGTGGTAAAGTGAGCATTAAGGTCAAGTGGTTAAGGGGCTCGTTCTCAAGGACATTCAACCATATATGTTGCCATGGAACAGTGGTAAAGTGAGCATTAAGGTCAAGTGGTTAAGGGGCTCGTTCTCAAGGACATTCAACCATATATTGCCATGGAACAGAGGTAAATTGAGCATTAAGGTCAAGTGCTTAGGGGGCTCATTCTCAAGGACATTCAACCATATATGTTGCCATGGAACAGTGGTAAAGTGAGCATAAGGTCAAGTGGTTAAGGGGCTCGTTCTTAAGGACATTCAACCATATATGTTGCCATGGAACAGTGGTAAAGTGAGCATTAAGGTCAAGTGGTTAAGGGGCTCGTTCTCAAGGACATTCAACCATATATGTTGCCATGGAACAGTGGTAAAGTGAGCATTAAGGTCAAGTGGTTAAGGGGCTCGTTCTCACGGACATTTAACCATGTATGTTGCCATGGAACAGTGGTAAAGTGAGCATTAAGGTCAAGTGGTTAAGGGGCTCGTTCTCAAGGACATTCAACCACATATGTTGCCATGGAACAGTGGTAAAGTGAGCAATAAGGACAAGTGGTTAAGGGGCTCATTCTCAAGGACGTTCAACCACATATGTTGCCATGGAACAGTGGTAAAGTGAGCATTAAGGTCAAGTGGTTAAGTGGCTCGTTCTCAAGGACATTCAGCCATATATGTTGCCATGGAAAAGTGGTAAAGTGAGCATTAAGGTCAAGTGGTTAAGGGGCTCGTTCAAAACGACAATCAACCATATATGTTGCCATTGGACAATGGTAAAGGGAGCATTAAGGTCAAGTGGTTAAGGGGCTCGTTCTCAAGGACATTCAACCATATATGTTGCAATGGAACAGTAATAAAGTGAGCATTAAGGTCAAGTGGTTAAGGGGCTCTTTCTCAAGGACATTCAACCATATATGTTTCCATGAAACAAAGGTAAAGTGAGCATTAAGGTCAAGTGGTTAGGGGGCTCGTTCTAAAGGACATTCAACCCTATATGTTGCCATGGAACAGTGGTAAAGTGAGCATTTAGGTCAAGTGGTTAGGGGGCTCATTCTCAAGGACATTCAACCATATATGTTGCCATGGTACAGTGGTTAAGTGAGTATTAAGGTCAAGTGGTTACGGGGCTCTTTCTCAAGGACATTCAACCATATATGCTGCAATGGAACAGTAATGTAGTGAGCATAAAGGTCAAGTGGTTAAGGGGATCGTTCTTAAGGACATTCAACCATATATGTTGCCATGTAACAGTGGTAAAGTGAGCATTAAGGTCAAGTGGTTAAGGGGCTCGTTCTCAAGGACATTCAACAATATATGTTGCCATGGAACAGTGGTAAAGTGAGCATTAAGGTCAAGTGGTTAAGGGGCTCGTTCTCAAGGACATTCAACCTTATATGTTGCTATGGAACAGTGGTAAAGTGAGCATTAAGGTCAAGTGTTTAAGGGGCTCTTTCTCAAATACATTCAAACATATATGTTACCATGGAACAGTGGTAAAGTTAGCATTAAGGTCAAGTGGTTAATGGGTTCGTTCTCAAGGACATTCAACCATATATGTTTAATGGAACAGTGGTAAAGTGAGCAATAAGGTCATTGGTTAAGGGGCTCGTTCTCAAGGACATTCAACCATATGGTTGAATATATATATGTTGCCATGGAACAGTGGTAAAGTGAGCATTAAGGTCAAGTGGTTAAGGGGCTCGTTCTCAAGGACATTCAACCATATATGTTGCCATGGAACAATGGTAAAGGGAGCATTAAGGTCAAGTGGTTAAGGGGCTTGTTCTCAAGGACATTCAACCATATATGTTGCCATGGAACAGTGATAAATTGATAATTAAGGTCAAGTGGTTAAGGGGCTCTTTCTCAAGGACATTCAACCGTATATGTTTCCATGGAACAGAGGTAAAGTGAGCAATAACGTCAAGTGGTTAGGGGGCTCGTTCTCAAGGACATTCAACCCTATATGTTGCCATGGAACAGTGGTAAAGTGAGCATTTAGGTCAAGTGGTTAGGGGGCTCATTCTCAAGGACATTCAACCATATATGTTGCCATGGTACAATGGTTAAGTGAGTATTAAGGTCAAGTGGTTAAGGGGCTCGTTCTCAAGGACATTCAACCATATATGCTGCAATGGAACAGTAATGTAGTGAGCATAAAGGTCTAGTGGTTAAGGGGCTCCATCTCAAGGACATTCAACTATATATGTTTCCATGGAACAGTGGTAAAGTGATCATTAAGGTCAAGTGGTTAAGGGGATCGTTCTTAAGGTTATTCAACCATATATGTTGCCATGTAACAGTGGTAAAGTGAGCATTAAGGTCAAGTGGTTAAGGGGCTCGTTCTCAAGGACATTCAACAATATATGTTGCCATGGAACAGTGGTAAAGTGAGCATTAAGGTCAAGTGGTTAAGGGGCTCGTTCTCAAGGACATTCAACCATATATGTTGCCATGGAACAGTGGTAAAGTGAGCATTAAGGTTAAGTCGTTGAGGGGCTCGTTCTCAAGGACATTCAACCATATGGGTTGCCATGGAACAGTGGTAAAGTGAGCAATAAGGTCAAGTGGTTAAGGGGCTCGTTTTTAAGGACATTCAACCATATATGTTGCCATGGAACAGTGGTAAAGTGAGCATTAAGGTCAAGTGGTTTAGTGGCTCGTTCTCAAGGACATTCAACCATAAATGTTGCCATGGAACAGTGGTAAAGTGAGCATTAAGGTCAAGTGTCTAAGGGGCTCGTTCTCAAGGACATTCAACCATACATGTTGCCATGGAACTGTGGTAAAGTGAGCATTAAGTTCAAGTGGTTAAGGGGCTCGTTCTCAAGGACATTCAACCACATATGTTGCCATGGAACAGTGGTAAAGTGAGCAATAAGGTCAAGTGGTTAGGGGGCTCATTCTCAAGGACGTTCAACCATATATGTTGCCATGGAACAGTGGTAAAATGAGCATTAAAGTCAAGTGGTTAAGTGGCTCGTTCTCAAGGACATTCAGCCATATATGTTGCCATGGAAAAGTGGTAAAGTGAGCATTAAGGTCAAGTGGTTAAGGGGCTTGTTCTCAAGGACATTCAACCATATATGTTGCCATGGTAAAGTGGTTAAGTGAGTATTAAGGTCAAGTGGTTAAGGGGCTCGTTCTCAAGGACATTCAACCATATATAATGCAATGGAACAGTAATGTAATGAGCATAAAGGTCTAGTGGTTAAGGGGCTCGTTCTCAAGGACATTCAACCATATATGTTGCCATGTATCAGTGGTAAAGTGAGCATTAAGGTCAAGTGGTTAAGGGGATCGTTCTTAAGGACATTCAACCATATATGTTGCCATGTAACAGTGGTAAAGTGAGCATTAAGGTCAAGTGGTTAAGGGGCTCGTTCTCAAGGACATTCAACGATATATGTTGCCATGGAACAGTGGTAAAGTGATCATTAAGGTCAAGTGGTTAAGGGGCTCGTTCTCAAGGACATTCAACCATATATGTTGCCATGGAACAGTGGTAAAGTGAGCAATAAGGTCAAGTGGTTAAGGGGCTCGTTCTCAAGGACATTCAACCATATATGTTGCCATGGATTAGTGGTAAAGTGAGCATTAAGGTCGAGTGGTTAAGGGGCTCGTTCTCAAGTACATTCAACCACATATGTTGCCATGGAACAGTGGTAAAAGGAGCATTAAGGTCAAGTGGTTAAGGGGCTAGTTCTTAAGGACATTCAACCATATATGTTGCCATGGAACAGTGGTTAAGTGTGCATTAAGGTCAAGTGGTTAGGGGGCTCGTTCTCAAGAACATTCAACCATATATGTTGCCATTGAACAGTGGTAAAGTGAGCATTAAGGTCAAGTGGTTAAGGGGCTCGTTCTCAAGGACATTCAACCATATATGTTGCCATGGAACAGTAGTAAAGTAAGCATTAAGGTCAAGTGGTTAAGGGGCTCGTTCTTAAGGACATTCAACAATATATGTTGCCATGGAACAGTGGTAAAGTGAGCATTAAGGTCAAGTGGTTAAGGGGCTCGTTCTCAAGGACATTCAACCTTATATATTGCCATGGAACAGTGGTAAAGTGAGCATTAAGGTCAAGTGGTTAGGGGGCTCATTCTCAAGGACATTCAACCATATATGTTGCCATGGAACAGTGGTAAAGTGAGCATTAAAGTCAAGTGGTTAAGAGGCTCGTTCTCAAGGACATTCAACCATATATGTTGCAATGGAACAGTAATGTAGTGAGCATAGAGGTCAAGTGGTTAAGGGGCTTGTTCTCAAGGACATTCAACCATATATGTTGCCATGGAACAGTGGTAAAGTGAGCATTAAGGTCAAGTGGTTAAGGGGCTCGTTCTCAAGGACATTCAACCATATATGTTGCCATGGAACAGTGGTAAAGTGAGCATTAAGGTCAAGTGGTTAAGGGGCTCGATCTCAAAGACATTCAACCATATATGTTGCCATGGAACAGTGGTAAAGTTAGCATTAAGGTCAAGTGGTTAAGGGGCTCGTTCTCAAGGACATTCAACCATATATGTTGCCATGGAACAGTGGTAAAGTGAGCAATAAGGTCAAGTGGTTAAGGGGCTCGTTCTCAAGAACATTCAACCATATATGTTGCCATGGAAAAGTAATGAAGTGAGCATTAAGGTCAAGTGGTTAAGGGGCTCATTCTCAAGTACATTCAACCATATATGTTGCCATGGAACAGTGGAAAAGTGATCATTAAGGTCAAGTGGTTAAGGGGCTCGTTCTCAAGGACATTCAACCATATATGTTGCCATGGAACAGTGGTAAAGTGAGCATTAAGGTCAAGTGGTTAAGTGGCTCGTTCACAAGGACATTCAACCATATATGTTACCATGGAACAGTGGTAGAGTGAGCATTAAGGTCGAGTGGTTAAGGGGCTCGTTCTCAAGGACATTCAACCACATATGTTGCCATGGAACAGTGGTAAAAGGAGCATTAAGGTCAAGTGGTTAAGGGGCTCGTTCTCAAGGACATTCAACCATATATGTTGCCATGGAACAGTGGTTAAGTGAGCATTAAGGTCAAGTGGTTAAGGGGCTCGTTCTCAAGAACATTCAACCATATATGTTGCCATGGAACAGTGGTAAAGTGAGCATTAAGGTCAAGTGGTTAAGGGGCTCGTTCTCATGGACATTCAACCATATATGTTGCCATGGAACAGTAGTAAAGTAAGCATTAAGGTCAAGTGGTTAAGGGGCTCGTTCTTAAGGACATTCAACAATATATGTTGCCATGGAACAGTGGTAAAGTGAGCATTAAGGTCAAGTGTTTAAGGGGCGCTTACTCAAATACATTCAACCATATATGTTACCATGGAACAGTGGTAAAGTGAGCAATAAGGTCAAGTGGTTAAGGGGCTCGTTCTCAAGGACATTCAACCATATATGTTGCCATGGAACAGTGGTAAAGTGAGCATTAAGGTCGAGTGGTTAAGGGGCTCGTTCTCAAGTACATTCAACCACATATGTTGCCATGGAACAGTGGTAAAAGGAGCATTAAGGTCAAGTGGTTAAGGGGCTAGTTCTCAAGGACATTCAACCATATATGTTGCCATGGAACAGTGGTTAAGTGTGCATTAAGGTCAAGTGGTTAGGGGGCTCGTTCTCAAGAACATTCAACCATATATGTTGCCATTGAACAGTGGTAAAGTGAGCATTAAGGTCAAGTGGTTAAGGGGCTCGTTCTCAAGGACATTCAACCATATATGTTGCCATGGAACAGTAGTAAAGTAAGCATTAAGGTCAAGTGGTTAAGGGGCTCGTTCTTAAGGACATTCAACAATATATGTTGCCATGGAACAGTGGTAAAGTGAGCATTAAGGTCAAGTGGTTAAGGGGCTCGTTCTCAAGGACATTCAACCTTATATGTTGCTATGGAACAGTGGTAAAGTGAGCATTAAGGTCAAGTGTTTAAGGGGCTCTTTCTCAAATACATTCAACCATATATGTTACCATTGAACAGTGGTAAAGTGAGCAATAAGGTCAAGTGGTTAAGGGGCTCGTTCTCAAGGACATTCAACCATATATGTTGCCATGGAACAGTGGTAAAGTGAGCATTAAGGTCAAGTGGTTAAGGGGCTCGTTCTCAAGGACATTCAACCATATATATTGCCATGGAACAGTGGTAAAGTGAGCATTAAGTCCAAGTGGTTAAGGGGCTCGTTCTTAAGGACATTCAACCATATATGTTGCCATGGAAAAGTAATGAAATGAGCATTAAGGTCAAGTGGTTAAGGGGCTCGTTCTCAAGGACATTCAACCACATATGTTGCCATGGAACAGTGGTAAAGGGAGCATTAAGGTCAAGTGGTAAAGGGGCTCGTTTCTTAAGGACATTCAACCATATATCTTGCCATGGAACAGTGGTAAAGTGAGCATTAAAGTCAAGTGGTTAAGGGGCTCGTTCTCAAGGACATTCAACCATATATGTTGCCATGGAACAGTGGTAAAGTGAGCATTAAGGTCAAGTGGTTAAGGGGCTCGTTCTCAAGGACATTCAACCATATATTGCCATGGAACAGAGGTAAATTGAGCATTAAGGTCAAGTGCTTAGGGGGCTCATTCTCAAGGACATTCAACCATATATGTTGCCATGGAACAGTGGTAAAGTGAGCATAAGGTCAAGTGGTTAAGGGGCTCGTTCTTAAGGACTTTCAACCATATATGTTGCCATGGAACAGTGGTAAAGTGAGCATTAAGGTCAAGTGGTTGAGGGGCTCGTTCTCAAGGACATTCAACCATATGGGTTGCCATGGAACAGTGGTAAAGTGAGCAATAAGGTCAAGTGGTTAAGGGGCTCGTTTTTAAGGACATTCAACCATATATGTTGCCATGGAACAGTGGTAAAGTGAGCATTAAGGTCAAGTGGTTTAGTGGCTCGTTCTCAAGGACATTCAACCATATATGTTGCCATGGAACAGTGGTAAAGTGAGCATTAAGGTCAAGTGTCTAAGGGGCTCGTTCTCAAGGACATTCAACCATACATGTTGCCATGGAACTGTGGTAAAGTGAGCATTAAGTTCAAGTGGTTAAGGGGCTCGTTCTCAAGGACATTCAACCACATATGTTGCCATGGAACAGTGGTAAAGTGAACAATAAGGTCAAGTGGTTAGGGGGCTCATTCTCAAGGACGTTCAACCATATATGTTGCCATGGAACAGTGGTAAAATGAGCATTAAGGTCAAGTGGTTAAGTGGCTCGTTCTCAAGGACATTCAGCCATATATGTTGCCATGGAAAAGTGGTAAAGTGAGCATTAAGGTCAAGTGGTTAAGGGGCTTGTTCTCAAGGACATTCAACCATATATGTTGCCATGGTAAAGTGGTTAAGTGAGTATTAAGGTCAAGTGGTTAAGGGGCTCGTTCTCAAGGACATTCAACCATATATAATGCAATGGAACAGTAATGTAGTGAGCATAAAGGTCTAGTGGTTAAGGGGCTCGTTCTCAAGGACATTCAACCATATATGTTGCCATGTATCAGTGGTAAAGTGAGCATTAAGGTCAAGTGGTTAAGGGGCTCCATCTCAAGGACATTCAACTATATATGTTTCCATGGAACAGTGGTAAAGTGATCATTAAGGTCAAGTGGTTAAGGGGATCGTTCTTAAGGACATTCAACCATATGTTGCCATGTAACAGTGGTAAAGTGAGCATTAAGGTCAAGTGGTTAAGGGGCTCGTTCTCAAGGACATTCAACAATATATGTTGCCATGGAACAGTGGTAAAGTGATCATTAAGGTCAAGTGGTTAAGGGGCTCGTTCTCAAGGACATTCAACCATATATGTTGCCATGGAACAGTGGTAAAGTGAGCATTAAGGTTAAGTGAGTGAGGGGCTCGTTCTCAAGAACATTCAACCATATATGTTGCCATGGAACTGTGGTAAAGTGAGCAATAAGGTCAAGTGGTTAAGGGGCTCGTTTTTAAGGACATTCAACCATATATGTTGCCATGGAACAGTGGTAAAGTGAGCATTAAGGTCAAGTGGTTTAGTGGCTCGTTCTCAAGGACATTCAACCATAAATGTTGCCATGGAACAGTGGTAAAGTGAGCATTAAGGTCAAGTGGTTAAGGGGCTCGTTCTCAAGGACATTCAACCATATATGTTTCCATGGAACAACGGTAAAGTGAGCAATAAGTTCAAGTGGTTAAGGGGCTCCATCTCAAG
Source organism: Neoaliturus tenellus (assembly GCA_030545055.2). Classification (NCBI taxonomy): domain Eukaryota; kingdom Metazoa; phylum Arthropoda; class Insecta; order Hemiptera; family Cicadellidae; genus Neoaliturus; species Neoaliturus tenellus. The sequence continues at coordinate 198,502 of CM061531.1, forward strand.
GACATACAACCATATATGTTGCCATGGAAGAGTGGTAAAATTAGCATTAAGGTCAAGTGGTTAAGGGGCTCGTTCTCAAGGAAATTTAACCATTTATGTTGCCATGGAACAGAATTAAAGTGAGCATTAAGGTCAAGTGGTTAGGGGGCTCGTTCTCAAGGACATTCAACCCTATATATTGCCATGGAACAGTGGTAAAGTGAGCATTAAGGTCAAGTGGTTAGGGGGCTCATTCTCAAGGACATTCAACCATATATGTTGCCATGGAACAGTGGTAAAGTGAGCATTAAAGTCAAGTGGTTAAGGGGCTCGTTCTCAAAGACATTCAACCATATATGTTGCCATGGAACAGTGGTAAAGTTAGCATTAAGGTCAAGTGGTTAAGGGGCTCGTTCTCAAGGACATTCAACCATATATGTTGCCATGGAACAGTGGTAAAGTGAGCAATAAGGTCAAGTGGTTAAGGGGCTCGTTCTCAAGAACATTCAACCATATATGTTGCCATGGAAAAGTAATGAAGTGAGCATTAAGGTCAAGTGGTTAAGGGGCTCATTCTCAAGGACATTCAACCATATATAATGCAATGGAACACTAATGTAGTGAGCATAAAGGTCTAGTGGTTAAGGGGCTCGTTCTCAAGGACATTCAACCATATATGTTGCCATGTATCAGTGGTAAAGTGAGCATTAAGGTCAAGTGGTTAAGGGGCTCCATCTCAAGGACATTCAACTATATATGTTTCCATGGAACAGTGGTAAAGTGATCATTAAGGTCAAGTGGTTAAGGGGATCGTTCTTAAGGACATTCAACCATATATGTTGCCATGTAACAGTGGTAAAGTGAGCATTAAGGTCAAGTGGTTAAGGGGCTCGTTCTCAAGGACATTCAACAATATATGTTGCCATGGAACAGTGGTAAAGTGATCATTAAGGTCAAGTGGTTAAGGGGCTCGTTCTCAAGGACATTCAACCATATATGTTGCCATGGAACAGTGGTAAAGTGAGCATTAAGGTTAAGTGAGTGAGGGGCTCGTTCTCAAGAACATTCAACCATATATGTTGCCATGGAACTGTGGTAAAGTGAGCAATAAGGTCAAGTGGTTAAGGGGCTCGTTTTTAAGGACATTCAACCATATATGTTGCCATGGAACAGTGGTAAAGTGAGCATTAAGGTCAAGTGGTTTAGTGGCTCGTTCTCAAGGACATTCAACCATAAATGTTGCCATGGAACAGTGGTAAAGTGAGCATTAAGGTCAAGTGGTTAGGGGGCTCATTCTCAAGGACATTCAACCATATATGTTGCCATGGAACAGAATTAAAGTGAGCATTAAGGTTAAGTGGTTAGGGGGCTCGTTCTCAAGGACATTCAACCCTATATATTGCCATGGAACAGTGGTAAAGTGAGCATTAAGGTCAAGTGGTTAGGGGGCTCATTCTCAAGGACATTCAACAATATATGTTGCCATGGAACAGTGGTAAAGTGAGCATTAAAGTCAAGTGGTTAAGGGGCTCGTTCTCAAAGACATTCAACCATATAAGGGGCTAAGGCGGGTTAAGGGGCTAGTTCTCAAGGACATTCAACCATATATGTTGCCATGGAACAGTGGTTAAGTGAGCATTAAGGTCAAGTGGTTAAGGGGCTCGTTCTCAAGAACATTCAACCATATATGTTGCCATGGAACAGTGGTAAAGTGAGCATTAAGGTCAAGTGGTTAAGGGGCTCGTTCTCAAGGACATTCAACCATAAATGTTGCCATGGAACAGTAGTAAAGTAAGCATTAAGGTCAAGTGGTTAAGGGGCTCGTTCTTAAGGACATTCAACAATATATGTTGCCATGGAACAGTGGTAAAGTGAGCATTAAGGTCAAGTGGTTAAGGGGCTCGTTCTCAAGGACATTCAACCTTATATGTTGCTATGGAACAGTGGTAAAGTGAGCATTAAGGTCAAGTGTTTAAGGGGCTCTTTCTCAAATACATTCAACCATATATGTTACCATGGAACAGTGGTAAAGTGAGCATTAAGTCCAAGTGGTTAGGGGGCTCGTTCTCAAAGACATACAACCATATATGTTGCCATGGAACAGTGGTAAAGTTAGCATTAAGGTCAAGTGGCTAAGGGGTTCGTTCTCAAGGACATTCAACCATATATGTTTAATGGAACAGTGGTAAAGTGAGCAATAAGGTCAAGTGGTTAAGGGGCTCGTTCTCAAGGACATTCAACCATATATGTTGCCATGGAACAGTGGTAAAGTGAGCATTAAGGTCAAGTGGTTAAGGGGCTCGTTCTCAAGGACATTCAACCATATATATATTGCCATGGAACAGTGGTAAAGTGAGCATTAAGTCCAAGTGGTTAAGGGGCTCGTTCTTAAGGACATTCAACCATATATGTTGCCATGGAAAAGTAATGAAATGAGCATTAAGGTCAAGTGGTTAAGGGGCTCGTTCTCAAGTACATTCAACCATATATGTTGCCATGGAACAGTGGAAAAGTGAGCATTAAGGTCAAGTGGTTAAGGGGCTCGTTCTCAAGGACATTCAACCATATATGTTGCCATGGAACAGTGGTAAAGTGAGCATTAAAGTCAAGTGGTTAAGTGGCTCGTTCTCAAGGACATTCAACCATATATGTTGCCATGGAACAGTGGTAAAGTGAGCATTAAGGTCAAGTGGTTAAGGTGCTCGTTCTCAAGGACATTCAACCACATATGTTGCCATGGAACAGTGGTAAAGGGAGCATTAAGGTCAAGGCGTTAAGGGGCTCGTTCTCAAGGACATTCAACCATATATATTGCCATGGAACAGTGGTTAAGTGAGCATTAGGGTCAAATGGTTAAGAGGCTCGTTCTCAAGGACATTCGACCATATATGTTGCCATGGAACAGTGGTAAAGTGAGCATTAAGGTCAAGTGGTCAAGGGGCTCGTTCTCAAGGACATTCAACCATATATGTTGCCATGGAACAGTGGTAAAGTGAGCATAAAGTCAAGTGGTTAAGGTTCTGTTTCTCAAGGACATTCAACCATATATGTTGCCATGGAACAGTGGTAAAGTGAGCATTAAAGTCAAGTGGTTAAGGGGCTCGTTCTCAAGGACATTCAACCATATATGTTGCCATGGAACAGTGGTAAAGTGAGCATTAAGGTCAAGTGGTTAAGGGGCTCGTTCTCAAGGACATTCAACCATATATTGCCATGGAACAGAGGTAAATTGAGCATTAAGGTCAAGTGCTTAGGGGGCTCATTCTCAAGGACATTCAACCATATATGTTGCCATGGAACAGTGGTAAAGTGAGCATAAGGTCAAGTGGTTAAGGGGCTCGTTCTTAAGGACATTCAACCATATATGTTGCCATGGAACAGTGGTAAAGTGAGCATTAAGGTCAAGTGGTTAAGGGGCTCGTTCTCAAGGACATTCAACCATATATGTTGCCATGGAACAGTGGTAAAGTGAGCATTAAGGTCTAGTGTTTAAGTGGCTCGTTCTCAAGGACATTCAGCCATATATGTTGCCATGGAAAAGTGGTAAAGTGAGCATTAAGGTCAAGTGGTTAAGGGGCTCGTTCAAAACGACATTCAACTATATATGTTGCCATTGGACAATGGTAAAGGGAGCATTAAGGTCAAGTGGTTAAGGGGCTCGTTCTCAAGGACATTCAACCATATATGTTGCCATGAAACAGTGGTAAAGTGAGCATTAAGGTCAAGTGGTTAAGGGGCTCTTTCTCAAGGACATTCAACCATATATGTTTCCATGAAACAAAGGTAAAGTGAGCATTAAGGTCAAGTGGTTAGGGGGCTCGTTCTCAAGGACATTCAACCCTATATGTTGCCATGGAACAGTGGTAAAGTGAGCATTTGGGTCAAGTGGTTAGGGGGCTCATTCTCAAGGACATTCAACCATATATGTTGCCATGGTACAGTGGTTAAGTGAGTATTAAGGTCAAGTGGTTAAGGGGCTCTTTCTCAAGGACATTCAACCATATATGCTGCAATGGAACAGTAATGTAGTGAGCATAAAGGTCAAGTGGTTAAGGGGATCGTTCTTAAGGACATTCAACCATATATGTTGCCATGTAACAGTGGTAAAGTGAGCATTAAGTTTAAGTGGTTAAGGGGCTCGTTCTCAAGGACATTCAACAATATATGTTGCCATGGAACAGTGGTAAAGTGAGCATTAAGGTCAAGTGTCTAAGGGGCTCGTTCTCAAAGACATTCAACCTTATATGTTGCTATGGAACAGTGGTAAAGTGAGCATTAAGGTCTAGTGTTTAAGGGGCTCTTTCTCAAATACATTCAACCATATATGTTACCATGGAACAGTGGTAAAGTGAGCATTAAGGTCAAGTGGTTAGGGGGCTCGTTCTCAAAGACATTCAACCATATATGTTGCCATGGAACAGTGGTAAAGTTAGCATTAAGGTCAAGTGGTTAAGGGGTTCGTTCTCAAGGACATTCAACCATATATGTTTAATGGAACAGTCGTAAAGTGAGCAATAAGGTCAAGTGGTTAAGGGGCTCGTTCTCAAGGACATTCAACCATATATGTTGCCATGGAACAGTGGTAAAGTGAGCATTAAGGTCAAGTGGTTAAGGGGCTCGTTCTCAAGGACATTCAACCATATATATTGCCATGGAACAGTGTTAAAGTGAGCATTAAGTCCAAGTGGTTAAGGGGCTAGTTCTCAAGGACATTCAACCATATATGTTGCCATGGAACAGTGGTAAAGTGAGCATTAAGGTCAAGTGGTTAAGTGGCTCGTTCTCAAGGACATTCAGCTATAAATGTTGCCATGGAAAAGTGGTAAAGTGAGCATTAAGGTCAAGTGGTTAAGGGGCTCGTTCAAAACGACATTCAACCATATATGTTGCCATTGGACAATGGTAAAGGGAGCATTAAGGTCAAGTGGTTAAGGGGCTCGTTCTCAAGGACATTCAACCATATATGTTGCCATGGAACAGTGGTAAAGTGAGCATTAAGGTCAAGTGGTTAAGGGGCTCTTTCTCAAGGACATTCAACCATATATGTTTCCATGAAACAAAGGTAAAGTGAGCATTAAGGTCAAGTGGTTAGGGGGCTCGTTCTCAAGGACATTCAACCCTATATGTTGCCATGGAACAGTGGTAAAGTGAGCATTAAGGTCAAGTGGTTAGGGGGCTCATTCTCAAGGACATTCAACCATATATGTTGCCATGGTACAGTGGTTAAGTGAGTATTAAGGTCAAGTGGTTAAGGGGCTCTTTCTCAAGGACATTCAATCATATATGCTGCAATGGAACAGTAATGTAGTGAGCATAAAGGTCAAGTGGTTAAGGGGATCGTTCTTAAGGACATTCAACCATATATGTTGCCATGTAACAGTGGTAAAGTGAGCATTAAGGTCAAGTGGTTAAGGGGCTCGTTCTCAAGGACATTCAACAATATATGTTGCCATGGAACAGTGGTAAAGTGAGCATTAAGGTCAAGTGGTTAAGGGGCTCGTTCTCAAGGACATTCAACCTTATATGTTGCTATGGAACAGTGGTAAAGTGAGCATTAAGGTCAAGTGTTTAAGGGGCTCTTTCTCAAATACATTCAACCATATATGTTACCATGGAACAGTGGTAAAGTGAGCATTAAGGTCAAGTGGTTAGGGGGCTCGTTCTCAAAGACATTCAACCATATATGTTGCCATGGAACAGTGGTAAAGTTAGCATTAAGGTCAAGTGGTTAAGGGGTTCGTTCTCAAGGACATTCAACCATATATGTTTAATGGAACAGTGGTAAAGTGAGCAATAAGGTCAAGTGGTTAAGGGGCTCGTTCTCAAGGACATTCAACCATATATGTTGCCATGGAACAGTGGTAAAGTGAGCATTAAGGTCAAGTGGTTAAGGGGCTCGTTCTCAAGGACATTCAACCATATATATTGCCATGGAACAGTGGTAAAGTGAGCATTAAGTCCAAGTGGTTAAGGGGCTAGTTCTCAAGGACATTCAACCATATATGTTGCCATGGAACAGTGGTTAACTGAGCATTAAGGTCAAGTGGTTAAGGGGCTCGTTCTCAAGAACATTCAACCATATATGTTGCCATGGAACAGTGGTAAAAAGAACATTAAGGTCAAGTGGTTAAGGGGCTCTTTCTCAAGGACATTCAACCATATATGCTGCAATGGAACAGTAATGTAGTGAGCATAAAGGTCAAGTGGTTAAGGGGATCGTTCTTAAGGACATTCAACCATATATGTTGCCATGTAACAGTGGTAAAGTGAGCATTAAGGTCAAGTGGTTAAGGGGCTCGTTCTCAAGGACATTCAACAATATATGTTGCCATGGCACAGTGGTAAAGTGAGCATTAAGGTCAAGTGGTTAAAGGGCTCGTTCTCAAGGACATTCAACCTTATATGTTGCCATGGAACAGTGGTAAAGTTAGCATTAAGGTCAAGTGGTTAAGGGGTTCGTTCTCAAGGACATTCAACCATATATGTTTAATGGAACAGTGGTAAAGTGAGCAATAAGGTCAAGTGGTTAAGGGGCTCGTTCTCAAGGACATTCAACCATATATGTTGCCATGGAACAGTGGTAAAGTGAGCATTAAGGTCAAGTGGTTAAGGGGCTCGTTCTCAAGGACATTCAACCATATATATTGCCATGGAACAGTGGTAAAGTGAGCATTAAGTCCAAGTGGTTAAGGGGCTAGTTCTCAAGGACATTCAACCATGTATGTTGCCATGGAACAGTGGTTAAGTGAGCATTAAGGTCAAGTGGTTAAGGGGCTCGTTCTCAAGAACATTCAACCATATATGTTGCAATGGAACAGTGGTAAAGTGAGCATTAAGGTCAAGTGGTTAAGGGGCTCGTTCTCAAGGACATTCAACCATATATGTTGCAATGGAACAGTGGTAAAGTGAGCATTAAGGTCAAGTGGTTAAGGGGCTCGTTCTCAAGGACATTCAACCATATATGTTGCCATGGAACAGTGGTTAAGTGAGCATTAAGGTCAAGTGGTTAAGGGGCTCGTTCTCAAGAACATTCAACCATATATGTTGCAATGGAACAGTGGTAAAGTGAGCATTAAGGTCAAGTGGTTAAGGGGCTCGTTCTCAAGGACATTCAACCATATATGTTGCAATGGAACAGTGGTAAAGTGAGCATTAAGGTCAAGTTGTTAAGGGGCTCGTTCTCAAGGACATTCAACCATATATGTTGCCATGGAACAGTGGTAAAGTGAGCATTTAGGTCAAGTGGTTAGGGGGCTCATTCTCAAGGACATTCAACCATATATGTTGCCATGGTACAATGGTTAAGTGAGTATTAAGGTCAAGTGGTTAAGGGGCTCGTTCTCAAGGACATTCAACCATATATGCTGCAATAGAACAGTAATGTAGTGAGCATAAATGTCTAGTGGTTAAGGGGCTCCATCTCAAGGACATTCAACTATATATGTTTCCATGGAACAGTGGTAAAGTGATCATTAAGGTCAAGTGGTTAAGGGGATCGTACTTAAGGACATTCAACCATATATGTTGCCATGTAACAGTGGTAAAGTGAGCATTAAGGTCAAGTGGTTAAGGGGCTCGTTCTCAAGGACATTCAACAATATATGTTGCCATGGAACAGTGGTAAAGTGAGCATTAAGGTCAAGTGGTTAAGGGGCTCGTTCTCAAGGACATTCAACCATATATGTTGCCATGGAACAGTGGTAAAGTGAGCATTAAGGTTAAGTGGTTGAGGGGCTCGTTCTCAAGGACATTCAACCATATGGGTTGCCATGGAACAGAGGTAAAGTGAGCAATAAGGTCAAGTGGTTAAGGGGCTCGTTTTTAAGGACATTCAACCATATATGTTGCCATGGAACAGTGGTAAAGTGAGCATTAAGGTCAAGTGGTTCAGTGGCTCGTTCTCAAGGACATTCAACCATAAATGTTGCCATGGAACAGTGGTAAAGTGAGCATTAAGGTCAAGTGTCTAAGGGGCTCGTTCTCAAGGACATTCAACCATACATGTTGCCATGGAACTGTGGTAAAGTGAGCATTAAGTTCAAGTGGTTAAGGGGCTCGTTCTCAAGGACATTCAACCACATATGTTGCCATGGAACAGTGGTAAAGTGAGCAATAAGGTCAAGTGGTTAGGGGGCTCATTCTCAAGGACGTTCAACCATATATGTTGCCATGGAACAGTAATAAAATGAGCATTAAGGTCAAGTGGTTAAGTGGCTCGTTCTCAAGGACATTCAGCCATATATGTTGCCATGGAAAAGTGGTAAAGTGAGCATTAAGGTCAAGTGGTTAAGGGGCTTGTTCTCAAGGACATTCAACCATATATGTTGCCATGGTAAAGTGGTTAAGTGAGTATTAAGGTCAAGTGGTTAAGGGGCTCGTTCTCAAGGACATTCAACCATATATAATGCAATGGAACAGTAATGTAGTGAGCATAAAGGTCTAGTGGTTAAGGGGCTCGTTCTCAAGGACATTCAACCATATATGTTGCCATGTATCAGTGGTAAAGTGAGCATTAAGGTCAAGTGGTTAAGGGGCTCCATCTCAAGGACATTCAACTATATATGTTTCCATGGAACAGTGGTAAAGTGATCATTAAGGTCAAGTGGTTAAGGGGATCGTTCTTAAGGACATTCAACCATATATGTTGCCATGTAACAGTGGTAAAGTGAGCATTAAGGTCAAGTGGTTAAGGGGCTCGTTCTCAAGGACATTCAACAATATATGTTGCCATGGAACAGTGGTAAAGTGATCATTAAGGTCAAGTGGTTAAGGGGCTCGTTCTCAAGGACATTCAACCATATATGTTGCCATGGAACAGTGGTAAAGTGAGCATTAAGGTTAAGTGAGTGAGGGGCTCGTTCTCAAGAACATTCAACCATAAATGTTGCCATGGAACAGTGGTAAAGTGAGCATTAAGGTCAAGTGGTTAAGGGGCTCGTTCTCAAGGACATTCAACCATATATGTTTCCATGGAACAACGGTAAAGTGAGCAATAAGTTCAAGTGGTTAAGGGGCTCCATCTCAAGGACATACAACCATATATGTTGCCATGGAAGAGTGGTAAAATTAGCATTAAGGTCAAGTGGTTAAGGGGCTCGTTCTCAAGGACATTCAACCATATATGTTGCCATGGAACAGAATTAAAGTGAGCATTAAGGTCAAGTGGTTAGGGGGCTCGTTCTCAAGGACATTCAACCCTATATATTGCCATGGAACAGTGGTAAAGTGAGCATTAAGGTCAAGTGGTTAGGGGGCTCATTCTCAAGGACATTCAACCATATATGTTGCCATGGAACAGTGGTAAAGTGAGCATTAAAGTCAAGTGGTTAAGGGGCTCGTTCTCAAGGACATTCAACCATATATGTTGCAATGGAACAGTAATGTAGTGAGCATAGAGGTCAAGTGGTTAAGGGGCTTGTTCTCAAGGACATTCAACCATATATGTTGCCATGGAACAGTGGTAAAGTGAGCATTAAGGTCAAGTGGTTAAGGGGCTCGTTCTCAAGGACATTCAACCATATATGTTGCCATGGAACAGTGGTAAAGTGAGCATTAAGGTCAAGTGGTTAAGGGGCTCGATCTCAAAGACATTCCACCATATATGTTGCCATGGAACAGTGGTAAAGTTAGCATTAAGGTCAAGTGGTTAAGGGGCTCGTTCTCAAGGAAATTCAACCATATATGTTGCCATGGAACAGTGGTAAAGTGAGCAATAAGGTCAAGTGGTTAAGGGGCTCGTTCTCAAGAACATTCAACCATATATGTTGCCATGGAAAAGTATTGAAGTGAGCATTAAGGTCAAGTGGTTAAGGGGCTCATTCTCAAGTACATTCAACCATATATGTTGCCATGGAACAGTGGAAAAGTGAGCATTAAGGTCAAGTGGTTAAGGGGCTCGTTCTCAAGGACATTCAACCATATATGTTGCCATGGAACAGTGGTAAAGTGAGCATTAAGGTCAAGTGGTTAAGTGGCTCGTTCACAAGGACATTCAACCATATATGTTACCATGGAACAGTGGTAAAGTGAGCATTAAGGTCGAGTGGTTAAGGGGCTCGTTCTCAAGGACATTCAACCACATATGTTGCCATGGAACAGTGGTAAAAGGAGCATTAAGGTCAAGTGGTTAAGGGGCTAGTTCTCAAGGACATTCAACCATATATGTTGCCATGGAACAGTGGTTAAGTGAGCATTAAGGTCAAGTGGTTAAGGGGCTCGTTCTCAAGAACATTCAACCATATATGTTGCCATGGAACAGTGGTAAAATGAGCATTAAGGTCAAGTGGTTAAGGGGCTCGTTCTCAAGGACATTCAACCATATATGTTGCCATGGAACAGTAGTAAAGTAAGCATTAAGGTCAAGTGGTTAAGGGGCTCGTTCTTAAGGACATTCAACAATATATGTTGCCATGGAACAGTGGTAAAGTGAGCATTAAGGTCAAGTGGTTAAGGGGCTCGTTCTCAAGGACATTCAACCTTATATGTTGCTATGGAACAGTGGTAAAGTGAGCATTAAGGTCAAGTGTTTAAGGGGCTCTTTCTCAAATACATTCAACCATATATGTTACCATGGAACAGTGGTAAAGTGAGCATTAAGTCCAAGTGGTTAGGGGGCTCGTTCTCAAAGACATTCAACCATATATGTTGCCATGGAACAGTGGTAAAGTTAGCATTAAGGTCAAGTGGCTAAGGGGTTCGTTCTCAAGGACATTTAACCATATATGTTTAATGGAACAGTGGTAAAGTGAGCAATAAGGTCAAGTGGTTAAGGGGCTCGTTCTCAAGGACATTCAACCATATATGTTGCCATGGAACAGTGGTAAAGTGAGCATTAAGGTCAAGTGGTTAAGGGGCTCGTTCTCAAGGACATTCAACCATATATATTGCCATGGAACAGTGGTAAAGTGAGCATTAAGTCCAAGTGGTTAAGGGGCTCGTTCTCAAGGACATTCAACCATATATGTTGCCATGGAACAGTGGTAAAGTGAGCATAAAGTCAAGTGGTTAAGGTTCTCGTTCTCAAGGACATTCAACCATATATGTTGCCATGGAACAGTGGTAAAGTGAGCATTAAGGCCAAGTGGTTAAGGGGCTCGTTCTCAAGGACATTCAACCACATATGTTGCCATGGAACAGTGGTAAAGGGAGCATTAAGGTCAAGTGGTAAAGGGGCTCGTTTCTTAAGGACATTCAACCATATATCTTGCCATGGAACAGTGGTAAAGTGAGCATTAAAGTCAAGTGGTTAAGGGGCTCGTTCTCAAGGACATTCAACCATATATGTTGCCATGGAACAGTGGTAAAGTGAGCATTAAGGTCAAGTGGTTAAGGGGCTCGTTCTCAAGGACATTCAACCATATATTGCCATGGAACAGAGGTAAATTGAGCATTAAGGTCAAGTGCTTAAGGGGCTCATTCTCAAGGACATTCAACCATATATGTTGCCATGGAACAGTGGTAAAGTGAGCATAAGGTCAAGTGGTTAAGGGGCTCGTTCTTAAGGACATTCAACCATATATGTTGCCATGGAACAGTGGTAAAGTGAGCATTAAGGTCAAGTGGTTAAGGGGCTCGTTCTCAAGGACATTCAACCATATATGTTGCCATGGAACAGTGGTAAAGTGAGCATTAAGGTCAAGTGGTTAAGGGGCTCGTTCTCAAGGGCATTTAACCATGTATGTTGCCATGGAACAGTGGTAAAGTGAGCATTAAGGTCAAGTGGTTAAGGGGCTCGTTCTCAAGGACATTCAACCACATATGTTGCCATGGAACAGTGGTAAAGTGAGCAAAAAGGTCAAGTGGTTAAGGGGCTCATTCTCAAGGACGTTCAACCATATATGTTGCCATGGAACAGTGGTAAAGTGAGCATTAAGGTCAAGTGGTTAAGTGGCTCGTTCTCAAGGACATTCAGCCATATATGTTGCCATGGAAAAGTGGTAAAGTGAGCATTAAGGTCAAGTGGTTAAGGGGCTCGTTCAAAACGACATTCAACTATATATGTTGCCATTGGACAATGGTAAAGGGAGCATTAAGGTCAAGTGGTTAAGGGGCTCGTTCTCAAGGACATTCAACCATATATGTTGCCATGGAACAGTGGTAAAGTGAGCATTAAGGTCAAGTGGTTAAGGGGCTCTTTCTCAAGGACATTCAACCATATATGTTTCCATGAAACAAAGGTAAAGTGAGCATTAAGGTCAAGTGGTTAGGGGGCTCGTTCTCAAGGACATTCAACCCTATATGTTGCCATGGAACAGTGGTAAAGTGAGCATTTGGGTCAAGTGGTTAGGGGGCTCAATCTCAAGGACATTCAACCATATATGTTGCCATGGTACAGTGGTTAAGTGAGTATTAAGGTCAAGTGGTTAAGGGGCTCTTTCTCAAGGACATTCAACCATATATGCTGCAATGGAACAGTAATGTAGTGAGCATAAAGGTCAAGTGGTTAAGGGGATCGTTCTTAAGGACATTCAACCATATATGTTGCCATGTAACAGTGGTAAAGTGAGCATTAAGTTTAAGTGGTTAAGGGGCTCGTTCTCAAGGACATTCAACAATATATGTTGCCATGGAACAGTGGTAAAGTGAGCATTAAGGTCAAGTGTCTAAGGGGCTAGTTCTCAAAGACATTCAACCTTATATGTTGCTAGGGAACAGTGGTAAAGTGAGCATTAAGGTCAAGTGTTTAAGGGGCTCTTTCTCAAATACATTCAACCATATATGTTACCATGGAACAGTGGTAAAGTGAGCATTAAGGTCAAGTGGTTAGGGGGCTCGTTCTCAAAGACATTCAACCATATATGTTGCCATGGAACAGTGGTAAAGTTAGCATTAAGGTCAAGTGGTTAAGGGGTTCGTTCTCAAGGACATTCAACCATATATGTTTAATGGAACAGTCGTAAAGTGAGCAATAAGGTCAAGTGGTTAAGGGGCTCGTTCTCAAGGACATTCAACCATATATGTTGCCATGGAACAGTGGTAAAGTGAGCATTAAGGTCAAGTGGTTAAGGGGCTCGTTCTCAAGGACATTCAACCATATATATTGCCATGGAACAGTGGTAAAGTGAGCATTAAGTCCAAGTGGTTAAGGGGCTAGTTCTCAAGGACATTCAACCATATATGTTGCCATGGAACAGTGGTAAAGTGAGCATTAAGGTCAAGTGGTTAAGGGGCTCTTTCTCAAGGACATTCAACCATATATGTTTCCATGAAACAAAGGTAAAGTGAGCATTAAGGTCAAGTGGTTAGGGGGCTCGTTCTCAAGGACATTCAACCCTATATGTTGCCATGGAACAGTGGTAAAGTGAGCATTAAGGTCAAGTGGTTAGGGGGCTCATTCTCAAGGACATTCAACCATATATGTTGCCATGGTACAGTGGTTAAGTGAGTATTAAGGTCAAGTGGTTAAGGGGCTCTTTCTCAAGGACATTCAACCATATATGCTGCAATGGAACAGTAATGTAGTGAGCATAAAGGTCAAGTGGTTAAGGGGATCGTTCTTAAGGACATTCAACCATATATGTTGCCATGTAACAGTGGTAAAGTGAGCATTAAGGTCAAGTGGTTAAGGGGCTCGTTCTCAAGGACATTCAACAATATATGTTGCCATGGAACAGTGGTAAAGTGAGCATTAAGGTCAAGTGGTTAAGGGGCTCGTTCTCAAGGACATTCAACCTTATATGTTGCTATGGAACAGTGGTAAAGTGAGCATTAAGGTCAAGTGTTTAAGGGGCTCTTTCTCAAATACATTCAACCATATATGTTACCATGGAACAGTGGTAAAGTGAGCATTAAGGTCAAGTGGTTAGGGGGCTCGTTCTCAAAGACATTCAACCATGTATGTTGCCATGGAACAGTGGTAAAGTTAGCATTAAGGTCAAGTGGTTAAGGGGTTCGTTCTCAAGGACATTCAACCATATATGTTTAATGGAACAGTGGTAAAGTGAGCAATAAGGTCAAGTGGTTAAGGGGCTCGTTCTCAAGGACATTCAACCATATATGTTGCCATGGAACAGTGGTAAAGTGAGCATTAAGGTCAAGTGGTTAAGGGGCTCGTTCTCAAGGACGTTCAACCATATATATTGCCATGGAACAGTGGTAAAGTGAGCATTAAGTCCAAGTGGTTAAGGGGCTAGTTCTCAAGGACATTCAACCATATATGTTGCCATGGAACAGTGGTTAACTGAGCATTAAGGTCAAGTTGTTAAGGGGCTCGTTCTCAAGAACATTCAACCATATATGTTGCCATGGAACAGTGGTAAAAAGAGCATTAAGGTCAAGTGGTTAAGGGGCTCTTTCTCAAGGACATTCAACCATATATGCTGCAATGGAACAGTAATGTAGTGAGCATAAAGGTCAAGTGGTTAAGGGGATCGTTCTTAAGGACATTCAACCATATATGTTGCCATGTAACAGTGGTAAAGTGAGCATTAAGGTCAAGTGGTTAAGGGGCTCGTTCTCAAGGACATTCAACAATATATGTTGCCATGGAACGGTGGTAAAGTGAGCATTAAGGTCAAGTGGTTAAAGGGCTCGTTCTCAAGGACATTCAACCTTATATGTTGCTATGGAACAGTGGTAAAGTGAGCATTAAGGTCAAGTGTTTAAGGGTCTCTTTCTCAAATACATTCAACCATATATGTTACCATGGAACAGTTGTAAAGTGAGCATTAAGGTCAAGTGGTTAGGGGGCTCGTTCTCAAAGACATTCAACCATATATGTTGCCATGGAACAGTGGTAAATTTAGCATTAAGGTCAAGTGGTTAAGGGGTTCGTTCTCAAGGACATTCAACCATATATGTTTAATGGAACAGTGGTAAAGTGAGCAATAAGGTCAAGTGGTTAAGGGGCTCGTTCTCAAGGACATTCAACCATATATGTTGCCATGGAACAGTGGTAAAGTGAGCATTAAGGTCAAGTGGTTAAGGGGCTCGTTCTCAAGGACATTCAACCATATATGTTGCAATGGAACAGTGGTAAAGTGAGCATTAAGGTCAAGTGGTTAAGGGGCTCGTTCTCAAGGACATTCAACCATATATGTTGCCATGGAACAGTGGTAAAGTGAGCATTTAGGTCAAGTGGTTAGGGGGCTCATTCTCAAGGACATTCAACAATATATGTTGCCATGGTACAATGGTTAAGTGAGTATTAAGGTCAAGTGGTTAAGGGGCTCGTTCTCAAGGACATTCAACCATATATGCTGCAATGGAACAGTAATGTAGTGAGCATAAAGGTCTAGTGGTTAAGGGGCTCCATCTCAAGGACATTCAACTATATATGTTTCCATGGAACAGTGGTAAAGTGATCATTAAGGTCAAGTGGTTAAGGGGATCGTTCTTAAGGACATTCAACCATATATGTTGCCATGTAACAGTGGTAAAGTGAGCATTAAGGTCAAGTGTTTAAGGGGCTCGTTCTCAAGGACATTCAACAATATATGTTGCCATGGAACAGTGGTAAAGTGAGCATTAAGGTCAAGTGGTTAAGGGGCTCGTTCTCAAGGACATTCAACCATATATGTTGCCATGGAACAGTGGTAAAGTGAGCATTAAGGTTAAGTGGTTGTGGGGCTCGTTCTCAAGGACATTCAACCATATGGGTTGCCATGGAACAGTGGTAAAGTGAGCAATAAGGTCAAGAGGTTAAGGGGCTCGTTTTTAAGGACATTCAACCATATATGTTGCCATGGAACAGTGGTAAAGTGAGCATTAAGGTCAAGTGGTTTAGTGGCTCGTTCTCAAGGACATTCAACCATAAATGTTGCCATGGAACAGTGGTAAAGTGAGCATTAAGGTCAAGTGTCTAAGGGGCTCGTTCTCAAGGACATTCAACCATACATGTTGCCATGGAACTGTGGTAAAGTGAGCATTAAGTTCAAGTGGTTAAGGGGCTCGTTCTCAAGGACATTCAACCACATATGTTGCCATGGAACAGTGGTAAAGTGAGCAATAAGGTCAAGTGGTTAGGGGGCTCATTCTCAAGGACGTTCAACCATATATGTTGCCATGGAACAGTGGTAAAATGAGCATTAAGGTCAAGTGGTTAAGTGGCTCGTTCTCAAGGACATTCAGCCATATATGTTGCCATGGAAAAGTGGTAAATTTAGCATTAAGGTCAAGTGGTTAAGGGGCTTGTTCTCAAGGACATTCAACCATATATGTTGCCATGGTAAAGTGGTTAAGTGAGTATTAAGGTCAAGTGGTTAAGGGGCTCGTTCTCAAGGACATTCAACCATATATAATGCAATGGAACAGTAATGTAGTGAGCATAAAGGTCTAGTGGTTAAGGGGCTCGTTCTCAAGGACATTCAACCATATATGTTGCCATGTATCATTGGTAAAGTGAGCATTAAGGTCAAGTGGTTAAGGGGCTCCATCTCAAGGACATTCAACTATATATGTTTCCATGGAACAGTGGTAAAGTGATCATTAAGGTCAAGTGGTTAAGGGGATCGTTCTTAAGGACATTCAACCATATATGTAGCCATGTAACAGTGGTAAAGTGAGCATTAAGGTCAAGTGGTTAAGGGTTTCGTTCTCAAGGACATTCAACAATATATGTTGCCATGGAACAGTGGTAAAGTGATCATTAAGGTCAAGTGGTTAAGGGGCTCGTTCTCAAGGACATTCAACCATATATGTTGCCATGGAACAGTGGTAAAGTGAGCATTAAGGTTAAGTGAGTGAGGGGCTCGTTCTCAAGAACATTCAACCATATATGTTGCCATGGAACTGTGGTAAAGTGAGCAATAAGGTCAAGTGGTTAAGGGGCTCGTTTTTAAGGACATTCAACCATATATGTTGCCATGGAACAGTGGTAAAGTGAGCATTAAGGTCAAGTGGTTAAGGGGCTCGTTCTCAAGGACATTCAACCATATATGTTTCCATGGAACAACGGTAAAGTGAGCAATAAGGTCAAGTGGTTAAGGGGCTCCATCTCAAGGACATACAACCATATATGTTGCCATGGAAGAGTGGTAAAATTAGCATTAAGGTCAAGTGGTTAAGGGGCTCGTTCTCAAGGACATTCAACCATATATGTTGCCATGGAACAGAATTAAAGTGAGCATTAAGGTCAAGTGGTTAGGGGGCTCGTTCTCAAGGACATTCAACCCTATATATTGCCATGGAACAGTGGTAAAGTGAGCATTAAGGTCAAGTGGTTAGGGGGCTCATTCTCAAGGACATTCAACCATATATGTTGCCATGGAACAGTGGTAAAGTGAGCATTAAAGTCAAGTGGTTAAGGGGCTCGTTCTCAAGGACATTCAACCATATATGTTGCAATGGAACAGTAATGTAGTGAGCATAGAGGTCAAGTGGTTAAGGGGCTTGTTCTCAAGGACATTCAACCATATATGTTGCCATGGAACAGTGGTAAAGTGAGCATTAAGGTCAAGTGGTTAAGGGGCTCGTTCTCAAGGACATTCAACCATATATGTTGCCATGGAACAGTGGTAAAGTGAGCATTAAGGTCAAGTGGTTAAGGGACTCGATCTCAAAGACATTCAACCATATATGTTGCCATGGAACAGTGGTAAAGTTAGCATTAAGGTCAAGTGGTTAAGGGGCTCGTTCTCAAGGACATTCAACCATATATGTTGCCATGGAACAGTGGTAAAGTGAGCAATAAGGTCAAGTGGTTAAGGGGCTCGTTCTCAAGAACATTCAACCATATATGTTGCCATGGAAAAGTAATGAAGTGAGCATTAAGGTCAAGTGGTTAAGGGGCTCATTCTCAAGTACATTCAACCATATATGTTGCCATGGAACAGTGGAAAAGTGAGCATTAAGGTCAAGTGGTTAAGGGGCTCGTTCTCAAGGACATTCAACCATATATGTTGCCATGGAACAGTGGTAAAGTGAGCATTAAGGTCAAGTGGTTAAGTGGCTCGTTCACAAGGACATTCAACCATATATGTTACCATGGAACAGTGGTAAAGTGAGCATTAAGGTCGAGTGGTTAAGGGGCTCGTTCTCAAGGACATTCAACCACATATGTTGCCATGGAACAGTGGTAAAAGGAGCATTAAGGTCAAGTGGTTAAGGGGCTAGTTCTCAAGGACATTCAACCATATATGTTGCCGTGGAACAGTGGTTAAGTGAGCATTAAGGTCAAGTGGTTAAGGGGCTCGTTCTCAAGAACATTCAACCATATATGTTGCCATGGAACAGTGGTAAAGTGAGCATTAAGGTCAAGTGGTTAAGGGGCTCGTTCTCAAGGACATTCAACCATATATGTTGCCATGGAACAGTAGTAAAGTAAGCATTAAGGTCAAGTGGTTAAGGGGCTCGTTCTTAAGGACATTCAACAATATATGTTGCCATGGAACAGTGGTAAAGTGAGCATTAAGGTCAAGTGGTTAAGGGGCTCGTTCTCAAGGACATTCAACCTTATATGTTGCTATGGAACAGTGGTAAAGTGAGCATTAAGGTCAAGTGTTAAAGGGGCTCTTTCTCAAATACATTCAACCATATATGTTACCATGGAACAGTGGTAAAGTGAGCATTAAGTCCAAGTGGTTAGGGGGCTCGTTCTCAAAGACATTCAACCATATATGTTGCCATGGAACAGTGGTAAAGTTAGCATTAAGGTCAAGTGGCTAAGGGGTTCGTTCTCAAGGACATTCAACCATATATGTTGCCATGGAACAGTGGAAAAGTGAGCATTAAGGTCAAGTGGTTAAGGGGCTCGTTCTCAAGGACATTCAACCATATATGTTGCCATGGAACAGTGGTAAAGTGAGCATTAAGTCCAAGTGGTTAAGGGGCTCGTTCTTAAGGACATTCAACCATATATGTTGCCATGGAAAAGTAATGAAATGAGCATTAAGGTCAAGTGGTTAAGGGGCTCGTTCTCAAGTACATTCAACCATATATGTTGCCATGGAACAGTGGAAAAGTGAGCATTAAGGTCAAGTGGTTAAGGGGCTCGTTCTCAAGGACATTCAACCATATATGTTGCCATGGAACAGTGGTAAAGTGAGCATTAAGGTCAAGTGGTTAAGTGGCTCGTTCTCAAGGACATTCAACCATATATGTTGCCATGGAACAGTGGTAAAGTGAGCATTAAGGTCAAGTGGTTAAGGTGCTCGTTCTCAAGGACATTCAACCACATATGTTGCCATGGAACAGTGGTAAAGGGAGCATTAAGGTCAAGTGGTTAAGGGGCTCGTTCTCAAGGACATTCAACCATATATGTTGCCATGGAACAGTGGTAAAGTGAGCATTAAGGTCAAGTGGTTAAGGGGCTCGTTCTCAAGGACATTCAACCATATATATTGCCATGGAACAGTGGTAAAGTGAGCATTAAGTCCAAGTGGTTAAGGGGCTAGTTCTCAAGGACATTCAACCATATATGTTGCCATGGAACAGTGGTTAAGTGAGCATTAAGGTCAAGTGGTTAAGGGGCTCGTTCTCAAGAACATTCAACCATATATGTTGCAATGGAACAGTGGTAAAGTGAGCATTAAGGTCAAGTGGATAAGGGGCTCGTTCTCAAGGACATTCAACCATATATGTTGCAATGGAACAGTGGTAAAGAGAGCATTAAGGTCAAGTGGTTAAGGGGCTCGTTCTCAAGGACATTCAACCATATATGTTGCCATGGAACAGTGGTTAAGTGAGCATTAAGGTCAAGTGGTTAAGGGGCTCGTTCTCAAGGACATTCAACCATATATGTTGCAATGGAACAGTGGTAAAGTGAGCATTAAGGTCAAGTGGTTAAGAGGCTCGTTCTCAAGGACATTCAACCATATATGTTGCCATGGAACAGTGGTAAAGTGAGCATTTAGGTCAAGTGGTTAGGGGGCTCATTCTCAAGGACATTCAACCATATATGTTGCCATGGTAAAATGGTTAAGTGAGTATTAAGGTCAAGTGGTTAAGGGGCTCGTTCTCAAGGACATTCAACCATATATGCTGCAATGGAACAGTAATGTAGTGAGCATAAAGGTCTAGTGGTTAAGGGGCTCCATCTCAAGGACATTCAACTATATATGTTTCCATGGAACAGTGGTAAAGTGATCATTAAGGTCAAGTGGTTAAGGGGATCGTTCTTAAGGACATTCAACCATATATGTTGCCATGGAACAGTGGTAAAGTGAGCATTAAGGTCAAGTGGTTAAGGGGCTCGTTCTCAAGGACATTCAACAATATATGTTGCCATGGAACAGTGGTAAAGTGAGCATTAAGGTCAAGTGGTTAAGGGGCTCGTTCTCAAGGACATTCAACCATATATGTTGCCATGGAACAGTGGTAAAGTGTGCATTAAGGTTAAGTGGTTGAGGGGCTCGTTCTCAAGGACATTCAACCATATGGGTTGCCATGGAACAGTGGTAAAGTGAGCAATAAGGTCAAGTGGTTAAGGGGCTCGTTTTTAAGGACATTCAACCATATATGTTGCTATGGAACAGTGGTAAAGTGAGCATTAAGGTCAAGTGGTTTAGTGGCTCGTTCTCAAGGACATTCAACCATAAATGTTGCCATAGAACAGTGGTAAAGTGAGCATTAAGGTCAAGTGGTTAAGGGGCTCGATCTCAAAGACATTCAACCATATATGTTGCCATGGAACAGTGGTAAAGTTAGCATTAAGGTCAAGTGGTTAAGGGGCTCGTTCTCAAGGACATTCAACCACATATGTTGCCATGGAACAGTGGTAAAGTGAGCAATAAGGTCAAGTGGTTAAGGGGCTCGTTCTCAAGAACATTCAACCATATATGTTGCCATGGAAAAGTAATGAAGTGAGCATTAAGGTCAAGTGGTTAAGGCGCTCATTCTCAAGTACATTCAACCATATATGTTGCCATGGAACAGTGGAAAAGTGAGCATTAAGGTCAAGTGGTTAAGGGGCTCGTTCTCAAGGACATTCAACCATATATGTTGCCATGGAACAGTGGTAAAGTGAGCATTAAGGTCAAGTGGTTAAGTGGCTCGTTCACAAGGACATTCAACCATATATGTTACCATGGAACAGTGGTAAAGTGAGCATTAAGGTCGAGTGGTTAAGGGGCTCGTTCTCAAGGACATTCAACCACATATGTTGCCATGGAACAGTGGTAAAAGGAGCATTAAGGTCAAGTGGTTAAGGGGCTAGTTCTCAAGGACATTCAACCATATATGTTGCCATGGAACAGTGGTTAAGTGAGCATTAAGGTCAAGTGGTTAAGGGGCTCGTTCTCAAGAACATTCAACCATATATGTTGCCATGGAACAGTGGTAAAGTGAGCATTAAGGTCAAGTGATTAAGGGGCTCGTTCTTAAGGACATTCAACAATATATGTTGCCATGGAACAGTGGTAAAGTGAGCATTAAGGTCAAGTGGTTAAGGGGCTCGTTCTCAAGGACATTCAACCTTATATGTTGCTAAGGAACAGTGGTAAAGTGAGCATTAAGGTCAAGTGTTTAAGGGGCTCTTTCTCAAATACATTCAACCATATATGTTACCATGGAACAGTGGTAAAGTGAGCATTAAGTCCAAGTGGTTAGGGGGCTCGTTCTCAAAGACATTCAACCATATTTGTTGCCATGGAACAGTGGTAAAGTTAGCATTAAGGTCAAGTGGCTAAGGGGTTCGTTCTCAAGGACATTCAACCATATATGTTGCCATGGAACAGTGGAAAAGTGAGCATTAAGGTCAAGTGGTTAAGGGGCTCGTTCTCAAGGACATTCAACCATATATGTTGCCATGGAACAGTTGTAAAGTGAGCATTAAGGTCAAGTGGTTAAGGGGCTCGTTCTCAAGTACATTTAACCATATATGTTGCCATGGAACAGTGGAAAAGTGAGCATTAAGGTCAAGTGGTTAAGGGGCTCGTTCTCAAGGACATTCAACCATATATGTTGCCATGGAACAGTGGTAAAGTGAGCATTAAGGTCAAGTGGTTAAGTGGCTCGTTCTCAAGGACATTCAACCATATATGTTGCCATGGAACAGTGGTAAAGTGAGCATTAAGGTCAAGTGGTTAAGGTGCTCGTTCTCAAGGACATTCAACCACATATGTTGCCATGGAACAGTGGTAAAGGGAGCATTAAGGTCAAGGCGTTAAGGGGCTCGTTCTCAAGGACATTCAACCATATATATTGCCATGGAACAGTGGTTAAGTGAGCATTAAGGTCAAATGGTTAAGAGGCTCGTTCTCAAGGACATTCGACCATATATGTTGCCATGGAACAGTGGTAAAGTGAGCATTAAGGTCAAGTGGTTAAGGGGCTCGTTCTCAAGGACATTCAACCATATATGTTGCCATGGAACAGTGGTAAAGTGAGCATTAAGGTCAAGTGGTTAAGGGGCTCGTTCTCAAGGACATTCAACCATATATATTGCCATGGAACAGTGGTAAAGTGAGCATTAAGTCCAAGTGGTTAAGGGGCTAGTTCTCAAGGACATTCAACCATATATGTTGCCATGGAACAGTGGTTAAGTGAGCATTAAGGTCAAGTGGTTAAGGGGCTCGTTCTCAAGAACATTCAACCATATATGTTGCAATGGAACAGTGGTAAAGTGAGCATTAAGGTCAAGTGGATAAGGGGCTCGTTCTCAAGGACATTCAACCATATATGTTGCAATGGAACAGTGGTAAAGAGAGCATTAAGGTCAAGTGGTTAAGGGGCTCGTTCTCAAGGACATTCAACCATATATATTGCCATGGAACAGTGGTAAAGTGAGCATTAAGTCCAAGTGGTTAAGGGGCTAGTTCTCAAGGACATTCAACCATATATGTTGCCATGGAACAGTGGTTAAGTGAGCATTAAGGTCAAGTGGTTAAGGGGCTCGTTCTCAAGAACATTCAACCATATATGTTGCAATGGAACAGTGGTAAAGTGAGCATTAAGGTCAAGTGGATAAGGGGCTCGTTCTCAAGGACATTCAACCATATATGTTGCAATGGAACAGTGGTAAAGTGAGCATTAAGGTCAAGTGGTTAAGGGGCTCGTTCTCAAGGACATTCAACCATATATGTTGCCATGGAACAGTGGTAAAGTGAGCATTTAGGTCAAGTGGTTAGGGGGCTCATTCTCAAGGACATTCAACAATATATGTTGCCATGGTACAATGGTTAAGTGAGTATTAAGGTCAAGTGGTTAAGGGGCTCGTTCTCAAGGACATTCAACCATATATGCTGCAATGGAACAGTAATGTAGTGAGCATAAAGGTCTAGTGGTTAAGGGGCTCCATCTCAAGGACATTCAACTATATATGTTTCCATGGAACAGTGGTAAAGTGATCATTAAGGTCAAGTGGTTAAGGGGATCGTTCTTAAGGACATTCAACCATATATGTTGCCATGTAACAGTGGTAAAGTGAGCATTAAGGTCAAGTGTTTAAGGGGCTCGTTCTCAAGGACATTCAACAATATATGTTGCCATGGAACAGTGGTAAAGTGAGCATTAAGGTCAAGTGGTTAAGGGGCTCGTTCTCAAGGACATTCAACCATATATGTTGCCATGGAACAGTGGTAAAGTGAGCATTAAGGTTAAGTGGTTGTGGGGCTCGTTCTCAAGGACATTCAACCATATGGGTTGCCATGGAACAGTGGTAAAGTGAGCAATAAGGTCAAGAGGTTAAGGGGCTCGTTTTTAAGGACATTCAACCATATATGTTGCCATGGAACAGTGGTAAAGTGAGCATTAAGGTCAAGTGGTTTAGTGGCTCGTTCTCAAGGACATTCAACCATAAATGTTGCCATGGAACAGTGGTAAAGTGAGCATTAAGGTCAAGTGTCTAAGGGGCTCGTTCTCAAGGACATTCAACCATACATGTTGCCATGGAACTGTGGTAAAGTGAGCATTAAGTTCAAGTGGTTAAGGGGCTCGTTCTCAAGGACATTCAACCACATATGTTGCCATGGAACAGTGGTAAAGTGAGCAATAAGGTCAAGTGGTTAGGGGGCTCATTCTCAAGGACGTTCAACCATATATGTTGCCATGGAACAGTGGTAAAATGAGCATTAAGGTCAAGTGGTTAAGTGGCTCGTTCTCAAGGACATTCAGCCATATATGTTGCCATGGAAAAGTGGTAAATTTAGCATTAAGGTCAAGTGGTTAAGGGGCTTGTTCTCAAGGACATTCAACCATATATGTTGCCATGGTAAAGTGGTTAAGTGAGTATTAAGGTCAAGTGGTTAAGGGGCTCGTTCTCAAGGACATTCAACCATATATAATGCAATGGAACAGTAATGTAGTGAGCATAAAGGTCTAGTGGTTAAGGGGCTCGTTCTCAAGGACATTCAACCATATATGTTGCCATGTATCATTGGTAAAGTGAGCATTAAGGTCAAGTGGTTAAGGGGCTCCATCTCAAGGACATTCAACTATATATGTTTCCATGGAACAGTGGTAAAGTGATCATTAAGGTCAAGTGGTTAAGGGGATCGTTCTTAAGGACATTCAACCATATATGTAGCCATGTAACAGTGGTAAAGTGAGCATTAAGGTCAAGTGGTTAAGGGTTTCGTTCTCAAGGACATTCAACAATATATGTTGCCATGGAACAGTGGTAAAGTGATCATTAAGGTCAAGTGGTTAAGGGGCTCGTTCTCAAGGACATTCAACCATATATGTTGCCATGGAACAGTGGTAAAGTGAGCATTAAGGTTAAGTGAGTGAGGGGCTCGTTCTCAAGAACATTCAACCATATATGTTGCCATGGAACTGTGGTAAAGTGAGCAATAAGGTCAAGTGGTTAAGGGGCTCGTTTTTAAGGACATTCAACCATATATGTTGCCATGGAACAGTGGTAAAGTGAGCATTAAGGTCAAGTGGTTAAGGGGCTCGTTCTCAAGGACATTCAACCATATATGTTTCCATGGAACAACGGTAAAGTGAGCAATAAGGTCAAGTGGTTAAGGGGCTCCATCTCAAGGACATACAACCATATATGTTGCCATGGAAGAGTGGTAAAATTAGCATTAAGGTCAAGTGGTTAAGGGGCTCGTTCTCAAGGACATTCAACCATATATGTTGCCATGGAACAGAATTAAAGTGAGCATTAAGGTCAAGTGGTTAGGGGGCTCGTTCTCAAGGACATTCAACCCTATATATTGCCATGGAACAGTGGTAAAGTGAGCATTAAGGTCAAGTGGTTAGGGGGCTCATTCTCAAGGACATTCAACCATATATGTTGCCATGGAACAGTGGTAAAGTGAGCATTAAAGTCAAGTGGTTAAGGGGCTCGTTCTCAAGGACATTCAACCATATATGTTGCAATGGAACAGTAATGTAGTGAGCATAGAGGTCAAGTGGTTAAGGGGCTTGTTCTCAAGGACATTCAACCATATATGTTGCCATGGAACAGTGGTAAAGTGAGCATTAAGGTCAAGTGGTTAAGGGGCTCGTTCTCAAGGACATTCAACCATATATGTTGCCATGGAACAGTGGTAAAGTGAGCATTAAGGTCAAGTGGTTAAGGGACTCGATCTCAAAGACATTCAACCATATATGTTGCCATGGAACAGTGGTAAAGTTAGCATTAAGGTCAAGTGGTTAAGGGGCTCGTTCTCAAGGACATTCAACCATATATGTTGCCATGGAACAGTGGTAAAGTGAGCAATAAGGTCAAGTGGTTAAGGGGCTCGTTCTCAAGAACATTCAACCATATATGTTGCCATGGAAAAGTAATGAAGTGAGCATTAAGGTCAAGTGGTTAAGGGGCTCATTCTCAAGTACATTCAACCATATATGTTGCCATGGAACAGTGGAAAAGTGAGCATTAAGGTCAAGTGGTTAAGGGGCTCGTTCTCAAGGACATTCAACCATATATGTTGCCATGGAACAGTGGTAAAGTGAGCATTAAGGTCAAGTGGTTAAGTGGCTCGTTCACAAGGACATTCAACCATATATGTTACCATGGAACAGTGGTAAAGTGAGCATTAAGGTCGAGTGGTTAAGGGGCTCGTTCTCAAGGACATTCAACCACATATGTTGCCATGGAACAGTGGTAAAAGGAGCATTAAGGTCAAGTGGTTAAGGGGCTAGTTCTCAAGGACATTCAACCATATATGTTGCCGTGGAACAGTGGTTAAGTGAGCATTAAGGTCAAGTGGTTAAGGGGCTCGTTCTCAAGAACATTCAACCATATATGTTGCCATGGAACAGTGGTAAAGTGAGCATTAAGGTCAAGTGGTTAAGGGGCTCGTTCTCAAGGACATTCAACCATATATGTTGCCATGGAACAGTAGTAAAGTAAGCATTAAGGTCAAGTGGTTAAGGGGCTCGTTCTTAAGGACATTCAACAATATATGTTGCCATGGAACAGTGGTAAAGTGAGCATTAAGGTCAAGTGGTTAAGGGGCTCGTTCTCAAGGACATTCAACCTTATATGTTGCTATGGAACAGTGGTAAAGTGAGCATTAAGGTCAAGTGTTAAAGGGGCTCTTTCTCAAATACATTCAACCATATATGTTACCATGGAACAGTGGTAAAGTGAGCATTAAGTCCAAGTGGTTAGGGGGCTCGTTCTCAAAGACATTCAACCATATATGTTGCCATGGAACAGTGGTAAAGTTAGCATTAAGGTCAAGTGGCTAAGGGGTTCGTTCTCAAGGACATTCAACCATATATGTTGCCATGGAACAGTGGAAAAGTGAGCATTAAGGTCAAGTGGTTAAGGGGCTCGTTCTCAAGGACATTCAACCATATATGTTGCCATGGAACAGTGGTAAAGTGAGCATTAAGTCCAAGTGGTTAAGGGGCTCGTTCTTAAGGACATTCAACCATATATGTTGCCATGGAAAAGTAATGAAATGAGCATTAAGGTCAAGTGGTTAAGGGGCTCGTTCTCAAGTACATTCAACCATATATGTTGCCATGGAACAGTGGAAAAGTGAGCATTAAGGTCAAGTGGTTAAGGGGCTCGTTCTCAAGGACATTCAACCATATATGTTGCCATGGAACAGTGGTAAAGTGAGCATTAAGGTCAAGTGGTTAAGTGGCTCGTTCTCAAGGACATTCAACCATATATGTTGCCATGGAACAGTGGTAAAGTGAGCATTAAGGTCAAGTGGTTAAGGTGCTCGTTCTCAAGGACATTCAACCACATATGTTGCCATGGAACAGTGGTAAAGGGAGCATTAAGGTCAAGTGGTTAAGGGGCTCGTTCTCAAGGACATTCAACCATATATGTTGCCATGGAACAGTGGTAAAGTGAGCATTAAGGTCAAGTGGTTAAGGGGCTCGTTCTCAAGGACATTCAACCATATATATTGCCATGGAACAGTGGTAAAGTGAGCATTAAGTCCAAGTGGTTAAGGGGCTAGTTCTCAAGGACATTCAAC
This sequence comes from Neoaliturus tenellus, assembly GCA_030545055.2. Taxonomy (NCBI): domain Eukaryota; kingdom Metazoa; phylum Arthropoda; class Insecta; order Hemiptera; family Cicadellidae; genus Neoaliturus; species Neoaliturus tenellus. Next base: position 225,750 of record CM061531.1, read on the forward strand.
CATATATGTTGCCATGGAACAGTGGTTAAGTGAGCATTAAGGTCAAGTGGTTAAGGGGCTCGTTCTCAAGAACATTCAACCATATATGTTGCAATGGAACAGTGGTAAAGTGAGCATTAAGGTCAAGTGGATAAGGGGCTCGTTCTCAAGGACATTCAACCATATATGTTGCAATGGAACAGTGGTAAAGAGAGCATTAAGGTCAAGTGGTTAAGGGGCTCGTTCTCAAGGACATTCAACCATATATGTTGCCATGGAACAGTGGTTAAGTGAGCATTAAGGTCAAGTGGTTAAGGGGCTCGTTCTCAAGGACATTCAACCATATATGTTGCAATGGAACAGTGGTAAAGTGAGCATTAAGGTCAAGTGGTTAAGAGGCTCGTTCTCAAGGACATTCAACCATATATGTTGCCATGGAACAGTGGTAAAGTGAGCATTTAGGTCAAGTGGTTAGGGGGCTCATTCTCAAGGACATTCAACCATATATGTTGCCATGGTAAAATGGTTAAGTGAGTATTAAGGTCAAGTGGTTAAGGGGCTCGTTCTCAAGGACATTCAACCATATATGCTGCAATGGAACAGTAATGTAGTGAGCATAAAGGTCTAGTGGTTAAGGGGCTCCATCTCAAGGACATTCAACTATATATGTTTCCATGGAACAGTGGTAAAGTGATCATTAAGGTCAAGTGGTTAAGGGGATCGTTCTTAAGGACATTCAACCATATATGTTGCCATGGAACAGTGGTAAAGTGAGCATTAAGGTCAAGTGGTTAAGGGGCTCGTTCTCAAGGACATTCAACAATATATGTTGCCATGGAACAGTGGTAAAGTGAGCATTAAGGTCAAGTGGTTAAGGGGCTCGTTCTCAAGGACATTCAACCATATATGTTGCCATGGAACAGTGGTAAAGTGTGCATTAAGGTTAAGTGGTTGAGGGGCTCGTTCTCAAGGACATTCAACCATATGGGTTGCCATGGAACAGTGGTAAAGTGAGCAATAAGGTCAAGTGGTTAAGGGGCTCGTTTTTAAGGACATTCAACCATATATGTTGCTATGGAACAGTGGTAAAGTGAGCATTAAGGTCAAGTGGTTTAGTGGCTCGTTCTCAAGGACATTCAACCATAAATGTTGCCATAGAACAGTGGTAAAGTGAGCATTAAGGTCAAGTGGTTAAGGGGCTCGATCTCAAAGACATTCAACCATATATGTTGCCATGGAACAGTGGTAAAGTTAGCATTAAGGTCAAGTGGTTAAGGGGCTCGTTCTCAAGGACATTCAACCACATATGTTGCCATGGAACAGTGGTAAAGTGAGCAATAAGGTCAAGTGGTTAAGGGGCTCGTTCTCAAGAACATTCAACCATATATGTTGCCATGGAAAAGTAATGAAGTGAGCATTAAGGTCAAGTGGTTAAGGCGCTCATTCTCAAGTACATTCAACCATATATGTTGCCATGGAACAGTGGAAAAGTGAGCATTAAGGTCAAGTGGTTAAGGGGCTCGTTCTCAAGGACATTCAACCATATATGTTGCCATGGAACAGTGGTAAAGTGAGCATTAAGGTCAAGTGGTTAAGTGGCTCGTTCACAAGGACATTCAACCATATATGTTACCATGGAACAGTGGTAAAGTGAGCATTAAGGTCGAGTGGTTAAGGGGCTCGTTCTCAAGGACATTCAACCACATATGTTGCCATGGAACAGTGGTAAAAGGAGCATTAAGGTCAAGTGGTTAAGGGGCTAGTTCTCAAGGACATTCAACCATATATGTTGCCATGGAACAGTGGTTAAGTGAGCATTAAGGTCAAGTGGTTAAGGGGCTCGTTCTCAAGAACATTCAACCATATATGTTGCCATGGAACAGTGGTAAAGTGAGCATTAAGGTCAAGTGATTAAGGGGCTCGTTCTTAAGGACATTCAACAATATATGTTGCCATGGAACAGTGGTAAAGTGAGCATTAAGGTCAAGTGGTTAAGGGGCTCGTTCTCAAGGACATTCAACCTTATATGTTGCTAAGGAACAGTGGTAAAGTGAGCATTAAGGTCAAGTGTTTAAGGGGCTCTTTCTCAAATACATTCAACCATATATGTTACCATGGAACAGTGGTAAAGTGAGCATTAAGTCCAAGTGGTTAGGGGGCTCGTTCTCAAAGACATTCAACCATATTTGTTGCCATGGAACAGTGGTAAAGTTAGCATTAAGGTCAAGTGGCTAAGGGGTTCGTTCTCAAGGACATTCAACCATATATGTTGCCATGGAACAGTGGAAAAGTGAGCATTAAGGTCAAGTGGTTAAGGGGCTCGTTCTCAAGGACATTCAACCATATATGTTGCCATGGAACAGTTGTAAAGTGAGCATTAAGGTCAAGTGGTTAAGGGGCTCGTTCTCAAGTACATTTAACCATATATGTTGCCATGGAACAGTGGAAAAGTGAGCATTAAGGTCAAGTGGTTAAGGGGCTCGTTCTCAAGGACATTCAACCATATATGTTGCCATGGAACAGTGGTAAAGTGAGCATTAAGGTCAAGTGGTTAAGTGGCTCGTTCTCAAGGACATTCAACCATATATGTTGCCATGGAACAGTGGTAAAGTGAGCATTAAGGTCAAGTGGTTAAGGTGCTCGTTCTCAAGGACATTCAACCACATATGTTGCCATGGAACAGTGGTAAAGGGAGCATTAAGGTCAAGGCGTTAAGGGGCTCGTTCTCAAGGACATTCAACCATATATATTGCCATGGAACAGTGGTTAAGTGAGCATTAAGGTCAAATGGTTAAGAGGCTCGTTCTCAAGGACATTCGACCATATATGTTGCCATGGAACAGTGGTAAAGTGAGCATTAAGGTCAAGTGGTTAAGGGGCTCGTTCTCAAGGACATTCAACCATATATGTTGCCATGGAACAGTGGTAAAGTGAGCATTAAGGTCAAGTGGTTAAGGGGCTCGTTCTCAAGGACATTCAACCATATATATTGCCATGGAACAGTGGTAAAGTGAGCATTAAGTCCAAGTGGTTAAGGGGCTAGTTCTCAAGGACATTCAACCATATATGTTGCCATGGAACAGTGGTTAAGTGAGCATTAAGGTCAAGTGGTTAAGGGGCTCGTTCTCAAGAACATTCAACCATATATGTTGCAATGGAACAGTGGTAAAGTGAGCATTAAGGTCAAGTGGATAAGGGGCTCGTTCTCAAGGACATTCAACCATATATGTTGCAATGGAACAGTGGTAAAGAGAGCATTAAGGTCAAGTGGTTAAGGGGCTCGTTCTCAAGGACATTCAACCATATATATTGCCATGGAACAGTGGTAAAGTGAGCATTAAGTCCAAGTGGTTAAGGGGCTAGTTCTCAAGGACATTCAACCATATATGTTGCCATGGAACAGTGGTTAAGTGAGCATTAAGGTCAAGTGGTTAAGGGGCTCGTTCTCAAGAACATTCAACCATATATGTTGCAATGGAACAGTGGTAAAGTGAGCATTAAGGTCAAGTGGATAAGGGGCTCGTTCTCAAGGACATTCAACCATATATGTTGCAATGGAACAGTGGTAAAGAGAGCATTAAGGTCAAGTGGTTAAGGGGCTCGTTCTCAAGGACATTCAACCATATATGTTGCCATGGAACAGTGGTTAAGTGAGCATTAAGGTCAAGTGGTTAAGGGGCTCGTTCTCAAGGACATTCAACCATATATGTTGCAATGGAACAGTGGTAAAGTGAGCATTAAGGTCAAGTGGTTAAGGGGCTCGTTCTCAAGGACATTCAACCATATATGTTGCCATGGAACAGTGGTAAAGTGAGCATTTAGGTCAAGTGGTTAGGGGGCTCATTCTCAAGGACATTCAACCATATATGTTGCCATGGTAAAATGGTTAAGTGAGTATTAAGGTCAAGTGGTTAAGGGGCTCGTTCTCAAGGACATTCAACCATATATGCTGCAATGGAACAGTAATGTAGTGAGCATAAAGGTCTAGTGGTTAAGGGGCTCCATCTCAAGGACATTCAACTATATATGTTTCCATGGAACAGTGGTAAAGTGATCATTAAGGTCAAGTGGTTAAGGGGATCGTTCTTAAGGACATTCAACCATATATGTTGCCATGTAACAGTGGTAAAGTGAGCATTAAGGTCAAGTGGTTAAGGGGCTCGTTCTCAAGGACATTCAACAATATATGTTGCCATGGAACAGTGGTAAAGTGAGCATTAAGGTCAAGTGGTTAAGGGGCTCGTTCTCAAGGACATTCAACCATATATGTTGCCATGGAACAGTGGTAAAGTGTGCATTAAGGTTAAGTGGTTGAGGGGCTCGTTCTCAAGGACATTCAACCATATGGGTTGCCATGGAACAGTGGTAAAGTGAGCAATAAGGTCAAGTGGTTAAGGGGCTCGTTTTTAAGGACATTCAACCATATATGTTGCTATGGAACAGTGGTAAAGTGAGCATTAAGGTCAAGTGGTTTAGTGGCTCGTTCTCAAGGACATTCAACCATAAATGTTGCCATAGAACAGTGGTAAAGTGAGCATTAAGGTCAAGTGGTTAAGGGGCTCGATCTCAAAGACATTCAACCATATATGTTGCCATGGAACAGTGGTAAAGTTAGCATTAAGGTCAAGTGGTTAAGGGGCTCGTTCTCAAGGACATTCAACCATATATGTTGCCATGGAACAGTGGTAAAGTGAGCAATAAGGTCAAGTGGTTAAGGGGCTCGTTCTCAAGAACATTCAACCATATATGTTGCCATGGAAAAGTAATGAAGTGAGCATTAAGGTCAAGTGGTTAAGGGGCTCATTCTCAAGTACATTCAACCATATATGTTGCCATGGAACAGTGGAAAAGTGAGCATTAAGGTCAAGTGGTTAAGGGGCTCGTTCTCAAGGACATTCAACCATATATGTTGCCATGGAACAGTGGTAAAGTGAGCATTAAGGTCAAGTGGTTAAGTGGCTCGTTCACAAGGACATTCAACCATATATGTTACCATGGAACAGTGGTAAAGTGAGCATTAAGGTCGAGTGGTTAAGGGGCTCGTTCTCAAGGACATTCAACCACATATGTTGCCATGGAACAGTGGTAAAAGGAGCATTAAGGTCAAGTGGTTAAGGGGCTAGTTCTCAAGGGACATTCAACCATATATGTTGCCATTGAACAGTGGTTAAGTGAGCATTAAGGTCAAGTGGTTAAGGGGCTCGTTCTCAAGAACATTCAACCATATATGTTGCCATGGAACAGTGGTAAAGTGAGCATTAAGGTCAAGTGGTTAAGGGGCTCGTTCTCAAGGACATTCAACCATATATGTTGCCATGGAACAGTAGTAAAGTAAGCATTAAGGTCAAGTGGTTAAGGGGCTCGTTCTTAAGGACATTCAACAATATATGTTGCCATGGAACAGTGGTAAAGTGAGCATTAAGGTCAAGTGGTTAAGTGGCTCGTTCTCAAGGACATTCAACCATATATGTTGCCATGGAACAGTGGTAAAGTGAGCATTAAGGTCAAGTGGTTAAGGTGCTCGTTCTCAAGGACATTCAACCACATATGTTGCCATGGAACAGTGGTAAAGGGAGCATTAAGGTCAAGGCGTTAAGGGGCTCGTTCTCAAGGACATTCAACCATATATATTGCCATGGAACAGTGGTTAAGTGAGCATTAAGGTCAAATGGTTAAGAGGCTCGTTCTCAAGGACATTCGACCATATATGTTGCCATGGAACAGTGGTAAAGTGAGCATTAAGGTCAAGTGGTTAAGGGGCTCGTTCTCAAGGACATTCAACCATATATGTTGCCATGGAACAGTGGTAAAGTGAGCATTAAGGTCAAGTGGTTAAGGGGCTCGTTCTCAAGGACATTCAACCATATATATTGCCATGGAACAGTGGTAAAGTGAGCATTAAGTCCAAGTGGTTAAGGGGCTAGTTCTCAAGGACATTCAACCATATATGTTGCCATGGAACAGTGGTTAAGTGAGCATTAAGGTCAAGTGGTTAAGGGGCTCGTTCTCAAGAACATTCAACCATATATGTTGCAATGGAACAGTGGTAAAGTGAGCATTAAGGTCAAGTGGATAAGGGGCTCGTTCTCAAGGACATTCAACCATATATGTTGCAATGGAACAGTGGTAAAGAGAGCATTAAGGTCAAGTGGTTAAGGGGCTCGTTCTCAAGGACATTCAACCATATATGTTGCCATGGAACAGTGGTTAAGTGAGCATTAAGGTCAAGTGGTTAAGGGGCTCGTTCTCAAGAACATTCAACCATATATGTTGCAATGGAACAGTGGTAAAGTGAGCATTAAGGTCAAGTGGTTAAGGGGCTCGTTCTCAAGGACATTCAACCATATATGTTGCAATGGAACAGTGGTAAAGTGAGCATTAAGGTCAAGTGGTTAAGGGGCTCGTTCTCAAGGACATTCAACCATATATGTTGCCATGGAACAGTGGTAAAGTGAGCATTTAGGTCAAGTGGTTAGGGGGCTCATTCTCAAGGACATTCAACCATATATGTTGCCATGGTAAAATGGTTAAGTGAGTATTAAGGTCAAGTGGTTAAGGGGCTCGTTCTCAAGGACATTCAACCATATATGCTGCAATGGAACAGTAATGTAGTGAGCATAAAGGTCTAGTGGTTAAGGGGCTCCATCTCAAGGACATTCAACTATATATGTTTCCATGGAACAGTGGTAAAGTGATCATTAAGGTCAAGTGGTTAAGGGGATCGTTCTTAAGGACATTCAACCATATATGTTGCCATGTAACAGTGGTAAAGTGAGCATTAAGGTCAAGTGGTTAAGGGGCTCGTTCTCAAGGACATTCAACAATATATGTTGCCATGGAACAGTGGTAAAGTGAGCATTAAGGTCAAGTGGTTAAGGGGCTCGTTCTCAAGGACATTCAACCATATATGTTGCCATGGAACAGTGGTAAAGTGTGCATTAAGGTTAAGTGGTTGAGGGGCTCGCGTTCTCAAGGACATTCAACCATATGGGTTGCCATGGAACAGTGGTAAAGTGAGCAATAAGGTCAAGTGGTTAAGGGGCTCGTTTTTAAGGACATTCAACCATATATGTTGCTATGGAACAGTGGTAAAGTGAGCATTAAGGTCAAGTGGTTTAGTGGCTCGTTCTCAAGGACATTCAACCATAAATGTTGCCATGGAACAGTGGTAAAGTGAGCATTAAGGTCAAGTGTCTAAGGGGCTCGTTCTCAAGGACATTCAACCATACATGTTGCCATGGAACTGTGGTAAAGTGAGCATTAAGGTCAAGTGGTTAAGGGGCTCGTTCTCAAGGACATTCAACCATATATGTTGCCATGGAACAGTTGTAAAGTGAGCATTAAGGTCAAGTGGTTAAGGGGCTCGTTCTCAAGTACATTTAACCATATATGTTGCCATGGAACAGTGGAAAAGTGAGCATTAAGGTCAAGTGGTTAAGGGGCTCGTTCTCAAGGACATTCAACCATATATGTTGCCATGGAACAGTGGTAAAGTGAGCATTAAGGTCAAGTGGTTAAGTGGCTCGTTCTCAAGGACATTCAACCATATATGTTGCCATGGAACAGTGGTAAAGTGAGCATTAAGGTCAAGTGGTTAAGGTGCTCGTTCTCAAGGACATTCAACCACATATGTTGCCATGGAACAGTGGTAAAGGGAGCATTAAGGTCAAGGCGTTAAGGGGCTCGTTCTCAAGGACATTCAACCATATATATTGCCATGGAACAGTGGTTAAGTGAGCATTAAGGTCAAATGGTTAAGAGGCTCGTTCTCAAGGACATTCGACCATATATGTTGCCATGGAACAGTGGTAAAGTGAGCATTAAGGTCAAGTGGTTAAGGGGCTCGTTCTCAAGGACATTCAACCATATATGTTGCCATGGAACAGTGGTAAAGTGAGCATTAAGGTCAAGTGGTTAAGGGGCTCGTTCTCAAGGACATTCAACCATATATATTGCCATGGAACAGTGGTAAAGTGAGCATTAAGTCCAAGTGGTTAAGGGGCTAGTTCTCAAGGACATTCAACCATATATGTTGCCATGGAACAGTGGTTAAGTGAGCATTAAGGTCAAGTGGTTAAGGGGCTCGTTCTCAAGAACATTCAACCATATATGTTGCAATGGAACAGTGGTAAAGTGAGCATTAAGGTCAAGTGGATAAGGGGCTCGTTCTCAAGGACATTCAACCATATATGTTGCAATGGAACAGTGGTAAAGAGAGCATTAAGGTCAAGTGGTTAAGGGGCTCGTTCTCAAGGACATTCAACCATATATATTGCCATGGAACAGTGGTAAAGTGAGCATTAAGTCCAAGTGGTTAAGGGGCTAGTTCTCAAGGACATTCAACCATATATGTTGCCATGGAACAGTGGTTAAGTGAGCATTAAGGTCAAGTGGTTAAGGGGCTCGTTCTCAAGAACATTCAACCATATATGTTGCAATGGAACAGTGGTAAAGTGAGCATTAAGGTCAAGTGGATAAGGGGCTCGTTCTCAAGGACATTCAACCATATATGTTGCAATGGAACAGTGGTAAAGTGAGCATTAAGGTCAAGTGGTTAAGGGGCTCGTTCTCAAGGACATTCAACCATATATGTTGCCATGGAACAGTGGTAAAGTGAGCATTTAGGTCAAGTGGTTAGGGGGCTCATTCTCAAGGACATTCAACAATATATGTTGCCATGGTACAATGGTTAAGTGAGTATTAAGGTCAAGTGGTTAAGGGGCTCGTTCTCAAGGACATTCAACCATATATGCTGCAATGGAACAGTAATGTAGTGAGCATAAAGGTCTAGTGGTTAAGGGGCTCCATCTCAAGGACATTCAACTATATATGTTTCCATGGAACAGTGGTAAAGTGATCATTAAGGTCAAGTGGTTAAGGGGATCGTTCTTAAGGACATTCAACCATATATGTTGCCATGTAACAGTGGTAAAGTGAGCATTAAGGTCAAGTGTTTAAGGGGCTCGTTCTCAAGGACATTCAACAATATATGTTGCCATGGAACAGTGGTAAAGTGAGCATTAAGGTCAAGTGGTTAAGGGGCTCGTTCTCAAGGACATTCAACCATATATGTTGCCATGGAACAGTGGTAAAGTGAGCATTAAGGTTAAGTGGTTGTGGGGCTCGTTCTCAAGGACATTCAACCATATGGGTTGCCATGGAACAGTGGTAAAGTGAGCAATAAGGTCAAGAGGTTAAGGGGCTCGTTTTTAAGGACATTCAACCATATATGTTGCCATGGAACAGTGGTAAAGTGAGCATTAAGGTCAAGTGGTTTAGTGGCTCGTTCTCAAGGACATTCAACCATAAATGTTGCCATGGAACAGTGGTAAAGTGAGCATTAAGGTCAAGTGTCTAAGGGGCTCGTTCTCAAGGACATTCAACCATACATGTTGCCATGGAACTGTGGTAAAGTGAGCATTAAGTTCAAGTGGTTAAGGGGCTCGTTCTCAAGGACATTCAACCACATATGTTGCCATGGAACAGTGGTAAAGTGAGCAATAAGGTCAAGTGGTTAGGGGGCTCATTCTCAAGGACGTTCAACCATATATGTTGCCATGGAACAGTGGTAAAATGAGCATTAAGGTCAAGTGGTTAAGTGGCTCGTTCTCAAGGACATTCAGCCATATATGTTGCCATGGAAAAGTGGTAAATTTAGCATTAAGGTCAAGTGGTTAAGGGGCTTGTTCTCAAGGACATTCAACCATATATGTTGCCATGGTAAAGTGGTTAAGTGAGTATTAAGGTCAAGTGGTTAAGGGGCTCGTTCTCAAGGACATTCAACCATATATAATGCAATGGAACAGTAATGTAGTGAGCATAAAGGTCTAGTGGTTAAGGGGCTCGTTCTCAAGGACATTCAACCATATATGTTGCCATGTATCATTGGTAAAGTGAGCATTAAGGTCAAGTGGTTAAGGGGCTCCATCTCAAGGACATTCAACTATATATGTTTCCATGGAACAGTGGTAAAGTGATCATTAAGGTCAAGTGGTTAAGGGGATCGTTCTTAAGGACATTCAACCATATATGTAGCCATGTAACAGTGGTAAAGTGAGCATTAAGGTCAAGTGGTTAAGGGTTTCGTTCTCAAGGACATTCAACAATATATGTTGCCATGGAACAGTGGTAAAGTGATCATTAAGGTCAAGTGGTTAAGGGGCTCGTTCTCAAGGACATTCAACCATATATGTTGCCATGGAACAGTGGTAAAGTGAGCATTAAGGTTAAGTGAGTGAGGGGCTCGTTCTCAAGAACATTCAACCATATATGTTGCCATGGAACTGTGGTAAAGTGAGCAATAAGGTCAAGTGGTTAAGGGGCTCGTTTTTAAGGACATTCAACCATATATGTTGCCATGGAACAGTGGTAAAGTGAGCATTAAGGTCAAGTGGTTAAGGGGCTCGTTCTCAAGGACATTCAACCATATATGTTTCCATGGAACAACGGTAAAGTGAGCAATAAGGTCAAGTGGTTAAGGGGCTCCATCTCAAGGACATACAACCATATATGTTGCCATGGAAGAGTGGTAAAATTAGCATTAAGGTCAAGTGGTTAAGGGGCTCGTTCTCAAGGACATTCAACCATATATGTTGCCATGGAACAGAATTAAAGTGAGCATTAAGGTCAAGTGGTTAGGGGGCTCGTTCTCAAGGACATTCAACCCTATATATTGCCATGGAACAGTGGTAAAGTGAGCATTAAGGTCAAGTGGTTAGGGGGCTCATTCTCAAGGACATTCAACCATATATGTTGCCATGGAACAGTGGTAAAGTGAGCATTAAAGTCAAGTGGTTAAGGGGCTCGTTCTCAAGGACATTCAACCATATATGTTGCAATGGAACAGTAATGTAGTGAGCATAGAGGTCAAGTGGTTAAGGGGCTTGTTCTCAAGGACATTCAACCATATATGTTGCCATGGAACAGTGGTAAAGTGAGCATTAAGGTCAAGTGGTTAAGGGGCTCGTTCTCAAGGACATTCAACCATATATGTTGCCATGGAACAGTGGTAAAGTGAGCATTAAGGTCAAGTGGTTAAGGGACTCGATCTCAAAGACATTCAACCATATATGTTGCCATGGAACAGTGGTAAAGTTAGCATTAAGGTCAAGTGGTTAAGGGGCTCGTTCTCAAGGACATTCAACCATATATGTTGCCATGGAACAGTGGTAAAGTGAGCAATAAGGTCAAGTGGTTAAGGGGCTCGTTCTCAAGAACATTCAACCATATATGTTGCCATGGAAAAGTAATGAAGTGAGCATTAAGGTCAAGTGGTTAAGGGGCTCATTCTCAAGTACATTCAACCATATATGTTGCCATGGAACAGTGGAAAAGTGAGCATTAAGGTCAAGTGGTTAAGGGGCTCGTTCTCAAGGACATTCAACCATATATGTTGCCATGGAACAGTGGTAAAGTGAGCATTAAGGTCAAGTGGTTAAGTGGCTCGTTCACAAGGACATTCAACCATATATGTTACCATGGAACAGTGGTAAAGTGAGCATTAAGGTCGAGTGGTTAAGGGGCTCGTTCTCAAGGACATTCAACCACATATGTTGCCATGGAACAGTGGTAAAAGGAGCATTAAGGTCAAGTGGTTAAGGGGCTAGTTCTCAAGGACATTCAACCATATATGTTGCCGTGGAACAGTGGTTAAGTGAGCATTAAGGTCAAGTGGTTAAGGGGCTCGTTCTCAAGAACATTCAACCATATATGTTGCCATGGAACAGTGGTAAAGTGAGCATTAAGGTCAAGTGGTTAAGGGGCTCGTTCTCAAGGACATTCAACCATATATGTTGCCATGGAACAGTAGTAAAGTAAGCATTAAGGTCAAGTGGTTAAGGGGCTCGTTCTTAAGGACATTCAACAATATATGTTGCCATGGAACAGTGGTAAAGTGAGCATTAAGGTCAAGTGGTTAAGGGGCTCGTTCTCAAGGACATTCAACCTTATATGTTGCTATGGAACAGTGGTAAAGTGAGCATTAAGGTCAAGTGTTAAAGGGGCTCTTTCTCAAATACATTCAACCATATATGTTACCATGGAACAGTGGTAAAGTGAGCATTAAGTCCAAGTGGTTAGGGGGCTCGTTCTCAAAGACATTCAACCATATATGTTGCCATGGAACAGTGGTAAAGTTAGCATTAAGGTCAAGTGGCTAAGGGGTTCGTTCTCAAGGACATTCAACCATATATGTTGCCATGGAACAGTGGAAAAGTGAGCATTAAGGTCAAGTGGTTAAGGGGCTCGTTCTCAAGGACATTCAACCATATATGTTGCCATGGAACAGTGGTAAAGTGAGCATTAAGTCCAAGTGGTTAAGGGGCTCGTTCTTAAGGACATTCAACCATATATGTTGCCATGGAAAAGTAATGAAATGAGCATTAAGGTCAAGTGGTTAAGGGGCTCGTTCTCAAGTACATTCAACCATATATGTTGCCATGGAACAGTGGAAAAGTGAGCATTAAGGTCAAGTGGTTAAGGGGCTCGTTCTCAAGGACATTCAACCATATATGTTGCCATGGAACAGTGGTAAAGTGAGCATTAAGGTCAAGTGGTTAAGTGGCTCGTTCTCAAGGACATTCAACCATATATGTTGCCATGGAACAGTGGTAAAGTGAGCATTAAGGTCAAGTGGTTAAGGTGCTCGTTCTCAAGGACATTCAACCACATATGTTGCCATGGAACAGTGGTAAAGGGAGCATTAAGGTCAAGTGGTTAAGGGGCTCGTTCTCAAGGACATTCAACCATATATGTTGCCATGGAACAGTGGTAAAGTGAGCATTAAGGTCAAGTGGTTAAGGGGCTCGTTCTCAAGGACATTCAACCATATATATTGCCATGGAACAGTGGTAAAGTGAGCATTAAGTCCAAGTGGTTAAGGGGCTAGTTCTCAAGGACATTCAACCATATATGTTGCCATGGAACAGTGGTTAAGTGAGCATTAAGGTCAAGTGGTTAAGGGGCTCGTTCTCAAGAACATTCAACCATATATGTTGCAATGGAACAGTGGTAAAGTGAGCATTAAGGTCAAGTGGATAAGGGGCTCGTTCTCAAGGACATTCAACCATATATGTTGCAATGGAACAGTGGTAAAGAGAGCATTAAGGTCAAGTGGTTAAGGGGCTCGTTCTCAAGGACATTCAACCATATATGTTGCCATGGAACAGTGGTTAAGTGAGCATTAAGGTCAAGTGGTTAAGGGGCTCGTTCTCAAGGACATTCAACCATATATGTTGCAATGGAACAGTGGTAAAGTGAGCATTAAGGTCAAGTGGTTAAGAGGCTCGTTCTCAAGGACATTCAACCATATATGTTGCCATGGAACAGTGGTAAAGTGAGCATTTAGGTCAAGTGGTTAGGGGGCTCATTCTCAAGGACATTCAACCATATATGTTGCCATGGTAAAATGGTTAAGTGAGTATTAAGGTCAAGTGGTTAAGGGGCTCGTTCTCAAGGACATTCAACCATATATGCTGCAATGGAACAGTAATGTAGTGAGCATAAAGGTCTAGTGGTTAAGGGGCTCCATCTCAAGGACATTCAACTATATATGTTTCCATGGAACAGTGGTAAAGTGATCATTAAGGTCAAGTGGTTAAGGGGATCGTTCTTAAGGACATTCAACCATATATGTTGCCATGGAACAGTGGTAAAGTGAGCATTAAGGTCAAGTGGTTAAGGGGCTCGTTCTCAAGGACATTCAACAATATATGTTGCCATGGAACAGTGGTAAAGTGAGCATTAAGGTCAAGTGGTTAAGGGGCTCGTTCTCAAGGACATTCAACCATATATGTTGCCATGGAACAGTGGTAAAGTGTGCATTAAGGTTAAGTGGTTGAGGGGCTCGTTCTCAAGGACATTCAACCATATGGGTTGCCATGGAACAGTGGTAAAGTGAGCAATAAGGTCAAGTGGTTAAGGGGCTCGTTTTTAAGGACATTCAACCATATATGTTGCTATGGAACAGTGGTAAAGTGAGCATTAAGGTCAAGTGGTTTAGTGGCTCGTTCTCAAGGACATTCAACCATAAATGTTGCCATAGAACAGTGGTAAAGTGAGCATTAAGGTCAAGTGGTTAAGGGGCTCGATCTCAAAGACATTCAACCATATATGTTGCCATGGAACAGTGGTAAAGTTAGCATTAAGGTCAAGTGGTTAAGGGGCTCGTTCTCAAGGACATTCAACCACATATGTTGCCATGGAACAGTGGTAAAGTGAGCAATAAGGTCAAGTGGTTAAGGGGCTCGTTCTCAAGAACATTCAACCATATATGTTGCCATGGAAAAGTAATGAAGTGAGCATTAAGGTCAAGTGGTTAAGGCGCTCATTCTCAAGTACATTCAACCATATATGTTGCCATGGAACAGTGGAAAAGTGAGCATTAAGGTCAAGTGGTTAAGGGGCTCGTTCTCAAGGACATTCAACCATATATGTTGCCATGGAACAGTGGTAAAGTGAGCATTAAGGTCAAGTGGTTAAGTGGCTCGTTCACAAGGACATTCAACCATATATGTTACCATGGAACAGTGGTAAAGTGAGCATTAAGGTCGAGTGGTTAAGGGGCTCGTTCTCAAGGACATTCAACCACATATGTTGCCATGGAACAGTGGTAAAAGGAGCATTAAGGTCAAGTGGTTAAGGGGCTAGTTCTCAAGGACATTCAACCATATATGTTGCCATGGAACAGTGGTTAAGTGAGCATTAAGGTCAAGTGGTTAAGGGGCTCGTTCTCAAGAACATTCAACCATATATGTTGCCATGGAACAGTGGTAAAGTGAGCATTAAGGTCAAGTGATTAAGGGGCTCGTTCTTAAGGACATTCAACAATATATGTTGCCATGGAACAGTGGTAAAGTGAGCATTAAGGTCAAGTGGTTAAGGGGCTCGTTCTCAAGGACATTCAACCTTATATGTTGCTAAGGAACAGTGGTAAAGTGAGCATTAAGGTCAAGTGTTTAAGGGGCTCTTTCTCAAATACATTCAACCATATATGTTACCATGGAACAGTGGTAAAGTGAGCATTAAGTCCAAGTGGTTAGGGGGCTCGTTCTCAAAGACATTCAACCATATTTGTTGCCATGGAACAGTGGTAAAGTTAGCATTAAGGTCAAGTGGCTAAGGGGTTCGTTCTCAAGGACATTCAACCATATATGTTGCCATGGAACAGTGGAAAAGTGAGCATTAAGGTCAAGTGGTTAAGGGGCTCGTTCTCAAGGACATTCAACCATATATGTTGCCATGGAACAGTTGTAAAGTGAGCATTAAGGTCAAGTGGTTAAGGGGCTCGTTCTCAAGTACATTTAACCATATATGTTGCCATGGAACAGTGGAAAAGTGAGCATTAAGGTCAAGTGGTTAAGGGGCTCGTTCTCAAGGACATTCAACCATATATGTTGCCATGGAACAGTGGTAAAGTGAGCATTAAGGTCAAGTGGTTAAGTGGCTCGTTCTCAAGGACATTCAACCATATATGTTGCCATGGAACAGTGGTAAAGTGAGCATTAAGGTCAAGTGGTTAAGGTGCTCGTTCTCAAGGACATTCAACCACATATGTTGCCATGGAACAGTGGTAAAGGGAGCATTAAGGTCAAGGCGTTAAGGGGCTCGTTCTCAAGGACATTCAACCATATATATTGCCATGGAACAGTGGTTAAGTGAGCATTAAGGTCAAATGGTTAAGAGGCTCGTTCTCAAGGACATTCGACCATATATGTTGCCATGGAACAGTGGTAAAGTGAGCATTAAGGTCAAGTGGTTAAGGGGCTCGTTCTCAAGGACATTCAACCATATATGTTGCCATGGAACAGTGGTAAAGTGAGCATTAAGGTCAAGTGGTTAAGGGGCTCGTTCTCAAGGACATTCAACCATATATATTGCCATGGAACAGTGGTAAAGTGAGCATTAAGTCCAAGTGGTTAAGGGGCTAGTTCTCAAGGACATTCAACCATATATGTTGCCATGGAACAGTGGTTAAGTGAGCATTAAGGTCAAGTGGTTAAGGGGCTCGTTCTCAAGAACATTCAACCATATATGTTGCAATGGAACAGTGGTAAAGTGAGCATTAAGGTCAAGTGGATAAGGGGCTCGTTCTCAAGGACATTCAACCATATATGTTGCAATGGAACAGTGGTAAAGAGAGCATTAAGGTCAAGTGGTTAAGGGGCTCGTTCTCAAGGACATTCAACCATATATATTGCCATGGAACAGTGGTAAAGTGAGCATTAAGTCCAAGTGGTTAAGGGGCTAGTTCTCAAGGACATTCAACCATATATGTTGCCATGGAACAGTGGTTAAGTGAGCATTAAGGTCAAGTGGTTAAGGGGCTCGTTCTCAAGAACATTCAACCATATATGTTGCAATGGAACAGTGGTAAAGTGAGCATTAAGGTCAAGTGGATAAGGGGCTCGTTCTCAAGGACATTCAACCATATATGTTGCAATGGAACAGTGGTAAAGAGAGCATTAAGGTCAAGTGGTTAAGGGGCTCGTTCTCAAGGACATTCAACCATATATGTTGCCATGGAACAGTGGTTAAGTGAGCATTAAGGTCAAGTGGTTAAGGGGCTCGTTCTCAAGGACATTCAACCATATATGTTGCAATGGAACAGTGGTAAAGTGAGCATTAAGGTCAAGTGGTTAAGGGGCTCGTTCTCAAGGACATTCAACCATATATGTTGCCATGGAACAGTGGTAAAGTGAGCATTTAGGTCAAGTGGTTAGGGGGCTCATTCTCAAGGACATTCAACCATATATGTTGCCATGGTAAAATGGTTAAGTGAGTATTAAGGTCAAGTGGTTAAGGGGCTCGTTCTCAAGGACATTCAACCATATATGCTGCAATGGAACAGTAATGTAGTGAGCATAAAGGTCTAGTGGTTAAGGGGCTCCATCTCAAGGACATTCAACTATATATGTTTCCATGGAACAGTGGTAAAGTGATCATTAAGGTCAAGTGGTTAAGGGGATCGTTCTTAAGGACATTCAACCATATATGTTGCCATGTAACAGTGGTAAAGTGAGCATTAAGGTCAAGTGGTTAAGGGGCTCGTTCTCAAGGACATTCAACAATATATGTTGCCATGGAACAGTGGTAAAGTGAGCATTAAGGTCAAGTGGTTAAGGGGCTCGTTCTCAAGGACATTCAACCATATATGTTGCCATGGAACAGTGGTAAAGTGTGCATTAAGGTTAAGTGGTTGAGGGGCTCGTTCTCAAGGACATTCAACCATATGGGTTGCCATGGAACAGTGGTAAAGTGAGCAATAAGGTCAAGTGGTTAAGGGGCTCGTTTTTAAGGACATTCAACCATATATGTTGCTATGGAACAGTGGTAAAGTGAGCATTAAGGTCAAGTGGTTTAGTGGCTCGTTCTCAAGGACATTCAACCATAAATGTTGCCATAGAACAGTGGTAAAGTGAGCATTAAGGTCAAGTGGTTAAGGGGCTCGATCTCAAAGACATTCAACCATATATGTTGCCATGGAACAGTGGTAAAGTTAGCATTAAGGTCAAGTGGTTAAGGGGCTCGTTCTCAAGGACATTCAACCATATATGTTGCCATGGAACAGTGGTAAAGTGAGCAATAAGGTCAAGTGGTTAAGGGGCTCGTTCTCAAGAACATTCAACCATATATGTTGCCATGGAAAAGTAATGAAGTGAGCATTAAGGTCAAGTGGTTAAGGGGCTCATTCTCAAGTACATTCAACCATATATGTTGCCATGGAACAGTGGAAAAGTGAGCATTAAGGTCAAGTGGTTAAGGGGCTCGTTCTCAAGGACATTCAACCATATATGTTGCCATGGAACAGTGGTAAAGTGAGCATTAAGGTCAAGTGGTTAAGTGGCTCGTTCACAAGGACATTCAACCATATATGTTACCATGGAACAGTGGTAAAGTGAGCATTAAGGTCGAGTGGTTAAGGGGCTCGTTCTCAAGGACATTCAACCACATATGTTGCCATGGAACAGTGGTAAAAGGAGCATTAAGGTCAAGTGGTTAAGGGGCTAGTTCTCAAGGACATTCAACCATATATGTTGCCATTGAACAGTGGTTAAGTGAGCATTAAGGTCAAGTGGTTAAGGGGCTCGTTCTCAAGAACATTCAACCATATATGTTGCCATGGAACAGTGGTAAAGTGAGCATTAAGGTCAAGTGGTTAAGGGGCTCGTTCTCAAGGACATTCAACCATATATGTTGCCATGGAACAGTAGTAAAGTAAGCATTAAGGTCAAGTGGTTAAGGGGCTCGTTCTTAAGGACATTCAACAATATATGTTGCCATGGAACAGTGGTAAAGTGAGCATTAAGGTCAAGTGGTTAAGTGGCTCGTTCTCAAGGACATTCAACCATATATGTTGCCATGGAACAGTGGTAAAGTGAGCATTAAGGTCAAGTGGTTAAGGTGCTCGTTCTCAAGGACATTCAACCACATATGTTGCCATGGAACAGTGGTAAAGGGAGCATTAAGGTCAAGGCGTTAAGGGGCTCGTTCTCAAGGACATTCAACCATATATATTGCCATGGAACAGTGGTTAAGTGAGCATTAAGGTCAAATGGTTAAGAGGCTCGTTCTCAAGGACATTCGACCATATATGTTGCCATGGAACAGTGGTAAAGTGAGCATTAAGGTCAAGTGGTTAAGGGGCTCGTTCTCAAGGACATTCAACCATATATGTTGCCATGGAACAGTGGTAAAGTGAGCATTAAGGTCAAGTGGTTAAGGGGCTCGTTCTCAAGGACATTCAACCATATATATTGCCATGGAACAGTGGTAAAGTGAGCATTAAGTCCAAGTGGTTAAGGGGCTAGTTCTCAAGGACATTCAACCATATATGTTGCCATGGAACAGTGGTTAAGTGAGCATTAAGGTCAAGTGGTTAAGGGGCTCGTTCTCAAGAACATTCAACCATATATGTTGCAATGGAACAGTGGTAAAGTGAGCATTAAGGTCAAGTGGATAAGGGGCTCGTTCTCAAGGACATTCAACCATATATGTTGCAATGGAACAGTGGTAAAGAGAGCATTAAGGTCAAGTGGTTAAGGGGCTCGTTCTCAAGGACATTCAACCATATATGTTGCCATGGAACAGTGGTTAAGTGAGCATTAAGGTCAAGTGGTTAAGGGGCTCGTTCTCAAGAACATTCAACCATATATGTTGCAATGGAACAGTGGTAAAGTGAGCATTAAGGTCAAGTGGTTAAGGGGCTCGTTCTCAAGGACATTCAACCATATATGTTGCAATGGAACAGTGGTAAAGTGAGCATTAAGGTCAAGTGGTTAAGGGGCTCGTTCTCAAGGACATTCAACCATATATGTTGCCATGGAACAGTGGTAAAGTGAGCATTTAGGTCAAGTGGTTAGGGGGCTCATTCTCAAGGACATTCAACCATATATGTTGCCATGGTAAAATGGTTAAGTGAGTATTAAGGTCAAGTGGTTAAGGGGCTCGTTCTCAAGGACATTCAACCATATATGCTGCAATGGAACAGTAATGTAGTGAGCATAAAGGTCTAGTGGTTAAGGGGCTCCATCTCAAGGACATTCAACTATATATGTTTCCATGGAACAGTGGTAAAGTGATCATTAAGGTCAAGTGGTTAAGGGGATCGTTCTTAAGGACATTCAACCATATATGTTGCCATGTAACAGTGGTAAAGTGAGCATTAAGGTCAAGTGGTTAAGGGGCTCGTTCTCAAGGACATTCAACAATATATGTTGCCATGGAACAGTGGTAAAGTGAGCATTAAGGTCAAGTGGTTAAGGGGCTCGTTCTCAAGGACATTCAACCATATATGTTGCCATGGAACAGTGGTAAAGTGTGCATTAAGGTTAAGTGGTTGAGGGGCTCGTTCTCAAGGACATTCAACCATATGGGTTGCCATGGAACAGTGGTAAAGTGAGCAATAAGGTCAAGTGGTTAAGGGGCTCGTTTTTAAGGACATTCAACCATATATGTTGCTATGGAACAGTGGTAAAGTGAGCATTAAGGTCAAGTGGTTTAGTGGCTCGTTCTCAAGGACATTCAACCATAAATGTTGCCATGGAACAGTGGTAAAGTGAGCATTAAGGTCAAGTGTCTAAGGGGCTCGTTCTCAAGGACATTCAACCATACATGTTGCCATGGAACTGTGGTAAAGTGAGCATTAAGTTTAAGTGGTTAAGGGGCTCGTTCTCAAGGACATTCAACCACATATGTTGCAATGGAACAGTGGTAAAGTGAGCAATAAGGTCAAGTGGTTAGGGGGCTCATTCTCAAGGACGTTCAACCATATATGTTGCCATGGAACAGTGGTAAAATGAGCATTAAGGTCAAGTGGTTAAGTGGCTCGTTCTCAAGGACATTCAGCCATATATGTTGCCATGGAAAAGTGGTAAAGTGAGCATTTAGGTCAAGTGGTTAAGGGGCTTGTTCTCAAGGACATTCAACCATATATGTTGCCATGGTAAAGTGGTTAAGTGAGTATTAAGGTCAAGTGGTTAAGGGGCTCGTTCTCAAGGACATTCAACCATATATAATGCAATGGAACAGTAATGTAGTGAGCATAAAGGTCTAGTGGTTAAGGGGCTCGTTCTCAAGGACATTCAACCATATATGTTGCCATGTATCAGTGGTAAAGTGAGCATTAAGGTCAAGTGGTTAAGGGGCTCCATATCAAGGACATTCAACTATATATGTTTCCATGGAACAGTGGTAAAGTGATCATTAAGGTCAAGTGGTTAAGGGGATCGTTCTTAAGGACATTCAACCATATATGTTGCCATGTAACAGTGGTAAAGTGAGCATTAAGCTCAAGTGGTTAAGGGGCTCGTTCTCAAGGACATTCAACAATATATGTTGCCATGGAACAGTGGTAAAGTGATCATTAAGGTCAAGTGGTTAAGGGGCTCGTTCTCAAGGACATTCAACCATATATGTTGCCATGGAACAGTGGTAAAGTGAGCATTAAGGTTAAGTGAGTGAGGGGCTCGTTCTCAAGAACATTCAACCATATATGTTGCCATGGAACTGTGGTAAAGTGAGCAATAAGGTCAAGTGGTTAAGGGGCTCGTTTTTAAGGACATTCAACCATATATGTTGCCATGGAACAGTGGTAAAGTGAGCATTAAGGTCAAGTGATTTAGTGGCTCGTTCTCAAGGACATTCAACCATAAATGTTGCCATGGAACAGTGGTAAAGTGAGCATTAAGGTCAAGTGGTTAAGGGGCTCGTTCTCAAGGACATTCAACCATATAGGTTTCCATGGAACAACGGTAAAGTGAGCAATAAGGAAAAGTGGTTAAGGGGCTCCATCTCAAGGACATACAACCATATATGTTGCCATGGAAGAGTGGTAAAATTAGCATTAAGGTCAAGTGGTTAAGGGGCTCGTTCTCAAGGACATTCAACCATATATGTTGCAATGGAACAGTGGTAAAGAGAGCATTAAGGTCAAGTGGTTAAGGGGCTCGTTCTCAAGGACATTCAACCATATATGTTGCCATGGAACAGTGGTTAAGTGAGCATTAAGGTCAAGTGGTTAAGGGGCTCGTTCTCAAGAACATTCAACCATATATGTTGCAATGGAACAGTGGTAAAGTGAGCATTAAGGTCAAGTGGTTAAGGGGCTCGTTCTCAAGGACATTCAACCATATATGTTGCAATGGAACAGTGGTAAAGTGAGCATTAAGGTCAAGTGGTTAAGGGGCTCGTTCTCAAGGACATTCAACCATATATGTTGCCATGGAACAGTGGTAAAGTGAGCATTTAGGTCAAGTGGTTAGGGGGCTCATTCTCAAGGACATTCAACCATATATGTTGCCATGGTAAAATGGTTAAGTGAGTATTAAGGTCAAGTGGTTAAGGGGCTCGTTCTCAAGGACATTCAACCATATATGCTGCAATGGAACAGTAATGTAGTGAGCATAAAGGTCTAGTGGTTAAGGGGCTCCATCTCAAGGACATTCAACTATATATGTTTCCATGGAACAGTGGTAAAGTGATCATTAAGGTCAAGTGGTTAAGGGGATCGTTCTTAAGGACATTCAACCATATATGTTGCCATGTAACAGTGGTAAAGTGAGCATTAAGGTCAAGTGGTTAAGGGGCTCGTTCTCAAGGACATTCAACAATATATGTTGCCATGGAACAGTGGTAAAGTGAGCATTAAGGTCAAGTGGTTAAGGGGCTCGTTCTCAAGGACATTCAACCATATATGTTGCCATGGAACAGTGGTAAAGTGTGCATTAAGGTTAAGTGGTTGAGGGGCTCGTTCTCAAGGACATTCAACCATATGGGTTGCCATGGAACAGTGGTAAAGTGAGCAATAAGGTCAAGTGGTTAAGGGGCTCGTTTTTAAGGACATTCAACCATATATGTTGCTATGGAACAGTGGTAAAGTGAGCATTAAGGTCAAGTGGTTTAGTGGCTCGTTCTCAAGGACATTCAACCATAAATGTTGCCATGGAACAGTGGTAAAGTGAGCATTAAGGTCAAGTGTCTAAGGGGCTCGTTCTCAAGGACATTCAACCATACATGTTGCCATGGAACTGTGGTAAAGTGAGCATTAAGTTTAAGTGGTTAAGGGGCTCGTTCTCAAGGACATTCAACCACATATGTTGCAATGGAACAGTGGTAAAGTGAGCAATAAGGTCAAGTGGTTAGGGGGCTCATTCTCAAGGACGTTCAACCATATATGTTGCCATGGAACAGTGGTAAAATGAGCATTAAGGTCAAGTGGTTAAGTGGCTCGTTCTCAAGGACATTTAGCCATATATGTTGCCATGGAAAAGTGGTAAAGTGAGCATTTAGGTCAAGTGGTTAAGGGGCTTGTTCTCAAGGACATTCAACCATATATGTTGCCATGGTAAAGTGGTTAAGTGAGTATTAAGGTCAAGTGGTTAAGGGGCTCGTTCTCAAGGACATTCAACCATATATAATGCAATGGAACAGTAATGTAGTGAGCATAAAGGTCTAGTGGTTAAGGGGCTCGTTCTCAAGGACATTCAACCATATATGTTGCCATGTATCAGTGGTAAAGTGAGCATTAAGGTCAAGTGGTTAAGGGGCTCCATATCAAGGACATTAAACTATATATGTTTCCATGGAACAGTGGTAAAGTGATCATTAAGGTCAAGTGGTTAAGGGGATCGTTCTTAAGGACATTCAACCATATATGTTGCCATGTAACAGTGGTAAAGTGAGCATTAAGCTCAAGTGGTTAAGGGGCTCGTTCTCAAGGACATTCAACAATATATGTTGCCATGGAACAGTGGTAAAGTGATCATTAAGGTCAAGTGGTTAAGGGGATCGTTCTTAAGGACATTCAACCATATATGTTGCCATGTAACAGTGGTAAAGTGAGCATTAAGCTCAAGTGGTTAAGGGGCTCGTTCTCAAGGACATTCAACAATATATGTTGCCATGGAACAGTGGTAAAGTGATCATTAAGGTCAAGTGGTTAAGGGGCTCGTTCTCAAGGACATTCAACCATATATGTTGCCATGGAACAGTGGTAAAGTGAGCATTAAGGTTAAGTGAGTGAGGGGCTCGTTCTCAAGAACATTCAACCATATATGTTGCCATGGAACTGTGGTAAAGTGAGCAATAAGGTCAAGTGGTTAAGGGGCTCGTTTTTAAGGACATTCAACCATATATGTTGCCATGGAACAGTGGTAAAGTGAGCATTAAGGTCAAGTGATTTAGTGGCTCGTTCTCAAGGACATTCAACCATAAATGTTGCCATGGAACAGTGGTAAAGTGAGCATTAAGGTCAAGTGGTTAAGGGGCTCGATCTCAAGGACATTCAACCATATATGTTTCCATGGAACAACGGTAAAGTGAGCAATAAGGAAAAGTGGTTAAGGGGCTCCATCTCAAGGACATACAACCATATATGTTGCCATGGAAGAGTGGTAAAATTAGCATTAAGGTCAAGTGGTTAAGAGCTCGTTCTCAAGGACATTCAACCATATATGTTGCCATGGAACAGTGGTAAAGTGAGCATTAAGGTTAAGTGAGTGAGGGGCTCGTTCTCAAGAACATTCAACCATATATGTTGCCATGGAACTGTGGTAAAGTGAGCAATAAGGTCAAGTGGTTAAGGGGCTCGTTTTTAAGGACATTCAACCATATATGTTGCCATGGAACAGTGGTAAAGTGAGCATTAAGGTCAAGTGATTTAGTGGCTCGTTCTCAAGGACATTCAACCATAAATGTTGCCATGGAACAGTGGTAAAGTGAGCATTAAGGTCAAGTGGTTAAGGGGCTCGTTCTCAAGGACATTCAACCATATATGTTTCCATGGAACAACGGTAAAGTGAGCAATAAGGAAAAGTGGTTAAGGGGCTCCATCTCAAGGACATACAACCATATATGTTGCCATGGAAGAGTGGTAAAATTAGCATTAAGGTCAAGTGGTTAAGGGGCTCGTTCTCAAGGACATTCAACCATATATGTTGCCATGGAACAGAATTAAAGTGAGCATTAAGGTCAAGTGGTTAGGGGGCTCGTTCTCAAGGACATTCAACCCTATATATTGCCATGGAACAGTGGTAAAGTGAGCATTAAGGTCAAGTGGTTAGGGGGCTCATTCTCAAGGACATTCAACCATATATGTTGCCATGGAACAGTGGTAAAGTGAGCATTAAAGTCAAGTGGTTAAGGGGCTCGTTCTCAAGGACATTCAACCATATATGTTGCAATGGAACAGTAATGTAGTGAGCATAGAGGTCAAGTGGTTAAGGGGCTTGTTCTCAAGGACATTCAACCATATATGTTGCCATGGAACAGTGGTAAAGTGAGCATTAAGGTCAAGTGGTTAAGGGGCTCGTTCTCAAGGACATTCAACCATATATGTTGCCATGGAACAGTGGTAAAGTGAGCATTAAGGTCAAGTGGTTAAGGGGCTCGATCTCAAAGACATTCAACCATATATGTTGCCATGGAACAGTGGTAAAGTTAGCATTAAGGTCAAGTGGTTAAAGGGCTCGTTCTCAAGGACATTCAACCATATATGTTGCCATGGAACAGTGGTAAAGTGAGCAATAAGGTCAAGTGGTTAAGGGGCTCGTTCTCAAGAACATTCAACCATATATGTTGCCATGGAAAAGTAATGAAGTGAGCATTAAGGTCAAGTGGTTAAGGGGCTCATTCTCAAGTACATTCAACCATATATGTTGCCATGGAACAGTGGAAAAGTGAGCATTAAGGTCAAGTGGTTAAGGGGCTCGTTCTCAAGGACATTCAACCATATATGTTGCCATGGAACAGTGGTATAGTGAGCATTAAGGTCAAGTGGTTAAGTGGCTCGTTCACAAGGACATTCAACCATATATGTTACCATGGAACAGTGGTAAAGTGAGCATTAAGGTCGAGTGGTTAAGGGGCTCGTTCTCAAGGACATTCAACCATATGGGTTGCCATGGAACAGTGGTAAAGTGAGCAATAAGGTCAAGTGGTTAAGGGGCTCGTTTTTAAGGACATTCAACCATATATGTTGCTATGGAACAGTGGTAAAGTGAGCATTAAGGTCAAGTGGTTTAGTGGCTCGTTCTCAAGGACATTCAACCATAAATGTTGCCATGGAACAGTGGTAAAGTGAGCATTAAGGTCAAGTGTCTAAGGGGCTCGTTCTCAAGGACATTCAACCATACATGTTGCCATGGAACTGTGGTAAAGTGAGCATTAAGTTCAAGAGGTTAAGGGGCTCGTTCTCAAGGACATTCAACCACATATGTTGCCATGGAACAGTGGTAAAGTGAGCAATAAGGTCAAGTGGTTAGGGGGCTCATTCTCAAGGACGTTCAACCATATATGTTGCCATGGAACAGTGGTAAAATGAGCATTAAGGTCAAGTGGTTAAGGGGCTTGTTCTCAAGGACATTCAACCATATATGTTGCCATGGTAAAGTGGTTAAGTGAGTATTAAGGTCAAGTGGTTAAGGGGCTCGTTCTCAAGGACATTCAACCATATATAATGCAATGGAACAGTAATGTAGTGAGCATAAAGGTCTAGTGGTTAAGGGGCTCGTTCTCAAGGACATTCAACCATATATGTTGCCATGTATCAGTGGTAAAGTGAGCATTAAGGTCAAGTGGTTAAGGGGCTCCATCTCAAGGACATTCAACTATATATGTTTCCATGGAACAGTGGTAAAGTGATCATTAAGGTCAAGTGGTTAAGGGGATCGTTCTTAAGGACATTCAACCATATATGTTGCCATGTAACAGTGGTAAAGTGAGCATTAAGCTCAAGTGGTTAAGGGGCTCGTTCTCAAGGACATTCAACAATATATGTTGCCATGGAACAGTGGTAAAGTGATCATTAAGGTCAAGTGGTTAAGGGGCTCGTTCTCAAGGACATTCAACCATATATGTTGCCATGGAACAGTGGTAAAGTGAGCATTAAGGTTAAGTGAGTGAGGGGCTCGTTCTCAAGAACATTCAACCATATATGTTGCCATGGAACTGTGGTAAAGTGAGCAATAAGGTCAAGTGGTTAAGGGGCTCGTTTTTAAGGACATTCAACCATATATGTTGCCATGGAACAGTGGTAAAGTGAGCATTAAGGTCAAGTGATTTAGTGGCTCGTTCTCAAGGACATTCAACCATAAATGTTGCCATGGAACAGTGGTAAAGTGAGCATTAAGGTCAAGTGGTTAAGGGGCTCGTTCTCAAGGACATTCAACCATATATGTTTCCATGGAACAACGGTAAAGTGAGCAATAAGGTCAAGTGGTTAAGGGGCTCCATCTCAAGGACATACAACCATATATGTTGCCATGGAAGAGTGGTAAAATTAGCATTAAGGTCAAGTGGTTAAGGGGCTCGTTCTCAAAGACATTCAACCATATATGTTGCCATGGAACAGAATTAAAGTGAGCATTAAGGTCAAGTGGTTAGGGGGCTCGTTCTCAAGGACATTCAACCCTATATATTGCCATGGAACAGTGGTAAAGTGAGCATTAAGGTCAAGTGGTTAGGGGGCTCATTCTCAAGGACATTCAACCATATATGTTGCCATGGAACAGTGGTAAAGTGAGCATTAAAGTCAAGTGGTTAAGGGGCTCGTTCTCAAGGACATTCAACCATATATGTTGCAATGGAACAGTAATGTAGTGAGCATTGAGGTCAAGTGGTTAAGGGGCTTGTTCTCAAGGACATTCAACCATATATGTTGCCATGGAAAAGTGGTAAAGTGAGCATTAAGGTCAAGTGGTTAAGGGGCTCGTTCTCAAGGACATTCAACCATATATGTTGCCATGGAACAGTGGTAAAGTGAGCATTAAGGTCAAGTGGTTAAGGGGCTCGATCTCAAAGACATTCAACCATATATGTTGCCATGGAACAGTGGTAAAGTTAGCATTAAGGTCAAGTGGTTAAGGGGCTCGTTCTCAAGGACATTCAACCATATATGTTGCCATGGAACAGTGGTAAAGTGAGCAATAAGGTCAAGTGGTTAAGGGGCTCGTTCTCAAGAACATTCAACCATATATGTTGCCATGGAAAAGTAATGAAGTGAGCATTAAGGTCAAGTGGTTAAGGGGCTCATTCTCAAGTACATTCAACCATATATGTTGCCATGGAACAGTGGAAAAGTGAGCATTAAGGTCAAGTGGTTAAGGGGCTCGTTCTCAAGGACATTCAACCATATATGTTGCCATGGAACAGTGGTAAAGTGAGCATTAAGGTCAAGTGGTTAAGTGGCTCGTTCACAAGGACATTCAACCATATATGTTACCATGGAACAGTGGTAAAGTGAGCATTAAGGTCGAGTGGTTAAGGGGCTCGTTCTCAAGGACATTCAACCACATATGTTGCCATGGAACAGTGGTAAAAGGAGCATTAAGGTCAAGTGGTTAAGGGGCTAGTTCTCAAGGACATTCAACCATATATGTTGCCATGGAACAGTGGTTAAGTGAGCATTAAGGTCAAGTGGTTAAGGGGCTCGATCTCAAGAACATTCAACCATATATGTTGCCATGGAACAGTGGTAAAGTGAGCATTAAGGTCAAGTGGTTAAGGGTCTCGTTCTCAAGGACATTCAACCATATATGTTGCCATGGAACAGTAGTAAAGTAAGCATTAAGGTCAAGTGGTTAAGGGGCTCGTTCTTAAGGACATTCAACAATATATGTTGCCATGGAACAGTGGTAAAGTGAGCATTAAGGTCAAGTGGTTAAGGGGCTCGTTCTCAAGGACATTCAACCTTATATGTTGCTATGGAACAGTGGTAAAGTGAGCATTAAGGTCAAGTGTTTAAGGGGCTCTTTCTCAAATACATTCAACCATATATGTTACCATGGAACAGTGGTAAAGTGAGCATTAAGTCCAAGTGGTTAGGGGGCTCGTTCTCAAAGACATTCAACCATATATGTTGCCATGGAACAGTGGTAAAGTTAGCATTAAGGTCAAGTGGTTAAGGGGCTCGTTCTCAAGGACATTCAACCATATATGTTGCCATGGAACAGTGGTAAAGTGAGCATTAAGGTCAAGTGGTTAAGGGGCTCGTTCTCAAGGACATTCAACCATATATGTTGCCATGGAACAGTGGTAAAGTGAGCATTAAGGTCAAGTGGTTAAGGGGCTCGTTCTCAAGGACATTCAACCATATATATTGCCATGGAACAGTGGTAAAGTGAGCATTAAGTCCAAGTGGTTAAGGGGCTCGTTCTTAAGGACATTCAACCATATATGTTGCCATGGAAAAGTAATGAAATGAGCATTAAGGTCAAGTGGTTAAGGGGCTCGTTCTCAAGTACATTCAACCATATATGTTGCCATGGAACAGTGGAAAAGTGAGCATTAAGGTCAAGTGGTTAAGGGGCTCGTTCTCAAGGACATTCAACCATATATGTTGCCATGGAACAGTGGTAAAGTGAGCATTAAGGTCAAGTGGTTAAGTGGCTCGTTCTCAAGGACATTCAACCATATATGTTGCCATGGAACAGTGGTAAAGTGAGCATTAAGGTCAAGTGGTTAAGGTGCTCGTTCTCAAGGACATTCAACCACATATGTTGCCATGGAACAGTGGTAAAGGGAGCATTAAGGTCAAGGCGTTAAGGGGCTCGTTCTCAAGGACATTCAACCATATATATTGCCATGGAACAGTGGTTAAGTGAGCATTAAGGTCAAATGGTTAAGAGGCTCGTTCTCAAGGACATTCGACCATATATGTCCCAGTCCAGCTCAGACAGCCGAGCAGATAAGACGTCTCGTTTATCGCTCCGTGTACAACGCTTGATTCAACGTTACGTGCATTATTTTAGTGCGCGTTTTAGGTTATATTTTATTCATTAAATACACGACTTAACCATTTTTACTAAACCGTGTTAAACATGTCCGCCTGTGGCGTCTGTAATAAAGCCATTGATGATGGTAACGAGATGAAGTGTACTGGAGTGTGTGGCAAAGTGTTCCATGCTATCTGCATCAAGAACGACGGCGAAGGTGTAACAACGAGATCGACAAAAAAATGGAAGTGTAGTGAGTGTCGCCAACCCTTTACAAGTAGTGAGGTTTCTGTAAGTACTGCTCTTACCAAGGAGTTTTTGGTTCAAATGTTTGAGAACTTTAAAAAAGAAATGTTTGACGAGTTCAAAAAGGTAAAATCCGAAATGGGAGAAATGTCAGTTTCGATGCAGTTTCTGTCCGAAAAAGTAGATGCATCAAATACATTAATGAATGAAATCAAGATCGAATTCGATTCAATTAAGAAAGAAAATGCAGAACTTAGAGAAAAAAACGAGTCACTAAGTAAAATTGTGTGTGATCTGCGTGAACGTATGAGGAATATTGAGCAATACAGCAGAAAAAATAATTTAGAAATAAGCGGTGTTCCGACTACCCCGGGAGAAGACATCAAGCTCATTGTCAAGGATCTGGGAGCAGCGCTGGGCCTGGAGGTGGACTCGAGTCACATCGCGGCCGCCCATTCTTACAACAAAGATCGTCTTCCCTCTGTGGTGGTACAATTCTACGACCGTGATTTAAAGGATACCCTTCTTTCAAAGTACCGAGAGGCAAGGACCAAGAGCGCCCATCTAACTGCGGACAAGATCAACAAGGTATTTCCCCCGGGTAGGGTGTATGTCAACGATCACCTGTCCCCGGAAAACAAACAATTTCTGGCTAAGCTAAAATCGAAATGTAAAGACTTAGGCTATGTCTTTGTCTGGTGCCGGGACGGTAAATTTTTCATAAGGAAAGCTGCCGGTGAAAAAGTAAAGAGAGTGAGTACTTGGGATGATATTGACAAACTTAAGTAAAGTCGCACAACATCTGCTGAAAAGCTGAAATTAGTAGACTGGAGTATTTGTTTGTCAACGAATGATGTGAACAGTTGTTATGATTTGTTCCACTCAATTTTAACTAAAGCTATGAATAGTTGTAAAATAGTTAATAAGCACAATAAGTTAGCTAAAGCTAAGATGTTAAGTCCTTGGTTGAATTTACCATTACTTTCAAGAATTGAGAGGCGGAAAAAATTATTTATAATTTACAGAAAACGTCCCTATGACCGGGCTTTTTAAATCGTATTTTCATTCATTCTGTGATAAATTGAAGAACGATATCGACACAGCAAAAAATGTCTTCTTATCCAATAAGATAAAAAATTGCAATGGTGATTCCGCTCATTACTGGAAAGTTATAAATAGCTTAATAGGTTCAACATCAGGAAAGAGTATTGATAAGATTGAGTTAATCAATGGACAAGTTATTACCAGCCCCAAGCAGGTTGCCGATGCGATAAATTCTTATCTTATCTCTGTCCAAAGTCAATGCGTCCCGAGTCAAAGAGTCCTTCCGCTACTCCACCGCCCGCGTATGCACTATCAATTTCGCCCTCAATCTATGTTTGTAGAACCTTGTCGATACTAATGAAGTTGTGAGTACAATTAAAAATTTAAAAAACAAAAAATCTACAGGTTTTGACAACATTTCCGTTGATTTTGTGAAAAAAGTAGCTGTAATTATTGCCCCAGTTTTGGTGCATGTAATAAATTTGAGTTTTATGAATGGCATATTTCCTGACCAACTTAAGACAAGTACTGTTGTCCCTATATTTAAAAAGGCCCAATCTATAAAAATTGATAATATAAGACCAATTAGTCTATTATCGGTCTTCTCCAAAATTATCGAAAAAATTATGAGGAAAAGATTGATTAAATATCTAGACAATATAAATTTCTTTAGTCGTTTTCAGTTTGGTTTTAGACAAGGATTGGGAACGGAGGATGCTCTTTTATCAGTTACTGATAAGATTTATAGTAACTTCAATACTAACAAAAAAACTACTGGTTTATTTATCGATTTTAAAACTGCATTATCGATTTTAAAACTGCATTCGATCTAGTTGATCACAACATATTACTGTCTAAGTTGGAAGCTGCTGGAATTAGGGGGACTGCGCTATCCTGGTTTAAAAGTTTTCTTAGTAATAGAGTTCAAAAAGTTAAAATTGCAGATTATCTCAGTGAACCACTCACTGTGGAGGCGGGAGTGCCCCAGGGATCGGTGTTATCAGCGACTTTATTCCTTGTGTTTATAAACGACCTGCTTGAAATACCGTTCCATGGGAGTGCAAACGCTTTCGCGGATGACATAGCTTTTTTTTATTCTGAGAGGACCGTTAATGAGATTTGGGTAAAAATAAATGAAGACCTGGAAGTTCTAAATGTATGGTGTCATATTAATAAAATGAAAATCAATGTGAAAAAAACAAAATATGTAAATTTTAGTTTAATTAATACTTTTGAGTTTCCTGAAGATTTATTATTTCATGATTTGTATTGTTTAAAGATAGACTGCAAGTGTGAGGAAATTGGAAAAACCAAAGCGTTCAAGTATTTAGGCCTTACGTTGGATGAAAATTTAAATTGGCATGATCACATTGTAACTATACATAAAAAAATTAAATCATCGATTAGAATTTATTATTATCTCAAGAATTTTTGTGACCCTAGCCTTTTAAGAGTATTGTATTTCGCCCTGATTGATTCGAGGCTGCAGTATGGCATTCAGTGTTGGGGAGGTACTTTTAAGCATTATATTGAAAAACTTCGGGTATCCCAAAATCACATTATAAGGTTAATCCTTAACTGTCCCATGAGAGAGAGCTCATTTCCTTTATTCCGTCACTTAAGAATTCTACCAGTCCAACATTTATTTGTCTATAAAGTTCTGAAAATATTTTATATTAGAAGTGGTAATACAGGCACTGAAAATCTCTTATATCAAACTAGGAGGAATTCACAAAGGTATTTCAGATTACCAAAAGTCAATAAATCTGTCTTTAAACAATCGTATCAATACTCTGCTCCGAAATATTTTAACCAGTTACCACAATTCATAAAAGACTGCCCAAACTTAAGGAATTTTATTAAAGAATTAAAATCTTGGCTCTTTTCCAACAGCGATGTAAGTTTTCTAAATTTCAGTTTAGTCTAGATTATTATTGCTTCTTAATTAATTGTTTTAATAACTGATGAAACTGTTGTAATTTAATTTTAAGTGTTGTTACGAGTATTTTTGTAAACTTAATAGTGTTATTTGTTTTATTATAAAACTTTGTTACACACACTTTTATATTTTTGTATTACTGTGAATTTTGTTTTTAATTATTAACTTTTGTTACATAGTTAAGTTTAACTATAGTTTGTAGTACAGGCGCCACGGAGCGAGAGTGCTGAGTCAAGTGTTGCTGGACTCAAAAAAGTGCAAATTGAATTGACTATTAAATTGTAATAGTTGACCACAGGTACTGGATAAAGTGGTCAACTCATATTCCTAATTTGAAAATTGTTTTTTATTGTACGCTTTAAAAAAAGGAATAAATTCATTATTTCATTTCATTTCATTATTTCATATATGTTGCCATGGAACAGTGGTAAAGTGAGCATTAAGGTCAAGTGGTTAAGGGGCTCGTTCTCAAGGACATTCAACCATATATGTTGCCATGGGACAGTGGTAAAGTGAGCATAAAGCCAAGTGGTTAAGGTTCTCGTTCTCAAGGACATTCAACCATATATGTTGCCATGGAACAGTGGTAAAGTGAGCATTAAGGCCAAGTGGTTAAGGGGCTCGTTCTCAAGGACATTCAACCACATATGTTGCCATGGAACAGTGGTAAAGGGAGCATTAAGGTCAAGTGGTAAAGGGGCTCGTTTCTTAAGGACATTCAACCATATATCTTGCCATGGAACAGTGGTAAAGTGAGCATTAAAGTCAAGTGGTTAAGGGGCTCGTTCTCAAGGACATTCAACCATATATGTTGCCATGGAACAGTGGTAAAGTGAGCATTAAGGTCAAGTGGTTAAGGGGCTCGTTCTCAAGGACATTCAACCATATATTGCCATGGAACAGAGGTAAATTGAGCATTAAGGTCAAGTGCTTAGGGGGCTCATTCTCAAGGACATTCAACCATATATGTTGCCATGGAACAGTGGTAAAGTGAGCATAAGGTCAAGTGGTTAAGGGGCTCGTTCTTAAGGACATTCAACCATATATGTAGCCATGGAACAGTGGTAAAGTGAGCATTAAGGTCAAGTGGTTAAGGGGCTCGTTTTCAAGGACATTCAACCATATATGTTGCCATGGAAAAGTGGTAAAGTGAGCATTAAGGTCAAGTGGTTAAGGGGCTCGTTCTCAAGGACATTTAACCATGTATGTTGCCATGGAACAGTGGTAAAGTGAGCATTAAGGTCAAGTGGTTAAGGGGCTCGTTCTCAAGGACATTCAACCACATATGTTGCCATGGAACAGTGGTAAAGTGAGCAAAAAGGTCAAGTGGTTAAGGGGCTCATTCTCAAGGACGTTCAACCATATATGTTGCCATGGAACAGTGGTAAAGTGAGCATTAAGGTCAAGTGGTTAAGTGGCTCGTTCTCAAGGACATTCAGCCATATATGTTGCCATGGAAAAGTGGTAAAGTGAGCATTAAGGTCAAGTGGTTAAGGGGCTCGTTCAAAACGACATTCAACTATATATGTTGCCATTGGACAATGGTAAAGGGAGCATTAAGGTCAAGTGGTTAAGGGGCTCGTTCTCAAGGACATTCAACCATATATGTTGCCATGGAACAGTGGTAAAGTGAGCATTAAGGTCAAGTGGTTAAGGGGCTCTTTCTCAAGGACATTCAACCATATATGTTTCCATGAAACAAAGGTAAAGTGAGCATTAAGGTCAAGTGGTTAGGGGGCTCGTTCTCAAGGACATTCAACCCTATATGTTGCCATGGAACAGTGGTAAAGTGAGCATTTGGGTCAAGTGGTTAGGGGGCTCATTCTCAAGGACATTCAACCATATATGTTGCCATGGTACAGTGGTTAAGTGAGTATTAAGGTCAAGTGGTTAAGGGGCTCTTTCTCAAGGACATTCAACCATATATGCTGCAGTGGAACAGTGGTAAAGTGAGCATTAAGGTCAAGTGGTTAAGGTGCTCGTTCTCAAGGACATTCAACCACATATGTTGCCATGGAACAGTGGTAAAGGGAGCATTAAGGTCAAGGCGTTAAGGGGCTCGTTCTCAAGGACATTCAACCATATATATTGCCATGGAACAGTGGTTAAGTGAGCATTAAGGTCAAGTGGTTAAGGGGATCGTTCTCAAGGACATTCGACCATATATGTTGCCATGGAACAGTGGTAAAGTGAGCATTAAGGTCAAGTGGTTAAGGGGCTCGTTCTCAAGGACATTCAACCATATATGTTGCCATGGAACAGTGGTAAAGTGAGCATAAAGTCAAGTGGTTAAGGTTCTCGTTCTCAAGGACATTCAACCATATATGTTGCCATGGAACAGTGGTAAAGTGAGCATTAAGGCCAAGTGGTTAAGGGGCTCGTTCTCAAGGACATTCAACCACATATGTTGCCATGGAACAGTGGTAAAGGGAGCATTAAGGTCAAGTGGTAAAGGGGCTCGTTTCTTAAGGACATTCAACCATATATCTTGCCATGGAACAGTGGTAAAGTGAGCATTAAAGTCGAGTGGTTAAGGGCTCGTTCTCAAGGACATTCAACCATATATGTTGCCATGGAACAGTGGTAAAGTGAGCATTAAGGTCAAGTGTTAAGGGGCTCGTTCTCAAGGACATTCAACCATATATTGCCATGGAACAGAGGTAAATTGAGCATTAAGGTCAAGTGCTTAGGGGGCTCATTCTCAAGGACATTCAACCATATATGTTGCCATGGAACAGTGGTAAAGTGAGCATAAGGTCAAGTGGTTAAGGGGGCTCGTTCTTAAGGACATTCAACCATATATGTTGCCATGGAACAGTGGTAAAGTGAGCATTAAGGTCAAGTGGTTAAGGGGCTCGTTCTCAAGGACATTCAACCATATATGTTGCATGGAACAGTGGTAAAGTGAGCATTAAGGTCAAGTGGTTAAGGGGCTCGTTCTCAAGGACATTTAACCATGTATGTTGCCATGGAACAGTGGTAAAGTGAGCATTAAGGTCAAGTGGTTTAGGGGCTCGTTCTCAAGGACATTCAACCACATATGTTGCCATGGAACAGTGGTAAAGTGAGCAAAAAGGTCAAGTGGTTAAGGGGCTCATTCTCAAGGGACGTTCAACCATATATGTTGCCATGGAACAGTGGTAAAGTGAGCATTAAGGTCAAGTGGTTAAGTGGCTCGTTCTCAAGGACATTCAGCCATATATGTTGCCATGGAAAAGTGGTAAAGTGAGCATTAAGGTCAAGTGGTTAAGGGGCTCGTTCAAAACGACATTCAACTATATATGTTGCCATTGGACAATGGTAAAGGGAGCATTAAGGTCAAGTGGTTAAGGGGCTCGTTCTCAAGGACATTCAACCATATATGTTGCCATGGAACAGTGGTAAAGTGAGCATTAAGGTCAAGTGGTTAAGGGGCTCTTTTTCAAGGACATTCAACCATATATGTTTCCATGAAACAAAGGTAAAGTGAGCATTAAGGTCAAGTGGTTAGGGGGCTCGTTCTCAAGGACATTCAACCCTATATGTTGCCATGGAACAGTGGTAAAGTGAGCATTTGGGTCAAGTGGTTAGGGGGCTCATTCTCAAGGACATTCAACCATATATGTTGCCATGGTACAGTGGTTAAGTGAGTATTAAGGTCAAGTGGTTAAGGGGCTCTTTCTCAAGGACATTCAACCATATATGCTGCAATGGAACAGTAATGTAGTGAGCATAAAGGTCAAGTGGTTAAGGGGATCGTTCTTAAGGACATTCAACCATATATGTTGCCATGTAACAGTGGTAAAGTGAGCATTAAGTTTAAGTGGTTAAGGGGCTCGTTCTCAAGGACATTCAACAATATATGTTGCCATGGAACAGTGGTAAAGTGAGCATTAAGGTCAAGTGTTTAAGGGGCTCTTCTCAATACATTCAACCATATATGTTACCATGGAACAGTGGTAAAGTGAGCATTAAGGTCAAGTGGTTAGGGGGCTCGTTCTCAAAGACATTCAACCATATATGTTGCCATGGAACAGTGGTAAAGTTAGCATTAAGGTCAAGTGGTTAAGGGGTTCGTTCTCAAGGACATTCAACCATATATGTTTAATGGAACAGTCGTAAAGTGAGCAATAAGGTCAAGTGGTTAAGGGGCTCGTTCTCAAGGACATTCAACCACATATGTTGCCATGGAACAGTGGTAAAGGGAGCATTAAGGTCAAGTGGTAAAGGGGCTCGTTCTCAAGGACATTCAACCATATATATTGCCATGGAACAGTGGTAAAGTGAGCATTAAGTCCAAGTGGTTAGGGGGCTCGTTCTCAAAGACATTCAACCATATATGTTGCCATGGAACAGTGGTAAAGTTAGCAATTAAGGTCAAGTGGCTAAGGGGTTCGTTCTCAAGGACATTCAACCATATATGTTTAATGGAACAGTGGTAAAGTGAGCAATAAGGTCAAGTGGTTAATGGGCTCTTTCTCAAGGACATTCAACCATATATGTTGCCATGGAACAGTGGTAAAGTGAGCATTAAGGTCAAGTGGTTAAGGGGCTCGTTCTCAAGGACATTCAACCATATATATTGCCATGGAACAGTGGTAAAGTGAGCATTAAGTCCAAGTGGTTAAGGGGCTCGTTCTTAAGGACATTCAACCATATATGTTGCCATGGAAAAGTAATGAAATGAGCATTAAGGTCAAGTGGTTAAGGGGCTCGTTCTCAAGTACATTCAACCATATATGTTGCCATGGAACAGTGGAAAAGTGAGCATTAAGGTCAAGTGGTTAAGGGGCTCGTTCTCAAGGACATTCAACCATATATGTTGCCATGGAACAGTGGTAAAGTGAGCATTAAGGTCAAGTGGTTAAGTGGCTCGTTCTCAAGGACATTCAACCATATATGTTGCCATGGAACAGTGGTAAATTGAGCATTAAGGTCAAGTGGTTAAGGTGCTCGTTCTCAAGGACATTCAACCACATATGTTGCCATGGAACAGTGGTAAAGGGAGCATTAAGGTCAAGGCGTTAAGGGGCTCGTTCTCAAGGACATTCAACCATATATGTTGCCATGGAACAGTGGTTAAGTGAGCATTAACGTCAAATGGTTAAGAGGCTCGTTCTCAAGGACATTCGACCATATATGTTGCCATGGAACAGTGGTAAAGTGAGCAATTAAGGTCAAGTGGTTAAGGGCTCGTTCTCAAGGACATTCAACCATATATGTTGCCATGGAACAGTGGTAAAGTGAGCATAAAGTCAAGTGGTTAAGGTTCTCGTTCTCAAGGACATTCAACCATATATGTTGCCATGGAACAGTGGTAAAGTGAGCATTAAGGCCAAGTGGTTAAGGGGCTCGTTCTCAAGGACATTCAACCACATATGTTGCCATGGAACAGTGGTAAAGGGAGCATTAAGGTCAAGTGGTAAAGGGGCTCGTTTCTTAAGGACATTCAACCATATATCTTGCCATAAAACAGTGGTTAAGTGAGCATTAAAGTCAAGTGGTTAAGGGGCTCGTTCTCAAGGACATTCAACCATATATGTTGCCATGGAACAGTGGTAAAGTGAGCATTAAGGTCAAGTGGTTAAGGGGCTCGTTCTCAAGGACATTCAACCATATATTGCCATGGAACAGAGGTAAATTGAGCATTAAGGTCAAGTGCTTAGGGGGCTCATTCTCAAGGATATTCAACCATATATGTTGCCATGGAACAGTGGTAAAGTGAGCATAAGGTCAAGTGGTTAAGGGGCTCGTTCTTAAGGACATTCAACCATATATGTTGCCATGGAACAGTGGTAAAGTGAGCATTAAGGTCAAGTGGTTAAGGGGCTCGTTCTCAAGGACATTCAACCATATATGTTGCCATGGAACAGTGGTAAAGTGAGCATTAAGGTCAAGTGGTAAGGGGCTCGTTCTCAAGGACATTTAACCATGTATGTTGCCATGGAACAGTGGTAAAGTGAGCATTAAGGTCAAGTGGTTAAGGGGCTCGTTCTCAAGGACATTCAACCACATATGTTGCCATGGAACAGTGGTAAAGTGAGCAAAAGGTCAAGTGGTTAAGGGGGCTCATTCTCAAGGACGTTCAACCATATATGTTGCCATGGAACAGTGGTAAAGTGAGCATTAAGGTCAAGTGGTTAAGTGGCTCGTTCTCAAGGACATTCAGCCATATATGTTGCCATGGAAAAGTGGTAAAGTGAGCATTAAGGTCAAGTGGTTAAGGGGCTCGTTCAAAACGACATTCAACTATATATGTTGCCATTGGACAATGGTAAAGGGAGCATTAAGGTCAAGTGGTTAAGGGGCTCGTTCTCAAAGACATTCAACCATATATGTTGCCATGGAACAGTGGTAAAGTGAGCATTAAGGTCAAGTGGTTAAGGGGCTCTTTCTCAAGGACATTCAACCATATATGTTTCCATGAAACAAAGGTAAAGTGAGCATTAAGGTCAAGTGGTTAGGGGGCTCGTTCTCAAGGACATTCAACCCTATATGTTGCCATGGAACAGTGGTAAAGTGAGCATTTGGGTCAAGTGGTTAGGGGGCTCATTCTCAAGGACATTCAACCATATATGTTGCCATGGTACAGTGGTTAAGTGAGTATTAAGGTCAAGTGGTTAAGGGGCTCTTTCTCAAGGACATTCAACCATATATGCTGCAATGGAACAGTAATGTAGTGAGCATAAAGGTCAAGTGGTTAAGGGGATCGTTCTTAAGGACATTCAACCATATATGTTGCCATGTAACAGTGGTAAAGTGAGCATTAAGTTTAAGTGGTTAAGGGGCTCGTTCTAAAGGACATTCAACAATATATGTTGCCATGGAACAATGGTAAAGTGAGCATTAAGGTCAAGTGTCTAAGGGGCTCGTTCTCAAAGACATTCAACCTTATATGTTGCTATGGAACAGTGGTAAAGTGAGCATTAAGGTCAAGTGTTTAAGGGGCTCTTTCTCAAATACATTCAACCATATATGTTACCATGGAACAGTGGTAAAGTGAGCATTAAGGTCAAGTGGTTAGGGGGCTCGTTCTCAAAGACATTCAACCATATATGTTGCCATGGAACAGTGGTAAAGTTAGCATTAAGGTCAAGTGGTTAAGGGGTTCGTTCTCAAGGACATTCAACCATATATGTTTAATGGAACAGTCGTAAAGTGAGCAATAAGGTCAAGTGGTTAAGGGGCTAGTTCTCAAGGACATTCAACCATATATGTTGCCATGGAACAGTGGTAAAGTGAGCATTAAGGTCAAGTGGTTAAGTGGCTCGTTCTCAAGGACATTCAGCTATAAATGTTGCCATGGAAAAGTGGTAAAGTGAGCATTAAGGTCAAGTGGTTAAGGGGCTCGTTCAAAACGACATTCAACCATATATGTTGCCATTGACAATGGTAAAGGGAGCATTAAGGTCAAGTGGTTAAGGGGCTCGTTCTCAAGGACATTCAACCATATATGTTGCCATGGAACAGTGGTAAAGTGAGCATTAAGGTCAAGTGGTTAAGGGGCTCTTTCTCAAGGACATTCAACCATATATGTTTCCATGAAACAAAGGTAAAGTGAGCATTAAGGTCAAGTGGTTAGGGGGCTCGTTCTCAAGGACATTCAACCCTATATGTTGCCATGGAACAGTGGTAAAGTGAGCATTAAGGTCAAGTGGTTAGGGGCTCATTCTCAAGGACATTCAACCATATATATTGCCATGGAACAGTGGTAAAGTGAGCATTAAGTCCAAGTGGTTAAGGGGCTCGTTCTCAAGTACATTCAACCATATATGTTGCCATGGAACAGTGGAAAAGTGAGCATTAAGGTCAAGTGGTTAAGGGGCTCGTTCTCAAGGACATTCAACCATATATGTTGCCATGGAACAGTGGTAAAGTGAGCATTAAGGTCAAGTGGTTAAGTGGCTCGTTCTCAAGGACATTCAACCATATATGTTGCCATGGAACAGTGGTAAATTGAGCATTAAGGTCAAGTGGTTAAGGTGCTCGTTCTCAAGGACATTCAAACCACATATGTTGCCATGGAACAGTGGTAAAGGGAGCATTAAGGTCAAGGCGTTAAGGGGCTCGTTCTCAAGGACATTCAACCATATATGTTGCCATGGAACAGTGGTTAAGTGAGCATTAACGTCAAATGGTTAAGAGGCTCGTTCTCAAGGACATTCGACCATATATGTTGCCATGGAACAGTGGTAAAGTGAGCATTAAGGTCAAGTGGTTAAGGGGCTCGTTCTCAAGGACATTCAACCATATATGTTGCCATGGAACAGTGGTAAAGTGAGCATAAAGTCAAGTGGTTAAGGTTCTCGTTCTCAAGGACATTCAACCATATATGTTGCCATGGAACAGTGGTAAAGTGAGCATTAAGGCCAAGTGGTTAAGGGGCTCGTTCTCAAGGACATTCAACCACATATGTTGCCATGGAACAGTGGTAAAGGGAGCATTAAGGTCAAGTGGTAAAGGGGCTCGTTTCTTAAGGACATTCAACCATATATCTTGCCATAAAACAGTGGTTAAGTGAGCATTAAAGTCAAGTGGTTAAGGGGCTCGTTCTCAAGGACATTCAACCATATATGTTGCCATGGAACAGTGGTAAAGTGAGCATTAAGGTCAAGTGGTTAAGGGGCTCGTTCTCAAGGACATTCAACCATATATTGCCATGGAACAGAGGTAAATTGAGCATTAAGGTCAAGTGCTTAGGGGGCTCATTCTCAAGGACATTCAACCATATATGTTGCCATGGAACAGTGGTAAAGTGAGCATAAGGTCAAGTGGTTAAGGGGCTCGTTCTTAAGGACATTCAACCATATATGTTGCCATGGAACAGTGATAAAGTGAGCATTAAGGTCAAGTGGTTAAGGGGCTCGTTCTCAAGGACATTCAACCATATATGTTGCCATGGAACAGTGGTAAAGTGAGCATTAAGGTCAAGTGGTTAAGGGGCTCGTTCTCAAGGACATTTAACCATGTATGTTGCCATGGAACAGTGGTAAAGTGAGCATTAAGGTCAAGTGGTTAAGGGGCTCGTTCTCAAGGACATTCAACCACATATGTTGCCATGGAACAGTGGTAAAGTGAGCAAAAAGGTCAAGTGGTTAAGGGGCTCATTCTCAAGGACGTTCAACCATATATGTTGCCATGGAACAGTGGTAAAGTGAGCATTAAGGTCAAGTGGTTAAGTGGCTCGTTCTCAAGGACATTCAGCCATATATGTTGCCATGGAAAAGTGGTAAAGTGAGCATTA
Source organism: Neoaliturus tenellus (assembly GCA_030545055.2). Classification (NCBI taxonomy): domain Eukaryota; kingdom Metazoa; phylum Arthropoda; class Insecta; order Hemiptera; family Cicadellidae; genus Neoaliturus; species Neoaliturus tenellus. Next base: position 267,388 of record CM061531.1, read on the forward strand.
AGGTCAAGTGGTTAAGGGGCTCGTTCAAAACGACATTCAACTATATATGTTGCCATTGGACAATGGTAAAGGGAGCATTAAGGTCAAGTGGTTAAGGGGCTCGTTCTCAAGGACATTCAACCATATATGTTGCCATGGAACAGTGGTAAAGTGAGCATTAAGGTCAAGTGGTTAAGGGGCTCTTTCTCAAGGACATTCAACCATATATGTTTCCATGAAACAAAGGTAAAGTGAGCATTAAGGTCAAGTGGTTAGGGGGCTCGTTCTCAAGGACATTCAACGCTATATGTTGCCATGGAACAGTGGTAAAGTGAGCATTTGGGTCAAGTGGTTAGGGGGCTCATTCTCAAGGACATTCAACCATATATGTTGCCATGGTACAGTGGTTAAGTGAGTATTAAGGTCAAGTGGTTAAGGGGCTCTTTCTCAAGGACATTCAACCATATATGCTGCAATGGAACAGTAATGTAGTGAGCATAAAGGTCAAGTGGTTAAGGGGATCGTTCTTAAGGACATTCAACCATATATGTTGCCATGTAACAGTGGTAAAGTGAGCATTAAGTTTAAGTGGTTAAGGGGCTCGTTCTAAAGGACATTCAACAATATATGTTGCCATGGAACAATGGTAAAGTGAGCATTAAGGTCAAGTGTCTAAGGGGCTCGTTCTCAAAGACATTCAACCTTATATGTTGCTATGGAACAGTGGTAAAGTGAGCATTAAGGTCAAGTGTTTAAGGGGCTCTTTCTCAAATACATTCAACCATATATGTTACCATGGAACAGTGGTAAAGTGAGCATTAAGGTCAAGTGGTTAGGGGGCTCGTTCTCAAAGACATTCAACCATATATGTTGCCATGGAACAGTGGTAAAGTTAGCATTAAGGTCAAGTGGTTAAGGGGTTCGTTCTCAAGGACATTCAACCATATATGTTTAATGGAACAGTCGTAAAGTGAGCAATAAGGTCAAGTGGTTAACGGGCTAGTTCTCAAGGACATTCAACCATATATGTTGCCATGGAACAGTGGTAAAGTGAGCATTAAGGTCAAGTGGTTAAGTGGCTCGTTCTCAAGGACATTCAGCTATAAATGTTGCCATGGAAAAGTGGTAAAGTGAGCATTAAGGTCAAGTGGTTAAGGGGCTCGTTCAAAATGACATTCAACCATATATGTTGCCATTGGACAATGGTAAAGGGAGCATTAAGGTCAAGTGGTTAAGGGGCTCGTTCTCAAGGACATTCAACCATATATGTTGCCATGGAACAGTGGTAAAGTGAGCATTAAGGTCAAGTGGTTAAGGGGCTCTTTCTCAAGGACATTCAACCATATATGTTTCCATGAAACAAAGGTAAAGTGAGCATTAAGGTCAAGTGGTTAGGGGGCTCGTTCTCAAGGACATTCAACCCTATATGTTGCCATGGAACAGTGGTAAAGTGAGCATTAAGGTCAAGTGGTTAGGGGGCTCATTCTCAAGGACATTCAACCATATATGTTGCCATGGTACAGTGGTTAAGTGAGTATTAAGGTCAAGTGAATAAGGGGCTCTTTCTCAAGGACATTCAACCATATATGCTGCAATGGAACAGTAATGTAGTGAGCATAAAGGTCAAGTGGTTAAGGGGATCGTTCTTAAGGACATTCAACCATATATGTTGCCATGTAACAGTGGTAAAGTGAGCATTAAGGTCAAGTGGTTAAGGGGCTCGTTCTCAAGGACATTCAACAATATATGTTGCCATGGAACAGTGGTAAAGTGAGCATTAAGGTCAAGTGGTTAAGGGGCTCGTTCTCAAGGACATTCAACCTTATATGTTGCTATGGAACAGTGGTAAAGTGAGCATTAAGGTCAAGTGTTTAAGGGGCTCTTTCTCAAATACATTCAACCATATATGTTACCATGGAACAGTGGTAAAGTGAGCATTAAGGTCAAGTGGTTAGGGGGCTCGTTCTCAAAGACATTCAACCATATATATTGCCATGAAACAGTGGTAAAGTGAGCATTAAGTCCAAGTGGTTAAGGGGTTCGTTCTCAAGGACATTCAACCATATATGTTTAATGGAACAGTGGTAAAGTGAGCAATAAGGTCAAGTGGTTAAGGGGCTCGTTCTCAAGGACATTCAACCATATATGTTGCCATGGAACAGTGGTAAAGTGAGCATTAAGGTCAAGTGGTTAAGTGGCTCGTTCTCAAGGACATTCAGCCATATATGTTGCCATGGAAAAGTGGTAAAGTGAGCATTAAGGTCAAGTGGTTAAGGGGCTCGTTCAAAACGACATTCAACTATATATGTTGCCATTGGACAATGGTAAAGGGAGCATTAAGGTCAAGTGGTTAAGGGGCTCGTTCTCAAAGACATTCAACCATATATGTTGCCATGGAACAGTGGTAAAGTGAGCATTAAGGTCAAGTGGTTAAGGGGCTCTTTCTCAAGGACATTCAACCATATATGTTTCCATGAAACAAAGGTAAAGTGAGCATTAAGGTCAAGTGGTTAGGGGGCTCGTTCTCAAGGACATTCAACCCTATATGTTGCCATGGAACAGTGGTAAAGTGAGCATTTGGGTCAAGTGGTTAGGGGGCTCATTCTCAAGGACATTCAACCATATATGTTGCCATGGTACAGTGGTTAAGTGAGTATTAAGGTCAAGTGGTTAAGGGGCTCTTTCTCAAGGACATTCAACCATATATGCTGCAATGGAACAGTAATGTAGTGAGCATAAAGGTCAAGTGGTTAAGGGGATCGTTCTTAAGGACATTCAACCATATATGTTGCCATGTAACAGTGGTAAAGTGAGCATTAAGTTTAAGTGGTTAAGGGGCTCGTTCTCAAGGACATTCAACAATATATGTTGCCATGGAACAATGGTAAAGTGAGCATTAAGGTCAAGTGTCTAAGGGGCTCGTTCTCAAAGACATTCAACCTTATATGTTGCTATGGAACAGTGGTAAAGTGAGCATTAAGGTCAAGTGTTTAAGGGGCTCTTTCTCAAATACATTCAACCATATATGTTACCATGGAACAGTGGTAAAGTGAGCATTAAGGTCAAGTGGTTAGGGGGCTCGTTCTCAAAGACATTCAACCATATATGTTGCCATGGAACAGTGGTAAAGTTAGCATTAAGGTCAAGTGGTTAAGGGGTTCGTTCTCAAGGACATTCAACCATATATGTTTAATGGAACAGTCGTAAAGTGAGCAATAAGGTCAAGTGGTTAAGGGGCTAGTTCTCAAGGACATTCAACCATATATGTTGCCATGGAACAGTGTTAAAGTGAGCATTAAGGTCAAGTGGTTAAGTGGCTCGTTCTCAAGGACATTCAACCATATATGTTGCCATGTAACAGTGGTAAAGTGAGCATTAAGGTCAAGTGGTTAAGGGGCTCGTTCTCAAGGACATTCAACAATATATGTTGCCATGGAACAGTGGTAAAGTGAGCATTAAGGTCAAGTGGTTAAGGGGCTCGTTCTCAAGGACATTCAACCTTATATGTTGCTATGGAACAGTGGTAAAGTGAGCATTAAGGTCAAGTGTTTAAGGGGCTCTTTCTCAAATACATTCAACCATATATGTTACCATGGAACAGTGGTAAAGTGAGCATTAAGGTCAAGTGGTTAGGGGGCTCGTTCTCAAAGACATTCAACCATATATATTGCCATGAAACAGTGGTAAAGTGAGCATTAAGTCCAAGTGGTTAAGGGGTTCGTTCTCAAGGACATTCAACCATATATGTTTAATGGAACAGTGGTAAAGTGAGCATTAAGGTCAAGTGGTTAAGGGGCTCGTTCTCAAGGACATTCAACCATATATATTGCCATGGAACAGTGGTTAAGTGAGCATTAAGTCCAAGTGGTTAAGGGGCTAGTTCTCAAGGACATTCAACCATATATGTTGCCATGGAACAGTGGTTAACTGAGCATTAAGGTCAAGTGGATAAGGGGCTCGTTCTCAAGAACATTCAACCATATATGCTGCAATGAAACAGTAATGTAGTGAGCATAAAGGTCAAGTGGTTAAGGGGCTCGTTCTCAAGGACATTCAACAATATATGTTGCCATGGAACAGTAGTAAAGTGAGCATTAAGGTCAAGTGGTTAAAGGGCTCGTTCTCAAGGACATTCAACCTTATATGTTGCTATGGAACAGTGGTAAAGTGAGCATTAAGGTCAAGTGTTTAAGGGGCTCTTTCTCAAATACATTCAACCATATATGTTACCATGGAACAGTTGTAAAGTGAGCATTAAGGTCAAGTGGTTAGGGGGCTCGTTCTCAAAGACATTCAACCATATATGTTGCCATGGAACAGTGGTAAAGTTAGCATTAAGGTCAAGTGGTTAAGGGGTTCGTTCTCAAGGACATTCAACCATATATGTTTAATGGAACAGTGGTAAAGTGAGCAATAAGGTCAAGTGGTTAAGGGGCTCGTTCTCAAGGACATTAAACCATATATGTTGCCATGGAACAGTGGTAAAGTGAGCATTAAGGTCAAGTGGTTAAGGGGCTCGTTCTCAAGGACATTCAACCATATATATTGCCATGGAACAGTGGTAAAGTGAGCATTAAGTCCAAGTGGTTAAGGGGCTAGTTCTCAAGGACATTCAACCATATATGTTGCCATGGAACAGTGGTTAAGTGAGCATTAAGGTCAAGTGGTTAAGGGGCTCATTCTCAAGAACATTCAAAAATATATGTTGCAATGGAACAGTGGTAAAGTGAGCATTAAGGTCAAGTGGTTAAGGGGCTCGTTCTCAAGGACATTCAACCATATATGTTGCAATGGAACAGTGGTAAAGTGAGCATTAAGGTCAAGTGGTTAAGGGGCTCGTTCTCAAGGACATTCAACAATATATGTTGCCATGGAACAGTGGTAAAGTGAGCATTAAGGTCAAGTGGTTAAGGGGCTCGTTCTCAAGGACATTCAACCTTATATGTTGCTATGGAACAGTGGTAAAGTGAGCATTAAGGTCAAGTGTTTAAGGGGCTCTTTCTCAAATACATTCAACCATATATGTTTCCATGAAACAAAGTTAAAGTGAGCATTAAGGTCAAGTGGTTAGGGGGCTCGTTCTCAAGGACATTCAACCCTATATGTTGCCATGGAACAGTGGTAAAGTGAGCATTTAGTTCAAGTGGTTAGGGGGCTCATTCTCAAGGACATTCAACCATATATGTTGCCATGGTACAGTGGTTAAGTGAGTATTAAGGTCAAGTGGTTAAGGGGCTCTTTCTCAAGGACATTCAACCATATATGTTTCCATGAAACAAAGGTAAAGTGAGCATTAAGGTCAAGTGGTAAGGGGGCTCGTTCTCAAGGACATTCAACCCTATATGTTGCCATGGAACAGTGGTAAAGTGAGTATTTAGGTCAAGTGGTAAGGGGGCTCATTCTCAAGGACATTCAACCATATATGTTGCCATGGTACAGTGGTTAAGTGAGTATTAAGGTCAAGTGGTTAAGGGGCTCTTTCTCAAGGACATTCAACCATATATGCTGCAATGGAACAGTAATGTAGTGAGCATAAAGGTCAAGTGGTTAAGGGGCTCGTTCTCAAGGACATTCAACAATATATGTTGCCATGGAACAGTGGTAAAGTGAGCATTAAGGTCAAGTGGTTAAGGGGCTCGTTCTCAAGGACATTCAACCTTATATGTTGCTATGGAACAGTGGTAAAGTGAGCATTAGGGTCAAGTGTTTAAGGGGCTCTTTCTCAAATACATTCAACCATATATGTTACCATGGAACAGTGGTAAAGTGAGCATTAAGGTCAAGTGGTTAGGGGGCTCGTTCTCAAAGACATTCAACCATATATGTTGCCATGGAACAGTGGTAAAGTTAGCATTAAGGTCAAGTGGTTAAGGGGTTCGTTCTCAAGGACATTCAACCATATATGTTTAATGGAACAGTGGTAAAGTGAGCAATAAGGTCAAGTGGTTAAGGGGCTCGTTCTCAAGGACATTCAACCATATATGTTGCCATGGAACAGTGGTAAAGTGAGCATTAAGGTCAAGTGGTTAAGGGGCTCGTTCTCAAGGACATTCAACCATATATATTGCCATGGAACAGTGGTAAAGTGAGCATTAAGTCCAAGTGGTTAAGGGGCTAGTTCTCAAGGACATTCAACCATATATGTTGCCATGGAACAGTGGTTAACTGAGCATTAAGGTCAAGTGGTTAAGGGGCTCGTTCTCAAGAACATTCAACCATATATGTTGCCATGGAACAGTGGTAAAGTGAGCATTAAGGTCAAGTGGTTAAGGGGCTCTTTCTCAAGGACATTCAACCATATATGCTGCAATGGAACAGTAATGTAGTGAGCATAAAGGTCAAGTGGTTCAGGGGATCGTTCTTAAGGACATTCAACCATATATGTTGCCATGTAACAGTGGTAAAGTGAGCATTAAGGTCAAGTGGTTAAGGGGCTCGTTCTCAAGGACATTCAACAATATATGTTGCCATGGAACAGTGGTAAAGTGAGCATTAAGGTAAAGTGGTTAAAGGGCTCGTTCTCAAGGACATTCAACCTTATATGTTGCTATGGAACAGTGGTAAAGTGAGCATTAAGGTCAAGTGTTTAAGGGGCTCTTTCTCAAATACATTCAACCATATATGTTACCATGGAACAGTTGTAAAGTGAGCATTAAGGTCAAGAGGTTAGGGGGCTCGTTCTCAAAGACATTCAACCATATATGTTGCCATGGAACAGTGGTAAAGTTAGCATTAAGGTCAAGTGGTTAAGGGGTTCGTTCTCAAGGACATTCAACCATTTATGTTTAATGGAACAGTGGTTAAGTGAGCATTAAAGTCAAGTGGTTAAGGGGCTCGTTCTCAAGAACATTCAACCATATATGTTGCAATGGAACAGTGGTAAAGTGAGCATTAAGGTCAAGTGGTTAAGGGGCTCGTTCTCAAGGACATTCAACCATATATGTTGCCATGGAACAGTAGTAAAGTAAGCATTAAGGTCAAGTGGTTAAGGGGCTCGTTCTCAAGGACATTCAACAATATATGTTGCCATGGAACAGTGGTAAAGTGAGCATTAAGGTCAAGTGGTTAAGGGGCTCGTTCTCAAGGACATTCAACCTTATAAGTTGCTATGGAACAGTGGTAAAGTGAGCATTAAGGTCAAGTGTTTAAGGGGCTCTTTCTCAAATACATTCAACCATATATGTTACCATGGAACAGTGGTAAAGTGAGCATTAAGGTCAAGTGGTTAAGGGGTTCGTTCTCAAGGACATTCAACCATATATGTATAATGGAACAGTGGTAAAGTGAGCAATAAGGTTAAGGGGCTCGTTCTCAAGGACATTCAACCATATATGTTGCCATGGAACAGTGGTAAAGTGAGCATTAAGGTCAAGTGGTTAAGGGGCTGGTTCTCCAGGACATTCAACCATATATATTGCCATGGAACAGTGGTAAAGTGAGCATTAAGTCCAAGTGGTTAAGGGGCTCGTTCTTAAGGACATTTAACCATATATGTTGCCATGGAAAAGTAATGAAATGAGCATTAAGGTCAAGTGGTTAAGGGGCTCGTTTTCAAGTACATTCAACCATATATGTTGCCATGGAACAGTGGAAAAGTGAGCATTAAGGTCAAGTGGTTAAGGGGCTCGTTCTCAAGAACATTCAACCATATATGTTGCCATGGAACAGTGGTAAAGTGAGCATTAAGGTCAAGTGGTTAAGGGGCTCGTTCTCAAGGACATTCAACCATATATGTTGCCATGGAACAGTAGTAAAGTAAGCATTAAGGTCAAGTGGTTAAGGGGCTCGTTCTCAAGGACATTCAACAATATATGTTGCCATGGAACAGTGGTAAAGTGAGCATTAAGGTCAAGTGTCTAAGGGGCTCGTTCTCAAAGACATTCAACCTTATATGTTGCTATGGAACAGTGGTAAAGTGAGCATTAAGGTCAAGTGTTTAAGGGGCTCTTTCTCAAATACATTCAACCATATATGTTACCATGGAACAGTGGTAAAGTGAGCATTAAGGTCAAGTGGTTAAGGGGCTCGTTCTCAAGGACATTCAACCTTATATGTTGCTATGGAACAGTGGTAAAGTGAGCATTAAGGTCAAGTGTTTAAGGGGCTCTTTCTCAAATACATTCAACCATATATGTTACCATGGAACAGTGGTAAAGTGAGCATTAAGGTCAAGTGGTTAGGGGGCTCGTTCTCAAAGACATTCAACCATATATGTTGCCATGGAACAGTGGTAAAGTTAGCATTAAGGTCAAGTGGTTAAGGGGTTCGTTCTCAAGGACATTCAACCATATATGTTTAATGGAACAGTGGTAAAGTGAGCAATAATGTCAAGTGGTTAAGGGGCTCGTTCTCAAGGACATTCAACCATATATGTTGCCATGGAACAGTGGTAAAGTGAGCATTAAGGTCAAGTGGTTAAGGGGCTCGTTCTCAAGGACATTCAACCATATATATTGCCATGGAACAGTGGTAAAGTGAGCATTAAGTCCAATTGGTTAAGGGGCTCGTTCTTAAGGACATTTAACCATATATGTTGCCATGGAAAAGTAATAAATTAGCATTAAGGTCAAGTGGTTAAGGGGCTCGTTCTCAAGTACATTCAACCATATATGTTGCCATGGAACAGTGGAAAAGTGAGCATTAAGGTCAAGTGGTTAAGGGGCTCGTTCTCAAGGACATTCAACCATATATGTTGCCATGGAACAGTGGTAAAGTGAGCATTAAGGTCAAGTGTTTAAGTGGCTCGTTCTCAAGGACATTCAACCATATATGTTGCCATGGAACAGTGGTAAAGTGAGCATTAAGGTCAAGTGGTTAAGGTGCTCGTTCTCAAGGACATTCAACCACATATGTTGCCATGGAACAGTGGTAAAGGGAGCATTAAGGTCAAGGGGTTAAGGGGCTCGTTCTCAAGGACATTCAACCATATATATTGCCACGGAACAGTGGTTAAGTGAGCATTAAGGTCAAATGGTTAAGGGGCTCGTTCTCAAGGACATTCGACCATATATGTTGCCATGGAACAGTGGTAAAGTGAGCATTAAGGTCAAGTAGTTAAGGGGCTCGTTCTCAAGGACATTCAACCATATATGTAGCCATGGAACAGTGGTAAAGTGAGCATAAAGTCAAGTGGTTAAGGTTCTCGTTCTCAAGGACATTCAACCATATATGTTGCCATGGAACAGTGGTAAAGTGAGCATTAAGGCCAAGTGGTTAAGGGGCTCGTTCTCAAGGACATTCAACCACATATGTTGCCATGGAACAGTGGTAAAGGGAGCATTAAGGTCAAAAGGTAAAGGCGCTCGTGCTCAAGGACATTCAACCATATATCTTGCCATGGAACAGTGGTAAAGTGAGCATTAAGGTCAAGTGGTTAAGGGGCTCGTTCTCAAGGACATTCAACCATATATTGCCATGGAACAGAGGTAAATTGAGCATTAAGGTCAAGTGCTTAGGGGGCTCATTCTCAAGGACATTCAACCATATATGTTGCCATGGAACAGTGGTAAAGTGAGCATAAGGTCAAGTGGTTAAGGGGCTCGTTCTTAAGGACATTCAACCATATATGTTGCCATGGAACAGTGGTACAGTGAGCATTAAGGTCAAGTGGTTAAGGGGCTCGTTCTCAAGGACATTCAACCATATATGTTGCAATGGAACAGTGGTAAAGTGAGCATTAAGGTCAAGTGGTTAAGGGGCTCGTTCTCAAGGACATTTAACCATGTATGTTGCCATGGAACAGTGGTAAAGTGAGCATTAAGGTCAAGTGGTTAAGGCCCTCGTTCTCAAGGACATTCAACCACATATGTTGCCATGGAACAGTGGTAAAGTGAGCATTTTAGTCAAGTGGTTAAGGGGCTCTTTCTCAAGGACATTCAACCATATATGCTGCAATGGAACAGTAATGTAGTAAGCATTAAGGTCAAGTGGTTAAGGGGCTCGTTCTCAAGTACATTCAACCATATATGTTGCCATGGAACAGTGGAAAAGTGAGCATTAAAGTCAAGTGGTTAAGGGGCTCGTTCTCAAAGACATTCAACCATATATGTTGCCATGGAACAGTGGTAAAGTGAGCATTAAGGTCAAGTGGTTAAGGTGCTCGTTCTCAAGGACATTCAACCACATATGTTGCCATGCAACAGTGGTAAAGGGAGCATTAAGGTCAAGTGGTTAAGGGGCTCGTTCTCAAGGACATTAAACCATATATATTGCCATGGAACAGTGGTTAAGTGAGCATTAAGTCCAAGTGTTTAAGGGGCTCTTTCTCAAATACATTCGACCATATATGTTACCATGGAACAGTGGTAAAGTGAGCATTAAGGTAAAGTGGTTAAGGGGCTCGTTCTCAAGGACATTCAACCATATATGTTGCCATGGAACAGTGGTAAAGTTAGCATTAAGGTCAAGTGGTTAAGGGGTTCGTTCTCAAGGACATTCAACCATATATGTTGCCATGGAACAGTGGTAAAGTGAGCATTAAGACCAAGTGGTTAAGGGGCTCGTTCTCAAGGACATTCAACCACATATGTTGCCATGGAACAGTGGTAAAGGGAGCATTAAGGTCAAGTGGTAAAGGGGCTCGTTCTCAAGGACATTCAACCATATATGTTGCCATGGAACATTGGTAAAGTGAGCATTAAGGTCAAGTGGTTAAGTGGCTCGTTCTCAAGGACATTCAACCATATATGTTGCCATGGAACAGAGGTAAATTGAGCATTAAGGTCAAGTGGTTAAGGGGCTCGTTCTCAAGGACATTCTACCACATATATTGCCATGGAACAGTGGTAAAGTGAGCATTAAGGTCAAGTGGTTAAGGGGCTCGTTCTTGAGGACATTCAACCATATGTTTTCATGGAACAGAGGTAAATTGAGCATTAAGGTCAAGTGGTTAGGGGGCTCATTCTCAAGGACATTCAACCATATATGTTGCCATGGAACAGTGGTAAAGTGGGCATAAGGTCAAGTGGTTAAGGGGCTCGTTCTTAAGGACATTCAACCATATAAGTTGCAATGGAACAGTAATGTAGTGAACATAAAGGTCAAGTGGTTAAGGGGCTCGTTCTCAAGGACATTCAACCTTATATGTTGCCATGGAACAGTGGTAAAGTGAACATAAGGTCAAGTGGTTAAGGGGCTCGTTCTCAAGGACATTCAACCATATATGTTGCCATGGAACAGAGGTAAAGTGAGCATTAAGGTCAAGTGTCTAAGGGGCTCTTTCTCAAAGACATTCAACCATATATGTTGCCATGGAACAGTGGTAAAGTGAGCATTAAGGTCAAGTGGTGAAGGGTTTCGTTCTCAAGGACATTCAACCATATATGTTGCCATGGAACAGTGGTAAAGTGAACATTAAGGTCAAGTGGTTAAGGGGCTCGTTCTCAAGGACATTCAACCACATATGTTGCCATGGAACAGTGGTAAAGTGAGCAATAAGGTCAAGTGGTTAAGGGGCTCATTCTCAAGGACGTTCAACCATATATGTTGCCATGGAACAGTGGTAAAATGAGCATTAAGGTCAAGTGGTTAAGTGGCTCGTTCTCAAGGACATTCAGCCATATATGTTGCCATGGAAAAGTGGTAAAGTGAGCATTAAGGTCAAGTGGTTAAGGGGCTCGTTCTTAAGGACATTCAACCATATATGTTGCCATGGAACAATGGTAAAGGGAGCATTAAGGTCAAGTGGTTAAGGGGCTTGTTCTCAAGGACATTCAACCATATATGTTGCCATGGAACAGTGATAAAGTGAGCATTAAGGTCAAGTGGTTAAGGGGCTCTTTCTCAAGGACATTCAACCACATATGTTGCCATGGAACAGTGGTAAAGTGAGCAATAAGGTCAAGTGGTTAGGGGGCTCATTCTCAAGGACGTTCAACCATATATGTTGCCATGGAACAGTGGTAAAATGAGCATTAAGGTCAAGTGGTTAAGTGGCTCGATCTCAAGGACATTCAGCCATATATGTTGCCATGGAAAAGTGGTAAAGTGAGCATTAAGGTCAAGTGGTTAAGGGGCTTGTTCTCAAGGACATTCAACCATATATGTTGCCATGGTACAGTGGTTAAGTGAGTATTAAGGTCAAGTGGTTAAGGGGCTCGTTCTCAAGGACATTCAACCATATATAATGCAATGGAACAGTAATGTAGTGAGCATAAAGGTCTAGTGGTTAAGGGGCTCGTTCTCAAGGACATTCAACCATATATGTTGCCATGTATCAGTGGTTATCTGAGCATTAAGGTCAAGTGGTTAAGGGGCTCCATCTCAAGGACATTCAACTATATATGTTTCCATGGAACATTGGTAAAGTGATGATTAAGGTCAAGTGGTTAAGGGGATCGTTCTTAAGGACATTCAACCATATATGTTGCCATGTAACAGTGGTAAAGTGAGCATTAAGGTCAAGTGGTTAAGGGGCTCGTTCTCAAGGACATTCAACCATATATGTTGCCATGGAACAGAATTAAATTGAGCATTAAGGTCAAGTGGTTAGGGGGCTCGTTCTCAAGGACATTCAACCCTATATATTGCCATGGAACAGTGGTAAAGTGAGCATTAAGGTCAAGTGGTTAGGGGGCTCATTCTCAAGGACATTCAACCGTATATGTTGCCATGGAACAGTGGTAAAGTGAGCATTAAAGTCAAGTGGTTAAGGGGCTCGTTCTCAAGGACATTCAACCATATATGTTGCAATGGAACAGTAATGTAGTGAGCATAGAGGTCAAGTGGTTAAGGGGCTCGTTCTCAAGGACATTCAACCATATATGTTGCCATGGAACAGTGGTAAAGTGAGCATTAAGGTTAAGTGGTTGAGGGGCTCGTTCTCAAGGACATTCAACCATATATGTTGCCATGGAACAGTGGTAAAGTTAGCATTAAGGTCAAGTGGTTAAGGGGCTCGTTCTCAAGGACATTCAACCATATATGTTGCCATGGAACAGTGGTAAAGTGAGCATTAAGGCCAAGTGGTTAAGGGGCTCGTTCTCAAGGACATTCAACCACATATGTTGCCATGGAACAGTGGTAAAGTGAGCATTCAGGTCAAGTAGTTAAGGGGCTCGTTCTCAAGGACATTCAACCATATATGTAGCCATGGAACAGTGGTAAAGTGAGCATAAAGTCAAGTGGTTAAGGTTCTCGTTCTCAAGGACATTCAACCATATATGTTGCCATGGAACAGTGGTAAAGTGAGCATTAAGGCCAAGTGGTTAAGGGGCTCGTTCTCAAGGACATTCAACCACATATGTTGCCATGGAACAGTGGTAAAGGGAGCATTAAGGTCAAAAGGTAAAGGCGCTCGTGCTCAAGGACATTCAACCATATATCTTGCCATGGAACAGTGGTAAAGTGAGCATTAAGGTCAAGTGGTTAAGGGGCTCGTTCTCAAGGACATTCAACCATATATTGCCATGGAACAGAGGTAAATTGAGCATTAAGGTCAAGTGCTTAGGGGGCTCATTCTCAAGGACATTCAACCATATATGTTGCCATGGAACAGTGGTAAAGTGAGCATAAGGTCAAGTGGTTAAGGGGCTCGTTCTTAAGGACATTCAACCATATATGTTGCCATGGAACAGTGGTACAGTGAGCATTAAGGTCAAGTGGTTAAGGGGCTCGTTCTCAAGGACATTCAACCATATATGTTGCAATGGAACAGTGGTAAAGTGAGCATTAAGGTCAAGTGGTTAAGGGGCTCGTTCTCAAGGACATTTAACCATGTATGTTGCCATGGAACAGTGGTAAAGTGAGCATTAAGGTCAAGTGGTTAAGGGGCTCGTTCTCAAGGACATTCAACCACATATGTTGCCATGGAACAGTGGTAAAGTGAGCATTTTAGTCAAGTGGTTAGGGGGCTCATTCTCAAGGACATTCAACCATATATGTTGCCATGGTACAAAGGTTAAATGAGTATTAAGGTCAAGTGGTTAAGGGGCTCTTTCTCAAGGACATTCAACCATATATGCTGCAATGGAACCGTAATGTAGTGAGCATTAAGGTCAAGTGGTTAAGGGGCTCGTTCTCAAGTACATTCAACCATATATGTTGCCATGGAACAGTGGAAAAGTGAGCATTAAAGTCAAGTGGTTAAGGGGCTCGTTCTCAAAGACATTCAACCATATATGTTGCCATGGAACAGTGGTAAAGTGAGCATTAAGGTCAAGTGGTTAAGGTGCTCGTTCTCAAGGACATTCAACCACATATGTTGCCATGCAACAGTGGTAAAGGGAGCATTAAGGTCAAGTGGTTAAGGGGCTCGTTCTCAAGGACATTAAACCATATATATTGCCATGGAACAGTGGTTAAGTGAGCATTAAGTCCAAGTGTTTAAGGGGCTCTTTCTCAAATACATTCGACCATATATGTTACCATGGAACAGTGGTAAAGTGAGCATTAAGGTAAAGTGGTTAAGGGGCTCGTTCTCAAGGACATTCAACCATATATGTTGCCATGGAACAGTGGTAAAGTTAGCATTAAGGTCAAGTGGTTAAGGGGTTCGTTCTCAAGGACATTCAACCATATATGTTGCCATGGAACAGTGGTAAAGTTAGCATTAAGGCCAAGTGGTTAAGGGGCTCGTTCTCAAGGACATTCAACCACATATGTTGCCATGGAACAGTGGTAAAGGGAGCATTAAGGTCAAGTGGTAAAGGGGCTCGTTCTCAAGGACATTCAACCATATATGTTGCCATGGAACATTGGTAAAGTGAGCATTAAGGTCAAGTGGTTAAGTGGCTCGTTCTCAAGGACATTCAACCATATATGTTGCCATGGAACAGAGGTAAATTGAGCATTAAGGTCAAGTGGTTAAGGGGCTCGTTCTCAAGGACATTCTACCACATATATTGCCATGGAACAGTGGTAAAGTGAGCATTAAGGTCAAGTGGTTAAGGGGCTCGTTCTCAAGGACATTCAACCATATATGTTGCCATGGAACAGTGGTAAAGTGAGCATTAAGGTCAAGTGGTTAAGGGGCTCGTTCTCAAGGATATTCAACCATATATATTGCCATGGAACAGTGGTAAAGTGAGCATTAAGTCCAATTGGTTAAGGGGCTCGTTCTTAAGGACATTTAACCATATATGTTGCCATGGAAAAGTAATAAATTAGCATTAAGGTCAAGTGGTTAAGGGGCTCGTTCTCAAGTACATTCAACCATATATATTGCCACGGAACAGTGGTTAAGTGAGCATTAAGGTCAAATGGTTAAGGGGCTCGTTCTCAAGGACATTCGACCATATATGTTGCCATGGAACAGTGGTAAAGTGAGCATTAAGGTCAAGTAGTTAAGGGGCTCGTTCTCAAGGACATTCAACCATATATGTAGCCATGGAACAGTGGTAAAGTGAGCATAAAGTCAAGTGGTTAAGGTTCTCGTTCTCAAGGACATTCAACCATATATGTTGCCATGGAACAGTGGTAAAGTGAGCATTAAGGCCAAGTGGTTAAGGGGCTCGTTCTCAAGGACATTCAACCACATATGTTGCCATGGAACAGTGGTAAAGGGAGCATTAAGGTCAAAAGGTAAAGGCGCTCGTGCTCAAGGACATTCAACCATATATCTTGCCATGGAACAGTGGTAAAGTGAGCATTAAGGTCAAGTGGTTAAGGGGCTCGTTCTCAAGGACATTCAACCATATATTGCCATGGAACAGAGGTAAATTGAGCATTAAGGTCAAGTGCTTAGGGGGCTCATTCTCAAGGACATTCAACCATATATGTTGCCATGGAACAGTGGTAAAGTGAGCATAAGGTCAAGTGGTTAAGGGGCTCGTTCTTAAGGACATTCAACCATATATGTTGCCATGGAACAGTGGTACAGTGAGCATTAAGGTCAAGTGGTTAAGGGGCTCGTTCTCAAGGACATTCAACCATATATGTTGCAATGGAACAGTGGTAAAGTGAGCATTAAGGTCAAGTGGTTAAGGGGCTCGTTCTCAAGGACATTTAACCATGTATGTTGCCATGGAACAGTGGTAAAGTGAGCATTAAGGTCAAGTGGTTAAGGGGCTCGTTCTCAAGGACATTCAACCACATATGTTGCCATGGAACAGTGGTAAAGTGAGCATTTTAGTCAAGTGGTTAAGGGGCTCTTTCTCAAGGACATTCAACCATATATGCTGCAATGGAACAGTAATGTAGTAAGCATTAAGGTCAAGTGGTTAAGGGGCTCGTTCTCAAGTACATTCAACCATATATGTTGCCATGGAACAGTGGAAAAGTGAGCATTAAAGTCAAGTGGTTAAGGGGCTCGTTCTCAAAGACATTCAACCATATATGTTGCCATGGAACAGTGGTAAAGTGAGCATTAAGGTCAAGTGGTTAAGGTGCTCGTTCTCAAGGACATTCAACCACATATGTTGCCATGCAACAGTGGTAAAGGGAGCATTAAGGTCAAGTGGTTAAGGGGCTCGTTCTCAAGGACATTAAACCATATATATTGCCATGGAACAGTGGTTAAGTGAGCATTAAGTCCAAGTGTTTAAGGGGCTCTTTCTCAAATACATTCGACCATATATGTTACCATGGAACAGTGGTAAAGTGAGCATTAAGGTAAAGTGGTTAAGGGGCTCGTTCTCAAGGACATTCAACCATATATGTTGCCATGGAACAGTGGTAAAGTTAGCATTAAGGTCAAGTGGTTAAGGGGTTCGTTCTCAAGGACATTCAACCATATATGTTGCCATGGAACAGTGGTAAAGTGAGCATTAAGACCAAGTGGTTAAGGGGCTCGTTCTCAAGGACATTCAACCACATATGTTGCCATGGAACAGTGGTAAAGGGAGCATTAAGGTCAAGTGGTAAAGGGGCTCGTTCTCAAGGACATTCAACCATATATGTTGCCATGGAACATTGGTAAAGTGAGCATTAAGGTCAAGTGGTTAAGTGGCTCGTTCTCAAGGACATTCAACCATATATGTTGCCATGGAACAGAGGTAAATTGAGCATTAAGGTCAAGTGGTTAAGGGGCTCGTTCTCAAGGACATTCTACCACATATATTGCCATGGAACAGTGGTAAAGTGAGCATTAAGGTCAAGTGGTTAAGGGGCTCGTTCTTAAGGACATTCAACCATATGTTTTCATGGAACAGAGGTAAATTGAGCATTAAGGTCAAGTGGTTAGGGGGCTCATTCTCAAGGACATTCAACCATATATGTTGCCATGGAACAGTGGTAAAGTGGGCATAAGGTCAAGTGGTTAAGGGGCTCGTTCTTAAGGACATTCAACCATATAAGTTGCAATGGAACAGTAATGTAGTGAACATAAAGGTCAAGTGGTTAAGGGGCTCGTTCTCAAGGACATTCAACCTTATATGTTGCCATGGAACAGTGGTAAAGTGAACATAAGGTCAAGTGGTTAAGGGGCTCGTTCTCAAGGACATTCAACCATATATGTTGCCATGGAACAGAGGTAAAGTGAGCATTAAGGTCAAGTGTCTAAGGGGCTCTTTCTCAAAGACATTCAACCATATATGTTGCCATGGAACAGTGGTAAAGTGAGCATTAAGGTCAAGTGGTGAAGGGTTTCGTTCTCAAGGACATTCAACCATATATGTTGCCATGGAACAGTGGTAAAGTGAACATTAAGGTCAAGTGGTTAAGGGGCTCGTTCTCAAGGACATTCAACCACATATGTTGCCATGGAACAGTGGTAAAGTGAGCAATAAGGTCAAGTGGTTAAGGGGCTCATTCTCAAGGACGTTCAACCATATATGTTGCCATGGAACAGTGGTAAAATGAGCATTAAGGTCAAGTGGTTAAGTGGCTCGTTCTCAAGGACATTCAGCCATATATGTTGCCATGGAAAAGTGGTAAAGTGAGCATTAAGGTCAAGTGGTTAAGGGGCTCGTTCTTAAGGACATTCAACCATATATGTTGCCATGGAACAATGGTAAAGGGAGCATTAAGGTCAAGTGGTTAAGGGGCTTGTTCTCAAGGACATTCAACCATATATGTTGCCATGGAACAGTGATAAAGTGAGCATTAAGGTCAAGTGGTTAAGGGGCTCTTTCTCAAGGACATTCAACCACATATGTTGCCATGGAACAGTGGTAAAGTGAGCAATAAGGTCAAGTGGTTAGGGGGCTCATTCTCAAGGACGTTCAACCATATATGTTGCCATGGAACAGTGGTAAAATGAGCATTAAGGTCAAGTGGTTAAGTGGCTCGATCTCAAGGACATTCAGCCATATATGTTGCCATGGAAAAGTGGTAAAGTGAGCATTAAGGTCAAGTGGTTAAGGGGCTTGTTCTTAAGGACATTCAACCATATATGTTGCCATGGTACAGTGGTTAAGTGAGTATTAAGGTCAAGTGGTTAAGGGGCTCGTTCTCAAGGACATTCAACCATATATAATGCAATGGAACAGTAATGTAGTGAGCATAAAGGTCTAGTGGTTAAGGGGCTCGTTCTCAAGGACATTCAACCATATATGTTGCCATGTATCAGTGGTTATCTGAGCATTAAGGTCAAGTGGTTAAGGGGCTCCATCTCAAGGACATTCAACTATATATGTTTCCATGGAACATTGGTAAAGTGATGATTAAGGTCAAGTGGTTAAGGGGATCGTTCTTAAGGACATTCAACCATATATGTTGCCATGTAACAGTGGTAAAGTGAGCATTAAGGTCAAGTGGTTAAGGGGCTCGTTCTCAAGGACATTCAACCATATATGTTGCCATGGAACAGAATTAAATTGAGCATTAAGGTCAAGTGGTTAGGGGGCTCGTTCTCAAGGACATTCAACCCTATATATTGCCATGGAACAGTGGTAAAGTGAGCATTAAGGTCAAGTGGTTAGGGGGCTCATTCTCAAGGACATTCAACCATATATGTTGCCATGGAACAGTGGTAAAGTGAGCATTAAAGTCAAGTGGTTAAGGGGCTCGTTCTCAAGGACATTCAACCATATATGTTGCAATGGAACAGTAATGTAGTGAGCATAGAGGTCAAGTGGTTAAGGGGCTCGTTCTCAAGGACATTCAACCATATATGTTGCCATGGAACAGTGGTAAAGTGAGCATTAAGGTTAAGTGGTTGAGGGGCTCGTTCTCAAGGACATTCAACCATATATGTTGCCATGGAACAGTGGTAAAGTTAGCATTAAGGTCAAGTGGTTAAGGGGCTCGTTCTCAAGGACATTCAACCATATATGTTGCCATGGAACAGTGGTAAAGTGAGCATTAAGGCCAAGTGGTTAAGGGGCTCGTTCTCAAGGACATTCAACCACATATGTTGCCATGGAACAGTGGTAAAGTGAGCATTCAGGTCAAGTAGTTAAGGGGCTCGTTCTCAAGGACATTCAACCATATATGTAGCCATGGAACAGTGGTAAAGTGAGCATAAAGTCAAGTGGTTAAGGTTCTCGTTCTCAAGGACATTCAACCATATATGTTGCCATGGAACAGTGGTAAAGTGAGCATTAAGGCCAAGTGGTTAAGGGGCTCGTTCTCAAGGACATTCAACCACATATGTTGCCATGGAACAGTGGTAAAGGGAGCATTAAGGTCAAAAGGTAAAGGCGCTCGTGCTCAAGGACATTCAACCATATATCTTGCCATGGAACAGTGGTAAAGTGAGCATTAAGGTCAAGTGGTTAAGGGGCTCGTTCTCAAGGACATTCAACCATATATTGCCATGGAACAGAGGTAAATTGAGCATTAAGGTCAAGTGCTTAGGGGGCTCATTCTCAAGGACATTCAACCATATATGTTGCCATGGAACAGTGGTAAAGTGAGCATAAGGTCAAGTGGTTAAGGGGCTCGTTCTTAAGGACATTCAACCATATATGTTGCCATGGAACAGTGGTACAGTGAGCATTAAGGTCAAGTGGTTAAGGGGCTCGTTCTCAAGGACATTCAACCATATATGTTGCAATGGAACAGTGGTAAAGTGAGCATTAAGGTCAAGTGGTTAAGGGGTTCGTTCTCAAGGACATTTAACCATGTATGTTGCCATGGAACAGTGGTAAAGTGAGCATTAAGGTCAAGTGGTTAAGGGGCTCGTTCTCAAGGACATTCAACCACATATGTTGCCATGGAACAGTGGTAAAGTGAGCATTTTAGTCAAGTGGTTAGGGGGCTCATTCTCAAGGACATTCAACCATATATGTTGCCATGGTACAAAGGTTAAATGAGTATTAAGGTCAAGTGGTTAAGGGGCTCTTTCTCAAGGACATTCAACCATATATGCTGCAATGGAACCGTAATGTAGTGAGCATTAAGGTCAAGTGGTTAAGGGGCTCGTTCTCAAGTACATTCAACCATATATGTTGCCATGGAACAGTGGAAAAGTGAGCATTAAAGTCAAGTGGTTAAGGGGCTCGTTCTCAAAGACATTCAACCATATATGTTGCCATGGAACAGTGGTAAAGTGAGCATTAAGGTCAAGTGGTTAAGGTGCTCGTTCTCAAGGACATTCAACCACATATGTTGCCATGCAACAGTGGTAAAGGGAGCATTAAGGTCAAGTGGTTAAGGGGCTCGTTCTCAAGGACATTAAACCATATATATTGCCATGGAACAGTGGTTAAGTGAGCATTAAGTCCAAGTGTTTAAGGGGCTCTTTCTCAAATACATTCGACCATATATGTTACCATGGAACAGTGGTAAAGTGAGCATTAAGGTAAAGTGGTTAAGGGGCTCGTTCTCAAGGACATTCAACCATATATGTTGCCATGGAACAGTGGTAAAGTTAGCATTAAGGTCAAGTGGTTAAGGGGTTCGTTCTCAAGGACATTCAACCATATATGTTGCCATGGAACAGTGGTAAAGTTAGCATTAAGGCCAAGTGGTTAAGGGGCTCGTTCTCAAGGACATTCAACCACATATGTTGCCATGGAACAGTGGTAAAGGGAGCATTAAGGTCAAGTGGTAAAGGGGCTCGTTCTCAAGGACATTCAACCATATATGTTGCCATGGAACATTGGTAAAGTGAGCATTAAGGTCAAGTGGTTAAGTGGCTCGTTCTCAAGGACATTCAACCATATATGTTGCCATGGAACAGAGGTAAATTGAGCATTAAGGTCAAGTGGTTAAGGGGCTCGTTCTCAAGGACATTCTACCACATATATTGCCATGGAACAGTGGTAAAGTGAGCATTAAGGTCAAGTGGTTAAGGGGCTCGTTCTCAAGGACATTCAACCATATGTTTTCATGGAACAGAGGTAAATTGAGCATTAAGGTCAAGTGGTTAGGGGGCTCATTCTCAAGGACATTCAACCATATATGTTGCCATGGAACAGTGGTAAAGTGGGCATAAGGTCAAGTGGTTAAGGGGCTCGTTCTTAAGGACATTCAACCATATAAGTTGCAATGGAACAGTAATGTAGTGAACATAAAGGTCAAGTGGTTAAGGGGCTCGTTCTCAAGGACATTCAACCTTATATGTTGCCATGGAACAGTGGTAAAGTGAACATAAGGTCAAGTGGTTAAGGGGCTCGTTCTCAAGGACATTCAACCATATATGTTGCCATGGAACAGAGGTAAAGTGAGCATTAAGGTCAAGTGTCTAAGGGGCTCTTTCTCAAAGACATTCAACCATATATGTTGCCATGGAACAGTGGTAAAGTGAGCATTAAGGTCAAGTGGTGAAGGGTTTCGTTCTCAAGGACATTCAACCATATATGTTGCCATGGAACAGTGGTAAAGTGAACATTAAGGTCAAGTGGTTAAGGGGCTCGTTCTCAAGGACATTCAACCACATATGTTGCCATGGAACAGTGGTAAAGTGAGCAATAAGGTCAAGTGGTTAAGGGGCTCATTCTCAAGGACGTTCAACCATATATGTTGCCATGGAACAGTGGTAAAATGAGCATTAAGGTCAAGTGGTTAAGTGGCTCGTTCTCAAGGACATTCAGCCATATATGTTGCCATGGAAAAAAGGTAAAGTGAGCATTAAGGTCAAGTGGTTAAGGGGCTCGTTCTTAAGGACATTCAACCATATATGTTGCCATGGAACAATGGTAAAGGGAGCATTAAGGTCAAGTGGTTAAGGGGCTTGTTCTCAAGGACATTCAACCATATATGTTGCCATGGAACAGTGATAAAGTGAGCATTAAGGTCAAGTGGTTAAGGGGCTCTTTCTCAAGGACATTCAACCACATATGTTGCCATGGAACAGTGGTAAAGTGAGCAATAAGGTCAAGTGGTTAGGGGGCTCATTCTCAAGGACGTTCAACCATATATGTTGCCATGGAACAGTGGTAAAATGAGCATTAAGGTCAAGTGGTTAAGTGGCTCGATCTCAAGGACATTCAGCCATATATGTTGCCATGGAAAAGTGGTAAAATGAGCATTAAGGTCAAGTGGTTAAGGGGCTTGTTCTCAAGGACATTCAACCATATATGTTGCCATGGTACAGTGGTTAAGTGAGTATTAAGGTCAAGTGGTTAAGGGGCTCGTTCTCAAGGACATTCAACCATATATAATGCAATGGAACAGTAATGTAGTGAGCATAAAGGTCTAGTGGTTAAGGGGCTCGTTCTCAAGGACATTCAACCATATATGTTGCCATGTATCAGTAGTTATCTGAGCATTAAGGTCAAGTGGTTAAGGGGCTCCATCTCAAGGACATTCAACTATATATGTTTCCATGGAACATTGGTAAAGTGATGATTAAGGTCAAGTGGTTAAGGGGATCGTTCTTAAGGACATTCAACCATATATGTTGCCATGTAACAGTGGTAAAGTGAGCATTAAGGTCAAGTGGTTAAGGGGCTCGTTCTCAAGGACATTCAACCATATATGTTGCCATGGAACAGAATTAAATTGAGCATTAAGGTCAAGTGGTTAGGGGGCTCGTTCTCAAGGACATTCAACCCTATATATTGCCATGGAACAGTGGTAAAGTGAGCATTAAGGTCAAGTGGTTAGGGGGCTCATTCTCAAGGACATTCAACCATATATGTTGCCATGGAACAGTGGTAAAGTGAGCATTAAAGTCAAGTGGTTAAGGGGCTCGTTCTCAAGGACATTCAACCATATATGTTGCAATGGAACAGTAATGTAGTGAGCATAGAGGTCAAGTGGTTAAGGGGCTCGTTCTCAAGGACATTCAACCATATATGTTGCCATGGAACAGTGGTAAAGTGAGCATTAAGGTTAAGTGGTTGAGGGGCTCGTTCTCAAGGACATTCAACCATATATGTTGCCATGGAACAGTGGTAAAGTTAGCATTAAGGTCAAGTGGTTAAGGGGCTCGTTCTCAAGGACATTCAACCATATATGTTGCCATGGAACAGTGGTAAAGTGAGCAATAAGGTCAAATGGTTAAGGGGCTCTTTCTCAAGGACATTCAACCATATATGTTGCCATGGAAAAGTAATGAAGTGAGCATTAAGGTCAAGTGGTTAAGGGGCTCATTCTCAAGTACATTCAACCATATATGTTGCCATGGAACAGTGGAAAAGTGAGCATTAAGGTCAAGTGGTTAAGGGGCTCGTTCTCAAGGACATTCAACCATATATGTTGCCATGTAACAGTGGTAAAGTGAGCATTAAGGTCAAGTGGTTAAGGGGCTCGTTCTCAAGGACATTCAACCATATATGTTGCCATGGAACAGAATTAAATTGAGCATTAAGGTCAAGTGGTTAGGGGGCTCGTTCTCAAGGACATTCAACCCTATATATTGCCATGGAACAGTGGTAAAGTGAGCATTAAGGTCAAGTGGTTAGGGGGCTCATTCTCAAGGACATTCAACCATATATGTTGCCATGGAACAGTGGTAAAGTGAGCATTAAAGTCAAGTGGTTAAGGGGCTCGTTCTCAAGGACATTCAACCATATATGTTGCAATGGAACAGTAATGTAGTGAGCATAGAGGTCAAGTGGTTAAGGGGCTCGTTCTCAAGGACATTCAACCATATATGTTGCCATGGAACAGTGGTAAAGTGAGCATTAAGGTTAAGTGGTTGAGGGGCTCGTTCTCAAGGACATTCAACCATATATGTTGCCATGGAACAGTGGTAAAGTTAGCATTAAGGTCAAGTGGTTAAGGGGCTCGTTCTCAAGGACATTCAACCATATATGTTGCCATGGAACAGTGGTAAAGTGAGCAATAAGGTCAAATGGTTAAGGGGCTCGTTCTCAAGGACATTCAACCATATATGTTGCCATGGAAAAGTAATGAAGTGAGCATTAAGGTCAAGTGGTTAAGGGGCTCATTCTCAAGTACATTCAACCATATATGTTGCCATGGAACAGTGGAAAAGTGAGCATTAAGGTCAAGTGGTTAAGGGGCTCGTTCTCAAGGACATTCAACCATATATGTTGCCATGGAACAGTGGTAAAGTGAGCATTAAGGTCAAGTGGTTAAGTGGCTCGTTCACAAGGACATTCAACCATATATGTTACCATGGAACAGTGGTAAAGTGAGCATTAAGGTCAAGTGGTTAAGGGGCTCGTTCTCAAGGACATTCAACCACATATGTTGCCATGGAACAGTGGTAAAAGGAGCATTATGGTCAAGTGGTTAAGGGGCTAGTTCTCAAGGACATTCAACCATATATGTTGCCATGGAACAGTGGTTAAGTGAGCATTAAGGTCAAGTGGTTAAGGGGCTCGTTCTCAAGAACATTCAACCATATATGTTGCCATGGAACAGTGGTAAAGTGAGCATTAAGGTCAAGTGGTTAAGGGGCTCGTTCTCAAGGACATTCAACCATATATGTTGCCATGGAACAGTAGTAAAGTAAGCATTAAGGTCAAGTGGTTAAGGGGCTCGTTCTCAAGGACATTCAACAATATATGTTGCCATGGAACAGTGGTAAAGTGAGCATTAAGGTCAAGTGTTTAAGGGGCTCTTTCTCAAATACATTCAACCATATATGTTACCATGGAACAGTGGTAAAGTGAGCATTAAGGTCAAGTGGTTAGGGGGCTCGTTCTCAAAGACATTCAACCATATATGTTGCCATGGAACAGTGGTAAATTTAGCATTAAGGTCAAGTGGTTAAGGGGTTCGTTCTCAAGGACATTCAACCATATATGTTTAATGGAACAGTGGTAAAGTGAGCAATAAGGTCAAGTGGTTAAGGGGCTCGTTCTCAAGGACATTCAACCATATATGTTGCCATGGAACAACGGTAAAGTGAGCATTAAGGTCAAGTGGTTAAGGGGCTCGTTCTCAAGGACATTCAACCATATATATTGCCATGGAACAGTGGTAAAGTGAGCATTAAGGTCTAGTTGTTAAGGGGCTCGTTCTCAAGGACATTCAACCATATATGTTGCCATGGAACAGTAGTAAAGTAAGCATTAAGGTCAAGTGGTTAAGGGGCTCGTTCTCAAGGACATTCAACAATATATGTTGCCATGGAACAGTGGTAAAGTGAGCATTAAGGTCAAGTGGTTAAGGGGCTCGTTCTCAAGGACATTCAACCTTATATGTTGCTATGGAACAGTGGTAAAGTGAGCATTAAGGTCAAGTGGTTAAGGGGCTCTTTCTCAAGGACATTCAACCATATATGCTGCAATGGAACAGTAATGTAGTGAGCATAAAGGTCAAGTGGTTAAGGGGCTCGTTCTTAAGGACATTCAACCATATATGTTGCCATGGAAAAGTAATAAAATGAGCATTAAGGTCAAGTGGTTAAGGGGCTCGTTCTCAAGGACATTCAACCACATATGTTGCCATGGAACAGTGGTAAAGGGAGCATTAAGGTCAAGTGGTTAAGGGGCTCGTTCTTAAGGACATTCAACCATATATATTGCCATGGAACAGTGAATAAGTGAGCATTAAGGTCAAATGGTTAAGGGGCTCGTTCTCAAGGACATTCGACCATATATGTTGCCATGGAACAGTGGAAAAGTGAGCATTAAGGTCAAGTGGTTAAGGGGCTCGTTCTCAAGGACATTCAACCATATATTTTGCCATGGAACAGTGGTAAAGTGAGCATTAAGGTCAAGTGGTTAAGTGGCTCGTTCTCAAGGACATTCAACCATATATGTTGCCATGGAACAGTGGTAAAGTGAGCATTAAGGTCAAGTGGTTAAGGTGCTCGTTCTCAAGGACATTCAACCACATATGTTGCCATGGAACAGTGGTAAAGGGAGCATTAAGGTCAAGTGGTTAAGGGGATCGTTCTTAAGGACATTCAACCATATATATTGCCATGGAACAGTGAATAAGTGAGCATTAAGGTCAAATGGTTAAGGGGCTCGTTCTCAAGGACATTCGACCATATATGTTGCCATGGAACAGTGGTAAAGTGAGCAATAAGGTTAAGTGGTTAAGGGGCTCGTTCTCAAGGACATTCAACCATATATGTTGCCATGGAACAGTGGTAAAGTGAGCATTAAGGTCAAGTGGTTAAGGGGCTCGTTCTTAAGGACATTCAACCATATATATTGCCATGGAACAGTGGTAAAGTGAGCATTAAGTCCAAGTGCTTAAGGGGCTAGTTCTCAAGGACATTCAACCATATATGTTGCCATGGAACAGTGGTTAAGTGAGCATTAAGGTCAAGTGGTTAAGGGGCTCGTTCTCAAGAACATTCAACCATATATGTTGCAATGGAACAGTGGTAAATTGAGCATTAAGGTCAAGTGGTTAAGGGGCTCGTTCTCAAGGACATTCAACCATATATGTTGCCATGGAACAGTAGTAAAGTAAGCATTAAGGTCAAGTGGTTAAGGGGCTCGTTCTCAAGGACATTCAACAATATATGTTGCCATGGAACAGTGGTAAAGTGAGCATTAAGGTCAAGTGGTTAAGGGGCTCGTTCTCAAGGACATTCAACCTTATAAGTTGCTATGGAACAGTGGTAAAGTGAGCATTAAGGTCAAGTGTTTAAGGGGCTCTTTCTCAAATACATTCAACCATATATGTTACCATGGAACAGTGGTAAAGTGAGCATTAAGGTCAAGTGGTTAAGGGGTTCGTTCTCAAGGACATTCAACCATATATGTTTAATGGAACAGTGGTAAAGTGAGCAATAAGGTCAAGTGGTTAAGGGGCTCGTTCTCAAGGACATTCAACCATATATGTTGCCATGGAACAGTGGTAAAGTGAGCATTAAGGTCAAGTGGTTAAGGGGCTGGTTCTCCAGGACATTCAACCATATATATTGCCATGGAACAGTGGTAAAGTGAGCATTAAGTCCAAGTGGTTAAGGGGCTCGTTCTTAAGGACATTTAACCATATATGTTGCCATGGAAAAGTAATGAAATGAGCATTAAGGTCAAGTGGTTAAGGGGCTCGTTTTCAAGTACATTCAACCATATATGTTGCCATGGAACAGTGGAAAAGTGAGCATTAAGGTCAAGTGGTTAAGGGGCTCGTTCTCAAGAACATTCAACCATATATGTTGCCATGGAACAGTGGTAAAGTGAGCATTAAGGTCAAGTGGTTAAGGGGCTCGTTCTCAAGGACATTCAACCATATATGTTGCCATGGAACAGTAGTAAAGTAAGCATTAAGGTCAAGTGGTTAAGGGGCTCGTTCTCAAGGACATTCAACAATATATGTTGCCATGGAACAGTGGTAAAGTGAGCATTAAGGTAAAGTGTCTAAGGGGCTCGTTCTCAAAGACACTCAACCTTATATGTTGCTATGGAACAGTGGTAAAGTGAGCATTAAGGTCAAGTGTTTAAGGGGCTCTTTCTCAAATACATTCAACCATATATGTTACCATGGAACAGTGGTAAAGTGAGCATTAAGGTCAAGTGGTTAAGGGGCTCGTTCTTAAGGACATTCAACCATATATGTTGCCATGGAAAAGTAATGAAATGAGCATTAAGGTCAAGTGGTTAAGGGGCTCGTTCTCAAGGACATTCAACCACATATGTTGCCATGGAACAGTGGTAAAGGGAGCATTAAGGTCAAGTGGTTAAGGGGCTCGTTCTTAAGGACATTCAACCATATATATTGCCATGGAACAGTGAATAAGTGAGCATTAAGGTCAAATGGTTAAGGGGCTCGTTCTCAAGGACATTCGACCATATATGTTGCCATGGAACAGTGGAAAAGTGAGCATTAAGGTCAAGTGGTTAAGGGGCTCGTTCTCAAGGACATTCAACCATATATTTTGCCATGGAACAGTGGTAAAGTGAGCATTAAGGTCAAGTGGTTAAGTGGCTCGTTCTCAAGGACATTCAACCATATATGTTGCCATGGAACAGTGGTAAAGTGAGCATTAAGGTCAAGTGGTTAAGGTGCTCGTTCTCAAGGACATTCAACCACATATGTTGCCATGGAACAGTGGTAAAGGGAGCATTAAGGTCAAGTGGTTAAGGGGCTCGTTCTTAAAAACATTCAACCATATATATTGCCATGGAACAGTGAATAAGTGAGCATTAAGGTCAAATGGTTAAGGGGCTCGTTCTCAAGGACATTCGACCATATATGTTGCCATGGAACAGTGGTAAAGTGAGCAATAAGGTTAAGTGGTTAAGGGGCTCGTTCTCAAGGACATTCAACCATATATGTTGCCATGGAACAGTGGTAAAGTGAGCATTAAGGTCAAGTGGTTAAGGGGCTCGTTCTTAAGGACATTCAACCATATATATTGCCATGGAACAGTGGTAAAGTGAGCATTAAGTCCAAGTGCTTAAGGGGCTAGTTCTCAAGGACATTCAACCATATATGTTGCCATGGAACAGTGGTTAAGTGAGCATTAAGGTCAAGTGGTTAAGGGGCTCGTTCTCAAGAACATTCAACCATATATGTTGCAATGGAACAGTGGTAAAGTGAGCATTAAGGTCAAGTGGTTAAGGGGCTTGTTCTCAAGGACATTCAACCATATATGTTGCCATGGAACAGTAGTAAAGTAAGCATTAAGGTCAAGTGGTTAAGGGGCTCGTTCTCAAGGACATTCAACAATATATGTTGCCATGGAACAGTGGTAAAGTGAGCATTAAGGTCAAGTGGTTAAGGGGCTCGTTCTCAAGGACATTCAACCTTATAAGTTGCTATGGAACAGTGGTAAAGTGAGCATTAAGGTCAAGTGTTTAAGGGGCTCTTTCTCAAATACATTCAACCATATATGTTACCATGGAACAGTGGTAAAGTGAGCATTAAGGTCAAGTGGTTAAGGGGTTCGTTCTCAAGGACATTCAACCATATATGTTTAATGGAACAGTGGTAAAGTGAGCAATAAGGTCAAGTGGTTAAGGGGCTCGTTCTCAAGGACATTCAACCATATATGTTGCCATGGAACAGTGGTAAAGTGAGCATTAAGGTCAAGTGGTTAAGGGGCTGGTTCTCCAGGACATTCAACCATATATATTGCCATGGAACAGTGGTAAAGTGAGCATTAAGTCCAAGTGGTTAAGGGGCTCGTTCTTAAGGACATTTAACCATATATGTTGCCATGGAAAAGTAATGAAATGAGCATTAAGGTCAAGTGGTTAAGGGGCTCGTTTTCAAGTACATTCAACCATATATGTTGCCATGGAACAGTGGAAAAGTGAGCATTAAGGTCAAGTGGTTAAGGGGCTCGTTCTCAAGAACATTCAACCATATATGTTGCCATGGAACAGTGGTAAAGTGAGCATTAAGGTCAAGTGGTTAAGGGGCTCGTTCTCAAGGACATTCAACCATATATGTTGCCATGGAACAGTAGTAAAGTAAGCATTAAGGTCAAGTGGTTAAGGGGCTCGTTCTCAAGGACATTCAACAATATATGTTGCCATGGAACAGTGGTAAAGTGAGCATTAAGGTCAAGTGTCTAAGGGGCTCGTTCTCAAAGACATTCAACCTTATATGTTGCTATGGAACAGTGGTAAAGTGAGCATTAAGGTCAAGTGTTTAAGGGGCTCTTTCTCAAATACATTCAACCATATATGTTACCATGGAACAGTGGTAAAGTGAGCATTAAGGTCAAGTGGTTAAGGGGCTCGTTCTCAAGGACATTCAACCTTATATGTTGCTATGGAACAGTGGTAAAGTGAGCATTAAGGTCAAGTGTTTAAGGGGCTCTTTCTCAAATACATTCAACCATATATGTTACCATGGAACAGTGGTAAAGTGAGCATTAAGGTCAAGTGGTTAGGGGGCTCGTTCTCAAAGACATTCAACCATATATGTTGCCATGGAACAGTGGTAAAGTTAGCATTAAGGTCAAGTGGTTAAGGGGTTCGTTCTCAAGGACATTCAACCATATATGTTTAATGGAACAGTGGTAAAGTGAGCAATAAGGTCAAGTGGTTAAGGGGCTCGTTCTCAAGGACATTCAAACATATATGTTGCCATGGAACAGTGGTAAAGTGAGCATTAAGGTCAAGTGGTTAAATGGCTCGTTCTCAAGGACATTCAACCATATATATTGCCATGGAACAGTGGTAAAGTGAGCATTAAGTCCAAGTGGTTAAGGGGCTCGTTCTTAAGGACATTTAACCATATATGTTGCCATGGAAAAGTAATAAATTAGCATTAAGGTCAAGTGGTTAAAGGGCTCGTTCTCAAGTACATTCAACCATATATGTTGCCATGGAACAGTGGAAAAGTGAGCATTAAGGTCAAGTGGTTAAGGGGCTCGTTCTCAAGGACATTCAACCATATATGTTGCCATGGAACAGTGGTAAAGTGAGCAATAAGGTCAAATGGTTAAGGGGCTCGTTCTCAAGGACATTCAACCATATATGTTGCCATGGAAAAGTAATGAAGTGAGCATTAAGGTCAAGTGGTTAAGGGGCTCATTCTCAAGTACATTCAACCATATATGTTGCCATGGAACAGTGGAAAAGTGAGCATTAAGGTCAAGTGGTTAAGGGGCTCGTTCTCAAGGACATTCAACCATATATGTTGCCATGGAACAGTGGTAAAGTGAGCATTAAGGTCAAGTGGTTAAGTGGCTCGTTCACAAGGACATTCAACCATATATGTTACCATGGAACAGTGGTAAAGTGAGCATTAAGGTCAAGTGGTTAAGGGGCTCGTTCTCAAGGACATTCAACCACATATGTTGCCATGGAACAGTGGTAAAAGGAGCATTATGGTCAAGTGGTTAAGGGGCTAGTTCTCAAGGACATTCAACCATATATGTTGCCATGGAACAGTGGTTAAGTGAGCATTAAGGTCAAGTGGTTAAGGGGCTCGTTCTCAAGAACATTCAACCATATATGTTGCCATGGAACAGTGGTAAAGTGAGCATTAAGGTCAAGTGGTTAAGAGGCTCGTTCTCAAGGACATTCAACCATATATGTTGCCATGGAACAGTAGTAAAGTAAGCATTAAGGTCAAGTGGTTAAGGGGCTCGTTCTCAAGGACATTCAACAATATATGTTGCCATGGAACAGTGGTAAAGTGAGCATTAAGGTCAAGTGTTTAAGGGGCTCTTTCTCAAATACATTCAACCATATATGTTACCATGGAACAGTGGTAAAGTGAGCATTAAGGTCAAGTGGTTAGGGGGCTCGTTCTCAAAGACATTCAACCATATATGTTGCCATGGAACAGTGGTAAATTTAGCATTAAGGTCAAGTGGTTAAGGGGTTCGTTCTCAAGGACATTCAACCATATATGTTTAATGGAACAGTGGTAAAGTGAGCAATAAGGTCAAGTGGTTAAGGGGCTCGTTCTCAAGGACATTCAACCATATATGTTGCCATGGAACAACGGTAAAGTGAGCATTAAGGTCAAGTGGTTAAGGGGCTCGTTCTCAAGGACATTCAACCATATATATTGCCATGGAACAGTGGTAAAGTGAGCATTAGGGTCTAGTTGTTAAGGGGCTCATTCTCAAGGACATTCAACCATATATGTTGCCATGGAACAGTAGTAAAGTAAGCATTAAGGTCAAGTGGTTAAGGGGCTCGTTCTCAAGGACATTCAACAATATATGTTGCCATGGAACAGTGGTAAAGTGAGCATTAAGGTCAAGTGGTTAAGGGGCTCGTTCTCAAGGACATTCAACCTTATATGTTGCTATGGAACAGTGGTAAAGTGAGCATTAAGGTCAAGTGGTTAAGGGGCTCTTTCTCAAGGACATTCAACCATATATGCTGCAATGGAACAGTAATGTAGTGAGCATAAAGGTCAAGTGGTTAAGGGGCTCGTTCTTAAGGACATTCAACCACATATGTTGCCATGGAAAAGTAATGAAATGAGCATTAAGGTCAAGTGGTTAAGGGGCTCGTTCTCAAGGACATTCAACCACATATGTTGCCATGGAACAGTGGTAAAGGGAGCATTAAGGTCAAGTGGTTAAGGGGCTCGTTCTTAAGGACATTCAACCATATATATTGCCATGGAACAGTGAATAAGTGAGCATTAAGGTCAAATGGTTAAGGGGCTCGTTCTCAAGGACATTCGACCATATATGTTGCCATGGAACAGTGGAAAAGTGAGCATTAAGGTCAAGTGGTTAAGGGGCTCGTTCTCAAGGACATTCAACCATATATTTTGCCATGGAACAGTGGTAAAGTGAGCATTAAGGTCAAGTGGTTAAGTGGCTCGTTCTCAAGGACATTCAACCATATATGTTGCCATGGAACAGTGGTAAAGTGAGCATTAAGGTCAAGTGGTTAAGGTGCTCGTTCTCAAGGACATTCAACCACATATGTTGCCATGGAACAGTGGTAAAGGGAGCATTAAGGTCAAGTGGTTAAGGGGCTCGTTCTTAAGGACATTCAACCATATATATTGCCATGGAACAGTGAATAAGTGAGCATTAAGGTCAAATGGTTAAGGGGCTCGTTCTCAAGGACATTCGACCATATATGTTGCCATGGAACAGTGGTAAAGTGAGCAATAAGGTTAAGTGGTTAAGGGGCTCGTTCTCAAGGACATTCAACCATATATGTTGCCATGGAACAGTGGTAAAGTGAGCATTAAGGTCAAGTGGTTAAGGGGCTCGTTCTTAAGGACATTCAACCATATATATTGCCATGGAACAGTGGTAAAGTGAGCATTAAGTCCAAGTGCTTAAGAGGCTAGTTCTCAAGGACATTCAACCATATATGTTGCCATGGAACAGTGGTTAAGTGAGCATTAAGGTCAAGTGGTTAAGGGGCTCGTTCTCAAGAACATTCAACCATATATGTTGCAATGGAACAGTGGTAAAGTGAGCATTAAGGTCAAGTGGTTAAGGGGCTCGTTCTCAAGAACATTCAACCATATATGTTGCCATGGAACAGTGGTAAAGTGAGCATTAAGGTCAAGTGGTTAAGGGGCTCGTTCTCAAGGACATTCAACCATATATGTTGCCATGGAACAGTAGTAAAGTAAGCATTAAGGTCAAGTGGTTAAGGGGCTGGTTCTCAAGGACATTCAACAATATATGTTGCCATGGAACAGTGGTAAAGTGAGCATTAAGGTCAAGTGGTTAAGGGGCTCGTTCTCAAGGACATTCAACCATATATATTGCCATGGAACAGTGAATAAGTGAGCATTAAGGTCAAGTGGTTAAGGGGCTCGTTCTTAAGGACATTCAACCATATATATTGCCATGGAACAGTGGTAAAGTGAGCATTAAGTCCAAGTGCTTAAGGGGCTAGTTCTCAAGGACATTCAACCACATATGTTGCCATGGAACAGTGGTTAAGTGAGCATTAAGGTCAAGTGGTTAAGGGGCTCGTTCTCAAGAACATTCAACCATATATGTTGCAATGGAACAGTGGTAAAGTGAGCATTAAGGTCAAGTGGTTAAGGGGCTCGTTCTCAAGGACATTCAACCATATATGTTGCCATGGAACAGTAGTAAAGTAAGCGTTAAGGTCAAGTGGTTAAGGGGCTCGTTCTCAAGGACATTCAACAATATATGTTGCCATGGAACAGTGGTAAAGTGAGCATTAAGGTCAAGTGGTTAAGGGGCTCGTTCTCAAGGACATTCAACCTTATAAGTTGCTATGGAACAGTGGTAAAGTGAGCATTAAGGTCAAGTGTTTAAGGGGCTCTTTCTCAAATACATTCAACCATATATGTTACCATGGAACAGTGGTAAAGTGAGCATTAAGGTCAAGTGGTTAAGGGGTTCGTTCTCAAGGACATTCAACCATATATGTTTAATGGAACAGTGGTAAAGTGAGCAATAAGGTCAAGTGGTTAAGGGGCTCGTTCTCAAGGACATTCAACCATATATGTTGCCATGGAACAGTGGTAAAGTGAGCATTAAGGTCAAGTGGTTAAGGGGCTGGTTCTCCAGGACATTCAACCATATATATTGCCATGGAACAGTGGTAAAGTGAGCATTAAGTCCAAGTGGTTAAGGGGCTCGTTCTTAAGGACATTTAACCATATATGTTGCCATGGAAAAGTAATGAAATGAGCATTAAGGTCAAGTGGTTAAGGGGCTCGATTTCAAGTACATTCAACCATATATGTTGCCATGGAACAGTGGAAAAGTGAGCATTAAGGTCAAGTGGTTAAGGGGCTCGGTCTCAAGAACATTCAACCATATATGTTGCCATGGAACAGTGGTAAAGTGAGCATTAAGGTCAAGTGGTTAAGGGGCTCGTTCTCAAGGACATTCAACCATATATGTTGCCATGGAACAGTAGTAAAGTAAGCATTAAGGTCAAGTGGTTAAGGGGCTCGTTCTCAAGGACATTCAACAATATATGTTGCCATGGAACAGTGGTAAAGTGAGCATTAAGGTCAAGTGTCTAAGGGGCTCGTTCTCAAAGACATTCAACCTTATATGTTGCTATGGAACAGTGGTAAAGTTAGCATTAAGGTCAAGTGTTTAAGGGGCTCTTTCTCAAATACATTCAACCATATATGTTACCATGGAACAGTGGTAAAGTGAGCATTAAGGTCAAGTGGTTAAGGGGCTCGTTCTCAAGGACATTCAACCTTATATGTTGCTATGGAACAGTGGTAAAGTGAGCATTAAGGTCAAGTGTTTAAGGGGCTCTTTCTCAAATACATTCAACCATATATGTTACCATGAAACAGTGGTAAAGTGAGCATTAAGGTCAAGTGGTTAGGGGGCTCGTTCTCAAAGACATTCAACCATATATGTTGCCATGGAACAGTGGTAAAGTTAGCATTAAGGTCAAGTGGTTAAGGGGTTCGTTCTCAAGGACATTCAACCATATATGTTTAATGGAACAGTGGTAAAGTGAGCAATAAGGTCAAGTGGTTAAGGGGCTCGTTCTCAAGGACATTCAAACATATAGGTTGCCATGGAACAGTGGTAAAGTGAGCATTAAGGTCAAGTGGTTAAATGGCTCGTTCTCAAGGACATTCAACCATATATATTGCCATGGAACAGTAATAAAGTGAGCACTAAGTCCAAGTGGTTAAGGGGCTCGTTCTTAAGGACATTTAACCATATATGTTGCCATGGAAAAGTAATAAATTAGCATTAAGGTCAAGTGGTTAAAGGGCTCGTTCTCAAGTACATTCAACCATATATGTTGCCATGGAACAGTGGAAAAGTGAGCATTAAGGTCAAGTGGTTAAGGGGCTCGTTCTCAAGGACATTCAACCATATATGTTGCCATGGAACAGTGGTAAAGTGAGCAATAAGGTCAAATGGTTAAGGGGCTCGTTCTCAAGGACATTCAACCATATATGTTGCCATGGAAAAGTAATGAAGTGAGCATTAAGGTCAAGTGGTTAAGGGGCTCATTCTCAAGTACATTCAACCATATATGTTGCCATGGAACAGTGGAAAAGTGAGCATTAAGGTCAAGTGGTTAAGGGGCTCGTTCTCAAGGACATTCAACCATATATGTTGCCATGGAACAGTGGTAAAGTGAGCATTAAGGTCAAGTGGTTAAGTGGCTCGTTCACAAGGACATTCAACCATATATGTTACCATG
The DNA here is from genome assembly GCA_030545055.2 of Neoaliturus tenellus. Lineage (NCBI taxonomy): Eukaryota > Metazoa > Arthropoda > Insecta > Hemiptera > Cicadellidae > Neoaliturus > Neoaliturus tenellus. Next base: position 303,069 of record CM061531.1, read on the forward strand.
GAACAGTGGTAAAGTGAGCATTAAGGTCAAGTGGTTAAGGGGCTCGTTCTCAAGGACATTCAACCACATATGTTGCCATGGAACAGTGGTAAAAGGAGCATTATGGTCAAGTGGTTAAGGGGCTAGTTCTCAAGGACATTCAACCATATATGTTGCCATGGAACAGTGGTTAAGTGAGCATTAAGGTCAAGTGGTTAAGGGGCTCGTTCTCAAGAACATTCAACCATATATGTTGCCATGGAACAGTGGTAAAGTGAGCATTAAGGTCAAGTGGTTAAGGGGCTCGTTCTCAAGGACATTCAAATATATATGTTGCCATGGAACAGTAGTAAAGTAAGCATTAAGGTCAAGTGGTTAAGGGGCTCGTTCTCAAGGACATTCAACAATATATGTTGCCATGGAACAGTGGTAAAGTGAGCATTAAGGTCAAGTGTTTAAGGGGCTCTTTCTCAAATACATTCAACCATATATGTTACCATGGAACAGTGGTAAAGTGAGCATTAAGGTCAAGTGGTTAGGGGGCTCGTTCTCAAAGACATTCAACCATATATGTTGCCATGGAACAGTGGTAAATTTAGCATTAAGGTCAAGTGGTTAAGGGGTTCGTTCTCAAGGACATTCAACCATATATGTTTAATGGAACAGTGGTAAAGTGAGCAATAAGGTCAAGTGGTTAAGGGGCTCGTTCTCAAGGACATTCAACCATATATGTTGCCATGGAACAACGGTAAAGTGAGCATTAAGGTCAAGTGGTTAAGGGGCTCGTTCTCAAGGACATTCAACCATATATATTGCCATGGAACAGTGGTAAAGTGAGCATTAAGGTCTAGTTGTTAAGGGGCTCGTTCTCAAGGACATTCAACCATATATGTTGCCATGGAACAGTAGTAAAGTAAGCATTAAGGTCAAGTGGTTAAGGGGCTCGTTCTCAAGGACATTCAACAATATATGTTGCCATGGAACAGTGGTAAAGTGAGCATTAAGGTCAAGTGGTTAAGGGGCTCGTTCTCAAGGACATTCAACCTTATATGTTGCTATGGAACAGTGGTAAAGTGAGCATTAAGGTCAAGTGGTTAAGGGGCTCTTTCTCAAGGACATTCAACCATATATGCTGCAATGGAACAGTAATGTAGTGAGCATAAAGGTCAAGTGGTTAAGGGGCTCGTTCTTAAGGACATTCAACCACATATGTTGCCATGGAAAAGTAATGAAATGAGCATTAAGGTCAAGTGGTTAAGGGGCTCGTTCTCAAGGACATTCAACCACATATGTTGCCATGGAACAGTGGTAAAGGGAGCATTAAGGTCAAGTGGTTAAGGGGCTCGTTCTTAAGGACATTCAACCATATATATTGCCATGGAACAGTGAATAAGTGAGCATTAAGGTCAAATGGTTAAGGGGCTCGTTCTCAAGGACATTCGACCATATATGTTGCCATGGAACAGTGGAAAAGTGAGCATTAAGGTCAAGTGGTTAAGGGGCTCGTTCTCAAGGACATTCAACCATATATTTTGCCATGGAACAGTGGTAAAGTGAGCATTAAGGTCAAGTGGTTAAGTGGCTCGTTCTCAAGGACATTCAACCATATATGTTGCCATGGAACAGTGGTAAAGTGAGCATTAAGGTCAAGTGGTTAAGGTGCTCGTTCTCAAGGACATTCAACCACATATGTTGCCATGGAACAGTGGTAAAGGGAGCATTAAGGTCAAGTGGTTAAGGGGCTCGTTCTTAAGGACATTCAACCATATATATTGCCATGGAACAGTGAATAAGTGAGCATTAAGGTCAAATGGTTAAGGGGCTCGTTCTCAAGGACATTCGACCATATATGTTGCCATGGAACAGTGGTAAAGTGAGCAATAAGGTTAAGTGGTTAAGGGGCTCGTTCTCAAGGACGTTCAACCATATATGTTGCCATGGAACAGTGGTAAAGTGAGCATTAAGGTCAAGTGGTTAAGGGGCTCGTTCTTAAGGACATTCAACCATATATATTGCCATGGAACAGTGGTAAAGTGAGCATTAAGTCCAAGTGCTTAAGGGGCTAGTTCTCAAGGACATTCAACCATATATGTTGCCATGGAACAGTGGTTAAGTGAGCATTAAGGTCAAGTGGTTAAGGGGCTCGTTCTCAAGAACATTCAACCATATATGTTGCAATGGAACAGTGGTAAAGTGAGCATTAAGGTCAAGTGGTTAAGGGGCTCGTTCTCAAGGACATTCAACCATATATGTTGCCATGGAACAGTAGTAAAGTAAGCATTAAGGTCAAGTGGTTAAGGGGCTCGTTCTCAAGGACATTCAACAATATATGTTGCCATGGAACAGTGGTAAAGTGAGCATTAAGGTCAAGTGGTTAAGGGGCTCGTTCTCAAGGACATTCAACCTTATAAGTTGCTATGGAACAGTGGTAAAGTGAGCATTAAGGTCAAGTGTTTAAGGGGCTCTTTCTCAAATACATTCAACCATATATGTTACCATGGAACAGTGGTAAAGTGAGCATTAAGGTCAAGTGGTTAAGGGGTTCGTTCTCAAGGACATTCAACCATATATGTTTAATGGAACAGTGGTAAAGTGAGCAATAAGGTCAAGTGGTTAAGGGGCTCGTTCTCAAGGACATTCAACCATATATGTTGCCATGGAACAGTGGTAAAGTGAGCATTAAGGTCAAGTGGTTAAGGGGCTGGTTCTCCAGGACATTCAACCATATATATTGCCATGGAACAGTGGTAAAGTGAGCATTAAGTCCAAGTGGTTAAGGGGCTCGTTCTTAAGGACATTTAACCATATATGTTGCCATGGAAAAGTAATGAAATGAGCATTAAGGTCAAGTGGTTAAGGGGCTCGTTTTCAAGTACATTCAACCATATATGTTGCCATGGAACAGTGGAAAAGTGAGCATTAAGGTCAAGTGGTTAAGGGGCTCGTTCTCAAGAACATTCAACCATATATGTTGCCATGGAACAGTGGTAAAGTGAGCATTAAGGTCAAGTGGTTAAGGGGCTCGTTCTCAAGGACATTCAACCATATATGTTGCCATGGAACAGTAGTAAAGTAAGCATTAGGGTCAAGTGGTTAAGGGGCTCGTTCTCAAGGACATTCAACAATATATGTTGCCATGGAACAGTGGTAAAGTGAGCATTAAGGTCAAGTGTCTAAGGGGCTCGTTCTCAAAGACATTCAACCTTATATGTTGCTATGGAACAGTGGTAAAGTGAGCATTAAGGTCAAGTGTTTAAGGGGCTCTTTCTCAAATACATTCAACCATATATGTTACCATGGAACAGTGGTAAAGTGAGCATTAAGGTCAAGTGGTTAAGGGGCTCGTTCTTAAGGACATTCAACCATATATGTTGCCATGGAAAAGTAATGAAATGAGCATTAAGGTCAAGTGGTTAAGGGGCTCGTTCTCAAGGACATTCAACCACATATGTTGCCATGGAACAGTGGTAAAGGGAGCATTAAGGTCAAGTGGTTAAGGGGCTCGTTCTTAAGGACATTCAACCATATATATTGCCATGGAACAGTGAATAAGTGAGCATTAAGGTCAAATGGTTAAGGGGCTCGTTCTCAAGGACATTCGACCATATATGTTGCCATGGAACAGTGGAAAAGTGAGCATTAAGGTCAAGTGGTTAAGGGGCTCGTTCTCAAGGACATTCAACCATATATTTTGCCATGGAACAGTGGTAAAGTGAGCATTAAGGTCAAGTGGTTAAGTGGCTCGTTCTCAAGGACATTCAACCATATATGTTGCCATGGAACAGTGGTAAAGTGAGCATTAAGGTCAAGTGGTTAAGGTGCTCGTTCTCAAGGACATTCAACCACATATGTTGCCATGGAACAGTGGTAAAGGGAGCATTAAGGTCAAGTGGTTAAGGGGCTCGTTCTTAAGGACATTCAACCATATATATTGCCATGGAACAGTGAATAAGTGAGCATTAAGGTCAAATGGTTAAGGGGCTCGTTCTCAAGGACATTCGACCATATATGTTGCCATGGAACAGTGGTAAAGTGAGCAATAAGGTTAAGTGGTTAAGGGGCTCGTTCTCAAGGACATTCAACCTTATATGTTGCCATGGAACAGTGGTAAAGTGAGCATTAAGGTCAAGTGGTTAAGGGGCTCGTTCTTAAGGACATTCAACCATATATATTGCCATGGAACAGTGGTAAAGTGAGCATTAAGTCCAAGTGCTTAAGGGGCTAGTTCTCAAGGACATTCAACCATATATGTTGCCATGGAACAGTGGTTAAGTGAGCATTAAGGTCAAGTGGTTAAGGGGCTCGTTCTCAAGAACATTCAACCATATATGTTGCAATGGAACAGTGGTAAAGTGAGCATTAAGGTCAAGTGGTTAAGGGGCTCGTTCTCAAGGACATTCAACCATATATGTTGCCATGGAACAGTAGTAAAGTAAGCATTAAGGTCAAGTGGTTAAGGGGCTCGTTCTCAAGGACATTCAACAATATATGTTGCCATGGAACAGTGGTAAAGTGAGCATTAAGGTCAAGTGGTTAAGGGGCTCGTTCTCAAGGACATTCAACCTTATAAGTTGCTATGGAACAGTGGTAAAGTGAGCATTAAGGTCAAGTGTTTAAGGGGCTCTTTCTCAAATACATTCAACCATATATGTTACCACGGAACAGTGGTAAAGTGAGCATTAAGGTCAAGTGGTTAAGGGGTTCGTTCTCAAGGACATTCAACCATATATGTTTAATGGAACAGTGGTAAAGTGAGCAATAAGGTCAAGTGGTTAAGGGGCTCGTTCTCAAGGACATTCAACCATATATGTTGCCATGGAACAGTGGTAAAGTGAGCATTAAGGTCAAGTGGTTAAGGGGCTGGTTCTCCAGGACATTCAACCATATATATTGCCATGGAACAGTGGTAAAGTGAGCATTAAGTCCAAGTGGTTAAGGGGCTCGTTCTTAAGGACATTTAACCATATATGTTGCCATGGAAAAGTAATGAAATGAGCATTAAGGTCAAGTGGTTAAGGGGCTCGTTTTCAAGTACATTCAACCATATATGTTGCCATGGAACAGTGGAAAAGTGAGCATTAAGGTCAAGTGGTTAAGGGGCTCGTTCTCAAGAACATTCAACCATATATGTTGCCATGGAACAGTGGTAAAGTGAGCATTAAGGTCAAGTGGTTAAGGGGCTCGTTCTCAAGGACATTCAACCATATATGTTGCCATGGAACAGTAGTAAAGTAAGCATTAAGGTCAAGTGGTTAAGGGGCTCGTTCTCAAGGACATTCAACAATATATGTTGCCATGGAACAGTGGTAAAGTGAGCATTAAGGTCAAGTGTCTAAGGGGCTCGTTCTCAAATACATTCAACCATATATGTTACCATGGAACAGTGGTAAAGTGAGCATTAAGGTCAAGTGGTTAAGGGGCTCGTTCTCAAGGACATTCAACCTTATATGTTGCTATGGAACAGTGGTAAAGTGAGCATTAAGGTCAAGTGTTTAAGGGGCTCTTTCTCAAATACATTCAACCATATATGTTACCATGGAACAGTGGTAAAGTGAGCATTAAGGTCAAGTGGTTAGGGGGCTCGTTCTCAAAGACATTCAACCATATATGTTGCCATGGAACAGTGGTAAAGTTAGCATTAAGGTCAAGTGGTTAAGGGGTTCGTTCTCAAGGACATTCAACCATATATGTTTAATGGAACAGTGGTAAAGTGAGCAATAAGGTCAAGTGGTTAAGGGGCTCGTTCTCAAGGACATTCAAACATATATGTTGCCATGGAACAGTGGTAAAGTGAGCATTAAGGTCAAGTGGTTAAATGGCTCGTTCTCAAGGACATTCAACCATATATATTGCCATGGAACAGTGGTAAAGTGAGCATTAAGTCCAAGTGGTTAAGGGGCTCGTTCTTAAGGACATTTAACCATATATGTTGCCATGGAAAAGTAATAAATTAGCATTAAGGTCAAGTGGTTAAAGGGCTCGTTCTCAAGTACATTCAACCATATATGTTGCCATGGAACAGTGGAAAAGTGAGCATTAAGGTCAAGTGGTTAAGGGGCTCGTTCTCAAGGACATTCAACCATATATGTTGCCATGGAACAGTGGTAAAGTGAGCATTAAGGTCAAGTGTTTTAAGTGGCTCGTTCTCAAGGACATTCAACCATATATGTTGCCATGGAACAGTGGTAAAGTGAGCATTAAGGTCAAGTGGTTAAGGTGCTCGTTCTCAAGGACATTCAACCACATATGTTGCCATGGAACAGTGGTAAAGGGAGCATTAAGGTCAAGGGGTTAAGGGGCTCGTTCTCAAGGACATTCAACCATATATATTGCCACGGAACAGTGGTTAAGTGAGCATTAAGGTCAAATGGTTAAGGGGCTCGTTCTCAAGGACATTCGACCATATATGTTGCCATGGAACAGTGGTAAAGTGAGCATTAAGGTCAAGTAGTTAAGGGGCTCGTTCTCAAGGACATTCAACCATATATGTAGCCATGGAACAGTGGTAAAGTGAGCATAAAGTCAAGTGGTTAAGGTTCTCGTTCTCAAGGACATTCAACCATATATGTTGCCATGGAACAGTGGTAAAGTGAGCATTAAGGCCAAGTGGTTAAGGGGCTCGTTCTCAAGGACATTCAACCACATATGTTGCCATGGAACAGTGGTAAAGGGAGCATTAAGGTCAAAAGGTAAAGGCGCTCGTGCTCAAGGACATTCAACCATATATCTTGCCATGGAACAGTGGTAAAGTGAGCATTAAGGTCAAGTGGTTAAGGGGCTCGTTCTCAAGGACATTCAACCATATATTGCCATGGAACAGAGGTAAATTGAGCATTAAGGTCAAGTGCTTAGGGGGCTCATTCTCAAGGACATTCAACCATATATGTTGCCATGGAACAGTGGTAAAGTGAGCATAAGGTCAAGTGGTTAAGGGGCTCGTTCTTAAGGACATTCAACCATATATGTTGCCATGGAACAGTGGTACAGTGAGCATTAAGGTCAAGTGGTTAAGGGGCTCGTTCTCAAGGACATTCAACCATATATGTTGCAATGGAACAGTGGTAAAGTGAGCATTAAGGTCAAGTGGTTAAGGGGCTCGTTCTCAAGGACATTTAACCATGTATGTTGCCATGGAACAGTGGTAAAGTGAGCATTAAGGTCAAGTGGTTAAGGGGCTCGTTCTCAAGGACATTCAACCACATATGTTGCCATGGAACAGTGGTAAAGTGAGCATTTTAGTCAAGTGGTTAGGGTGCTCATTCTCAAGGACATTCAACCATATATGTTGCCATGGTACAGTGGTTAAGTGAGTATTAAGGTCAAGTGGTTAAGGGGCCCTTTCTCAAGGACATTCAACCATATATGCTGCAATGGAACAGTAATGTAGTGAGCATTAAGGTCAAGTGGTTAAGGGGCTCGTTCTCAAGTACATTCAACCATATATGTTGCCATGGAACAGTGGAAAAGTGAGCATTAAAGTCAAGTGGTTAAGGGGCTCGTTCTCAAAGACATTCAACCATATATGTTGCCATGGAACAGTGGTAAAGTGAGCATTAAGGTCAAGTGGTTAAGGTGCTCGTTCTCAATGACATTCAACCACATATGTTGCCATGCAACAGTGGTAAAGGGAGCATTAAGGTCAAGTGGTTAAGGGGCTCGTTCTCAAGGACATTAAACCATATATATTGCCATGGAACAGTGGTTAAGTGAGCATTAAGTCCAAGTGTTTAAGGGCTCTTTCTCAAATACATTCGACCATATATGTTACCATGGAACAGTGGTAAAGTGAGCATTAAGGTAAAGTGGTTAAGGGGCTCGTTCTCAAGGACATTCAACCATATATGTTGCCATGGAACAGTGGTAAAGTTAGCATTAAGGTCAAGTGGTTAAGGGGTTCGTTCTCAAGGACATTCAACCATATATGTTAACATGGAACAGTGGTAAAGTTAGCATTAAGGCCAAGTGGTTAAGGGGCTCGTTCTCAAGGACATTCAACCACATATGTTGCCATGGAACAGTGGTAAAGGGAGCATTAAGGTCAAGTGGTAAAGGGGCTCGTTCTCAAGGACATTCAACCATATATGTTGCCATGGAACATTGGTAAAGTGAGCATTAAGGTCAAGTGGTTAAGTGGCTCGTTCTCAAGGACATTCAACCCATATATGTTGCCATGGAACAGAGGTAAATTGAGCATTAAGGTCAAGTGGTTAAGGGGCTCGTTCTCAAGGACATTCAACCACATATATTGCCATGGAACAGTGGTAATGTGAGCATTAAGGGTCAAGTGGTTAAGGGGCTCGTTCTCAAGGACATTCAACCATATATGTTGCCATGGAACAGTGGTAAAGTGAGCATTAAGGTCAAGTGGTTAAGGGGCTCCTTCTCAAGGCCATTCAACCATATATGTTGCCATGGAACAGTGGTAAAGTGAGCATAAAGTCAAGTGGTTAAGGGGCTCGTTCTCAAGGACATTCAACCATATATTTTGCCATGGAACAGTGGTAAAGTGAGCATTAAGGTGAAGTGTTTAAGGGGCTCGTTCTCAAGGACATTCAACCACATAGGTTGCCATGGAACAGTGGTAAAGTGAGCATTAAGGCCAAGTGGTTAAGGGGCTCGTTCTCAAGGACATTCAACCATATATGTTGCCATGGAACAGTGGTAAAGTGAGCATTAAGGTCAAGTGGTTAAGGGGCTCGTTCTCAAGGACATTCAACCATATGTTTCCATGGAACAGAGGTAAATTGAGCATTAAGGTCAAGTGGTTAGGGGGCTCATTCTCAAGGACATTCAACCCATATATGTTGCCATGGAACAGTGGTAAAGTGGGCATAAGGTCAAGTGGTTAAGGGGCTCGTTCTTAAGGACATTCAACCATATAAGTTGCAATGGAACAGTAATGTAGTGAACATAAAGGTCAAGTGGTTAAGGGGCTCGTTCTCAAGGACATTCAACCTTATATGTTGCCAGGGAACAGTGGTAAAGTGAACATAAGGTCAAGTGGTTAAGGGGCTCGTTCTAGAGGACATTCAACCATATATGTTGCCATGGAACAGTGGTAAAGTGAGCATTAAGGTCAAGTGGTTAAGGGGCTCGTTCTCAAGGACATTCAACCATAAATGTTGCCATGGAACAGAGGTAAAGTGAGCATTAAGGTCAAGTGGTTAAGGGGCTCTTTCTCAAAGACATTCAACCATATATGTTGCCATGGAACAGTGGTAAAGTGAGCATTAAGGTCAAGTGGTTAAGGGTTTCGTTCTCAAGGACATTCAACCATATATGTTGCCATGGAACAGTGGTAAAGTGAACATTAAGGTCAAGTGGTTAAGGGGCTCGTTCTCAAGGACATTCAACCACATATGTTGCCATGGAACAGTGGTAAAGTGAGCAATAAGGTCAAGTGGTTAAGGGGCTCATTCTCAAGGACGTTCAACCATATATGTTGCCATGGAACAGTGGTAAAATGAGCATTAAGGTCAAGTGGTTAAGTGGCTCGTTCTCAAGGACATTCAGCCATATATGTTGCCATGGAAAAGTGGTAAAGTGAGCATTAAGGTCAAGTGGTTAAGGGGCTCGTTCTTAAGGACATTCAACCATATATGTTGCCATGGAACAATGGTAAAATGAGCATTAAGGTCAAGTGGTTAAGGGGCTTGTTCTCAAGGACATTCAACCATATATGTTGCCATGGAACAGTGATAAAGTGAGCATTAAGGTCAAGTGGTTAAGGGGCTCTTTCTCAAGGACATTCAACCACATATGTTGCCATGGAACAGTGGTAAAGTGAGCAATAAGGTCAAGTGGTTAGGGGGCTCATTCTCAAGGACGTTCAACCATATATGTTGCCATGGAACAGTGGTAAAATGAGCATTAAGGTCAAGTGGTTAAGTGGCTCGATCTCAAGGACATTCAGCCATATATGTTGCCATGGAAAAGTGGTAAAGTGAGCATTAAGGTCAAGTGGTTAAGGGGCTTGTTCTCAAGGACATTCAACCATATATGTTGCCATGGTACAGTGGTTAAGTGAGTATTAAGGTCAAGTGGTTAAGGGGCTCGTTCTCAAGGACATTCAACCATATATAATGCAATGGAACAGTAATGTAGTGAGCATAAAGGTCTAGTGGTTAAGGGGCTCGTTTTCAAGGACATTCAACCATATATGTTGCCATGTATCAGTGGTTATCTGAGCATTAAGGTCAAGTGGTTAAGGGGCTCCATCTCAAGGACATTCAACTATATATGTTTCCATGGAACATTGGTAAAGTGATGATTAAGGTCAAGTGGTTAAGGGGATCGTTCTTAAGGACATTCAACCATATATGTTGCCATGTAACAGTGGTAAAGTGAGCATTAAGGTCAAGTGGTTAAGGGGCTCGTTCTCAAGGACATTCAACCATATATGTTGCCATGGAACAGAATTAAATTGAGCATTAAGGTCAAGTGGTTAGGGGGCTCGTTCTCAAGGACATTCAACCCTATATATTGCCATGGAACAGTGGTAAAGTGAGCATTAAGGTCAAGTGGTTAGGGGGCTCATTCTCAAGGACATTCAACCATATATGTTGCCATGGAACAGTGGTAAAGTGAGCATTAAAGTCAAGTGGTTAAGGGGCTCGTTCTCAAGGACATTCAACCATATATGTTGCAATGGAACAGTAATGTAGTGAGCATAGAGGTCAAGTGGTTAAGGGGCTCGTTCTCAAGGACATTCAACCATATATGTTGCCATGGAACAGTGGTAAAGTGAGCATTAAGGTTAAGTGGTTGAGGGGCTCGTTCTCAAGGACATTCAACCATATATGTTGCCATGGAACAGTGGTAAAGTTAGCATTAAGGTCAAGTGGTTAAGGGGCTCGTTCTCAAGGACATTCAACCATATATGTTGCCATGGAACAGTGGTAAAGTGAGCAATAAGGTCAAATGGTTAAGGGGCTCGTTCTCAAGGACATTCAACCATATATGTTGCCATGGAAAAGTAATGAAGTGAGCATTAAGGTCAAGTGGTTAAGGGGCTCATTCTCAAGTACATTCAACCATATATGTTGCCATGGAACAGTGGAAAAGTGAGCATTAAGGTCAAGTGGTTAAGGGGCTCGTTCTCAAGGACATTCAACCACATATGTTGCCATGGAACAGTGGTAAAAGGAGCATTATGGTCAAGTGGTTAAGGGGCTAGTTCTCAAGGACATTCAACCATATATGTTGCCATGGAACAGTGGTTAAGTGAGCATTAAGGTCAAGTGGTTAAGGGGCTCGTTCTCAAGAACATTCAACCATATATGTTGCCATGGAACAGTGGTAAAGTGAGCATTAAGGTCAAGTGGTTAAGGGGCTCGTTCTCAAGGACATTCAACCATATATGTTGCCATGGAACAGTAGTAAAGTAAGCATTAAGGTCAAGTGGTTAAGGGGCTCGTTCTCAAGGACATTCAACAATATATGTTGCCATGGAACAGTGGTAAAGTGAGCATTAAGGTCAAGTGGTTAAGGGGCTCGTTCTCAAGGACATTCAACCTTATATGTTGCTATGGAACAGTGGTAAAGTGAGCATTAAGGTCAAGTGTTTAAGGGGCTCTTTCTCAAATACATTCAACCATATATGTTACCATGGAACAGTGGTAAAGTGAGCATTAAGGTCAAGTGGTTAGGGGGCTCGTTCTCAAAGACATTCAACCATATATGTTGCCATGGAACAGTGGTAAATTTAGCATTAAGGTCAAGTGGTTAAGGGGTTCGTTCTCAAGGACATTCAACCATATATGTTTAATGGAACAGTGGTAAAGTGAGCAATAAGGTCAAGTGGTTAAGGGGCTCGTTCTCAAGGACATTCAACCATATATGTTGCCATGGAACAGTGGTAAAGTGAGCATTAAGGTCAAGTGGTTAAGGGGCTCGTTCTCAAGGACATTCAACCATATATATTGCCATGGAACAGTGGTAAAGTGAGCATTAAGGTCTAGTGGTTAAGGGGCTCGTTCTCAAGGACATTCAACCATATATGTTGCCATGGAACAGTAGTAAAGTAAGCATTAAGGTCAAGTGGTTAAGGGGCTCGTTCTCAAGGACATTCAACAATATATGTTGCCATGGAACAGTGGTAAAGTTAGCATTAAGGTCAAGTGGTTAAGGGGCTCATTCTCAAGGACGTTCAACCATATATGTTGCCATGGAACAGTGGTAAAATGAGCATTAAGGTCAAGTGGTTAAGTGGCTCGTTCTCAAGGACATTCAGCCATATATGTTGCCATGGAAAAGTGGTAAAGTGAGCATTAAGGTCAAGTGGTTAAGGGGCTCGTTCTTAAGGACATTCAACCATATATGTTGCCATGGAACAATGGTAAAATGAGCATTAAGGTCAAGTGGTTAAGGGGCTTGTTCTCAAGGACATTCAACCATATATGTTGCCATGGAACAGTGATAAAGTGAGCATTAAGGTCAAGTGGTTAAGGGGCTCTTTCTCAAGGACATTCAACCACATATGTTGCCATGGAACAGTGGTAAAGTGAGCAATAAGGTCAAGTGGTTAGGGGGCTCATTCTCAAGGACGTTCAACCATATATGTTGCCATGGAACAGTGGTAAAATGAGCATTAAGGTCAAGTGGTTAAGTGGCTCGATCTCAAGGACATTCAGCCATATATGTTGCCATGGAAAAGTGGTAAAGTGAGCATTAAGGTCAAGTGGTTAAGGGGCTTGTTCTCAAGGACATTCAACCATATATGTTGCCATGGTACAGTGGTTAAGTGAGTATTAAGGTCAAGTGGTTAAGGGGCTCGTTCTCAAGGACATTCAACCATATATAATGCAATGGAACAGTAATGTAGTGAGCATAAAGGTCTAGTGGTTAAGGGGCTCGTTTTCAAGGACATTCAACCATATATGTTGCCATGTATCAGTGGTTATCTGAGCATTAAGGTCAAGTGGTTAAGGGGCTCCATCTCAAGGACATTCAACTATATATGTTTCCATGGAACATTGGTAAAGTGATGATTAAGGTCAAGTGGTTAAGGGGATCGTTCTTAAGGACATTCAACCATATATGTTGCCATGTAACAGTGGTAAAGTGAGCATTAAGGTCAAGTGGTTAAGGGGCTCGTTCTCAAGGACATTCAACCATATATGTTGCCATGGAACAGAATTAAATTGAGCATTAAGGTCAAGTGGTTAGGGGGCTCGTTCTCAAGGACATTCAACCCTATATATTGCCATGGAACAGTGGTAAAGTGAGCATTAAGGTCAAGTGGTTAGGGGGCTCATTCTCAAGGACATTCAACCATATATGTTGCCATGGAACAGTGGTAAAGTGAGCATTAAAGTCAAGTGGTTAAGGGGCTCGTTCTCAAGGACATTCAACCATATATGTTGCAATGGAACAGTAATGTAGTGAGCATAGAGGTCAAGTGGTTAAGGGGCTCGTTCTCAAGGACATTCAACCATATATGTTGCCATGGAACAGTGGTAAAGTGAGCATTAAGGTTAAGTGGTTGAGGGGCTCGTTCTCAAGGACATTCAACCATATATGTTGCCATGGAACAGTGGTAAAGTTAGCATTAAGGTCAAGTGGTTAAGGGGCTCGTTCTCAAGGACATTCAACCATATATGTTGCCATGGAACAGTGGTAAAGTGAGCAATAAGGTCAAATGGTTAAGGGGCTCGTTCTCAAGGACATTCAACCATATATGTTGCCATGGAAAAGTAATGAAGTGAGCATTAAGGTCAAGTGGTTAAGGGGCTCATTCTCAAGTACATTCAACCATATATGTTGCCATGGAACAGTGGAAAAGTGAGCATTAAGGTCAAGTGGTTAAGGGGCTCGTTCTCAAGGACATTCAACCACATATGTTGCCATGGAACAGTGGTAAAAGGAGCATTATGGTCAAGTGGTTAAGGGGCTAGTTCTCAAGGACATTCAACCATATATGTTGCCATGGAACAGTGGTTAAGTGAGCATTAAGGTCAAGTGGTTAAGGGGCTCGTTCTCAAGAACATTCAACCATATATGTTGCCATGGAACAGTGGTAAAGTGAGCATTAAGGTCAAGTGGTTAAGGGGCTCGTTCTCAAGGACATTCAACCATATATGTTGCCATGGAACAGTAGTAAAGTAAGCATTAAGGTCAAGTGGTTAAGGGGCTCGTTCTCAAGGACATTCAACAATATATGTTGCCATGGAACAGTGGTAAAGTGAGCATTAAGGTCAAGTGGTTAAGGGGCTCGTTCTCAAGGACATTCAACCTTATATGTTGCTATGGAACAGTGGTAAAGTGAGCATTAAGGTCAAGTGTTTAAGGGGCTCTTTCTCAAATACATTCAACCATATATGTTACCATGGAACAGTGGTAAAGTGAGCATTAAGGTCAAGTGGTTAGGGGGCTCGTTCTCAAAGACATTCAACCATATATGTTGCCATGGAACAGTGGTAAATTTAGCATTAAGGTCAAGTGGTTAAGGGGTTCGTTCTCAAGGACATTCAACCATATATGTTTAATGGAACAGTGGTAAAGTGAGCAATAAGGTCAAGTGGTTAAGGGGCTCGTTCTCAAGGACATTCAACCATATATGTTGCCATGGAACAGTGGTAAAGTGAGCATTAAGGTCAAGTGGTTAAGGGGCTCGTTCTCAAGGACATTCAACCATATATATTGCCATGGAACAGTGGTAAAGTGAGCATTAAGGTCTAGTGGTTAAGGGGCTCGTTCTCAAGGACATTCAACCATATATGTTGCCATGGAACAGTAGTAAAGTAAGCATTAAGGTCAAGTGGTTAAGGGGCTCGTTCTCAAGGACATTCAACAATATATGTTGCCATGGAACAGTGGTAAAGTTAGCATTAAGGTCAAGTGGTTAAGGGGCTCGTTCTCAAGGACATTCAACCTTATATGTTGCTATGGAACAGTGGTAAAGTGAGCATTAAGGTCAAGTGGTTAAGGGGCTCTTTCTCAAGGACATTCAACCATATATGCTGCAATGGAACAGTAATGTAGTGAGCATAAAGGTCAAGTGGTTAAGGGGCTCGTTCTTAAGGACATTCAACCATATATGTTGCCATGGAAAAGTAATGAAATGAGCATTAAGGTCAAGTGGTTAAGGGGCTCGTTCTCAAGGACATTCAACCACATATGTTGCCATGGAACAGTGGTAAAGGGAGCATTAAGGTCAAGTGGTTAAGGGGCTCGTTCTTAAGGACATTCAACCATATATATTGCCATGGAACAGTGAATAAGTGAGCATTAAGGTCAAATGGTTAAGGGGCTCGTTCTCAAGGACATTCGACCATATATGTTGCCATGGAACAGTGGAAAAGTGAGCATTAAGGTCAAGTGGTTAAGAGGCTCGTTCTCAAGGACATTCAACCATATATTTTGCCATGGAACAGTGGTAAAGTGAGCATTAAGGTCAAGTGGTTAAGTGGCTCGTTCTCAAGGACATTCAACCATATATGTTGCCATGGAACAGTGGTAAAGTGAGCATTAAGGTCAAGTGGTTAAGGTGGTCGTTCTCAAGGACATTCAACCACATATGTTGCCATGGAACAGTGGTAAAGGGAGCATTAAGGTCAAGTGGTTAAGGGGCTCGTTCTTTAGGACATTCAACCATATATATTGCCATGGAACAGTGAATAAGTGAGCATTAAGGTCAAATGGTTAAGGGGCTCGTTCTCAAGGACATTCGACCATATATGTTGCCATGGAACAGTGGTAAAGTGAGAATTAAGGTCAAGTGGTTAAGGGGCTCGTTCTCAAGGACATTCAACCATATATGTTGCCATGGAACAGTGGTAAAGTGAGCATAAAGTCAAGTGGTTAAGGTTCTCGTTCTCAAGGACATTCAACCATATATTGCCATGGAACAGAGGTAAATTGAGCATTAAGGTCAAGTGCTTAGGGGGCTCATTCTCAAGGACATTCAACCATATATGTTGCCATGGAACAGTGGTAAAGTGAGCATAAGGTCAAGTGGTTAAGGGGCTCGTTCTTAAGGACATTCAACCATATATGTTGCCATGGAACAGTGGTAAAGTGAGCATTAAGGTCAAGTGGTTAAGGGGCTCGTTCTCAAGGACATTCAACCATATATGTTGCCATGGAACAGTGGTAAAGTGAGCATTAAGGTCAAGTGGTTAAGGGGCTCGTTCTCAAGGACATTCAACCATGTATGTTGCCATGGAACAGTGGTAAAGTGAGCATTAAGGTCAAGTGGTTAAGGGGCTCGTTCTCAAGGACATTCAACCACATATGTTGCCATGGAACAGTGGTAAAGTGAGCAATAAGGTCAAGTGGTTAAGGGGCTCATTCTCAAGGACGTTCAACCATATATGTTGCCATGGAACAGTGGTAAAGTGAGCATTAAGGTCAAGTGGTTAAGTGGCTCGTTCTCAAGGACATTCAGCCATATATGTTGCCATGGAAAAGTGGTAAAGTGAGCATTAAGGTCAAGTGGTTAAGGGGCTCGTTCAAAACGTCATTCAACCATATATGTTGCCATTGGACAATGGTAAAGGGAGCATTAAGGTCAAGTGGTTAAGGGGCTCGTTCTCAAGGACATTCAACCATATATGTTGCCATGGAACAGTGGTAAAGTGAGCATTAAGGTCAAGTGGTTAGGGGGCTCGTTCTCAAGGACATTCAACCCTATATGTTGCCATGAAACAGTGGTAAAGTGAGCATTTAGGTCAAGTGGTTAGGGGGCTCATTCTCAAGGACATTCAACCATGTATGTTGCCATGGTACAGTGGTTAAGTGAGTATTAAGGTCAAATGGTTAAGGGGCTCTTTCTCAAGGACATTCAACCATATATGTTGCCATGGAAAAGTAATGAAGTGAGCATTAAGGTCAAGTGGTTAAGGGGCTCATTCTTAAGTACATTCAACCATATATGTTGCCATGGAACAGTGGAAAAGTGAGCATTAAGGTCAAGTGGTTAAGGGGCTCGTTCTCAAGGACATTCAACCATATATGTTGCCATGGAACAGTGGTAAAGTGAGCATTAAGGTCAAGTGGTTAAGTGGCTCGTTCACAAGGACATTCAACCATATATGTTACCATGGAACAGTGGTTAAGTGAGCATTAAGGTCAAGTGGTTAAGGGGCTCGTTCTCAAGAACATTCAACCATATATGTTGCCATGGAACAGTGGTAAAGTGAGCATTAAGGTCAAGTGGTTAAGGGGCTCGTTCTCAAGGACATTCAACCATATATGTTGCCATGGAACAGTAGTAAAGTAAGCATTAAGGTCAAGTGGTTAAGGGGCTGGTTCTCAAGGACATTCAACAATATATGTTGCCATGGAACAGTGGTAAAGTGAGCATTAAGGTCAAGTGGTTAAGGGGCTCGTTCTCAAGGACATTCAACCTTATATGTTGCTATGGAACAGTGGTAAAGTGAGCATTAAGGTCAAGTGTTTAAGGGGCTCTTTCTCAAATACATTCAACCATATATGTTACCATGGAACAGTGGTAAAGTGAGCATTAAGGTCAAGTGGTTAGGGGGCTCGTTCTCAAAGACATTCAACCATATATGTTGCCATGGAAAAGTGGTAAAGTTAGCATTAAGGTCAAGTGGTTAAGGGGTTCGTTCTCAAGGACATTCAACCATATATGTTTAATGGAACAGTGGTAAAGTGAGCAATAAGGTCAAGTGGTTAAGGGGCTCGTTCTCAAGGACATTCAACCATATATGTTGCCATGGAACAGTGGTAAAGTGAGCATTAAGGTCAAGTGGTTAAGGGGCTCGTTCTCAAGGACATTCAACCATATATATTGCCATGGAACAGTGGTAAAGTGAGCATTAAGGTCTAGTGGTTTAGGGGCTCGTTCTCAAGGACATTCAACCATATATGTTGCCATGGAACAGTAGTAAAGTAAGCATTAAGGTCAAGTGGTTAAGGGGCTCGTTCTCAAGGACATTCAACAATATATGTTGCCATGGAACAGTGGTAAAGTGAGCATTAAGGTCAAGTGGTTAAGGGGCTCGTTCTCAAAGACATTCAACCTTATATGTTGCTATGGAACAGTGGTAAAGTGAGCATTAAGGTCAAGTGGTTAAGGGGCTCTTTCTCAAGGACATTCAACCATATATGCTGCAATGGAACAGTAATGTAGTGAGCATAAAGGTCAAGTGGTTAAGGGGCTCGTTCTTAAGGACATTCAACCATATATGTTGCCATGGAAAAGTAATGAAATGAGCATTAAGGTCAAGTGGTTAAGGGGCTCGTTCTCAAGTACATTCAACCATATATGTTGCCATGGAACAGTGGAAAAGTGAGCATTAAGGTCAAGTGGTTAAGGGGCTCGTTCTCAAGGACATTCAACCATATATTTTGCCATGGAACAGTGGTAAAGTGAGCATTAAGGTCAAGTGGTTAAGTGGCTCGTTCTCAAGGACATTCAACCATATATGTTGCCATGGAACAGTGGTAAAGTGAGCATTAAGGTCAAGTGGTTAAGGTGCTCGTTCTCAAGGACATTCAACCACATATGTTGCCATGGAACAGTGGTAAAGGGAGCATTAAGGTCAAGTGGTTAAGGGGCTCGTTCTTAAGGACATTCAACCATATATATTGCCATGGAACAGTGAATAAGTGAGCATTAAGGTCAAATGGTTAAGGGGCTCGTTCTCAAGGACATTCGACCATATATGTTGCCATGGAACAGTGGTAAAGTGAGCATTAAGGTCAAGTGGTTAAGGGGCTCGTTCTCAAGGACATTCAACCATATATGTTGCCATGGAACAGTGGTAAAGTGAGCATAAAGTCAAGTGGTTAAGGTTCTCGTTCTCAAGGACATTCAACCATATATTGCCATGGAACAGAGGTAAATTGAGCATTAAGGTCAAGTGCTTAGGGGGCTCATTCTCAAGGACATTCAACCATATATGTTGCCATGGAACAGTGGTAAAGTGAGCATAAGGTCAAGTGGTTAAGGGGCTCGTTCTTAAGGACATTCAACCATATATGTTGCCATGGAACAGTGGTAAAGTGAGCATTAAGGTCAAGTGGTTAAGGGGCTCGTTCTCAAGGACATTCAACCATATATGTTGCCATGGAACAGTGGTAAAGTGAGCATTAAGGTCAAGTGGTTAAGGGGCTCGTTCTCAAGGACATTCAACCATGTATGTTGCCATGGAACAGTGGTAAAGTGAGCATTAAGGTCAAGTGGTTAAGGGGCTCGTTCTCAAGGACATTCAACCACATATGTTGCCATGGAACAATGGTAAAGTGAGCAATAAGGTCAAGTGGTTAAGGGGCTCATTCTCAAGGACGTTCAACCATATATGTTGCCATGGAACAGTGGTAAAGTGAGCATTAAGGTCAAGTGGTTAAGTGGCTCGTTCTCAAGGACATTCAGCCATATATGTTGCCATGGAAAAGTGGTAAAGTGAGCATTAAGGTCAAGTGGTTAAGGGGCTCGTTCAAAACGACATTCAACCATATATGTTGCCATTGGACAATGGTAAAGGGAGCATTAAGGTCAAGTGGTTAAGGGGCTCGTTCTCAAGGACATTCAACCATATATGTTGCCATGGAACAGTGGTAAAGTGAGCATTAAGGTCAAGTGGTTAGGGGGCTCGTTCTCAAGGACATTCAACCCTATATGTTGCCATGAAACAGTGGTAAAGTGAGCATTTAGGTCAAGTGGTTAGGGGGCTCATTCTCAAGGACATTCAACCATGTATGTTGCCATGGTACAGTGGTTAAGTG
This sequence comes from Neoaliturus tenellus, assembly GCA_030545055.2. Classification (NCBI taxonomy): domain Eukaryota; kingdom Metazoa; phylum Arthropoda; class Insecta; order Hemiptera; family Cicadellidae; genus Neoaliturus; species Neoaliturus tenellus. The sequence continues at coordinate 322,743 of CM061531.1, forward strand.
AGTATTAAGGTCAAATGGTTAAGGGGCTCTTTCTCAAGGACATTCAACCATATATGCTGCAATGGAACAGTAATGTAGTGAGCATAAAGGTCAAGTGGTTAAGGGGATCGTTCTTAAGGACATTCAACCATATATGTTGCCATGGAACAGTGGTAAAGTGAGCATTAAGGCCAAGAGGTTAAGGGGCTCGTTCTCAAGGACATTCAACCATATATGTTGCCATGGAACAGTGGTAAAGTGAGCATTAAGGTCAAGTGGTTAAGGGGCTCGTTCTCAAGGACATTCAACCATATATGTTGCCATGGAACAGTGGTAAAGTGAGCATTAAGGTCAAGTGGTTAAGGGGCTCGTTCTCAAGGACATTCAACCATATGTTGCCATGGAACAGAGGTAAATTGAGCATTAAGGTCAAGTGCTTAGGGGGCTCATTCTCAAGGACATTCAACCATATATGTTGCCATGGAACAGTGGTAAAGTGAGCATAAGGTCAAGTGGTTAAGGGGCTCGTTCTTAAGGACATTCAACCATATATGTTGCCATGGAATAGTGGTAAAGTGAGCATTAAGGTCAAGTGGTTAAGAGGCTCGTTCTCAAGGACATTCAACCATATATGTTGCCATGGAACAGTGGTAAAGTGAGCATTAAGGTCAAGTGGTTAAGGGGCTCGTTCTCAAGGACATTCAACCATGTATGTTGCCATGGAACAGTGGTAAAGTGAGCATTAAGGTCAAGTGGTTAAGGGGCTCGTTCTCAAGGACATTCAACCACATATGTTGCCATGGAACAGTGGTAAAGTGAGCAATAAGGTCAAGTGGTTAAGGGGCTCATTCTCAAGGACGTTCAACCATATATGTTGCCATGGAACAGTGGTAAAGTGAGCATTAAGGTCAAGTGGTTAAGTGGCTCGTTCTCAAGGACATTCAGCCATATATGTTGCCATGGAAAAGTGGTAAAGTGAGCATTAAGGTCAATTGGTTAAGGGGCTCGTTCTCAATGACATTCAACCTTATATGTTGCTATGGAACAGTGGTAAAGTGAGCATTAAGATCAAGTGTTTAAGGGGCTCTTTCTCAAATACATTCAACCATGTATGTTACCATGGAACAGTGGTAAAGTGAGCATTAAGGTCAAGTGGTTAGGGGGCTCGTTCTCAAAGACATTCAACCATATATGTTGCCATGGAACAGTGGTAAAGTTAGCATTAAGGTCAAGTGGTTAAGGGGTTCGTTCTCAAGGACATTCAACCATATATGTTTAATGGAACAGTGGTAAAGTGAGCAATAAGGTCAAGTGGTTAAGGGGCTCGTTCTCAAGGACATTCAACCATATATGTTGCCATGGAACAGTGGTAAAGTGAGCATTAAGGTCAAGTGGTTAAGGGGCTCGTTCTCAAGGACATTCAACCATATATATTGCCATGGAACAGTGGTAAAGTGAGCATTAAGTCCAAGTGGTTAAGGGGCTCGTTCTTAAGGACATTCAACCATATATGTTGCCATGGAAAAGTAATGAAGTGAGCATTAAGGTCAAGTGTTTAAGGGGCTCGTTCTCAAGTACATTCAACCATATATGTTGCCATGGAACAGTGGAAAAGTGAGCATTAAGGTCAAGTGGTTAAGGGGCTCGTTCACAAGGACATTCAACCATATATGTTGCCATGGAACAGTGGTAAAGTGAGCATTAAGGTCAAGTGGTTAAGTGGCTCGTTCTCAAGGACATTCAACCATATATGTTGCCATGGAACAGTGGTAAAGTGAGCATTAAGGTCAAGTGGTTAAGGGGCTCGTTCTCAAGGACATTCAACCACATATGTTGCCATGGAACAGTGGTAAAGGGAGCATTAAGGTCAAGTGGTTAAGGGGCTCGTTCTCAAGGACATTCAACCATATATATTGCCATGGAACAGTGGTAAAGTGAGCATTAAGGTCAAGTGGTTAAGGGGCTCGTTCTCAAGGACTTTCAACCATATATGTTGCCATGGAACAGTGGTAAAGTGAGCATTAAGGTCAAGTGGTTAAGGGGCTCGTTCTCAAGGACATTCAACCATATGTTGCCATGGAACAGAGGTAAATTGAGCATTAAGGTCAAGTGCTTAGGGGGCTCATTCTCAAGGACATTCAACCATATATGTTGCCATGGAACAGTGGTAAAGTGAGCATAAGGTCAAGTGGTTAAGGGGCTCGTTCTTAAGGACATTCAACCATATATGTTGCCATGGAACAGTGGTAAAGTGAGCATTAAGGTCAAGTGGTTAAGGGGCTCGTTCTCAAGGACATTCAACCATATATGTTGCCATGGAACAGTGGTAAAGTGAGCATTAAGGTCAAGTGGTTAAGGGGCTCGTTCTCAAGGACATTCAACCATGTATGTTGCCATGGAACAGTGGTAAAGTGAGCATTAAGGTCAAGTGGTTAAGGGGCTCGTTCTCAAGGACATTCAACCACATATGTTTCCATGGAACAGTGGTAAAGTGAGCAATAAGGTCAAGTGGTTAAGGGGCTCATTCTCAAGGACGTTCAACCATATATGTTGCCATGGAACAGTGGTAAAGTGAGCATTAAGGTCAAGTGGTTAAGTGGCTCGTTCTCAAGGACATTCAGCCATATATGTTGCCATGGAAAAGTGGTAAAGTAAGCATTAAGGTCAAGTGGTTAAGGGGCTCGTTCTCAAGGACATTCAACCTTATATGTTGCTATGGAACAGTGGTAAAGTGAGCATTAAGGTCAAGTGTTTAAGGGGCTCTTTCTCAAATACATTCAACCATGTATGTTACCATGGAACAGTGGTAAAGTGAGCATTAAGGTCAAGTGGTTAGGGGGCTCGTTCTCAAAGACATTCAACCATATATGTTGCCATGGAACAGTGGTAAAGTTAGCATTAAGGTCAAGTGGTTAAGGGGTTCGTTCTCAAGGACATTCAACCATATATGTTTAATGGAACAGTGGTAAAGTGAGCAATAAGGTCAAGTGGTTAAGGGGCTCGTTCTCAAGGACATTCAACCATATATGTTGCCATGGAACAGTGGTAAAGTGAGCATTAAGGTCAAGTGGTTAAGGGGCTCGTTCTTAAGGACATTCAACCATATATGTTGCCATGGAAAAGTAATGAAGTGAGCATTAAGGTCAAGTGGTTAAGGGGCTCGTTCTCAAGTACATTCAACCATATATGTTGCCATGGAACAGTGGAAAAGTGAGCATTAAGGTCAAGTGGTTAAGGGGCTCGTTCTCAAGGACATTCAACCATATATGTTGCCATGGAACAGTGGTAAATTGAGCATTAAGGTCAAGTGGTTAAGTGGCTCGTTCTCAAGGACATTCAACCATATATGTTGCCATGGAACAGTGGTAAAGTGAGCATTAAGGTCAAGTGGTTAAAGTGCTCGTTCTCAAGGACATTCAACCATATATGTTGCCATGGAACAGTGGTAAAGGGAGCATTAAGGTCAAGTGGTTAAGGGGCTCGTTCTCAAGGACATTCAACCATATATATTGCCATGGAACAGTGGTTAAGTGAGCATTAAGGTCAAGTGGTTAAGGGGCTCGTTCTCAAGGACATTCAACCATATATTTTGCCATGGAACAGTGGTTAAGTGAGCATTAAGGTCAAGTGGTTAAGGGGCTCGTTCTCAAGGACATTCAACCATATATTTTGCCATGGAACAGTGGTAAAGTGAGCATTAAGGTCAAGTGGTTAAGGGGCTCGTTCTCAAGGACATTCAACCATATATGTTGCCATGGAACAGTGGTAAAGTGAGCATAAAGTCAAGTGGTTAAGGTTCTCGTTCTCAAGGACATTCAACCATATATGTTGCCATGGAACAGTGGTAAAGTGAGCATTAAGGTCAAGTGGTTAAGGGGCTCGTTCTCAAGGACATTCAACCATATGTTGCCATGGAACAGAGGTAAATTGAGCATTAAGGTCAAGTGCTTAGGGGGCTCATTCTCAAGGACATTCAACCATATATGTTGCCATGGAACAGTGGTAAAGTGAGCATAAGGTCAAGTGGTTAAGGGGCTCGTTCTTAAGGGCATTCAACCATATATGTTGCCATGGAACAGTGGTAAAGTGAGCATTAAGGTCAAGTGGTTAAGGGGCTCGTTCTCAAGGACATTCAACCATATATGTTGCCATGGAACAGTGGTAAAGTGAGCATTAAGGTCAAGTGGTTAAGGGGCTCGTTCTCAAGGACATTCAACCATGTATGTTGCCATGGAACAGTGGTAAAGTGAGCATTAAGGTCAAGTGGTTAAGGGGCTCGTTCTCAAGGACATTCAACCACATATGTTGCCATGGAACAGTGGTAAAGTGAGCATTAAGGTCAAGTGGTTAGGGGGCTCGTTCTCAAAGACATTCAACCATATATGTTGCCATGGAACAGTGGTAAAGTTAGCATTAAGGTCAAGTGGTTAAGGGGTTCGTTCTCAAGGACATTTAACCATATATGTTTAATGGAACAGTGGTAAAGTGAGCAATAAGGTCAAGTGGTTAAGGGGCTCGTTCTCAAGTACATTCAACCATATATGTTGCCATGGAACAGTGGAAAAGTGAGCATTAAGGTCAAGTGGTTAAGGGGCTCGTTCTCAAGGACATTCAACCATATATGTTGCCATGGAACAGTTGTAAAGTGAGCATTAAGGTCAAGTGGTTAAGTGGCTCGTTCTCAAGGACATTCAACCATATATGTTGCCATGGAACAGTGGTAAAGTGAGCATTAAGGTCAAGTGGTTAAGGTGCTCGTTCTCAAGGACATTCAACCACATATGTTGCCATGGAACAGTGGTAAAGGGAGCATTAAGGTCAAGTGGTTAAGGGGCTCGTTCTCAAGGACATTCAACCATATATATTGCCATGGAACAGTGGTTAAGTGAGCATTAAGGTCAAGTGGTTAAGGGGCTCGTTCCCAAGGACATTCAACCATATATGTTGCCATGGAACAGTGGTAAAGTGAGCATTAAGGTCAAGTGGTTAAGGGGCTCGTTCTCAAGGACATTCAACCATATATGTTGCCATGGAACAGTGGTAAAGTGAGCATAAAGTCAAGTGGTTAAGGTTCTCGTTCTCAAGGACATTCAACCATATATGTTGCCATGGAACAGTGGTAAAGTGAGCATTAAGGTCAAGTGGTTAAGGGGCTCGTTCTCAAGGACATTCAACCATATGTTGCCATGGAACAGAGGTAAATTGAGCATTAAGGTCAAGTGCTTAGGGGGCTCATTCTCAAGGACATTCAACCATATATGTTGCCATGGAACAGTGGTAAAGTGAGCATAAGGTCAAGTGGTTAAGGGGCTCGTTCTTAAGGACATTCAACCATATATGTTGCCATGGAACAGTGGTAAAGTGAGCATTAAGGTCAAGTGGTTAAGGGGCTCGTTCTCAAGGACATTCAACCTTATATGTTGCTATGGAACAGTGGTAAAGTGAGCATTAAGGTCAAGTGTTTAAGGGGCTCTTTCTCAAATACATTCAACCATGTATGTTACCATGGAACAGTGGTAAAGTGAGCATTAAGGTCAAGTGGTTAGGGGGCTCGTTCTCAAAGACATTCAACCATATATGTTGCCATGGAACAGTGGTAAAGTTAGCATTAAGGTCAAGTGGTTAAGGGGTTCGTTCTCAAGGACATTCAACCATATATGTTTAATGGAACAGTGGTAAAGTGAGCAATAAGGTCAAGTGGTTAAGGGGCTCGTTCTCAAGGACATTCAAACATATATGTTGCCATGGAACAGTGGTAAAGTGAGCATTAAGGTCAAGTGGTTAAGGTGCTCGTTCTCAAGGACATTCAACCATATATGTTGCCATGGAACAGTGGTTAAGTGAGCATTAAGGTCAAGTGGTTAAGGGGCTCGTTCTCAAGGACATTCAACCATATATTTTGCCATGGAACAGTGGTAAAGTGAGCATTAAGGTCAAGTGGTTAAGGGGCTCGTTCTCAAGGACATTCAACCATATATGTTGCCATGGAACAGTGGTAAAGTGAGCATAAAGTCAAGTGGTTAAGGTTCTCGTTCTCAAGGACATTCAACCATATATGTTGCCATGGAACAGTGGTAAAGTGAGCATTAAGGTCAAGTGGTTAAGGGGCTCGTTCTCAAGGACATTCAACCATATGTTGCCATGGAACAGAGGTAAATTGAGCATTAAGGTCAAGTGCTTAGGGGGCTCATTCTCAAGGACATTCAACCATATATGTTGCCATGGAACAGTGGTAAAGTGAGCATAAGGTCAAGTGGTTAAGGGGCTCGTTCTTAAGGACATTCAACCATATATGTTGCCATGGAACAGTGGTAAAGTGAGCATTAAGGTCAAGTGGTTAAGGGGCTCGTTCTCAAGGACATTCAACCATATATGTTGCTATGGAACAGTGGTAAAGTGAGCATTAAGGTCAAGTGGTTAAGGGGCTCGTTCTCAAGGACATTCAACCATGTATGTTGCCATGGAACAGTGGTAAAGTGAGCATTAAGGTCAAGTGGTTAAGGGGCTCGTTCTCAAGGACATTCAACCACATATGTTGCCATGGAACAGTGGTAAAGTGAGCAATAAGGTCAAGTGGTTAAGGGGCTCATTCTCAAGGACGTTCAACCATATATGTTGCCATGGAACAGTGGTAAAGTGAGCATTAAGGTCAAGTGGTTAAGTGGCTCGTTCTCAAGGACATTCAGCCATATATGTTGCCATGGAAAAGTGGTAAAGTGAGCATTAAGGTCAAGTGGTTAAGGGGCTCGTTCTCAAGGACATTCAACCTTATATGTTGCTATGGAACAGTGGTAAAGTGAGCATTAAGGTCAAGTGTTTTAGGGGCTATTTCTCAAATACATTCAACCATGTATGTTACCATGGAACAGTGGTAAAGTGAGCATTAAGGTCAAGTGGTTAAGGGGCTCGTTCTCAAGGACATTCAACCATATATGTTGCTATGGAACAGTGGTAAAGTGAGCATTAAGGTCAAGTGGTTAAGGGGCTCGTTCTCAAGGACATTCAACCATGTATGTTGCCATGGAACAGTGGTAAAGTGAGCATTAAGGTCAAGTGGTTAAGGGGCTCGTTCTCAAGGACATTCAACCACATATGTTGCCATGGAACAGTGGTAAAGTGAGCAATAAGGTCAAGTGGTTAAGGGGCTCATTCTCAAGGACATTCAACCATATATGTTTAATGGAACAGTGGTAAAGTGAGCAATAAGGTCAAGTGGTTAAGGGGCTCGTTCTCAAGGACATTCAACCATATATGTTGCCATGGAACAGTGGTAAAGTGAGCATTAAGGTCAAGTGGTTAAGGTGCTCGTTCTCAAGGACATTCAAAACCATATATGTTGCCATGGAACAGTGGTAAAGGGAGCATTAAGGTCAAGTGGTTAAGGGGCTCGTTCTCAAGGACATTCAACCATATATATTGCCATGGAACAGTGGTTAAGTGAGCATTAAGGTCAAGTGGTTAAGGGGCTCGTTCTTAAGGACATTCAACCATATATGTTGCCATGGAACAGTGGTAAAGTGAGCATTAAGGTCAAGTGGTTAAGGGGCTCGTTCTCAAGGACATTCAACCATATATGTTGCCATGGAACAGTGGTAAAGTGAGCATAAAGTCAAGTGGTTAAGGTTCTCGTTCTCAAGGACATTCAACCATATATGTTGCCATGGAACAGTGGTAAAGTGAGCATTAAGGTCAAGTTGTTAAGGGGCTCGTTCTCAAGGACATTCAACCATATATGTTGCCATGGAACAGTGGTAAAGTGAGCATTAAGGTCAAGTGGTTAAGGGGCTCGTTCTCAAGGACATTCAACCATATATATTGCCATGGAACAGTGGTAAAGTGAGCATTAAGTCCAAGTGGTTAAGGGGCTCGTTCTTAAGGACATTCAACCATATATGTTGCCATGGAACAGTGGAAAAGTGAGCATTAAGGTCAAGTGGTTAAGGGGCTCGTTCTCAAGTACATTCAACCATATATGTTGCCATGGAACAGTGGAAAAGTGAGCATTAAGGTCAAGTGGTTAAGGGGCTCGTTCTCAAGGACATTCAACCATATATGTTGCCATGGAACAGTGGTTAAGTGATTATTAAGGTCAAGTGGTTAAGGGGCTCGTTCTCAAGGACATTCAACCATATATGTTGCCATGGAACAGTGGTAAAGTGAGCATTAAGGTCAAGTGGTTAAGGTGCTCGTTCTCAAGGACATTCAACCTTATATGTTGCCATGGAACAGTGGTAAAGGGAGCATTAAGGTCAAGTGGTTAAGGGGCTCGTTCTGAAGGACATTCAACCATATATATTGCCATGGAACAGTGGTTAAGTGATTATTAAGGTCAAGTGGTTAAGGGGCTCGTTCTCAAGGACATTCAACCATATATGTTGCCATGGAACAGTGGTAAAGTGAGCATAAAGTCAAGTGGTTAAGGTTCTCGTTCTCAAGGACATTCAACCATATATGTTGCCATGGAACAGTGGTAAAGTGAGCATTAAGGTCAAGTGTTTAAGGGGCTCTTTCTCAAATACATTCAACCATGTATGTTACCATGGAACAGTGGTAAAGTGAGCATTAAGGTCAAGTGGTTAAGGGGCTCGTTCTCAAGGACATTCAACCTTATATGTTGCTATGGAACAGTGGTAAAGTGAGCATTAAGGTCAAGTGTTTAAGGGGCTCTTTCTCAAATACATTCAACCATGTATGTTACCATGGAACAGTGGTAAAGTGAGCATTAAGGTCAAGTGGTTAGGGGGCTCGTTCTCAAAGACATTCAACCATATATGTTGCCATGGAACAGTGGTAAAGTTAGCATTAAGGTCAAGTGGTTAAGGGGTTCGTTCTCAAGGACATTCAACCATATATGTTTAATGGAACAGTGGTAAAGTGAGCAATAAGGTCAAGTGGTTAAGGGGCTCGTTCTCAAGGACATTCAACCATATATGTTGCCATGGAACAGTGGTAAAGTGAGCATTAAGGTCAAGTGGTTAAGGGGCTCGTTCTAAAAGACATTCAACCATATATATTGCGATGGATCAGTGGTAAAGTGGGCATTAAGTCCAAGTGGTTAAGGGGCTCGTTCTTAAGGACATTCAACCATATATGTTGCCATGGAAAAGTAATGAAGTGAGCATTAAGGTCAAGTGGTTAAGGGGCTCGTTCTCAAGTACATTAAACCATATATGTTGCCATGGAACAGTGGAAAAGTGAGCATTAAGGTCAAGTGGTTAAGGGGCTCGTTCTCAAGGACATTCAACCATATATGTTGCCATGGAACAGTGGTAAAGTGAGCATTAAGGTCAAGTGGTTAAGTGGCTCGTTCTCAAGGACATTCAACCACATATGTTGCCATGGAACAGTGGTAAAGTGAGCAATAAGGTCAAGTGGTTAAGGGGCTCATTCTCAAGGACGTTCAACCATATATGTTGCCATGGAACAGTGGTAAAGTGAGCATTAAGGTCAAGTGGTTAAGTGGCTGGTTCTCAAGGACATTAAGCCATATATGTTGCCATGGAAAAGTGGTAAAGTGAGCATTAAGGTCAAGTGGTTAAGGGGCTCGTTCTCAATGACATTCAACCTTATATGTTGCTATGGAACAGTGGTAAAGTGAGCATTAAGGTCAAGTGTTTAAGGGGCTCTTTCTCAAATACATTCAACCATGTATGTTACCATGGAACAGTGGTAAAGTGAGCATTAAGGTCAAGTGGTTAGGGGGCTCGTTCTCAAAGACATTCAACCATATATGTTGCCATGGAACAGTGGTAAAGTTAGCATTAAGGTCAAGTGGTTAAGGGGTTCGTTCTCAAGGACATTCAACCATATATGTTTAATGGAACAGTGGTAAAGTGAGCAATAAGGTCAAGTGGTTAAGGTTCTCGTTCTTAAGGACATTCAACCATATATGTTGCCATGGAACAGTGGTAAAGTGAGCATTAAGGTCAAGTGGTTAAGGGGCTCGTTCTCAAGGACATTCAACCATATATATTGCCATGGAACAGTGGTAAAGTGAGCATTAAGTCCAAGTGGTTAAGGGGCTCGTTCTTAAGGACATTCAACCATATATGTTGCCATGGAAAAGTAATGAAGTGAGCATTAAGGTCAAGTGGTTAAGGGGCTCGTTCTCAAGTACATTCAACCGTATATGTTGCCATGGAACAGTGGAAAAGTGAGCATTAAGGTCAAGTGGTTAAGGGGCTCGTTCTCAAGGACATTCAACCATATATGTTGCCATGGAACAGTGGTAAAGTGAGCATTAAGGTCAAGTGGTTAAGTGGCTCGTTCTCAAGGACATTCAACCATATATGTTGCCATGGAACAGTGGTAAAGTGAGCATTAAGGTCAAGTGGTTAAGGTGCTCGTTCTCAAGGACATTCAACCACATATGTTGCCATGGAACAGTGGTAAAGGGAGCATTAAGGTCAAGTGGTTAAGGGGCTCGTTCTCAAGGACATTCAACCATATATATTGCCATGGAACAGTGGTTAAGTGAGCATTAAGGTCAAGTGGTTAAGGGGCTCGCTCTCAAGGACTTCAACCATATATGTTGCCATGGAACAGTGGTAAAGTGAGCATTAAGGTCAAGTGGTTAAGGGGCTCGTTCTCAAGGACATTCAACCATATATGTTGCCATGGAACAGTGGTAAAGTGAGCATAAAGTCAAGTGGTTAAGGTTCTCGTTCTCAAGGACATTCAACCATATATGTTGCCATGGAACAGTGGTAAAGTGAGCATTAGGGTCAAGTGGTTAAGGGGATCGTTCTCAAGGACATTCAACCATATGTTGCCATGGAACAGAGGTAAATTGAGCATTAAGGTCAAGTGCTTAGGGGGCTCATTCTCAAGGACATTCAACCATATATGTTGCCATGGAACAGTGGTAAAGTGAGCATAAGGTCAAGTGGTTAAGGGGTTCGTTCTCAAGGACATTCAACCATATATGTTTAATGGAACAGTGGTAAAGTGAGCAATAAGGTCAAGTGGTTAAGGGGCTCGTTCTCAAGGACATTCAACCATATATGTTGCCATGGAACAGTGGTAAAGTGAGCATTAAGGTCAAGTGGTTAAGGGGCTCGTTCTAAAAGACATTCAACCATATATATTGCGATGGATCAGTGGTAAAGTGGGCATTAAGTCCAAGTGGTTAAGGGGCTCGTTCTTAAGGACATTCAACCATATATGTTGCCATGGAAAAGTAATGAAGTGAGCATTAAGGTCAAGTGGTTAAGGGGCTCGTTCTCAAGTACATTAAACCATATATGTTGCCATGGAACAGTGGAAAAGTGAGCATTAAGGTCAAGTGGTTAAGGGGCTCGTTCTCAAGGACATTCAACCATATATGTTGCCATGGAACAGTGGTAAAGTGAGCATTAAGGTCAAGTGGTTAAGTGGCTCGTTCTCAAGGACATTCAACCACATATGTTGCCATGGAACAGTGGTAAAGTGAGCAATAAGGTCAAGTGGTTAAGGGGCTCATTCTCAAGGACGTTCAACCATATATGTTGCCATGGAACAGTGGTAAAGTGAGCATTAAGGTCAAGTGGTTAAGTGGCTGGTTCTCAAGGACATTAAGCCATATATGTTGCCATGGAAAAGTGGTAAAGTGAGCATTAAGGTCAAGTGGTTAAGGGGCTCGTTCTCAATGACATTCAACCTTATATGTTGCTATGGAACAGTGGTAAAGTGAGCATTAAGGTCAAGTGTTTAAGGGGCTCTTTCTCAAATACATTCAACCATGTATGTTACCATGGAACAGTGGTAAAGTGAGCATTAAGGTCAAGTGGTTAGGGGGCTCGTTCTCAAAGACATTCAACCATATATGTTGCCATGGAACAGTGGTAAAGTTAGCATTAAGGTCAAGTGGTTAAGGGGTTCGTTCTCAAGGACATTCAACCATATATGTTTAATGGAACAGTGGTAAAGTGAGCAATAAGGTCAAGTGGTTAAGGGGCTCGTTCTTAAGGACATTCAACCATATATGTTGCCATGGAACAGTGGTAAAGTGAGCATTAAGGTCAAGTGGTTAAGGGGCTCGTTCTCAAGGACATTCAACCATATATATTGCCATGGAACAGTGGTAAAGTGAGCATTAAGTCCAAGTGGTTAAGGGGCTCGTTCTTAAGGACATTCAACCATATATGTTGCCATGGAAAAGTAATGAAGTGAGCATTAAGGTCAAGTGGTTAAGGGGCTCGTTCTCAAGTACATTCAACCGTATATGTTGCCATGGAACAGTGGAAAAGTGAGCATTAAGGTCAAGTGGTTAAGGGGCTCGTTCTCAAGGACATTCAACCATATATGTTGCCATGGAACAGTGGTAAAGTGAGCATTAAGGTCAAGTGGTTAAGTGGCTCGTTCTCAAGGACATTCAACCATATATGTTGCCATGGAACAGTGGTAAAGTGAGCATTAAGGTCAAGTGGTTAAGGTGCTCGTTCTCAAGGACATTCAACCACATATGTTGCCATGGAACAGTGGTAAAGGGAGCATTAAGGTCAAGTGGTTAAGGGGCTCGTTCTCAAGGACATTCAACCATATATATTGCCATGGAACAGTGGTTAAGTGAGCATTAAGGTCAAGTGGTTAAGGGGCTCGCTCTCAAGGACTTCAACCATATATGTTGCCATGGAACAGTGGTAAAGTGAGCATTAAGGTCAAGTGGTTAAGGGGCTCGTTCTCAAGGACATTCAACCATATATGTTGCCATGGAACAGTGGTAAAGTGAGCATAAAGTCAAGTGGTTAAGGTTCTCGTTCTCAAGGACATTCAACCATATATGTTGCCATGGAACAGTGGTAAAGTGAGCATTAGGGTCAAGTGGTTAAGGGGATCGTTCTCAAGGACATTCAACCATATGTTGCCATGGAACAGAGGTAAATTGAGCATTAAGGTCAAGTGCTTAGGGGGCTCATTCTCAAGGACATTCACCCATATATGTTGCCATGGAACAGTGGTAAAGTGAGCATAAGGTCAAGTGGTTAAGGGGCTCGTTCTTAAGGACATTCAACCATATATGTTGCCATGGAACAGTGGTAAAGTGAGCATTAAGGTCAAGTGGTTAAGGGGCTCGTTCTCAAGGACATTCAACCATATATGTTGCCATGGAACAGTGGTAAAGTGAGCATAAAGTCAAGTGGTTAAGGTTCTCGTTCTCAAGGACATTCAACCATATATGTTGCCATGGAACAGTGGTAAAGTGAGCATTAAGGTCAAGTGGTTAAGGGGCTCGTTCTCAAGGACATTCAACCATATGTTGCCATGGAACAGAGGTAAATTGAGCATTAAGGTCAAGTGCTTAGGGGGCTCATTCTCAAGGACATTCAACCATATATGTTGCCATGGAACAGTGGTAAAGTGAGCATTAAGGTCAAGTGGTTAAGTGGCTCGTTCTCAAGGACATTCAGCCATATATGTTGCCATGGAAAAGTGGTAAAGTGAGCATTAACGTCAAGTGGTTAAGGGGCTCGTTCTCAAGGACATTCAACCTTATATGTTGCTATGGAACAGTGGTAAAGTGAGCATTAAGGTCAAGTGTTTAAGGGGCTCTTTCTCAAATACATTCAACCATGTATGTTACCATGGAACAGTGGTAAAGTGAGCATTAAGGTCAAGTGGTTAGGGGGCTCGTTCTCAAAGACATTCAACCATATATGTTGCCATGGAACAGTGGTAAAGTTAGCATTAAGGTCAAGTGGTTAAGGGGTTCGTTCTCAAGGACATTCAACCATATATGTTTAATGGAACAGTGGTAAAGTGAGCAATAAGGTCAAGTGGTTAAGGGGCTCGTTCTCAAGGACATTCAACCATATATGTTGCCATGGAACAGTGGTAAAGTGAGCATTAAGGTCAAGTGGTTAAGGGGCTCGTTCTCAAGGACATTCAACCATATATATTGCCATGGAACAGTGGTAAAGTGAGCATTAAGTCCAAGTGGTTAAGGGGCTCGTTCTTAAGGACATTCAACCATATATGTTGCCATGGAAAAGTAATGAAGTGAGCATTAAGGTCAAGTGGTTAAGGGGCTCGTTCTCAAGTACATTCAACCATATATGTTGCCATGGAACAGTGGAAAAGTGAGCATTAAGGTCAAGTGGTTAAGGGGCTCGTTCTCAAGGACATTCAACCATATATGTTGCCATGGAACAGTGGTAAAGTGAGCATTAAGGTCAAGTGGTTAAGTGGCTCGTTCTCAAGGACATTCAACCATATATGTTGCCATGGAACAGTGGTAAAGTGAGCATTAAGGTCAAGTGGTTAAGGTGCTCGTTCTCAAGGACATTCAACCACATATGTTGCCATGGAACAGTGGTAAAGGGAGCATTAAGGTCAAGTGGTTAAGGGGCTCGTTCTCAAGGACATTCAACCATATATATTGCCATGGAACAGTGGTTAAGTGAGCATTAAGGTCAAGTGGTTAAGGGGCTCGTTCTCAAGGACATTCAACCATATATGTTGCCATGGAACAGTGGTAAAGTGAGCATTAAGGTCAAGTGGTTAAGGGGCTCGTTCTCAAGGACATTCAACCATATATGTTGCCATGGAACAGTGGTAAAGTGAGCATAAAGTCAAGTGGTTAAGGTTCTCGTTCTCAAGGACATTCAACCATATATGTTGCCATGGAACAGTGGTAAAGTGAGCATTAAGGTCAAGTGGTTAAGGGGCTCGTTCTCAAGGACATTCAACCATATGTTGCCATGGAACAGAGGTAAATTGAGCATTAAGGTCAAGTGCTTAGGGGGCTCATTCTCAAGGACATTCAACCATATATGTTGCCATGGAACAGTGGTAAAGTGAGCATAAGGTCAAGTGGTTAAGGGGCTCGTTCTTAAGGACATTCAACCATATATGTTGCCATGGAACAGTGGTAAAGTGAGCATTAAGGTCAAGTGGTTAAGGGGCTCGTTCTCAAGGACATTCAACCATATATGTTGCCATGGAACAGTGGTAAAGTGAGCATTAAGGTCAAGTGGTTAAGGGGCTCGTTCTCAAGGACATTCAACCATGTATGTTGCCATGGAACAGTGGTAAAGTGAGCATTAAGGTCAAGTGGTTAAGGGGCTCGTTCTCAAGGACATTCAACCACATATGTTGCCATGGAACAGTGGTAAAGTGAGCAATAAGGTCAAGTGGTTAAGGGGCTCATTCTCAAGGACGTTCAACCATATATGTTGCCATGGAACAGTGGTAAAGTGAGCATTAAGGTCAAGTGGTTAAGTGGCTCGTTCTCAAGGACATTCAGCCATATATGTTGCCATGGAAAAGTGGTAAAGTGAGCATTAAGGTCAAGTGGTTAAGGGGCTCGTTCTCAAGGACATTCAACCTTATATGTTGCTATGGAACAGTGGTAAAGTGAGCATTAAGGTCAAGTGTTTAAGGGGCTCTTTCTCAAATACATTCAACCATGTATGTTACCATGGAACAGTGGTAAAGTGAGCATTAAGGTCAAGTTGTTAGGGGGCTCGTTCTCAAAGACATTCAACCATATATGTTGCCATGGAACAGTGGTAAAGTTAGCATTAAGGTCAAGTGGTTAAGGGGTTCGTTCTCAAGGACATTCAACCATATATGTTTAATGGAACAGTGGTAAAGTGAGCAATAAGGTCAAGTGGTTAAGGGGCTCGTTCTCAAGGACATTCAACCATATATGTTGCCATGGAACAGTGGTAAAGTGAGCATTAAGGTCAAGTGGTTAAGGGGCTCGTTCTAAAAGACATTCAACCATATATATTGCGATGGAACAGTGGTAAAGTGAGCATTAAGTCCAAGTGGTTAAGGGGCTCGTTCTTAAGGACATTCAACCATATATGTTGCCATGGAAAAGTAATGAAGTGAGCATTAAGGTCAAGTGGTTAAGGGGCTCGTTCTCAAGTACATTCAACCATATATGTTGCCATGGAACAGTGGAAAAGTGAGCATTAAGGTCAAGTGGTTAAGGGGCTCGTTCTCAAGGACATTCAACCATATATGTTGCCATGGAACAGTGGTAAAGTGAGCATTAAGGTCAAGTGGTTAAGTGGCTCGTTCTCAAGGACATTCAACCATATATGTTGCCATGGAACAGTGGTAAAGTGAGCATTAAGGTCAAGTGGTTAAGGTGCTCGTTATCAAGGACATTCAACCACATATGTTGCCATGGAACAGTGGTAAAGGGAGCATTAAGGTCAAGTGGTTAAGGGGCTCGTTCTCAAGGACATTCAACCATATATATTGCCATGGAACAGTGGTTAAGTGAGCATTAAGGTCAAGTGGTTAAGGGGCTCGTTTTCAAGGACATTCAACCATATATGTTGCCATGGAACAGTGGTAAAGTGAGCATTAAGGTCAAGTGGTTAAGGGGCTCGTTCTCAAGGACATTCAACCATATATGTTGCCATGGAACAGTGGTAAAGTGAGCATAAAGTCAAGTGGTTAAGGTTCTCGTTCTCAAGGACATTCAACCATATATGTTGCCATGGAACAGTGGTAAAGTGAGCATTAAGGCCAAGTGGTTAAGGGGCTCGTTCTCAAGGACATTCAACCACATATGTTGCCATGGAACAGTGGTAAAGGGAGCATTAAGGTCAAGTGGTTAAGGGGCTCGTTCTCAAGGACATTCAACCATGTATGTTGCCATGGAACAGTGGTAAAGTGAGCATTAAGGTCAAGTGGTTAAGGGGCTCGTTTTCAAAGACATTCAACCATATATGTTGCTTTGGAACAGTGGTAAAGTGAGCATTAAGGTAAAGTGGTTAAGGGGCTCTTTCTCAAAAACATTCAACCATATATGTTGCCATGGAACAGTGGTAAAGTGAGCATTAAGGTCAAGTGGTTAAGAAGCTCGTTCTCAAGGACATTCAACCATATATGTTGCCATGGAACTGTGGTAAAGTGAGCAATAAGGTCGAGTGGTTAAGGGGCTCGTTCTCAAGGACATTCAACCATATATGTTGCCATGGAACATTCGTAAAGGGAGCATTAAGGCCAAGTGGTTAAGGGACTATTTCTCAAGGACATTCAACCATATATGTTGCCATGGAACAGTGGTAAAGTGAGCATTAAGGTCAAGTGGTTAAGGGGCTCGTTCTCAAGGACATTCAACCATATATGTTGCCATGGAAAAGAGGAAAGTGATCATTAAGGTCAAGTGGTTATGGGGCTCGTTCTCAAGGACATTCAACCCTATATGTTGCCATGGAACAGTGGTAAAGTGTGCATTAATGTCAAGTGATTAAGGGGCTCGTTCTCAAGGACATTCAAACATATATGTTGCCGTGGAACAGCGGTAAATTGAGCATTAAGGTCAAGTGGTTAAGGGGCTCTTTCTCAAGGACATTCAACCATATATGTTGCCATGGAACAGTGGTAAAGTAAGCATTAAGGTCAAGTGGTTAAGGGGGTTGTTCTCAAGGACATTCAACCATATATGTTGCCATGGAAACGTGGTAAAGTGAGCATTAAGGTCAAGTGGTTAAGGGGCTCGTTCTCAAGGACATTCAACCATATATGTTGCCATTGAACAGTGGTAAAGTGAGCATTAAGGCCAAGTGGTTAAGGGGCTTGTTCTCAAGGACATTCATTCATATATATTGCCATGGAACAGTGGTAAAGTGAGCATTAAGGTCAAGTGGTTAAGGGGCTCGTTCTTAAGGACATTCAACCATATATGTTGCCATGGAAAAGTAATGAAGTAAGCATTAAGGTCAAGTGGTTAAGGGGCTCTTTCTCAAGTACATTCAACCAAATATGTTGCCATGGAACAGTGGAAAAGTGAGCATTAAGGTCAAGTGGTTAAGGTGCTCGTTCTCAAGGACATTCAACCACATATGTTGCCATGGAACAGTGGTAAAGGGAGCATTAAGGTCAAGTGGTTAAGGGGCTCGTTCTCAAGGACATTCAACCATATATATTGCCAGGTAACAGTGGTAAAGTGAGCATTAAGATCAAGTGGTTAAGGGGCTCGTTCTTAAGGACATTCAACCATATATGTTGCCATGGAACAGTGGTAAAGGGAGCATTAAGGTCAAGTGGTTAAGGGGCTCGTTCTCAAGGACATTCAACCACATATTATGCCATGGAACAGTGCTAAAGGGAGCATTAAGGTCAAGTGGTAAAGGGGCTCGTTCTCAAGGACATTCAACCATATATGTTGCCATGGAACAGTGGTAAAGTGAGCAATAAGGTCAAGTTGTTAAGGGGCTCGTTCTCAAGGACATTCAACCATATATGTTGCCATGGAACAGTGGTAAAGTGAGCATTAAGGCCAAGTGGTTAAGGGGCTCGTTCTCAAGGACATTCAACCATATATATTGCCATGGAACAGTGGTAAAGTGAGCATTAAGGTCAAGTGGTTAAGGGGCTCGTTCTTAAGGACATTCAACCATATATGTTGCCATGGAAAAGTAATGAAGTAAGCATTAAGGTCAAGTGGTTAAGGGGCTCTTTCTCAAGTACATTCAACCAAATATGTTGCCATGGAACAGTGGAAAAGTGAGCATTAAGGTCAAGTGGTTAAGGTGCTCGTTCTCAAGGACATTCAACCACATATGTTGCCATGGAACAGTGGTAAAGGGAGCATTAAGGTCAAGTGGTTAAGGGGATCGTTCTCAAGGACATTCAACCACATATTATGCCATGGAACAGTGCTAAAGGAAACATTAAGGTCAAGTGGTAAAGGGGCTCGTTCTCAAGGACATTCAACCATATATGTTGCCATGGAACGGTGGTAAAGTGAGCATTAAGGTCAAGTGGTTAAGGGGCTCGTTCTCAAGGACATTCAACGATATATGTTGCAATGGAACAGTAATGTTGTGAGCATAAATGTCAAGTGGTTAAGGGGCTCGTTCTCAAGGACATTCAACAATATATGTTGCCATGGAACAGTAGTAAAGTGAGCATTAAGGTCAAGTGGTTAAGTGGCTCTTTCTCAAAAACATTCAACCATATATGTTGCCATGGAACAGTGGAAAAGTGAGCATTAAGGTCAAGTGGTTAAGGGGCTCGTTCTCAAGGACATTCAACCATATATGTTGCCATGGAACAGTGGTAAAGTGAGCATTAAGGTCAAGTGGTTAAGTGGCTCGTTCTCAAGGACATTCAACCATATATGTTGCCATGGAACAGTGGTAAAGTGAGCATTAAGGTCAAGTGGTTAAGGTGCTCGTTCTCAAGGACATTCAACCTTATATGTTGCCATGGAACAGTGGTAAAGGGAGCATTAAGGTCAAGTGGTTAAGGGGCTCGTTCTCAAGGACATTCAACCATATATATTGCCATGGAACAGTGGTTAAGTGATTATTAAGGTCAAGTGGTTAAGGGGCTCGTTCTCAAGGACATTCAACCATATATGTTGCCATGGAACAGTGGTAAAGTGAGCATTAAGGTCAAGTGGTTAAGGGGCTCGTTCTCAAGGACATTCAACCATATATGTTGCCATGGAACAGTGGTAAAGTGAGCATAAAGTCAAGTGGTTAAGGTTCTCGTTCTCAAGGACATTCAACCATATATGTTGCCATGGAACAGTGGTAAAGTGAGCATTAAGGTCAAGTGGTTAAGGGGCTCGTTCTCAAGGACATTCAACCATATGTTGCCATGGAACAGAGGTAAATTGAGCATTAAGGTCAAGTGCTTAGGGGGCTCATTCTCAAGGACATTCAACCATATATGTTGCCATGGAACAGTGGTAAAGTGAGCATAAGGTCAAGTGGTTAAGGGGCTCGTTCTTAAGGACATTCAACCATATATGTTGCCATGGAACAGTGGTAAAGTGAGCATTAAGGTCAAGTGGTTAAGGGGCTCGTTCTCAAGGACATTCAACCATATATGTTGCTATGGAACAGTGGTAAAGTGAGCATTAAGGTCAAGTGGTTAAGGGGCTCGTTCTCAAGGACATTCAACCATGTATGTTGCCATGGAACAGTGGTAAAGTGAGCATTAAGGTCAAGTGGTTAAGGGGCTCGTTCTCAAGGACATTCAACCACATATGTTGCCATGGAACAGTGGTAAAGTGAGCAATAAGGTCAAGTGGTTAAGGGGCTCATTCTCAAGGACGTTCAACCATATATGTTGCCATGGAACAGTGGTAAAGTGAGCATTAAGGTCAAGTGGTTAAGTGGCTCGTTCTCAAGGACATTCAGCCATATATGTTGCCATGGAAAAGTGGTAAAGTGAGCATTAAGGTCAAGTGGTTAAGGGGCTCGTTCTCAAGGACATTCAACCTTATATGTTGCTATGGAACAGTGGTAAAGTGAGCATTAAGGTCAAGGGTTTAAGGGGCTCTTTCTCAAATACATTCAACCATGTATGTTACCATGGAACAGTGGTAAAGTGAGCATTAAGGTCAAGTGGTTAGGGGGCTCGTTCTCAAAGACATTCAACCATATATGTTGCCATGGAACAGTGGTAAAGTTAGCATTAAGGTCAAGTGGTTAAGGGGTTCGTTCTCAAGGACATTCAACCATATATGTTTAATGGAACAGTGGTAAAGTGAGCAATAAGGTCAAGTGGTTAAGGGGCTCGTTCTCAAGGACATTCAACCATATATGTTGCCATGGAACAGTGGTAAAGTGAGCATTAAGGTCAAGTGGTTAAGGGGCTCGTTCTCAAGGACATTCAACCATATATATTGCCATGGAACAGTGGTAAAGTGAGCATTAAGTCCAAGTGGTTAAGGGGCTCGTTCTTAAGGACATTCAACCATATATGTTGCCATGGAAAAGTAATGAAGTGAGCATTAAGGTCAAGTGGTTAAGGGGCTCGTTCTCAAGTACATTCAACCATATATGTTGCCATGGAACAGTGGAAAAGTGAGCAATAAGGTCAAGTGGTTAAGGGGCTCGTTCTCAAGGACATTCAACCATATATGTTGCCATGGAACAGTGGTAAAGTGAGCATTAAGGTCAAGTGGTTAAGTGGCTCGTTCTCAAGGACATTCAACCATATATGTTGCCATGGAACAGTGGAAAAGTGAGCATTAAGGTCAAGTGGTTAAGGGGCTCGTTCTCAAGGACATTCAACCATATATGTTGCCATGGAACAGTGGTAAAGTGAGCATTAAGGTCAAGTGGTTAAGTGGCTCGTTCTCAAGGACATTCAACCATATATGTTGCCATGGAACAGTGGTAAAGTGAGCATTAAGGTCAAGTGGTTAAGGTGCTCGTTCTCAAGGACATTCAACCACATATGTTGCCATGGAACAGTGGTAAAGGGAGCATTAAGGTCAAGTGGTTAAGGGGCTCGTTCTCAAGGACATTCAACCATATATATTGCCATGGAACAGTGGTTAAGTGAGCATTAAGGTCAAGTGGTTAAGGGGCTCGTTCTCAAGGACATTCAACCTTATATGTTGCCATGGAACAGTGGTAAAGTGAGCATTAAGGTCAAGTGGTTAAGGGGCTCGTTCTCAAGGACATTCAACCATATATATTGCCATGGAACAGTGGTAAAGTGAGCATTAAGTCCAAGTGGTTAAGGGGCTCGTTCTTAAGGACATTCAACCATATATGTTGCTATGGAACAGTTTAAAAGTGAGCATTAAGGTCAAGTGGTTAAGGGGCTCGTTCTCAAGTACATTCAACCATATATGTTGCCATGGAACAGTGGAAAAGTGAGCATTAAGGTCAAGTGGTTAAGGGGCTCGTTCTCAAGGACATTCAACCATATATGTTGCCATGGAACAGTGGTAAAGTGAGCATTAAGGTCAAGTGGTTAAGTGGCTCGTTCTCAAGGACATTCAACCATATATGTTGCCATGGAACAGTGGTAAAGTGAGCATTAAAGTCAAGTGGTTAAGGTGCTCGTTCTCAAGGACATTCAACCACATATGTTGCCATGGAACAGTGGTAAAGGGAGCATTAAGGTCAAGTGGTTAAGGGGCTCGTTCTCAAGGACATTCAACCATATATATTGCCATGGAACAGTGGTTAAGTGAGCATTAAGGTCAAGTGGTTAAGGGGCTCGTTCTCAAGGACATTCGACCATATATGTTGCCATGGAACAGTGGTAAAGTGAGCATTAAAGTCAAGTGGTTAAGGGGCTCGTTCTCAAGGACATTCAACCATATATGTTGCCATGGAACAGTGGTAAAGTGAGCATAAAGTCAAGTGGTTAAGGTTCTCGTTCTCAAGGACATTCAACCATATATGTTGCCATGGAACAGTGGTAAAGTGAGCATTAAGGTCAAGTGGTTAAGGGGCTCGTTCTCAAGGACATTCAACCATATATGTTGCCATGGAACAGTGGTAAAGTGAGCATTAAGGTCAAGTGGTTAAGGGGCTCGTTCTCAAGGACATTCAACCATATGTTGCCATGGAACAGAGGTAAATTGAGCATTAAGGTCAAGTGCTTAGGGGGCTCATTCTCAAGGACATTCAACCATATATGTTGCCATGGAACAGTGGTAAAGTGAGCATAAGGTCAAGTGGTTAAGGGGCTCGTTCTTAAGGACATTCAACCATATATGTTGCCATGGAACAGTGGTAAAGTGAGCATTAAGGTCAAGTGGTTAAGGGGCTCGTTCTCAAGGACATTCAACCATATATGTTGCCATGGAACAGTGGTAAAGTGAGCATTAAGGTCAAGTGGTTAAGGGGCTCGTTCTCAAGGACATTCAACCATGTATGTTGCCATGGAACAGTGGTAAAGTGAGCATTAAGGTCAAGTGGTTAAGGGGCTCGTTCTCAAGGACATTCAACCACATATGTTGCCATGGAACAGTGGTAAAGTGAGCAATAAGGTCAAGTGGTTAAGGGGCTCATTCTCAAGGACGTTCAACCATATATGTTGCCATGGAACAGTGGTAAAGTGAGCATTAAGGTCAAGTGGTTAAGTGGCTGGTTCTCAAGGACATTCAGCCATATATGTTGCCATGGAAAAGTGGTAAAGTGAGCATTAAGGTCAAGTGGTTAAGGGGCTCGTTCTCAATGACATTCAACCTTATATGTTGCTATGGAACAGTGGTAAAGTGAGCATTAAGGTCAAGTGTTTAAGGGGCTCTTTCTCAAATACATTCAACCATGTATGTTACCATGGAACAGTGGTAAAGTGAGCATTAAGGTCAAGTGGTTAGGGGGCTCGTTCTCAAAGACATTCAACCATATATGTTGCCATGGAACAGTGGTAAAGTTAGCATTAAGGTCAAGTGGTTAAGGGGTTCGTTCTCAAGGACATTCAACCATATATGTTTAATGGAACAGTGGTAAAGTGAGCAATAAGGTCAAGTGGTTAAGGGGCTCGTTCTTAAGGACATTCAACCATATATGTTGCCATGGAACAGTGGTAAAGTGAGCATTAAGGTCAAGTGGTTAAGGGGCTCGTTCTCAAGGACATTCAACCATATATATTGCCATGGAACAGTGGTAAAGTGAGCATTAAGTCCAAGTGGTTAAGGGGCTCGTTCTTAAGGACATTCAACCATATATGTTGCCATGGAAAAGTAATGAAGTGAGCATTAAGGTCAAGTGGTTAAGGGGCTCGTTCTCAGGTACATTCAACCGTATATGTTGCCATGGAATAGTGGAAAAGTGAGCATTAAGGTCAAGTGGTTAAGGGGCTCGTTCTCAAGGACATTCAACCATATATGTTGCCATGGAACAGTGGTAAAGTGAGCATTAAGGTCAAGTGGTTAAGTGGCTCGTTCTCAAGGACATTCAACCATATATGTTGCCATGGAACAGTGGTAAAGTGAGCATTAAGGTCAAGTGGTTAAGGTGCTCGTTCTCAAGGACATTCAACCACATATGTTGATATGGAACAGTGGTAAAGGGAGCATTAAGGTCAAGTGGTTAAGGGGCTCGTTCTCAAGGACATTCAACCATATATATTGCCATGGAACAGTGGTTAAGTGAGCATTAAGGTCAAGTGGTTAAGGTGCTCGCTCTCAAGGACTTCAACCATATATGTTGCCATGGAACAGTGGTAAAGTGAGCATTAAGGTTAAGTGGTTAATTGGCTCGTTCTCAAGGACATTCAACCATATATGTTGCCATGGAACAGTGGTAAAGTGAGCATAAAGTCAAGTGGTTAAGGTTCTCGTTCTCAAGGACATTCAACCATATATGTTGCCATGGAACAGTGGTAAAAAGAGCATTAGGGTCAAGTGGTTAAGGGGCTCGTTCTCAAGGACATTCAACCATATGTTGCCATGGAACAGAGGTAAATTGAGCATTAAGGTCAAGTGCTTAGGGGGCTCATTCTCAAGGACATTCAACCATATATGTTGCCATGGAACAGTGGTAAAGTGAGCATAAGGTCAAGTGGTTAAGGGGCTCGTTCTTAAGGACATTCAACCATATATGTTGCCATGGAACAGTGGTAAAGTGAGCATTAAGGTCAAGTGGTTAAGGGGCTCGTTCTCAAGGACATTCAACCATATATGTTGCCATGGAACAGTGGTAAAGTGAGCATTAAGGTCAAGTGGTTAAGGGGCTCGTTCTCAAGGACATTCAACCATGTATGTTGCCATGGAACAGTGGTAAAGTGAGCATTAAGGTCAAGTGGTTAAGGGGCTCGTTCTCAAGGACATTCAACCACATATGTTGCCATGGAACAGTGGTAAAGTGAGCAATAAGGTCAAGTGGTTAAGGGGCTCATTCTCAAGGACGTTCAACCATATATGTTGCCATGGAACAGTGGTAAAGTGAGCATTAAGGTCAAGTGGTTAAGTGGCTCGTTCTCAAGGACATTCAGCCATATATGTTGCCATGGAAAAGTGGTAAAGTGAGCATTAACGTCAAGTGGTTAAGGGGCTCGTTCTCAAGGACATTCAACCTTATATGTTGCTATGGAACAGTGGTAAAGTGAGCATTAAGGTCAAGTGTTTAAGGGGCTCTTTCTCAAATACATTCAACCATGTATGTTACCATGGAACAGTGGTAAAGTGAGCATTAAGGTCAAGTGGTTAGGGGGCTCGTTCTCAAAGACATTCAACCATATATGTTGCCATGGAACAGTGGTAAAGTTAGCATTAAGGTCAAGTGGTTAAGGGGTTCGTTCTCAAGGACATTCAACCATATATGTTTAATGGAACAGTGGTAAAGTGAGCAATAAGGTCAAGTGGTTAAGGGGCTCGTTCTCAAGGACATTCAACCATATATGTTGCCATGGAACAGTGGTAAAGTGAGCATTCAGGTCAAGTGGTTAAGGGGCTCGTTCTCAAGGACATTCAACCATATATATTGCCATGGAACAGTGGTAAAGTGAGCATTAAGTCCAAGTGGTTAAGGGGCTCGTTCTCAAGTACATTCAACCATATATGTTGCCATGGAACAGTGGAAAAGTGAGCATTAAGGTCAAGTGGTTAAGGGGCTCGTTCTCAAGGACATTCAACCATATATGTTGCCATGGAACAGTGGTAAAGTGAGCATTAAGGTCAAGTGGTTAAGTGGCTCGTTCTCAAGGACATTCAACCATATATGTTGCCATGGAACAGTGGTAAAGTGAGCATTAAGGTCAAGTGGTTAAGGTGCTCGTTCTCAAGGACATTCAACCACATATGTTGCCATGGAACAGTGGTAAAGGGAGCATTAAGGTCAAGTGGTTAAGGGGCTCGTTCTCAAGGACATTCAACCATATATATTGCCATGGAACAGTGGTTAAGTGAGCATTAAGGTCAAGTGGTTAAGGGGCTCGTTCTCAAGGACATTCAACCATATATGTTGCCATGGAACAGTGGTAAAGTGAGCATTAAGGTCAAGTGGTTAAGGGGCTCGTTCTCAAGGACATTCAACCATATATGTTGCCATGGAACAGTGGTAAAGTGAGCATAAAGTCAAGTGGTTAAGGTTCTCGTTCTCAAGGACATTCAACCATATATGTTGCCATGGAACAGTGGTAAAGTGAGCATTAAGGTCAAGTGGTTAAGGGGCTCGTTCTCAAGGACATTCAACCATATGTTGCCATGGAACAGAGGTAAATTGAGCATTAAGGTCAAGTGCTTAGGGGGCTCATTCTCAAGGACATTCAACCATATATGTTGCCATGGAACAGTGGTAAAGTGAGCATAAGGTCAAGTGGTTAAGGGGCTCGTTCTTAAGGACATTCAACCATATATGTTGCCATGGAACAGTGGTAAAGTGAGCATTAAGGTCAAGTGGTTAAGGGGCTCGTTCTCAAGGACATTCAACCATATATGTTGCCATGGAACAGTGGTAAAGTGAGCATTAAGGTCAAGTGGTTAAGGGGCTTGTTCTCAAGGACATTCAACCATGTATGTTGCCATGGAACAGTGGTAAAGTGAGCATTAAGGTCAAGTGGTTAAGGGGCTCGTTCTCAAGGACATTCAACCACATATGTTGCCATGGAACAGTGGTAAAGTGAGCAATAAGGTCAAGTGGTTAAGGGGCTCATTCTCAAGGACGTTCAACCATATATGTTGCCATGGAACAGTGGTAAAGTGAGCATTAAGGTCAAGTGGTTAAGTGGCTCGTTCTCAAGGACATTCAGCCATATATGTTGCCATGGAAAA
The DNA here is from genome assembly GCA_030545055.2 of Neoaliturus tenellus. NCBI lineage: Eukaryota > Metazoa > Arthropoda > Insecta > Hemiptera > Cicadellidae > Neoaliturus > Neoaliturus tenellus. The sequence continues at coordinate 349,144 of CM061531.1, forward strand.
GTGGTAAAGTGAGCATTAAGGTCAAGTGGTTAAGGGGCTCGTTCTCAAGGACATTCAACCTTATATGTTGCTATGGAACAGTGGTAAAGTGAGCATTAAGGTCAAGTGTTTAAGGGGCTCTTTCTCAAATACATTCAACCATGTATGTTACCATGGAACAGTGGTAAAGTGAGCATTAAGGTCAAGTGGTTAGGGGGCTCGTTCTCAAAGACATTCAACCATATATGTTGCCATGGAACAGTGGTAAAGTTAGCATTAAGGTCAAGTGGTTAAGGGGTTCGTTCTCAAGGACATTCAACCATATATGTTTAATGGAACAGTGGTAAAGTGAGCAATAAGGTCAAGTGGTTAAGGGGCTCGTTCTCAAGGACATTCAACCATATATGTTGCCATGGAACAGTGGTAAAGTGAGCATTAAGGTCAAGTGGTTAAGGGGCTCGTTCTAAAAGACATTCAACCATATATATTGCGATGGATCAGTGGTAAAGTGAGCATTAAGTCCAAGTGGTTAAGGGGCTCGTTCTTAAGGACATTTAACCATATATGTTGCCATGGAAAAGTAATGAAGTGAGCATTAAGGTCAAGTGGTTAAGGGGCTCGTTCTCAAGTACATTCAACCATATATGTTGCCATGGAACAGTGGAAAAGTGAGCATTAAGGTCAAGTGGTTAAGGGGCTCGTTCTCAAGGACATTCAACCACATATGTTGCCATGGAACAGTGGTAAAGTGAGCAATAAGGTCAAGTGGTTAAGGGGCTCATTCTCAAGGACGTTCAACCATATATGTTGCCATGGAACAGTGGTAAAGTGAGCATTAAGGTCAAGTGGTTAAGTGGCTGGTTCTCAAGGACATTAAGCCATATATGTTGCCATGGAAAAGTGGTAAAGTGAGCATTAAGGTCAAGTGGTTAAGGGGCTCGTTCTCAATGACATTCAACCTTATATGTTGCTATGGAACAGTGGTAAAGTGAGCATTAAAGTCAAGTGTTTAAGGGGCTCTTTCTCAAATACATTCAACCATGTATGTTACCATGGAACAGTGGTAAAGTGAGCATTAAGGTCAAGTGGTTAGGGGGCTCGTTCTCAAAGACATTCAACCATATATGTTGCCATGGAACAGTGGTAAAGTTAGCATTAAGGTCAAGTGGTTAAGGGGTTCGTTCTCAAGGACATTCAACCATATATGTTTAATGGAACAGTGGTAAAGTGAGCAATAAGGTCAAGTGGTTAAGGGGCTCGTTCTTAAGGACATTCAACCATATATGTTGCCATGGAACAGTTGTAAAGTGAGCATTAAGGTCAAGTGGTTAAGGGGCTCTTTCTCAAGGACATTCAACCATATATATTGCCATGGAACAGTGGTAAAGTGAGCATTAAGTCCAAGTGGTTAAGGGGCTCGTTCTTAAGGACATTCAACCATATATGTTGCCATGGAAAAGTAATGAAGTGAGCATTAAGGTCAAGTGGTTAAGGGGCTCGTTCTCAAGTACATTCAACCGTATATGTTGCCATGGAACAGTGGAAAAGTGAGCATTAAGGTCAAGTGGTTAAGGGGCTCGTTCTCAAGGACATTCAACCATATATGTTGCCATGGAACAGTGGTAAAGTGAGCATTAAGGTCAAGTGGTTAAGGGGCTCGTTCTCAATGACATTCAACCTTATATGTTGCTATGGAACAGTGGTAAAGTGAGCATTAAGGTCAAGTGTTTAAGGGGCTCTTTCTCAAATACATTCAACCATGTATGTTACCATGGAACAGTGGTAAAGTGAGCATTAAGGTCAAGTGGTTAGGGGGCTCGTTCTCAAAGACATTCAACCATATATGTTGCCATGGAACAGTGGTAAAGTTAGCATTAAGGTCAAGTGGTTAAGGGGTTCGTTCTCAAGGACATTCAACCATATATGTTTAATGGAACAGTGGTAAAGTGAGCAATAAGGTCAAGTGGTTAAGGGGCTCGTTCTTAAGGACATTCAACCATATATGTTGCCATGGAACAGTGGTAAAGTGAGCATTAAGGTCAAGTGGTTAAGGGGCTCGTTCTCAAGGACATTCAACCATATATATTGCCATGGAACAGTGGTAAAGTGAGCATTAAGTCCAAGTGGTTAAGGGGCTCGTTCTTAAGGACATTCAACCATATATGTTGCCATGGAAAAGTAATGAAGTGAGCATTAAGGTCAAGTGGTTAAGGGGCTCGTTCTCAGGTACATTCAACCGTATATGTTGCCATGGAATAGTGGAAAAGTGAGCATTAAGGTCAAGTGGTTAAGGGGCTCGTTCTCAAGGACATTCAACCATATATGTTGCCATGGAACAGTGGTAAAGTGAGCATTAAGGTCAAGTGGTTAAGTGGCTCGTTCTCAAGGACATTCAACCATATATGTTGCCATGGAACAGTGGTAAAGTGAGCATTAAGGTCAAGTGGTTAAGGTGCTCGTTCTCAAGGACATTCAACCACATATGTTGATATGGAACAGTGGTAAAGGGAGCATTAAGGTCAAGTGGTTAAGGGGCTCGTTCTCAAGGACATTCAACCATATATATTGCCATGGAACAGTGGTTAAGTGAGCATTAAGGTCAAGTGGTTAAGGTGCTCGCTCTCAAGGACTTCAACCATATATGTTGCCATGGAACAGTGGTAAAGTGAGCATTAAGGTTAAGTGGTTAATTGGCTCGTTCTCAAGGACATTCAACCATATATGTTGCCATGGAACAGTGGTAAAGTGAGCATAAAGTCAAGTGGTTAAGGTTCTCGTTCTCAAGGACATTCAACCATATATGTTGCCATGGAACAGTGGTAAAAAGAGCATTAGGGTCAAGTGGTTAAGGGGCTCGTTCTCAAGGACATTCAACCATATGTTGCCATGGAACAGAGGTAAATTGAGCATTAAGGTCAAGTGCTTAGGGGGCTCATTCTCAAGGACATTCAACCATATATGTTGCCATGGAACAGTGGTAAAGTGAGCATAAGGTCAAGTGGTTAAGGGGCTCGTTCTTAAGGACATTCAACCATATATGTTGCCATGGAACAGTGGTAAAGTGAGCATTAAGGTCAAGTGGTTAAGGGGCTCGTTCTCAAGGACATTCAACCATATATGTTGCCATGGAACAGTGGTAAAGTGAGCATTAAGGTCAAGTGGTTAAGGGGCTCGTTCTCAAGGACATTCAACCATGTATGTTGCCATGGAACAGTGGTAAAGTGAGCATTAAGGTCAAGTGGTTAAGGGGCTCGTTCTCAAGGACATTCAACCACATATGTTGCCATGGAACAGTGGTAAAGTGAGCAATAAGGTCAAGTGGTTAAGGGGCTCATTCTCAAGGACGTTCAACCATATATGTTGCCATGGAACAGTGGTAAAGTGAGCATTAAGGTCAAGTGGTTAAGTGGCTCGTTCTCAAGGACATTCAGCCATATATGTTGCCATGGAAAAGTGGTAAAGTGAGCATTAACGTCAAGTGGTTAAGGGGCTCGTTCTCAAGGACATTCAACCTTATATGTTGCTATGGAACAGTGGTAAAGTGAGCATTAAGGTCAAGTGTTTAAGGGGCTCTTTCTCAAATACATTCAACCATGTATGTTACCATGGAACAGTGGTAAAGTGAGCATTAAGGTCAAGTGGTTAGGGGGCTCGTTCTCAAAGACATTCAACCATATATGTTGCCATGGAACAGTGGTAAAGTTAGCATTAAGGTCAAGTGGTTAAGGGGTTCGTTCTCAAGGACATTCAACCATATATGTTTAATGGAACAGTGGTAAAGTGAGCAATAAGGTCAAGTGGTTAAGGGGCTCGTTCTCAAGGACATTCAACCATATATGTTGCCATGGAACAGTGGTAAAGTGAGCATTCAGGTCAAGTGGTTAAGGGGCTCGTTCTCAAGGACATTCAACCATATATATTGCCATGGAACAGTGGTAAAGTGAGCATTAAGTCCAAGTGGTTAAGGGGCTCGTTCTCAAGTACATTCAACCATATATGTTGCCATGGAACAGTGGAAAAGTGAGCATTAAGGTCAAGTGGTTAAGGGGCTCGTTCTCAAGGACATTCAACCATATATGTTGCCATGGAACAGTGGTAAAGTGAGCATTAAGGTCAAGTGGTTAAGTGGCTCGTTCTCAAGGACATTCAACCATATATGTTGCCATGGAACAGTGGTAAAGTGAGCATTAAGGTCAAGTGGTTAAGGTGCTCGTTCTCAAGGACATTCAACCACATATGTTGCCATGGAACAGTGGTAAAGGGAGCATTAAGGTCAAGTGGTTAAGGGGCTCGTTCTCAAGGACATTCAACCATATATATTGCCATGGAACAGTGGTTAAGTGAGCATTAAGGTCAAGTGGTTAAGGGGCTCGTTCTCAAGGACATTCAACCATATATGTTGCCATGGAACAGTGGTAAAGTGAGCATTAAGGTCAAGTGGTTAAGGGGCTCGTTCTCAAGGACATTCAACCATATATGTTGCCATGGAACAGTGGTAAAGTGAGCATAAAGTCAAGTGGTTAAGGTTCTCGTTCTCAAGGACATTCAACCATATATGTTGCCATGGAACAGTGGTAAAGTGAGCATTAAGGTCAAGTGGTTAAGGGGCTCGTTCTCAAGGACATTCAACCATATGTTGCCATGGAACAGAGGTAAATTGAGCATTAAGGTCAAGTGCTTAGGGGGCTCATTCTCAAGGACATTCAACCATATATGTTGCCATGGAACAGTGGTAAAGTGAGCATAAGGTCAAGTGGTTAAGGGGCTCGTTCTTAAGGACATTCAACCATATATGTTGCCATGGAACAGTGGTAAAGTGAGCATTAAGGTCAAGTGGTTAAGGGGCTCGTTCTCAAGGACATTCAACCATATATGTTGCCATGGAACAGTGGTAAAGTGAGCATTAAGGTCAAGTGGTTAAGGGGCTTGTTCTCAAGGACATTCAACCATGTATGTTGCCATGGAACAGTGGTAAAGTGAGCATTAAGGTCAAGTGGTTAAGGGGCTCGTTCTCAAGGACATTCAACCACATATGTTGCCATGGAACAGTGGTAAAGTGAGCAATAAGGTCAAGTGGTTAAGGGGCTCATTCTCAAGGACGTTCAACCATATATGTTGCCATGGAACAGTGGTAAAGTGAGCATTAAGGTCAAGTGGTTAAGTGGCTCGTTCTCAAGGACATTCAGCCATATATGTTGCCATGGAAAAGTGGTAAAGTGAGCATTAAGGTCAAGTGGTTAAGGGGCTCGTTCTCAAGGACATTCAACCTTATATGTTGCTATGGAACAGTGGTAAAGTTAGCATTAAGGTCAAGTGTTTAAGGGGCTCTTTCTCAAATACATTCAACCATGTATGTTACCATGGAACAGTGGTAAAGTGAGCATTAAGGTCAAGTGGTTAGGGGGCTCGTTCTCAAAGACATTCAACCATATATGTTGCCATGGAACAGTGGTAAAGTTAGCATTAAGGTCAAGTGGTTAAGGGGTTCGTTCTCAAGGACATTCAACCATATATGTTTAATGGAACAGTGGTAAAGTGAGCAATAAGGTCAAGTGGTTAAGGGGCTCGTTCTCAAGGACATTCAACCATATATGTTGCCATGGAACAGTGGTAAAGTGAGCATTAAGGTCAAGTGGTTAAGGGGCTCGTTCTAAAAGACATTCAACCATATATATTGCGATGGATCAGTGGTAAAGTGAGCATTAAGTCCAAGTGGTTAAGGGGCTCGTTCTTAAGGACATTTAACCATATATGTTGCCATGGAAAAGTAATGAAGTGAGCATTAAGGTCAAGTGGTTAAGGGGCTCGTTCTCAAGTACATTCAACCATATATGTTGCCATGGAACAGTGGAAAAGTGAGCATTAAGGTCAAGTGGTTAAGGGGCTCGTTCTCAAGGACATTCAACCACATATGTTGCCATGGAACAGTGGTAAAGTGAGCAATAAGGTCAAGTGGTTAAGGGGCTCATTCTCAAGGACGTTCAACCATATATGTTGCCATGGAACAGTGGTAAAGTGAGCATTAAGGTCAAGTGGTTAAGTGGCTGGTTCTCAAGGACATTAAGCCATATATGTTGCCATGGAAAAGTGGTAAAGTGAGCATTAAGGTCAAGTGGTTAAGGGGCTCGTTCTCAATGACATTCAACCTTATATGTTGCTATGGAACAGTGGTAAAGTGAGCATTAAAGTCAAGTGTTTAAGGGGCTCTTTCTCAAATACATTCAACCATGTATGTTACCATGGAACAGTGGTAAAGTGAGCATTAAGGTCAAGTGGTTAGGGGGCTCGTTCTCAAAGACATTCAACCATATATGTTGCCATGGAACAGTGGTAAAGTTAGCATTAAGGTCAAGTGGTTAAGGGGTTCGTTCTCAAGGACATTCAACCATATATGTTTAATGGAACAGTGGTAAAGTGAGCAATAAGGTCAAGTGGTTAAGGGGCTCGTTCTTAAGGACATTCAACCATATATGTTGCCATGGAACAGTTGTAAAGTGAGCATTAAGGTCAAGTGGTTAAGGGGCTCTTTCTCAAGGACATTCAACCATATATATTGCCATGGAACAGTGGTAAAGTGAGCATTAAGTCCAAGTGGTTAAGGGGCTCGTTCTTAAGGACATTCAACCATATATGTTGCCATGGAAAAGTAATGAAGTGAGCATTAAGGTCAAGTGGTTAAGGGGCTCGTTCTCAAGTACATTCAACCGTATATGTTGCCATGGAACAGTGGAAAAGTGAGCATTAAGGTCAAGTGGTTAAGGGGCTCGTTCTCAAGGACATTCAACCATATATGTTGCCATGGAACAGTGGTAAAGTGAGCATTAAGGTCAAGTGGTTAAGTGGCTCGTTCTCAAGGACATTCAACCATATATGTTGCCATGGAACAGTGGTAAAGTGAGCATTAAGGTCAAGTGGTTAAGGTGCTCGTTCTCAAGGACATTCAACCACATATGTTGCCATGGAACAGTGGTAAAGGGAGCATTAAGGTCAAGTGGTTAAGGGGCTCGTTCTCAAGGACATTCAACCATATATATTGCCATGGAACAGTAATTAAGTGAGCATTAAGGTCAAGTGGTTAAGGGGCTCGCTCTCAAGGACTTCAACCATATATGTTGCCATGGAACAGTGGTAAAGTGAGCATTAAGGTCAAGTGGTTAAGGGGCTCGTTCTCAAGGACATTCAACCATATATGTTGCCATGGAACAGTGGTAAAGTGAGCATAAAGTCAAGTGGTTAAGGTTCTCGTTCTCAAGGACATTCAACCATATATGTTGCCATGGAACAGTGGTAAAGTGAGCATTAGGGTCAAGTGGTTAAGGGGATCGTTCTCAAGGACATTCAACCATATGTTGCCATGGAACAGAGGTAATTTGAGCATTAAGGTCAAGTGCTTAGGGGGCTCATTCTCAAGGACATTCAACCATATATGATGCCATGGAACAGTGGTAAAGTGAGCATAAGGTCAAGTGGTTAAGGGGCTCGTTCTTAAGGACATTCAACCATATATGTTGCCATGGAACAGTGGTAAAGTGAGCATTAAGGTCAAGTGGTTAAGGGGCTCGTTCTCAAGGACATTCAACCATATATGTTGCCATGGAACAGTGGTAAAGTGAGCATAAAGTCAAGTGGTTAAGGTTCTCGTTCTCAAGGACATTCAACCATATATGTTGCCATGGAACAGTGGTAAAGTGAGCATTAAGGTCAAGTGGTTAAGGGGCTCGTTCTCAAGGACATTCAACCATATGTTGCCATGGAACAGAGGTAAATTGAGCATTAAGGTCAAGTGCTTAGGGGGCTCATTCTCAAGGACATTCAACCATATATGTTGCCATGGAACAGTGGTAAAGTGAGCATTAAGGTCAAGTGGTTAAGTGGCTCGTTCTCAAGGACATTCAGCCATATATGTTGCCATGGAAAAGTGGTAAAGTGAGCATTAACGTCAAGTGGTTAAGGGGCTCGTTCTCAAGGACATTCAACCTTATATGTTGCTATGGAACAGTGGTAAAGTGAGCATTAAGGTCAAGTGTTTAAGGGGCTCTTTCTCAAATACATTCAACCATGTATGTTACCATGGAACAGTGGTAAAGTGAGCATTAAGGTCAAGTGGTTAGGGGGCTCGTTCTCAAAGACATTCAACCATATATGTTGCCATGGAACAGTGGTAAAGTTAGCATTAAGGTCAAGTGGTTAAGGGGTTCGTTCTCAAGGACATTCAACCATATATGTTTAATGGAACAGTGGTAAAGTGAGCAATAAGGTCAAGTGGTTAAGGGGCTCGTTCTCAAGGACATTCAACCACATATGTTGCCATGGAACAGTGGTAAAGTGAGCATTAAGGTCAAGTGGTTAAGGGGCTCGTTCTCAAGGACATTCAACCATATATATTGCCATGGAACAGTGGTAAAGTGAGCATTAAGTCCAAGTGGTTAAGGGGCTCGTTCTCAAGGACATTCAACCATATATGTTGCCATGGAACAGTGGTAAAGTGAGCATTAAGGTCAAGTGGTTAAGGGGCTCGTTCTCAAGGACATTCAACCATATATGTTGCCATGGAACAGTGGTAAAGTGAGCATAAAGTCAAGTGGTTAAGGTTCTCGTTCTCAAGGACATTCAACCATATATGTTGCCATGGAACAGTGGTAAAGTGAGCATTAAGGTCAAGTGGTTAAGGGGCTCGTTCTCAAGGACATTCAACCATATGTTGCCATGGAACAGAGGTAAATTGAGCATTAAGGTCAAGTGCTTAGGGGGCTCATTCTCAAGGACATTCAACCATATATGTTGCCATGGAACAGTGGTAAAGTGAGCATAAGGTCAAGTGGTTAAGGGGCTCGTTCTTAAGGACATTCAACCATATATGTTGCCATGGAACAGTGGTAAAGTGAGCATTAAGGTCAAGTGGTTAAGGGGCTCGTTCTCAAGGACATTCAACCATATATGTTGCCATGGAACAGTGGTAAAGTGAGCATTAAGGTCAAGTGGTTAAGGGGCTCGTTCTCAAGGACATTCAACCATATATGTTGCCATGGAACAGTGGTAAAGTGAGCATAAAGTCAAGTGGTTAAGGGGCTCGTTCTCAAGGACATTCAACCACATATGTTGCCATGGAACAGTGGTAAAGTGAGCAATAAGGTCAAGTGGTTAAGGGGCTCATTCTCAAGGACGTTCAACCATATATGTTGCCATGGAACAGTGGTAAAGTGAGCATTAAGGTCAAGTGGTTAAGTGGCTCGTTCTCAAGGACATTCAGCCATATATGTTGCCATGGAAAAGTGGTAAAGTGAGCATTAAGGTCAAGTGGTTAAGGGGCTCGTTCTCAAGGACATTCAACCTTATATGTTGCTATGGAACAGTGGTAAAGTGAGCATTAAGGTCAAGTGTTTAAGGGGCTCTTTCTCAAATACATTCAACCATGTATGTTACCATGGAACAGTGGTAAAGTGAGCATTAAGGTCAAGTTGTTAGGGGGCTCGTTCTCAAAGACATTCAACCATATATGTTGCCATGGAACAGTGGTAAAGTTAGCATTAAGGTCAAGTGGTTAAGGGGTTCGTTCTCAAGGACATTCAACCATATATGTTTAATGGAACAGTGGTAAAGTGAGCAATAAGGTCAAGTGGTTAAGGGGCTCGTTCTCAAGGACATTCAACCATATATGTTGCCATGGAACAGTGGTAAAGTGAGCATTAAGGTCAAGTGGTTAAGGGGCTCGTTCTAAAAGACATTCAACCATATATATTGCGATGGAACAGTGGTAAAGTGAGCATTAAGTCCAAGTGGTTAAGGGGCTCGTTCTTAAGGACATTCAACCATATATGTTGCCATGGAAAAGTAATGAAGTGAGCATTAAGGTCAAGTGGTTAAGGGGCTCGTTCTCAAGTACATTCAACCATATATGTTGCCATGGAACAGTGGAAAAGTGAGCATTAAGGTCAAGTGGTTAAGGGGCTCGTTCTCAAGGACATTCAACCATATATGTTGCCATGGAACAGTGGTAAAGTGAGCATTAAGGTCAAGTGGTTAAGTGGCTCGTTCTCAAGGACATTCAACCATATATGTTGCCATGGAACAGTGGTAAAGTGAGCATTAAGGTCAAGTGGTTAAGGTGCTCGTTATCAAGGACATTCAACCACATATGTTGCCATGGAACAGTGGTAAAGGGAGCATTAAGGTCAAGTGGTTAAGGGGCTCGTTCTCAAGGACATTCAACCATATATATTGCCATGGAACAGTGGTTAAGTGAGCATTAAGGTCAAGTGGTTAAGGGGCTCGTTTTCAAGGACATTCAACCATATATGTTGCCATGGAACAGTGGTAAAGTGAGCATTAAGGTCAAGTGGTTAAGGGGCTCGTTCTCAAGGACATTCAACCATATATGTTGCCATGGAACAGTGGTAAAGTGAGCATAAAGTCAAGTGGTTAAGGTTCTCGTTCTCAAGGACATTCAACCATATATGTTGCCATGGAACAGTGGTAAAGTGAGCATTAAGGCCAAGTGGTTAAGGAGCTCGTTCTCAAGGACATTCAACCACATATGTTGCCATGGAACAGTGGTAAAGGGAGCATTAAGGTCAAGTGGTTAAGGGGCTCGTTCTCAAGGACATTCAACCATGTATGTTGCCATGGAACAGTGGTAAAGTGAGCATTAAAGTCAAGTGGTTAAGGGGCTCGTTTTCAAAGACATTCAACCATATATGTTGCTTTGGAACAGTGGTAAAGTGAGCATTAAGGTAAAGTGGTTAAGGCTCTTTCTCAAAAACATTCAACCATATATGTTGCCATGGAACAGTGGTAAAGTGAGCATTAAGGTCAAGTGGTTAAGAAGCTCGTTCTCAAGGACATTCAACCATATATGTTGCCATAAAACTGTGGTAAAGTGAGCAATAAGGTCGAGTGGTTAAGGGGCTCGTTCTCAAGGACATTCAACCATATATGTTGCCATGGAACATTCGTAAAGGGAGCATTAAGGCCAAGTGGTTAAGGGACTATTTCTCAAGGACATTCAACCATATATGTTGCCATGGAACAGTGGTAAAGTGAGCATTAAGGTCAAGTGGTTAAGGGGCTCGTTCTCAAGGACATTCAACCATATATGTTGCCATGGAAAAGAGGAAAGTGATCATTAAGGTCAAGTGGTTATGGGGCTCGTTCTCAAGGACATTCAACCCTATATGTTGCCATGGAACAGTGGTAAAGTGTGCATTAATGTCAAGTGATTAAGGGGCTCGTTCTCAAGGACATTCAAACATATATGTTGCCGTGGAACAGCGGTAAATTGAGCATTAAGGTCAAGTGGTTAAGGGGCTCTTTCTCAAGGACATTCAACCATATATGTTGCCATGGAACAGTGGTAAAGTAAGCATTAAGGTCAAGTGGTTAAGGGGGTTGTTCTCAAGGACATTCAACCATATATGTTGCCATGGAAACGTGGTAAAGTGAGCATTAAGGTCAAGTGGTTAAGGGGCTCGTTCTCAAGGACATTCAACTATATATGTTGCCATGGAACAGTCGTAAAGTTAGCATTAAGGTCAAGTGGTTAGGGGGCTCGTTCTCAAAGACATTCAACCATATATGTTGCCATGGAACAGTGGTAAAGTTAGCATTAAGGTCAAGAGGTTAAGGGTTTCGTTCTCAAGGACATTCAACCATATATGTTGCCATGGAACAGTGGTAAAGTGAGCAATAAGGTCAAGTTGTTAAGGGGCTCGTTCTCAAGGACATTCAACCATATATGTTGCCATGGAACAGTGGTAAAGTGAGCATTAAGGCCAAGTGGTTAAGGGGCTTGTTCTCAAGGACATTCAACCATATATATTGCCATGGAACAGTGGTAAAGTGAGCATTAAGGTCAAGTGGTTAAGGGGCTCGTTCTTAAGGACATTCAACCATATATGTTGCCATGGAAAAGTAATGAAGTAAGCATTAAGGTCAAGTGGTTAAGGGGCTCTTTCTCAAGTACATTCAACCAAATATGTTGCCATGGAACAGTGGAAAAGTGAGCATTAAGGTCAAGTGGTTAAGGTGCTCGTTCTCAAGGACATTCAACCACATATGTTGCCATGGAACAGTGGTAAAGGGAGCATTAAGGTCAAGTGGTTAAGGGGCTCGTTCTCAAGGACATTCAACCATATATATTGCCAGGTAACAGTGGTAAAGTGAGCATTAAGATCAAGTGGTTAAGGGGCTCGTTCTTAAGGACATTCAACCATATATGTTGCCATGGAACAGTGGTAAAGGGAGCGTTAAGGTCAAGTGGTTAAGGGGCTCGTTCTCAAGGACATTCAACCACATATTATGCCATGGAACAGTGCTAAAGGGAGCATTAAGGTCAAGTGGTAAAGGGGCTCGTTCTCAAGGACATTCAACCATATATGTTGCCATGGAACAGTGGTAAAGTGAGCAATAAGGTCAAGTTGTTAAGGGGCTCGTTCTCAAGGACATTCAACCATATATGTTGCCATGGAACAGTGGTAAAGTGAGCATTAAGGCCAAGTGGTTAAGGGGCTCGTTCTCAAGGACATTCAACCATATATATTGCCATGGAACAGTGGTAAAGTGAGCATTAAGGTCAAGTGGTTAAGGGGCTCGTTCTTAAGGACATTCAACCATATATGTTGCCATGGAAAAGTAATGAAGTAAGCATTAAGGTCAAGTGGTTAAGGGGCTCTTTCTCAAGTACATTCAACCAAATATGTTGCCATGGAACAGTGGAAAAGTGAGCATTAAGGTCAAGTGGTTAAGGTGCTCGTTCTCAAGGACATTCAACCACATATGTTGCCATGGAACAGTGGTAAAGGGAGCATTAAGGTCAAGTGGTTAAGGGGCTCGTTCTCAAGGACATTCAACCATATATATTGCCAGGTAACAGTGGTAAAGTGAGCCATAAGATCAAGTGGTTAAGGGGCTCGTTCTTAAGGACATTCAACCATATATGTTGCCATGGAACAGTGGTAAAGTGAGCATTAAGGTCAAGTGGTTAAGGGGATCGTTCTCAAGGACATTCAACCACATATTATGCCATGGAACAGTGCTAAAGGAAACATTAAGGTCAAGTGGTAAAGGGGCTCGTTCTCAAGGACATTCAACCATATATGTTGCCATGGAACGGTGGTAAAGTGAGCATTAAGGTCAAGTGGTTAAGGGGCTCGTTCTCAAGGACATTCAACGATATATGTTGCAATGGAACAGTAATGTTGTGAGCATAAAGGTCAAGTGGTTAAGGGGCTCGTTCTCAAGGACATTCAACAATATATGTTGCCATGGAACAGTAGTAAAGTGAGCATTAAGGTCAAGTGGTTAAGGGGCTCGTTCTCAAGGACATTCAACCATATATGTTGCCATTAAACAGTGGTAAAGTGAGCATTAAGGTCAAGTGGTTAAGGTTCTCGTTCTCAAGGACATTCAACCATATATGTTGCCATGGAACAGTGGTAAAGTGAGCATTAAGGCCAAGTGGTTAAGGGGCTCGTTCTCAAGGACATTCAACCACATATGTTGCCATGGAACAGTGGTAAAGGGAGCATTAAGGTCAAGTGGTTAAGGGGCTCGTTCTCAAGGACATTCAACCATGTATGTTGCCATGGAACAGTGGTAAAGTGAGCATTAAGGTCAAGTGGTTAAGGGGCTCGTTTTCAAAGACATTCAACCATATATGTTGCTTTGGAACAGTGGTAAAGTGAGCATTAAGGTAAAGTGGTTAAGGGGCTCTTTCTCAAAAACATTCAACCATATATGTTGCCATGGAACAGTGGTAAAGTGAGCATTAAGGTCAAGTGGTTAAGAAGCTCGTTCTCAAGGACATTCAACCATATATGTTGCCATGGAACTGTGGTAAAGTGAGCATTAAGGTCAAGAGGTTAAGGGTTTCGTTCTCAAGGACATTCAACCATATATGTTGCCATGGAACAGTGGTAAAGTGAGCAATAAGGTCAAGTTGTTAAGGGGCTCGTTCTCAAGGACATTCAACCATATATGTTGCCATGGAACAGTGGGAAAGTGAGCATTAAGGCCAAGTGGTTAAAGGGCTTGTTCTCAAGGACATTCAACCATATATATTGCCATGGAACAGTGGTAAAGTGAGCATTAAGGTCAAGTGGTTAAGGGGCTCGTTCTTAAGGACATTCAACCATATATGTTGCCATGGAAAAGTAATGAAGTAAGCATTAAGGTCAAGTGGTTAAGGGGCTCTTTCTCAAGTACATTCAACCAAATATGTTGCCATGGAACAGTGGAAAAGTGAGCATTAAGGTCAAGTGGTTAAGGTGCTCGTTCTCAAGGACATTCAAACACATATGTTGCCATGGAACAGTGGTAAAGGGAGCATTAAGGTCAAGTGGTTAAGGGGCTCGTTCTCAAGGACATTCAACCATATATATTGCCAGGTAACAGTGGTAAAGTGAGCATTAAGATCAAGTGGTTAAGGGGCTCGTTCTTAAGGACATTCAACCATATATGTTGCCATGGAACAGTGGTAAAGGGAGCATTAAGGTCAAGTGGTTAAGGGGCTCGTTCTCAAGGACATTCAACCACATATTATGCCATGGAACAGTGCTAAAGGGAGCATTAAGGTCAAGTGGTAAAGGGGCTCGTTCTCAAGGACATTCAACCATATATGTTGCCATGGAACAGTGGTAAAGTGAGCAATAAGGTCAAGTTGTTAAGGGGCTCGTTCTCAAGGACATTCAACCATATATGTTGCCATGGAACAGTGGTAAAGTGAGCATTAAGGCCAAGTGGTTAAGGGGCTCGTTTTCAAGGACATTCAACCATATATATTGCCATGGAACAGTGGTAAAGTGAGCATTAAGGTCAAGTGGTTAAGGGGCTCGTTCTTAAGGACATTCAACCATATATGTTGCCATGGAAAAGTAATGAAGTAAGCATTAAGGTCAAGTGGTTAAGGGGCTCTTTCTCAAGTACATTCAACCAAATATGTTGCCATGGAACAGTGGAAAAGTGAGCATTAAGGTCAAGTGGTTAAGGTGCTCGTTCTCAAGGACATTCAACCACATATGTTGCCATGGAACAGTGGTAAAGGGAGCATTAAGGTCAAGTGGTTAAGGGGCTCTTTCTCAAGGACATTCAACCATATATATTGCCAGGTAACAGTGGTAAAGTGAGCCATAAGATCAAGTGGTTAAGGGGCTCGTTCTTAAGGACATTCAACCATATATGTTGCCATGGAACAGTGGTAAAGTGAGCATTAAGGTCAAGTGGTTAAGGGGATCGTTCTCAAGGACATTCAACCACATATTATGCCATGGAACAGTGCTAAAGGAAACATTAAGGTCAAGTGGTAAAGGGGCTCGTTCTCAAGGACATTCAACCATATATGTTGCCATGGA
Organism: Neoaliturus tenellus; assembly: GCA_030545055.2. Classification (NCBI taxonomy): domain Eukaryota; kingdom Metazoa; phylum Arthropoda; class Insecta; order Hemiptera; family Cicadellidae; genus Neoaliturus; species Neoaliturus tenellus. Next base: position 364,467 of record CM061531.1, read on the forward strand.
ACGGTGGTAAAGTGAGCATTAAGGTCAAGTGGTTAAGGGGCTCGTTCTCAAGGACATTCAACGATATATGTTGCAATGGAACAGTAATGTTGTGAGCATAAAGGTCAAGTGGTTAAGGGGCTCGTTCTCAAGGACATTCAACAATATATGTTGCCATGGAACAGTAGTAAAGTGAGCATTAAGGTCAAGTGGTTAAGGGGCTCGTTCTCAAGGACATTCAACCATATATGTTGCCATTAAACAGTGGTAAAGTGAGCATTAAGGTCAAGTGGTTAAGGTTCTCGTTCTCAAGGACATTCAACCATATATGTTGCCATGGAACAGTGGTAAAGTGAGCATTAAGGCCAAGTGGTTAAGGGGCTCGTTCTCAAGGACATTCAACCACATATGTTGCCATGGAACAGTGGTAAAGGGAGCATTAAGGTCAAGTGGTTAAGGGGCTCGTTCTCAAGGACATTCAACCATGTATGTTGCCATGGAACAGTGGTAAAGTGAGCATTAAGGTCAAGTGGTTAAGGGGCTCGTTTTCAAAGACATTCAACCATATATGTTGCTTTGGAACAGTGGTAAAGTGAGCATTAAGGTAAAGTGGTTAAGGGGCTCTTTCTCAAAAACATTCAACCATATATGTTGCCATGGAACAGTGGTAAAGTGAGCATTAAGGTCAAGTGGTTAAGAAGCTCGTTCTCAAGGACATTCAACCATATATGTTGCCATGGAACTGTGGTAAAGTGAGCAATAAGGTCGAGTGGTTAAGGGGCTCGTTCTCAAGGACATTCAACCATATATGTTGCCATGGAACATTCGTAAAGGGAGCATTAAGGCCAAGTGGTTAAGGGACTATTTCTCAAGGACATTCAACCATATATGTTGCCATGGAACAGTGGTAAAGTGAGCATTAAGGTCAAGTGTTTAAGGGGCTCGTTCTCAAGGACATTCAACCATATATGTTGCCATGGAAAAGAGGAAAGTGATCATTAAGGTCAAGTGGTTATGGGGCTCGTTCTCAAGGACATTCAACCCTATATGTTGCCATGGAACAGTGGTAAAGTGTGCATTAATGTCAAGTGATTAAGGGGCTCGTTCTCAAGGACATTCAAACATATATGTTGCCGTGGAACAGCGGTAAATTGAGCATTAAGGTCAAGTGGTTAAGGGGCTCTTTCTCAAGGACATTCAACCATATATGTTGCCATGGAACAGTGGTAAAGTAAGCATTAAGGTCAAGTGGTTAAGGGGGTTGTTCTCAAGGACATTCAACCATATATGTTGCCATGGAAACGTGGTAAAGTGAGCATTAAGGTCAAGTGGTTAAGGGGCTCGTTCTCAAGGACATTCAACTATATATGTTGCCATGGAACAGTCGTAAAGTTAGCATTAAGGTCAAGTGGTTAGGGGGCTCGTTCTCAAAGACATTCAACCATATATGTTGCCATGGAACAGTGGTAAAGTTAGCATTAAGGTCAAGAGGTTAAGGGTTTCGTTCTCAAGGACATTCAACCATATATGTTGCCATGGAACAGTGGTAAAGTGAGCAATAAGGTCAAGTTGTTAAGGGGCTCGTTGTCAAGGACATTCAACCATATATGTTGCCATGGAACAGTGGTAAAGTGAGCATTAAGGCCAAGTGGTTAAGGGGCTTGTTCTCAAGGACATTCAACCATATATATTGCCATGGAACAGTGGTAAAGTGAGCATTAAGGTCAAGTGGTTAAGGGGCTCGTTCTTAAGGACATTCAACCATATATGTTGCCATGGAAAAGTAATGAAGTAAGCATTAAGGTCAAGTGGTTAAGGGGCTCTTTCTCAAGTACATTCAACCAAATATGTTGCCATGGAACAGTGGAAAAGTGAGCATTAAGGTCAAGTGGTTAAGGTGCTCGTTCTCAAGGATATTCAACCACATATGTTGCCATGGAACAGTGGTAAAGGGAGCATTAAGGTCAAGTGGTTAAGGGGCTCGTTCTCAAGGACATTCAACCATATATATTGCCAGGTAACAGTGGTAAAGTGAGCATTATGATCAAGTGGTTAAGGGGCTCGTTCTTAAGGACATTCAACCATATATGTCCATGGAACAGTGGTAAAGGGAGCATTAAGGTCAAGTGGTTAAGGGGCTCGTTCTCAAGGACATTCAACCACATATTATGCCATGGAACAGTGCTAAAGGGAGCATTAAGGTCAAGTGGTAAAGGGGCTCGTTCTCAAGGACATTCAACCATATATGTTGCCATGGAACAGTGGTAAAGTGAGCAATAAGGTCAAGTTGTTAAGGGGCTCGTTCTCAAGGACATTCAACCATATATGTTGCCATGGAACAGTGGTAAAGTGAGCATTAAGGCCAAGTGGTTAAGGGGCTCGTTCTCAAGGACATTCAACCATATATATTGCCATGGAACAGTGGTAAAGTGAGCATTAAGGTCAAGTGGTTAAGGGGCTCGTTCTTAAGGACATTAAACCATATATGTTGCCATGGAAAAGTAATGAAGTAAGCATTAAGGTCAAGTGGTTAAGGGGCTCTTTCTCAAGTACATTCAACCAAATATGTTGCCATGGAACAGTGGAAAAGTGAGCATTAAGGTCCAAGTGGTTAAGGTGCTCGTTCTCAAGGACATTCAACCACATATGTTGCCATGGAACAGTGGTAAAGGGAGCATTAAGGTCAAGTGGTTAAGGGGCTCGTTCTCAAGGACATTCAACCATATATATTGCCAGGTAACAGTGGTAAAGTGAGCCTTAAGATCAAGTGGTTAAGGGGCTCGTTCTTAAGGACATTCAACCATATATGTTGCCATGGAACAGTGGTAAAGTGAGCATTAAGGTCAAGTGGTTAAGGGGATCGTTCTCAAGGACATTCAACCACATATTATGCCATGGAACAGTGCTAAAGGAAACATTAAGGTCAAGTGGTAAAGGGGCTCGTTCTCAAGGACATTCAACCATATATGTTGCCATGGAACGGTGGTAAAGTGAGCATTAAGGTCAAGTGGTTAAGGGGCTCGTTCTCAAGGACATTCAACGATATATGTTGCAATGGAACAGTAATGTTGTGAGCATAAAGGTCAAGTGGTTAAGGGGCTCGTTCTCAAGGACATTCAACAATATATGTTGCCATGGAACAGTAGTAAAGTGAGCATTAAGGTCAAGTGGTTAAGGGGCTCGTTCTCAAGGACATTCAACCATATATGTTGCCATTAAACAGTGGTAAAGTGAGCATTAAGGTCAAGTGGTTAAGGGGCTCGTTCTCAAAGACATTCAACCATATATGTTGCTTTGGAACAGTGGTAAAGTGAGCATTAAGGTAAAGTGGTTAAGGGGCTCTTTCTCAAAAACATTCAACCATATATGTTGCCATGGAACAGTGGTAAAGTGAGCATTAAGGTCAAGTGGTTAAGAAGCTCGTTCTCAAGGACATTCAACCATATATGTTGCCATGGAACTGTGGTAAAGTGAGCATTAAGGTCAAGTGGTTAAGGGGCTCGTTCTCAAGGACATTCAACCATATATGTTGCCATGGAAAAGAGGAAAGTGATCATTAAGGTCAAGTGGTTATGGGGCTCGTTCTCAAGGACATTCAACCCTATATGTTGCCATGGAACAGTGGTAAAGTGAGCATTAAGGTCAAGTGATTAAGGGGCTCGTTCTCAAGGACATTCAAACATATATGTTGCCATGGAACAGCGGTAAAGTGAGCATTAAGGTCAAGTGGTTAAGGAGCTCGTTCTCAAGGACATTCAACTATATATGTTGCCATGGAACAGTCGTAAAGTTAGCATTAAGGTAAAGTGGTTAGGGGGCTCGTTCTCAAAGACATTCAACCATATATGTTGCCATGGAACAGTGGTAAAGTTAGCATTAAGGTCAAGAGGTTAAGGGTTTCGTTCTCAAGGACATTCAACCAAATATGTTGCCATGGAACAGTGGAAAAGTGAGCATTAAGGTCAAGTGGTTAAGGTGCTCGTTCTCAAGGACATTCAACCACATATGTTGCCATGGAACAGTGGTAAAGGGAGCATTAAGGTCAAGTGGTTAAGGGGCTCGTTCTCAAGGACATTCAACCATATATATTGCCAGGTAACAGTGGTAAAGTGAGCCTTAAGATCAAGTGGTTAAGGGGCTCGTTCTTAAGGACATTCAACCATATATGTTGCCATGGAACAGTGGTAAAGTGAGCATTAAGGTCAAGTGGTTAAGGGGATCGTTCTCAAGGACATTCAACCATATATTATGCCATGGAACAGTGCTAAAGGAAACATTAAGGTCAAGTGGTAAAGGGGCTCGTTCTCAAGGACATTCAACCATATATGTTGCCATGGAACGGTGGTAAAGTGAGCATTAAGGTCAAGTGGTTAAGGGGCTCGTTCTCAAGGACATTCAACGATATATGTTGCAATGGAACAGTAATGTTGTGAGCATAAAGGTCAAGTGGTTAAGGGGCTCGTTCTCAAGGACATCCAACAATATATGTTGCCATGGAACAGTAGTAAAGTGAGCATTAAGGTCAAGTGGTTAAGGGGCTCGTTCTCAAGGACATTCAACCATATATGTTGCCATTAAACAGTGGTAAAGTGAGCATTAAGGTCAAGTGGTTAAGGTTCTCGTTCTCAAGGACATTCAACCATATATGTTGCCATGGAACAGTGGTAAAGTGAGCATTAAGGCCAAGTGGTTAAGGGGCTCGTTCTCAAGGACATTCAACCACATATGTTGCCATGGAACAGTGGTAAAGGGAGCACTAAGGTCAAGTGGTTAAGGGGCTCGTTCTCAAGGACATTCAACCATGTATGTTGCCATGGAACAGTGGTAAAGGGAGCATTAAGGTCAAGTAGTTAAGGGGCTCGTTTTCAAAGACATTCAACCATATATGTTGCTTTAAACAGTGGTAAAGTGAGCATTAAGGTAAAGTGGTTAAGGGGCTCTTTCTCAAAAACATTCAACCATATATGTTGCCATGGAACAGTGGTAAAGTGAGCATTAAGGTCAAGTGGTTAAGAAGCTCGTTCTCAAGGACATTCAACCATATATGTTGCCATGGAACTGTGGTAAAGTGAGCAATAAGGTCGAGTGGTTAAGGGGCTCGTTCTCAAGGACATTCAACCATATATGTTGCCATGGAACATTCGTAAAGGGAGCATTAAGGCCAAGTGGTTAAGGGACTATTTCTCAAGGACATTCAACCATATATGTTGCCATGGAACAGTGGTAAAGTGAGCATTAAGGTCAAGTGGTTAAGGGGCTCGTTCTCAAGGACATTCAACCATATATGTTGCCATGGAAAAGAGGAAAGTGATCATTAAGGTCAAGTGGTTATGGGGCTCGTTCTCAAGGACATTCAACCCTATATGTTGCCATGGAACAGTGGTAAAGTGTGCATTAATGTCAAGTGATTAAGGGGCTCGTTCTCAAGGACATTCAAACATATATGTTGCCGTGGAACAGCGGTAAATTGAGCATTAAGGTCAAGTGGTTAAGGGGCTCGTTCTTAAGGACATTCAACCATATATGTTGCCATGGAAAAGTAATGAAGTAAGCATTAAGGTCAAGTGGTTAAGGGTCTCTTTCTCAAGTACATTCAACCAAATATGTTGCCATGGAACAGTGGAAAAGTGAGCATTAAGGTCAAGTGGTTAAGGTGCTCGTTCTCAAGGACATTCAACCACATATGTTGCCATGGAACAGTGGTAAAGGGAGCATTAAGGTCAAGTGGTTAAGGGGCTCGTTCTCAAGGACATTCAACCATATATATTGCCAGGTAACAGTGGTAAAGTGAGCATTAAGATCAAGTGGTTAAGGGGCTCGTTCTTAAGGACATTCAACCATATATGTTGCCATGGAACAGTGGTAAAGGGAGCATTAAGGTCAAGTGGTTAAGGGGCTCGTTCTCAAGGACATTCAACCACATATTATGCCATGGAACAGTGCTAAAGGGAGCATTAAGGTCAAGTGGTAAAGGGGCTCGTTCTCAAGGACATTCAACCATATATGTTGCCATGGAACAGTGGTAAAGTGAGCAATAAGGTCAAGTTGTTAAGGGGCTCGTTCTCAAGGACATTCAACCATATATGTTGCCATGGAACAGTGGTAAAGTGAGCATTAAGGCCAAGTGGTTAAGGGGCTCGTTCTCAAGGACATTCAACCATATATATTGCCATGGAACAGTGGTAAAGTGAGCATTAAGGTCAAGTGGTTAAGGGGCTCGTTCTTAAGGACATTCAACCATATATGTTGCCATGGAAAAGTAATGAAGTAAGCATTAAGGTCAAGTGGTTAAGGGGCTCTTTCTCAAGTACATTCAACCAAATATGTTGCCATGGAACAGTGGAAAAGTGAGCATTAAGGTCAAGTGGTTAAGGTGCTCGTTCTCAAGGACATTCAACCACATATGTTGCCATGGAACAGTGGTAAAGGGAGCATTAAGGTCAAGTGGTTAAGGGGCTCGTTCTCAAGGACATTCAACCATATATATTGCCAGGTAACAGTGGTAAAGTGAGCCTTAAGATCAAGTGGTTAAGGGGCTCGTTCTTAAGGACATTCAACCATATATGTTGCCATGGAACAGTGGTAAAGTGAGCATTAAGGTCAAGTGGTTAAGGGGATCGTTCTCAAGGACATTCAACCACATATTATGCCATGGAACAGTGCTAAAGGAAACATTAAGGTCAAGTGGTAAAGGGGCTCGTTCTCAAGGACATTCAACCATATATGTTGCCATGGAACGGTGGTAAAGTGAGCATTAAGGTCAAGTGGTTAAGGGGCTCGTTCTCAAGGACATTCAACGATATATGTTGCAATGGAACAGTAATGTTGTGAGCATAAAGGTCAAGTGGTTAAGGGGCTCGTTCTCAAGGACATTCAACAATATATGTTGCCATGGAACAGTAGTAAAGTGAGCATTAAGGTCAAGTGGTTAAGGGGCTCGTTCTCAAGGACATTCAACCATATATGTTGCCATTAAACAGTGGTAAAGTGAGCATTAAGGTCAAGTGGTTAAGGGGCTCGTTCTCAAAGACATTCAACCATATATGTTGCTTTGGAACAGTGGTAAAGTGAGCATTAAGGTAAAGTGGTTAAGGGGCTCTTTCTCAAAAACATTCAACCATATATGTTGCCATGGAACAGTGGTAAAGTGAGCATTAAGGTCAAGTGGTTAAGAAGCTCGTTCTCAAGGACATTCAACCATATATGTTGCCATGGAACTGTGGTAAAGTGAGCATTAAGGTCGAGTGGTTAAGGGGCTTGTTCTCAAGGACATTCAACCATATATGTTGCCATGGAAAATTCGTAAAGGGAGCATTAAGGCCAAGTGGTTAAGGGACTATTTCTCAAGGACATTCAACCATATATGTTGCCATGGAACAGTGGTAAAGTGAGCATTAAGGTCAAGTGGTTAAGGGGCTCGTTCTCAAGGACATTCAACCATATATGTTGCCATGGAAAAGAGGAAAGTGATCATTAAGGTCAAGTGGTAATGGGGCTCGTTCTCAAGGACATTCAACCCTATATGTTGCCATGGAACAGTGGTAAAGTGAGCATTAAGGTCAAGTGATTAAGGGGCTCGTTCTCAAGGACATTCAAACATATATGTTGCCATGGAACAGCGGTAAAGTGAGCATTAAGGTCAAGTGGTTAAGGGCCTCTTTCTCAAGGACATTCAACTATATATGTTGCCATGGAACAGTCGTAAAGTTAGCATTAGAGTCAAGTGGTTAGGGGGCTCGTTCTCAAAGACATTCAACCATATATGTTGCCATGGAACAGTGGTAAAGTTAGCATTAAGGTCAAGAGGTTAAGGGTTTCGTTCTCAAGGACATTCAACCATATATGTTGCCATGGAACAGTGGTAAAGTGAGCAATAAGGTCAAGTTGTTAAGGGGCTCGTTCTCAAGGACATTCAACCATATATGTTGCCATGGAACAGGGGTAAAGTGAGCATTAAGGCCAAGTGGTTAAGGGGCTTGTTCTCAAGGACATTCAACCATATATATTGCCATGGAACAGTGGTAAAGTGAGCATTAAGGTCAAGTGGTTAAGGGGGTTGTTCTTAAGGACATTCAACCATATATGTTGCCATGGAAAAGTAATGAAGTAAGCATTAAGGTCAAGTGGTTAAGGGGCTCTTTCTCAAGTACATTCAACCAAATATGTTGCCATGGAACAGTGGAAAAGTGAGCATTGAGGTCAAGTGGTTAAGGTGCTCGTTCTCAAGGACATTCAACCATATATGTTGCCATGGAACAGTGGTAAAGTGAGCATTAAGGTCAAGTGGTTAAGGGGCTCGTTCTCAAGGACATTCAACGATATATGTTGCAATGGAACAGTAATGTTGTGAGCATAAAGGTCAAGTGGTTAAGGGGCTCGTTCTCAAGGACATTCAACCGTATATGTTGCCATGGAACAGAGGTAAAGTGAGCATTAAGGTCAAGTGGTTAAGGGGCTCGTTCTCAAGGACATTCAACCATATATGTTGCCATGGAAAAGTGGTAAAGTGAGCATTAAGGTCAAGTGGTTAAGGGGCTCGTTCTCAAAGACATTCAACCATATATGTTGCTTTGGAACAGTGGTAAAGTGAGCATTAAGGTAAAGTGGTTAAGGGGCTCTTTCTCAAAAACATTCAACCATATATGTTGCCATGGAACAGTGGTAAAGTGAGCATTAAGGTCAAGTGGTTAAGAAGCTCGTTCTCAAGGACATTCAACCATATATGTTGCCATGGAACTGTGGTAAAGTGAGCATTAAGGTCGAGTGGTTAAGGGGCTTGTTCTCAAGGACATTCAACCATATACTTGCCATGGAACATTCGTAAAGGGAGCATTAAGGCCAAGTGGTTAAGGGACTATTTCTCAAGGACATTCTACCATATATGTTGCCATGGAACAGTGGTAAAGTGAGCATTAAGGTCAAGTGGTTAAGGGGCTCGTTCTCAAGGACATTCAACCATATATGTTGCCATGGAAAAGAGGAAAGTGATCATTAAGGTCAAGTGGTTATGGGGCTCGTTCTCAAGGACATTCAACCCTATATGTTGCCATGGAACAGTGGTAAAATGAGCATTTAGGTCAAGTGATTAAGGGGCTCGTTCTCAAGGACATTCAAACATATATGTTGCCATGGAACAGCGGTAAAGTGAGCATTAAGGTCAAGTGGTTAAGGGGCTTTTTCTCAAGGACATTCAACCATATATGTTGCCATGGAACAGTGGTAAAGTAAGCATTAAGGTCAAGTGGTTAAGGGGGTTGTTCTCAAGGACATTCAACCATATATGTTGCCATGGAACAGTGGTAAAGTGAGCATTAAGGTCAAGTGGTTAAGGGGCTCGTTCTCAAGGACATTCAACTATATATGTTGCCATGGAACAGTCGTAAAGTTAGCATTAAGGTCAAGTGGTTAAGGGGCTCGTTCTCAAGGACATTCAACCATATATGTTGCCATGGAACAGTGGTAAAGTGAGCATTAAGGTCAAGTGGTTAAGTGGCTCGTTCTCAAGGACATTCAACCATATATGTTGCCATGGAACAGTGGTAAAGTGAGCATTAAGGTCAAGTGGTTAAGGTGCTCGTTCTCAAGGACATTCAACCACATATGTTGCCATGGAACAGTGGTAAAGGGAGCATTAAGTCCAAGTGGTTAATATGCTCGTTCTCAAGGACATTCAACCATATATATTGCCATGGAACAGTGGTAAAGTGAGCATTAAGGTCAAGTGGTTAAGGGGCTCTTTCTCAAGGACATTCAACCATATATGTTTCCATGAAACAAAGGTAAAGTGAGCATTAAGGTCAAGTGGTTAGGGGGCTCGTTCTCAAGGACATTCAACCCTATATGTTGCCATGGAACAGTGGTAAAGTGAGCATTTAGGTCAAGTGGTTAGGGGGCTCATTCTCAAGGACATTCAACCATATATGTTGCCATGGTACAGTGGTTAAGTGAGTATTAAGGTCAAGTGGTTAAGGGGCTCGTTCTCAAGGACATTCAACCATATATATTGCCATGGAACAGTGGTAAAGTGAGCATTAAGGTCAAGTGGTTAAGGAGCTCGTTCTCAAGGACATTCGACCATATATGTTGCCATGGAACAGTGGTAAAGTGAGCATTAAGGTCAAGTGGTTAAGGGGCTCGTTCTCAAGGACATTCAACCATATATGTTGCCATGGAACAGTGGTAAAGTGAGCATAAAGTCAAGTGGTTAAGGGGCTCGTTCTCAAGGACATTCAACCATATATGTTGCCATGGAACAGTGGTAAAGTGAGCATTAAGGCCAAGTGTTTAAGGGGCTCGTTCTCAAGGACATTCAACCACATATGTTGCCATGGAACAGTGGTAAAGGGAGCATTAAGGTCCAGTGGTAAGGGGGCTCGTTCTCAAGGACATTCAACCATATATCTTGCCATGGAACAGTGGTAATGTGAGCATTAAGGTCAAGTGGTTAAGGGGCTCGTTCTCAAGGACATTCAACCATATGTTGCCATGGAACAGAGGTAAATTGAGCATTAAGGTCAAGTGGTTAGGGGGCTCATTCTCAAGGACATTCAACCATATATGTTGCCATGGAACAGTGGTAAAGTGAGCATTAAGGCCAAGTGGTTAAGGGGCTCGTTCTCAAGGACATTCTACCACATATGTTGCCATGGAACAGTGGTAAAGTGAGCATTAAGGTCAAGTGGTTAAGGGGCTCTTTCTCAAGGACATTCAACCATATATGATTCCATGAAACAAAGGTAAAGTGAGCATTAAGGTCAAGTGGTTAGGGGGCTCGTTCTCAAGGACATTCAACCCTATATGTTGCCAATGAACAGTGGTAAAGTGAGCATTTAGTTCAAGTGGTTAGGGGGCTCATTCTCAAGGACATTCAACCATATATGTTGCCATGGTACAGTGGTTAAGTGAGTATTAAGGTCAAGTGGTTAAGGGGCTCGTTCTCAAGGACATTCAACCATATATGCTGCAATGGAACAGTAATGTAGTGAGCATAAAGGTCAAGTGGTTAAGGGGATCGTTCTTAAGGACATTCAACCATATATGTTGCCATGTAACAGTGGTAAAGTGAGCATTAAGGTCAAGTGGTTAAGGGGCTCGTTCTCAAGGACATTTAACCACATATGTTGCCATGGAACAGTGGTAAATTGAGCATTAAGGTCAAGTGGTTAGGGGGCTCATTCTCAAGGACATTCAACCATATATGTTGCCATGGAACAGTGGTAAAGTGAGCATAAGGTCAAGTGGTAAAGGGGCTCGTTTCTAAGGACATTATACCATATATGTTGCAATGGAACAGTAATGTAGTGAGCATAAAGGTCAAGTGGTTAAGGGACTCGTTCTCAAGGACATTCAACCATATATGTTGCCATGGAACAGAGGTAAAGTGAGCATTAAGGTCAAGTGGTTAAGGGGCTCGTTCTCAAAGACGTACAACCATATATGTTGCCATGGAACAGTGGTAAAGTGAGCATTAAGGTCAAGTGGTTAAGTGGCTCGTTCTCAAGGACATTCAGCCATATATGTTGCCATGGAACAGTGGTAAAGTGAGTATTAAGGTCAAGTGGTTAAGTGGCTCGTTCTCAAGGACATTCAGCCATATATGTTGCCATGGAACAGTGGTAAAGTGAGCATTAAGGTCAAGTGGTTAAGGGGCTCTTTCTCAAGGACATTCAACCATATATGATTCCATGAAACAAAGGTAAAGTGAGCATTAAGGTCAAGTGGTTAGGGGGCTCGTTCTCAAGGACATTCAACCCTATATGTTGCCATGGAACAGTGGTAAAGTGAGCATTTAGTTCAAGTGGTTAAGGGGCTCATTCTCAAGGACATTCAACCATATATGTTGCCATAGTACAGTGGTTAAGTGAGTATTAAGGTCAAGTGGTTAAGGGGCTCGTTCTCAAGGACATTCAACCATATATGCTGCAATGGAACAGTAATGTAGTGAGCATAAAGGTCAAGTGGTTAAGGGGATCGTTCTTAAGGACATTCAACCATATATGTTGCCATGTAACAGTGGTAAAGTGAGCATTAAGGTCAAGTGGTTAAGGGGCTCGTTCTCAAGGACATTTAACCACATATGTTGCCATGGAACAGTGGTAAGGTGAGCATTAAAGTCAAGTGGTTAAGGGGCTCGTTCTCAAAGACATTCAACCATATATGTTGCTTTGGAACAGTGGTAAAGTGAGCATTAAGGTAAATTGGTTAAGGGGCTCGTTCTCAAGGACATTCAACCATATATGTTGCCATGGAACAGTGGTAAAGTGAGCATTAAGGTCAAGTGGTTAAGAAGCTCGTTCTCAAGGACATTCAACCGTCTATGTTGCCATGGAACAGTGGTAAAGTGAGCATTAAGGTAGAGTGGTTAAGGGGCTCGTTCTCAAGGACATTCAACCATATATCTTGCCATGGAACAGTGGTAAAGTGAGCATTAAGGTCAAGTGGTTAAGGGGCTCGTTCTCAAGGACATTCAACCATATATGTTGCCATGGAACAGTGGTAAAGTGAGCATTAAGGTCAAGTGGTTAAGGGGCTCGTTCTCAAGGACATTCAACCATATGTTGCCATGGAACAGAGGTGAATTGAGCATTAAGGTCAAGTGGTTAGGGGGCTCATTCTCAAGGACATTCAACCATATATGTTGCCATGGAACAGTGGTAAAATGAGCATAAGGTCAAGTGGTAAAGGGGCTCGTTCTTAAGGACATTATACCATATATGTTGCAATGGAACAGTAATGTAGTGAGCATAAAGGTCAAGTGGTTAAGGGACTCGTTCTCAAGGACATTCAACCATATATGTTGCCATGGAACAGAGGTAAAGTGAGCATTAAGGTCAAGTGGATAAGGGGCTCGTTCTCAAAGACATTCAACCATATATGTTGCCATGGAACAGTGGTAAAGTGAGCATTAAGGTCAAGTGGTTAAGGGGCTCGTTCTCAAGGACATTCAACCATATATGTTGCCATGGAACAGTGGTAAAGTGAGCATTAAGGCCAAGTGGTTAAGGGGCTCGTTCTCAAGGACATTCAACCACATATGTTGCCATGGAACAGTGGTAAAGTGAGCAATAAGGTCTAGTGGTTAAGGGGCTCATTCTCAAGGACGTTCAACCATATATGTTGCCATGGAACAGTGGTAAAGTGAGCATTAAGGTCAAGTGGTTAAGTGGCTCGTTCTCAAGGACATTAGCCATATATGTTGCCATGGAACAGTGGTAAAGTGAGCATTAAGGTCAAGTGGTTAAGGGGCTCTTTCTCAAGGACACTCAACCATATATGATTCCATGAAACAAAGGTAAAGTGAGCATTAAGGTCAAGTGGTTAGGGGGCTCGTTCTCAAGTACATTCAACCCTATATGTTGCCATGGAACAGTGGTAAAGTGAGCATTTAGTTCAAGTGGTTAGGGGGCTCATTCTCATGGACATTCAACCATATATGTTGCCATGGTACAGTGGTTAAGTGAGTATTAAGGTCAAGTGGTTAAGGGGCTCGTTCTCAAGGACATTCAACCATATATGCTGCAATGGAACAGTAATGTAGTGAGCATAAAGGTCAAGTGGTTAAGGGGATCGTTCTTAAGGACATTCAACCATATATGTTGCCATGTAACAGTGGTAAAGTGAGCATTAAGGTCAAGTGGTTAAGGGGCTCGTTCTCAAGGACATTTAACCACATATGTTGCCATGGAACAGTGTCAAGGTGAGCATTAAAGTCAAGTGGTTAAGGGGCTCGTTTACAAAGACATTCAACCATATATGTTGCTTTGGAACAGTGGTAAAGTGAGCATTAAGGTCAAGTGGTTAAGAAGCTCGTTCTCAAGGACATTCAACCGTCTATGTTGCCATGGAACAGTGGTAAAGTGAGCATTAAAGTAGAGTGGTTAAGGGGCTCGTTCTCAAGGACATTCAACCATATATGTTGCCATGGAACAGTGGTAAAGTAAACATTAAGGTCAAGTGGTTAAGGGGCTCGTTCTCAAGGACATTCAACCATATATGTTGCCATGGAAAAGAGGTAAAGTGATCATTAAGGTCAAGTGGTTAGGGGGCTCGTTCTCAAGGACATTCAACCCTATATATTGCCATGGAACAGTGGTAAAGTGAGCATTAAGGTCAAGTGATTAAGGGGCTCGTTCTCAAGGACATTCCAACATATATGTTGCCATGGAACAGCGGTAAAGTGAGCATTGAGGTCAAGTGGTTAAGGGGCTCTTTCTCAAGGACATTCAACCATATATGTTGCCATGGAACAGTGGTAAATTAAGCATTAAGGTCAAGTGGTTAAGGGGGTCGTTCTCAAGGACATTCAATCATATATGTTGCCATGGAACAGTGGTAAAGTGAGCATTAAGGTCAAGTGGTTAAGAGGCTCGTTCTCAAGGACATTCAACTATATATGTTGCCATGGAACAGTCGTAAAGTGAGCATTAAGGTCAAGTGGTTAGGGGGCTCGTTCTCAAAGACATTCAACCATATATGTTGCCATGGAACAGTGGTAAAGTTAGCATTAAGGTCAAGAGGTTAAGGGTTTCGTTCTCAAGGACATTCAACCATATATGTTGCCATGGAACAGTGGTAAAGTGAGCATTAAGGCCAAGTGGTTAAGGGGCTCGTTCTCAAGGACATTCAACCATATATATTGCCATGGAACAGTGGTAAAGTGAGCATTAAGGTCAAGTAGTTAAGGGGCTCGTTCTTAAGGACATTCAACCATATATGTTGCCATGGAAAAGTAATGAAGTAAGCATTAAGGTCAAGTGGTTAAGGGGCTCTTTCTCAAGTACATTCAACCAAATATGTTGCCATGGAACAGTGGAAAAGTGAGCATTAAGGTCAAGTGGTTAAGGTGCTCGTTCTCAAGGACATTCAACCACATATAATGCCATGGAACAGTGGTAAAGGGAGCATTAAGTACAAGTGGTTAAGGGGCTCGTGCTCCAGGACATTCAACCATATATATTGCCAGGTAACAGTGGTAAAGTGAGCATTAAGGTCAAGTGGTTAAGGGGCTCGTTCTCAAGGACATTCAACCATATATGTTGTGATGGAACAGTGGTAAAGTGAGCATTAAGGTCAAGTGGTTAAGGGGCTCGTTCTCAAGGAAATTCAACCTTATATGTTGCCATGGAACAGTGCTAAAGGGAGCATTAAGGTCAAGTGGTAAAGGGGCTCGTTCTCAAGGACATTCAACCATATATGTTGCCATGGAACGGTAGTTAAGTGAGCATTAAGGTCCAGTGGTTAAGGGGCTCGTTCTCAAGGACATTCAACGATATATGTTGCAATGGAACAGTAATGTAGTGAGCATAAAGGTCAAGTGGTTAAGGGGCTCGTTCTCAAGGACATTCAACCATATATGTCGCCATGGAACAGTGGTAAAGTGAGCATTAAGGTCAAGTGGTTAAGGGGCTCGTTCTCAAGGACATTCAACCATATATGTTGCCATGGAACAGTGGTAAAGTGAGCATTAAGGTCAAGTGGTTAAGGGGCTCGTTCTCAAAGACATTCAACCATATATGTTGCTTTGGAACAGTGGTAAAGTGAGCATTAAGGTAAAGTGGTTAAGGGGCTCTTTCTAAAAAACATTCAACCATATATGTTGCCATGGAACAGTGGTAAAGTGAGCATTAAGGTCAAGTGGTTAAGAAGCTCGTTATCAAGGACATTCAACCATATATGTTGCCATGAAACAGTGGTAAAGTGAGCATTAAGGTCGAGTGGTTAAGGGACTCGTTCTCAAGGACATTCAACCATATATGTTGCCATGGAACATTGGTAAAGGGAGCATTAAGGCCAAGTGGTTAAGGGACTATTTCTCAAGGACATTCAACCATATATGTTGCCATGGAACAGTGGTAAAGTGAGCATTAAGGTCAAGTGCTTAGGGGGCTCATTCTCAAGGACATTCAACCATATATGTTGCCATGGAACAGTGGTAAAGTGAGCATAAGGTCAAGTGGTAAAGGGGCTCGTTCTTAAGGACATTATACCATATATGTTGCAATGGAACAGTAATGTAGTGAGCATAAAGGTCAAGTGGTTAAGGGACTCGTTCTCAAGGACATTCAACCATATATGTTGCCATGGAACAGAGGTAAAGTGAGCATTAAGGTCAAGTGGTTAAGGGGCTCGTTCTCAAAAACATTCAACCATATATGTTGCCATGGAACAGTGGTAAAGTGAGCATTAAGGTCAAGTGGTTAAGGGGCTCGTTCTCAAGGACATTCAACCATATATGTTGCCATGGAACAGTGGTAAAGTGAGCATTAAGGTCAAGTGGTTAAGGGGCTCGTTCTCAAGGACATTCAACCACATATGTTGCCATGGAACAGTGGTATAGTGAGCAATAAGGTCTAGTGGTTAAGGGGCTCATTCTCAAGGACGTTCAACCATATATGTTGCCATGGAACAGTGGTAAAGTGAGCATTAAGGTCAAGTGGTTAAGTGGCTCGTTCTCAAGGACATTCAGCCATATATGTTGCCATGGAACAGTGGTAAAGTGAGCATTAAGGTCAAGTGGTTAAGGGGCTCTTTCTCAAGGACATTCAACCATATATGTTTCCATGAAACAAAGGTAAAGTGAGCATTAAGGTCAAGTGGTTAGGGGGCTCGTTCTCAAGGACATTCAACTCTATATGTTGCCATGGAACAGTGGTAAAGTGAGCATTTAGTTCAAGTGGTTAGGGGGCTCATTCTCAAGGACATTCAACCATATATGTTGCCATGGTACAGTGGTTAAGTGAGTATTAAGGTCAAGTGGTTAAGGGGCTCGTTCTTAAGGACATTCAACCATATATGCTGCAATGGATCAGTAATGTAGTGAGCATAAAGGTCAAGTGGTTAAGGGGATCGTTCTTAAGGACATTCAACCATATATGTTGCCATGTAACAGTGGTAAAGTGAGCATTAAGGTCAAGTGGTTAAGGGGCTCGTTCTCAAGGACATTTAACCACATATGTTGCCATGGAACAGTGTCAAGGTGAGCATTAAAGTCAAGTGGTTAAGGGGCTCGTTCTCAAAGACATTCAACCATATATGTTGCTTTGGAACAGTGGTAAAGTGAGCATTAAGGTAAAGTGGTTAAGGGGCTCGTTATTAAGGACATTCAACCATATATGTTTCCATGGAACAGAGGTAAAGTGAGCATTAAGGTCAAGTGGTTAGGGGGCTCAATCTCAAGGACATTCAACCCTATATGTTGCCATGGAACAGTGGTAAAGTGAGCATTAAGGTAGAGTGGTTAAGGGGCTCGTTCTCAAGGACATTCAACCATATATGTTGCCATGGAACAGTGGTAAAGTAAACATTAAGGTCAAGTGGTTAAGGGGCTCGTTCTCAAGGACATTCAACCATATATGTTGCCATGGAAAAGAGGTAAAGTGATCATTAAGGTCAAGTGGTTAGGGGGCTCGTTCTCAAGGACATTCAACCCTATATATTACCATGGAACAGTGGTAAAGTGAGCATTAAGGTCAAGTGATTAAGGGGCTCGTTCTCAAGGACATTCCAACATATATGTTGCCATGGAACAGCGGTAAAGTGAGCATTGAGGTCAAGTGGTTAAGGGGCTCTTTCTCAAGGACATTCAACCATATATGTTGCCATGGAACAGTGGTAAATTAAGCATTAAGGTCAAGTGGTTAAGGGGGTCGTTCTCAAGGACATTCAATCATATATGTTGCCATGGAACAGTGGTAAAGTGAGCATTAAGGTCAAGTGGTTAAGGGGCTCGTTCTCAAGGACATTCAACTATATATGTTGCCATGGAACAGTCGTAAAGTGAGCATTAAGGTCAAGTGGTTAGGGGGCTCGTTCTCAAAGACATTCAACCATATATGTTGCCATGGAACAGTGGTAAAGTTAGCATTAAGGTCAAGAGGTTAAGGGTTTCATTCTCAAGGACATTCAACCATATATGTTGCCATGGAACAGTGGTAAAGTGAGCAATAAGGTCAAGTTGTTAAGGGGCTCGTTCTCAAGGACATTCAACCATATATGTTGCCATGGAACAGTGGTAAAGTGAGCATTAAGGCCAAGTGGTTAAGGGGCTCGTTCTCAAGGACATTCAACCATATATATTGCCTTGGAACAGTGGTAATGTGAGCATTAAGGTCAAGTAGTTAAGGGGCTCGTTCTTAAGGACATTCAACCATATATGTTGCCATGGAAGAGTAATGAAGTAAGCATTAAGGTCAAGTGGTTATGGGGCTCTTTCTCAAGTACATTCAACCAAATATGTTGCCATAGAACAGTGGAAAAGTGAGCATTAAGGTCAAGTGGTTAAGGTGCTCGTTCTCAAGGACATTCAACCACATATGTTGCCATGGAACAGTGGTAAAGGGAGCATTAAGTACAAGTGGTTAAGGGGCTCGTTCTCCAGGACATTCAACCATATATATTGCCAGGTAACAGTGGTAAAGTGAGCATTAAGGTCAAGTGGTTAAGGGGCTCGTTCTCAAGGACATTCAACCATATATGTTGCCATGGAACAGTGGTAAAGTGAGCATTAAGGTCAAGTGGTTAAGGGGCTCGTTCTCAAGGACATTCAACCCTATATGTTGCCATGGAACAGTGCTAAAGGGAGCATTAAGGTCAAGTGGTAAAGGGGCTCGTTCTCAAGGACATTCAACCATATATGTTGCCATGGAACGGTAGTTAAGTGAGCATTAAGGTCCAGTGGTTAAGGGGCTCGTTCTCAAGGACATTCAACGATATATGTTGCAATGGAACAGTAATGTAGTGAGCATAAAGGTCAAGTGGTTAAGGGGCTCGTTCTCAAGGACATTCAACCATATATGTCGCCATGGAACAGTGGTAAAGTGAGCATTAAGGTCAAGTGGTTAAGGGGCTCGTTCTCAAAGACATTCAACCATATATGTTGCTTTGGAACAGTGGTAAAGTGAGCATTAAGGTAAAGTGGTTAAGGGGCTCTTTCTAAAAAACATTCAACCATATATGTTGCCATGGAACAGTGGTAAAGTGAGCATTAAGGTCAAGTGGTTAAGAAGCTCGTTATCAAGGACATTCAACCATATATGTTGCCATGAAACAGTGGTAAAGTGAGCATTAAGGTCGAGTGGTTTAGGGGCTCGTTCTCAAGGACATTCAACCATATATGTTGCCATGGAATATTGGTAAAGGGAGCATTAAGGCCAAGTGGATAAGGGACTATTTCTCAAGGACATTCAACCATATATGTTGCCATGGAACAGTGGTAAAGTGAGCATTAAGGTCAAGTGGTTAAGGGGCTCGTTCTCAAGGACATTCAACCATATATGTTGCCATGGAAAAGAGGAAAGTGATCATTAAGGTCAAGTGGTTAAGGGGCTCGTTCTCAAGGACATTCAACCATATATGTTGCCATGGAACATTGGTAAAGGGAGCATTAAGGCCAAGTGGTTAAGGGACTATTTCTCAAGGACATTCAACCATATATGTTGCCATGGAACAGTGGTAAAGTGAGCATTAAGGTCAAGTGGTTAAGGGGCTCGTTCTCAAGGACATTCAACCATATATGTTGCCATGGAAAAGAGGAAAGTGATCATTAAGGTCAAGTGGTTAGGGGGCTCGTTCTCAAGGACATTCAACCCTATATGTTGCCATGGAACAGTGGTAAAGTGAGCATTAAGGTCAAGTGATTAAGGGGCTCGTTCTCAAGGACATTCAAACATATATGTTGCCATGGAACAGCGGTAAAGTGAGCATTAAGGTCAAGTGGTTAAGGGGCTCTTTCTCAAGGACATTCAACCATATATGTTGCCACGGAACAGTGGTAAAGTAAGCATTAAGGTCAAGTGGTTAAGGGGGTTGTTCTCAAGGACATTCAACCATATATGTTGCCATGGAACAGTGGTAAAGTGAGCATTAAGGTCAAGTGGTTAAGGGGCTCGTTCTCAAGGACATTCAACTATATATGTTGCCATGGAACAGTCGTAAAGTGAGCATTAAGGTCAAGTGGTTAGGGGGCTCGTTCTCAAAGACATTCAACCATATATGTTGCCATGGAGCAGTGGTAAAGTGAGCATTAAGGTCAAGTGGTTAAGGGTTTTGTTCTCAAGGACATTCAACCATATATGTTGCCATGGAACAGTGGTAAAGTGAGCAATAAGGTCAAGTGGTTTAGGGGCTCGTTCTCAAGGACATTCAACCATATATGTTGCCATGGAACAGTGGTAAAGGGAGCATTAAGTACAAGTGGTTAAGGGGCTCGTTCTCCAGGACATTCAACCATATATATTGCCAGGTAACAGTGGTAAAGTGAGCATTAAGGTCAAGTGGTTAAGGGGCTCGTTCTCAAGGACATTCAACCATATATGTTGCCATGGAACAGTGGTAAAGTGAGCATTAAGGTCAAGTGGTTAAGGGGCTCGTTCTCAAGGACATTCAACCCTATATGTTGCCATGGAACAGTGCTAAAGGGAGCATTAAGGTCAAGTGGTAAAGGGGCTCGTTCTCAAGGACATTCAACCATATATGTTGCCATGGAACGGTAGTTAAGTGAGCATTAAGGTCCAGTGGTTAAGGGGCTCGTTCTCAAGGACATTCAACGATATATGTTGCAATGGAACAGTAATGTAGTGAGCATAAAGGTCAAATGGTTAAGGGGCTCGTTCTCAAGGACATTCAACCATATATGTCGCCATGGAACAGTGGTAAAGTGAGCATTAAGGTCAAGTGGTTAAGGGGCTCGTTCTCAAAGACATTCAACCATATATGTTGCTTTGGAACAGTGGTAAAGTGAGCATTAAGGTAAAGTGGTTAAGGGGCTCTTTCTAAAAAACATTCAACCATATATGTTGCCATGGAACAGTGGTAAAGTGAGCATTAAGGTCAAGTGGTTAAGAAGCTCGTTATCAAGGACATTCAACCATATATGTTGCCATGAAACAGTGGTAAAGTGAGCATTAAGGTCGAGTGGTTAAGGGGCTCGTTCTCAAGGACATTCAACCATATATGTTGCCATGGAATATTGGTAAAGGGAGCATTAAGGCCAAGTGGTTAAGGGACTATTTCTCAAGGACATTCAACCATATATGTTGCCATGGAACAGTGGTAAAGTGAGCATTAAGGTCAAGTGGTTAAGGGGCTCGTTCTCAAGGACATTCAACCATATATGTTGCCATGGAAAAGAGGAAAGTGATCATTAAGGTCAAGTGGTTAAGGGGCTCGTTCTCAAGGACATTCAACCATATATGTTGCCATGGAACATTGGTAAAGGGAGCATTAAGGCCAAGTGGTTAAGGGACTATTTCTCAAGGACATTCAACCATATATGTTGCCATGGAACAGTAATAAAGTGAGCATTAAGGTCAAGTGGTTAAGGGGCTCGTTCTCAAGGAAATTCAACCATATATGTTGCCATGGAAAAGAGGAAAGTGATCATTAAGGTCAAGTGGTTAGGGGGCTCGTTCTCAAGGACATTCAACCCTATATGTTGCCATGGAACAGTGGTAAAGTGAGCATTAAGGTCAAGTGATTAAGGGGCTCGTTCTCAAGGACATTCAAACATATATGTTGCCATGGAACAGCGGTAAAGTGAGCATTAAGGTCAAGTGGTTAAGGGGCTCGTTCTCAAGGACATTCAACTATATATGTTGCCATGGAACAGTGGTAAAGTGAGCATTAAGGTCAAGTGGTTAAGGGGCTCGTTCTCAAGGACATTCAACTATATATGTTGCCATGGAACAGTCGTAAAGTGAGCATTAAGGTCAAGTGGTTAGGGGGCTCGTTCTCAAAGACATTCAACCATATATGTTGCCATGGAGCAGTGGTAAAGTGAGCATTAAGGTCAAGTGGTTAAGGGTTTTGTTCTCAAGGACATTCAACCATATATGTTGCCATGGAACAGTGGTAAAGTGAGCAATAAGGTCAAGTGGTTTAGGGGCTCGTTCTCAAGGACATTCAACCATATATGTTGCCATGAAACAGTGGTAAAGTGAGCATTGAGGTCGAGTGGTTAAGGGGCTCGTTCTCAAGGACATTCAACCATATATGTTGCCATGGAACATTGGTAAAGGGAGCATTAAGGCCAAGTGGTTAAGGGACTATTTCTCAATGACATTCAACCATATATGTTGCCATGGAACAGTGGTAAAGTGAGCATTAAGGTCAAGTGGTTAAGGGGCTCGTTCTCAAGGACATTCAACCATATATGTTGCCATGGAAAAGAGGAAAGTGACCATTAAGGTCAAGTGGTTAGGGGGCTCGTTCTCAAGGACATTCAACCCTATATGTTGCCATGGAACAGTGGTAAAGTGAGCATTAAGGTCAAGTGATTAAGGGGCTCGTTCTCAAGGACATTCAAACATATATGTTGCCATGGAACAGTGGTAAAGTGAGCATTAAGGTCAAGTGGTTAAGGGGCTCGTTCTCAAGGACATTCAACCATATATGTTGCCATGGAAAAGAGGAAAGTGACCATTAAGGTCAAGTGGTTAGGGGGCTCGTTCTCAAGGACATTCAACCCTATATGTTGCCATGGAACAGTCGTAAAGTGAGCATTAAGGTCAAGTGGTTAGGGGGCTCGTTCTCAAAGACATTCAACCATATATGTTGCCATGGAGCAGTGGTAAAGTGAGCATTAAGGTCAAGTGGTTAAGGGGCTCGTTCTCAAGGACATTCAACCATATATGTTGCCATGGAACAGTGGTAAAGTGAGCATTAAGGTCAAGTGATTAAGGGGCTCGTTCTCAAGGACATTCAAACATATATGTTGCCATGGAACAGCGGTAAAGTGAGCATTAAGGTCAAGTGGTTAAGGGGCTCTTTCTCAAGGACATTCAACCATATATGTTGCCACGGAACAGTGGTAAAGTAAGCATTAAGGTCAAGTGGTTAAGGGGGTTGTTCTCAAGGACATTCAACCATATATGTTGCCATGGAACAGTGGTAAAGTGAGCATTAAGGTCAAGTGGTTAAGGGGCTCGTTCTCAAGGACATTCAACTATATATGTTGCCATGGAACAGTCGTAAAGTGAGCATTAAGGTCAAGTGGTTAGGGGGCTCGTTCTCAAAGACATTCAACCATATATGTTGCCATGGAGCAGTGGTAAAGTGAGCATTAAGGTCAAGTGGTTAAGGGTTTTGTTCTCAAGGACATTCAACCATATATGTTGCCATGGAACAGTGGTAAAGTGAGCAATAAGGTCAAGTGGTTTAGGGGCTCGTTCTCAAGGACATTCAACCATATATGTTGCCATGGAACAGTGGTAAAGGGAGCATTAAGTACAAGTGGTTAAGGGGCTCGTTCTCCAGGACATTCAACCATATATATTGCCAGGTAACAGTGGTAAAGTGAGCATTAAGGTCAAGTGGTTAAGGGGCTCGTTCTCAAGGACATTCAACCATATATGTTGCCATGGAACAGTGGTAAAGTGAGCATTAAGGTCAAGTGGTTAAGGGGCTCGTTCTCAAGGACATTCAACCCTATATGTTGCCATGGAACAGTGCTAAAGGGAGCATTAAGGTCAAGTGGTAAAGGGGCTCGTTCTCAAGGACATTCAACCATATATGTTGCCATGGAACGGTAGTTAAGTGAGCATTAAGGTCCAGTGGTTAAGGGGCTCGTTCTCAAGGACATTCAACGATATATGTTGCAATGGAACAGTAATGTAGTGAGCATAAAGGTCAAATGGTTAAGGGGCTCGTTCTCAAGGACATTCAACCATATATGTCGCCATGGAACAGTGGTAAAGTGAGCATTAAGGTCAAGTGGTTAAGGGGCTCGTTCTCAAAGACATTCAACCATATATGTTGCTTTGGAACAGTGGTAAAGTGAGCATTAAGGTAAAGTGGTTAAGGGGCTCTTTCTAAAAAACATTCAACCATATATGTTGCCATGGAACAGTGGTAAAGTGAGCATTAAGGTCAAGTGGTTAAGAAGCTCGTTATCAAGGACATTCAACCATATATGTTGCCATGAAACAGTGGTAAAGTGAGCATTAAGGTCGAGTGGTTAAGGGGCTCGTTCTCAAGGACATTCAACCATATATGTTGCCATGGAATATTGGTAAAGGGAGCATTAAGGCCAAGTGGTTAAGGGACTATTTCTCAAGGACATTCAACCATATATGTTGCCATGGAACAGTGGTAAAGTGAGCATTAAGGTCAAGTGGTTAAGGGGCTCGTTCTCAAGGACATTCAACCATATATGTTGCCATGGAAAAGAGGAAAGTGATCATTAAGGTCAAGTGGTTAAGGGGCTCGTTCTCAAGGACATTCAACCATATATGTTGCCATGGAACATTGGTAAAGGGAGCATTAAGGCCAAGTGGTTAAGGGACTATTTCTCAAGGACATTCAACCATATATGTTGCCATGGAACAGTAATAAAGTGAGCATTAAGGTCAAGTGGTTAAGGGGCTCGTTCTCAAGGAAATTCAACCATATATGTTGCCATGGAAAAGAGGAAAGTGATCATTAAGGTCAAGTGGTTAGGGGGCTCGTTCTCAAGGACATTCAACCCTATATGTTGCCATGGAACAGTGGTAAAGTGAGCATTAAGGTCAAGTGATTAAGGGGCTCGTTCTCAAGGACATTCAAACATATATGTTGCCATGGAACAGCGGTAAAGTGAGCATTAAGGTCAAGTGGTTAAGGGGCTCGTTCTCAAGGACATTCAACTATATATGTTGCCATGGAACAGTGGTAAAGTGAGCATTAAGGTCAAGTGGTTAAGGGGCTCGTTCTCAAGGACATTCAACTATATATGTTGCCATGGAACAGTCGTAAAGTGAGCATTAAGGTCAAGTGGTTAGGGGGCTCGTTCTCAAAGACATTCAACCATATATGTTGCCATGGAGCAGTGGTAAAGTGAGCATTAAGGTCAAGTGGTTAAGGGTTTTGTTCTCAAGGACATTCAACCATATATGTTGCCATGGAACAGTGGTAAAGTGAGCAATAAGGTCAAGTGGTTTAGGGGCTCGTTCTCAAGGACATTCAACCATATATGTTGCCATGAAACAGTGGTAAAGTGAGCATTGAGGTCGAGTGGTTAAGGGGCTCGTTCTCAAGGACATTCAACCATATATGTTGCCATGGAACATTGGTAAAGGGAGCATTAAGGCCAAGTGGTTAAGGGACTATTTCTCAATGACATTCAACCATATATGTTGCCATGGAACAGTGGTAAAGTGAGCATTAAGGTCAAGTGGTTAAGGGGCTCGTTCTCAAGGACATTCAACCATATATGTTGCCATGGAAAAGAGGAAAGTGACCATTAAGGTCAAGTGGTTAGGGGGCTCGTTCTCAAGGACATTCAACCCTATATGTTGCCATGGAACAGTGGTAAAGTGAGCATTAAGGTCAAGTGATTAAGGGGCTCGTTCTCAAGGACATTCAAACATATATGTTGCCATGGAACAGCGGTAAAGTGAGCATTAAGGTCAAGTGGTTAAGGGGCTCTTTCTCAAGGACATTCAACCATATATGTTGCCATGGAACAGTGGTAAAGTAAGCATTAAGGTCAAGTGGTTAAGGAGGTTGTTCTCAAGGACATTCAACCATATATGTTGCCATGGAACAGTGGTAAAGTGAGCATTAAGGTCAAGTGGTTAAGGGGCTCGTTCTCAAGGACATTCAACTATATATGTTGCCATGGAACAGTCGTAAAGTGAGCATTAAGGTTAAGTGGTTAGGGGGCTCGTTCTCAAAGACATTCAACCATATATGTTGCCATGGAGCAGTGGTAAAGTTAGCATTAAGGTCAAGTGGTTAAGGGTTTTGTTCTCAAGGACATTCAACCATATATGTTGCCATGGAACAGTGGTAAAGTGAGCAATAAGGTCAAGTGGTTAAGGGGCTCGTTCTCAAGGACATTCAACCATATATGTTGCCATGGAACAGTGGTAAATTGAGCATTAAGGTCAAGTGGTTAAGGGGCTCGTTCTCAAGGACATTCAACCATATATGTTGCCATGGAACAGTGGTAAAGTGAGCATTAAGGTCATGTGGTTAAGTGGCTCGTTCTCAAGGACATTCAACCATATATGTTGCCATGGAACAGTGGTAAAGTGAGCATTAAGGTCAAGTGGTTAAGGTGCTCGTTCTCAAGGACATTCAACCACATATGTTGCCATGGAACAGTGGTAAAGGGAGCATTAAGTCCAAGTGGTTAAGGGGCTCGTTCTCAAGGACATTCAACCATATATATTGCCATGGAACAGTGGTAAAGTGAGCAATAAGGTCAAGTAATTAAGGGGCTCGTTCTCAAAGACATTCAACCATATATGTTGCCATGAAACAGTGGTAAAGTAAGCATTAAGGTCGAGTGGTTAAGGGGCTCGTTCTCAAGGACATTCAACCATATATGTTGCCATGGAACATTGGTAAAGGGAGCATGAAGGCCAAGTGGTTAAGGGACTATTTCTCAAGGACATTCAACCATATATGTTGCCATGGAACAGTGGTAAAGTGAGCATTAAGGTCAAGTGGTTAAGGGGCTCGTTCTCAAGGACATTCAACCATATATGTTGCCATGGAAAAGAGGAAAGTGATCAATAAGGTCAAGTGGTTAGGGGGCTCGTTCTCAAGGACATTCAACCCTATATGTTGCGATGGAACAGTGGTAAAGTGAGCATTAAGGTCAAGTGATTAAGGGGCTCGTTCTCAAGGACATTCAAACATATATGTTGCCATGGAACAGCGGTAAAGTGAGCATTAAGGTCAAGTGGTTATGGGGCTCTTTCTCAAGGACATTCAACCATATATGTTGCCATGGAACAGTGGTAAAGTAAGCATTAAGGTCAAGTGGTTAAGGAGGTTGTTCTCAAGGACATTCAACCATATATGTTGCCATGGAACAGTGGTAAAGTGAGCATTAAGGTCAAGTGGTTAAGGGGCTCGTTCTCAAGGACATTCAACTATATATGTTGCCATGGAACAGTCGTAAAGTGAGCATTAAGGTCAAGTGGTTAGGGGGCTCGTTCTCAAAGACATTCAACCATATATGTTGCCATGGAGCAGTGGTAAAGTTAGCATTAAGGTCAAGTGGTTAAGGGTTTTGTTCTCAAGGACATTCAACCATATATGTTGCCATGGAACAGTGGTAAAGTGAGCAATAAGGTCAAGTGGTTAAGGGGCTCGTTCTCAAGGACATTCAACCATATATGTTGCCATGGAACAGTGGTAAAGTGAGCATTAAGGTCAAGTGGTTAAGGGGCTCGTTCTCAAGGACATTCAACCATATATGTTGCCATGGAACAGTGGTAAAGTGAGCATTAAGGTCAAGTGGTTAAGTGGCTCGTTCTCAAGGACATTCAACCATATATGTTGCCATGGAACAGTGGTAAAGTGAGCATTAAGGTCAAGTGGTTAAGGTGCTCGTTCTCAAGGACATTCAACCATATATGTTGCCATGGAACAGTGGTAAAGGGAGCATTAAGTCCAAGTGGTTAAGGGGCTCGTTCTCAAGGACATTCAACCATATATATTGCCATGGAACAGTGGTAAAGTGAGCAATAAGGTCAAGTGGTTAAGGGGCTCGTTCTCAAGGACATTCAACCATATATGTTGCCATGGAACAGTGGTAAAGTGAGCATTAAGGTCAAGTGGTTAAGGGGCTCGTTCTCAAGGACATTCAACCATATATGTTGCCATTGAACAGTGGTAAAGTGAGCATAAAGTCAAGTGGTTAAGGGGCTCGTTCTCAAGGACATTCAACCATATATGTTGCCATGGAACAGTGGTAAAGTGAGCATTAAGGTCAAGTGGTTAAGGGGCTCGTCCTCAAGGACATTCAACCACATATGTTGCCATGGAACAGTGCTAAAGGGAGCATTAAGGTCAAGTGGTAAAGGGGCTCGTTCTCAAGGACATTCAACCATATATATTGCCATGGAACAGTGGTAAAGTGAGCATTAAGGTCAAGTGGTTAAGGGGCTCGTTCTCAAGGACATTCAACCATATATGTTGCCATGGAACAGTGGTAAAGTGAGCATTAAGGTCAAGTGGTTAAGGGGCTCGTTATCAAGGACATTCAACCATATGTTGCCATGGAACAGAGGTAAATTGAGCATTAAGGTCAAGTTGTTAGGGGGCTCATTCTCAAGGACATTCAACCATATATGTTGCCATGGAACAGTGGTAAATAGAGCATAAGGTCAAGTGGTTAAGGGGCTCGTTCTTATAAACATTCAACCATATATGTTCCAATGGAACAGTAATGTAGTGCGCATAAAGGTCAAGTGGTTAAGGGGCTCGTTCTCAAGGACATTCAACCATATATGTTCCATGGAACAGGGGTTAAGTGAGCAATAAGGTCAAGTGGTTAAGGGGCTCATTCTTAAGGACGTTCAACCATATATGTTGCATGGAACAGTGGTAAAACGAGCATTAAGGTCAAGGGGTTAAGTGGCTCGTTCTCAAGGACATTCAACCATATATGATGCCATGGAACAGTGGTAAAATGAGCATTAAGGTCAAGTGCATAAGTGGCTCGTTCTCAAGGACATTCATCCATATATGTTGCCATGGAACAGTGGTAAAGTGAGCATTAAGGTCAAACGGTTAGGGGGCCCATTCTCAAGGACATTCAACCATATATGTTGCCATGGAATAGTGGTTAAGTGAGTATTAAGGTCAAGTGGTTAAGGAGCTCGTTCTCAAGGACATTCAACCATATATGCTGCAATGGAACAGTAATGTAGTGAGCATAAAGGTCTAGTGGTTAAGGGGCTCGTTATCAAGGACATTCAACCATATGTTGCCATGGAACAGAGGTAAATTGAGCATTAAGGTCAAGTTGTTAGGGGGCTCATTCTCAAGGACATTCAACCATATATGTTGCCATGGAACAGTGGTAAATAGAGCATAAGGTCAAGTGGTTAAGGGGCTCGTTCTTATAAACATTCAACCATATATGTTCCAATGGAACAGTAATGTAGTGCGCATAAAGGTCAAGTGGTTAAGGGGCTCGTTCTCAAGGACATTCAACCATATATGTTCCATGGAACAGGGGTAAAGTGAGCATTAAGGTCAAGTGGTTAAGGGGCTCGGTCTCAAGGACATTCAACCACATATGTTGCCATGGAACAGTGGTTAAGTGAGCAATAAGGTCAAGTGGTTAAGGGGCTCATTCTTAAGGACGTTCAACCATATATGTTGCATGGAACAGTGGTAAAACGAGCATTAAGGTCAAGGGGTTAAGTGGCTCGTTCTCAAGGACATTCAACCATATATGATGCCATGGAACAGTGGTAAAATGAGCATTAAGGTCAAGTGCATAAGTGGCTCGTTCTCAAGGACATTCATCCATATATGTTGCCATGGAACAGTGGTAAAGTGAGCATTAAGGTCAAACGGTTAGGGGGCCCATTCTCAAGGACATTCAACCATATATGTTGCCATGGAATAGTGGTTAAGTGAGTATTAAGGTCAAGTGGTTAAGGAGCTCGTTCTCAAGGACATTCAACCATATATGCTGCAATGGAACAGTAATGTAGTGAGCATAAAGGTCTAGTGGTTAAGGGGCTCGTTATCAAGGACATTCAACCATATGTTGCCATGGAACAGAGGTAAATTGAGCATTAAGGTCAAGTTGTTAGGGGGCTCATTCTCAAGGACATTCAACCATATATGTTGCCATGGAACAGTGGTAAATAGAGCATAAGGTCAAGTGGTTAAGGGGCTCGTTCTTATAAACATTCAACCATATATGTTCCAATGGAACAGTAATGTAGTGCGCATAAAGGTCAAGTGGTTAAGGGGCTCGTTCTAGAGGACATTCAACCATATAGGTTGCCATGGAACAGTGGTAAAGTGAGCATTAAGGTCAAGTGGTTAAGGGGCTCGGTCTCAAGGACATTCAACCACATATGTTGCCATGGAACAGTGGTTAAGTGAGCAATAAGGTCAAGTGGTTAAGGGGCTCATTCTTAAGGACGTTCAACCATATATGTTGCATGGAACAGTGGTAAAACGAGCATTAAGGTCAAGGGGTTAAGTGGCTCGTTCTCAAGGACATTCAACCATATATGATGCCATGGAACAGTGGTAAAATGAGCATTAAGGTCAAGTGCATAAGTGGCTCGTTCTCAAGGACATTCATCCATATATGTTGCCATGGAACAGTGGTAAAGTGAGCATTAAGGTCAAACGGTTAGGGGGCCCATTCTCAAGGACATTCAACCATATATGTTGCCATGGAATAGTGGTTAAGTTAGTATTAAGGTCAAGTGGTTAAGGAGCTCGTTCTCAAGGACATTCAACCATATATGCTGCAATGGAACAGTAATGTAGTGAGCATAAAGGTCTAGTGGTTAAGGGGCTCGTTCTCAAGGACATTCAACCATATATGTTGCCATGTATCAGTGGTAAAGTGATCATTAAGGTCAAGTGGTTAAGGGGATCGTTCTTAAGGACATTCAACCATATATGTTGCCATGTAGCAGTGGTAAAGTGAGCATTAAGGTCAAGTGGTTAAGGGGCTCGTTCTCAAAAACATTCAACCATATATGTTGCTTTGGAACAGTGGTAAAGTAAGCATTAATGTAAAGTGGTTAAGGGGCTCTTTCTCAAAAACATTCAACCATATATGTTGCCATGGAACAGTGGTAAAGTGAGCATTAAGGTCAAGTGGTTAAGAAGCTCGTTCTCAAGGACATTCAACCCTATATGTTGCCATGGAACAGTGGTAAAGTGAGCATTAAGGTCAAGTGATTAAGGGGCTCGTTCTCAAGGACATTCAAACATATATGTTGCCATGGAACAGCGGTAAAGTGAGCATTAAGGTCAAGTGGTTAAGGGGCTCTTTCTCAAGGACATTTTACCATATATGTTGCCATGGAACAGTGGTAAAGTAAGCATTAAGGTCAAGTGGTTAAGGAGGTTGTTCTCAAGGACATTCAACCATATATGTTGCCATGGAACAGTGGTAAAGTGAGCATTAAGGTCAAGTGGTTAAGGGGCTCGTTCTCAAGGACATTCAACTATATATGTTGCCATGGAACAGTCGTAAAGTGAGCATTAAGGTCAAGTGGTTAGGGGGCTCGTTCTCAAAGACATTCAACCATATATGTTGCCATGGAGCAGTGGTAAAGTTAGCATTAAGGTCAAGTGGTTAAGGGTTTTGTTCTCAAGGACATTCAACCATATATGTTGCCATGGAACAGTGGTAAAGTGAGCAATAAGGTCAAGTGGTTAAGGGGCTCGTTCTCAAGGACATTCAACCATATATGTTGCCATGGAACAGTGGTAAAGTGAGCATTAAGGTCAAGTGGTTAAGGGGCTCGTTCTCAAGGACATTCAACCATATATGTTGCCATGGAACAGTGGTAAAGTGAGCATTAAGGTCAAGTGGTTAAGTGGCTCGTTCTCAAGGACATTCAACCATATATGTTGCCATGGAACAGTGGTAAAGTGAGCATTAAGGTCAAGTGGTTAAGGTGCTCGTTCTCAAGGACATTCAACCATATATGTTGCCATGGAACAGTGGTAAAGGGAGCATTAAGTCCAAGTGGTTAAGGGGCTCGTTCTCAAGGACATTCAACCATATATATTGCCATGGAACAGTGGTAAAGTGAGCAATAAGGTCAAGTGGTTAAGGGGCTCGTTCTCAAGGACATTCAACCATATATGTTGCCATGGAACAGTGGTAAAGTGAGCATTAAGGTCAAGTGGTTAAGGGGCTCGTTCTCAAGGACATTCAACCATATATGTTGCCATGGAACAGTGGTAAAGTGAGCATAAAGTCAAGTGGTTAAGGGGCTCGTTCTCAAGGACATTCAACCATATATGTTGCCATGGAACAGTGATAAAGTGAGCATTAAGGTCAAGTGGTTAAGGGGCTCGTCCTCAGAGACATTCAACCACATATGTTGCCATGGAACAGTGCTAAAGGGAGCATTAAGGTCAAGTGGTAAAGGGGCTCGTTCTCAAGGACATTCAACCATATATATTGCCATGGAACAGTGGTAAAGTGAGCATTAAGGTCAAGTGGTTAAGGGGCTCGTTCTCAAGGACATTCAACCATATATGTTGCCATGGAACAGTGGTAAAGTGAGCATTAAGGTCAAGTGGTTAAGGGGCTCGTTATCAAGGACATTCAACCATATGTTGCCATGGAACAGAGGTAAATTGAGCATTAAGGTCAAGTTGTTAGGGGGCTCATTCTCAAGGACATTCAACCATATATGTTGCCATGGAACAGTGGTAAATAGAGCATAAGGTCAAGTGGTTAAGGGGCTCGTTCTTATAAACATTCAACCATATATGTTCCAATGGAACAGTAATGTAGTGCGCATAAAGGTCAAGTGGTTAAGGGGCTCGTTCTCAAGGACATTCAACCATATATGTTCCATGGAACAGGGGTAAAGTGAACATAAGGTCAAGTGGTTAAGGGGCTCGTTCTAGAGGACATTCAACCATATAGGTTGCCATGGAACAGTGGTAAAGTGAGCATTAAGGTCAAGTGGTTAAGGGGCTCGGTCTCAAGGACATTCAACCACATATGTTGCCATGGAACAGTGGTTAAGTGAGCAATAAGGTCAAGTGGTTAAGGGGCTCATTCTTAAGGACGTTCAACCATATATGTTGCATGGAACAGTGGTAAAACGAGCATTAAGGTCAAGGGGTTAAGTGGCTCGTTCTCAAGGACATTCAACCATATATGATGCCATGGAACAGTGGTAAAATGAGCATTAAGGTCAAGTGCATAAGTGGCTCGTTCTCAAGGACATTCATCCATATATGTTGCCATGGAACAGTGGTAAAGTGAGCATTAAGGTCAAGTGGTTAGGGGGCCCATTCTCAAGGACATTCAACCATATATGTTGCCATGGAATAGTGGTTAAGTGAGTATTAAGGTCAAGTGGTTAAGGAGCTCGTTCTCAAGGACATTCAACCATATATGCTGCAATGGAACAGTAATGTAGTGAGCATAAAGGTCTAGTGGTTAAGGGGCTCGTTCTCAAGGACATTCAACCATATATGTTGCCATGTATCAGTGGTAAAGTGATCATTAAGGTCAAGTGGTTAAGGGGATCGTTCTTAAGGACATTCAACCATATATGTTGCCATGTAGCAGTGGTAAAGTGAGCATTAAGGTCAAGTGGTTAAGGGGCTCGTTCTCAAAAACATTCAACCATATATGTTGCTTTGGAACAGTGGTAAAGTAAGCATTAATGTAAAGTGGTTAAGGGGCTCTTTCTCAAAAACATTCAACCATATATGTTGCCATGGAACAGTGGTAAAGTGAGCATTAAGGTCAAGTGGTTAAGAAGCTCGTTCTCAAGGACATTCAACCTTATATGTTGCCATGGAACATTGGTAAAGGGAGCATTAAGGCCAAGTGGTTAAGGGGCTATTTCTCAAGGACATTCAACCACATATATTTTGCCAGGGAACAGTGGTAAAGTGAGCATTAAGGTCAAGTGGTTAAGGGGCTCGTTCTCAAGGACATTCAACCATATATGTTGCCATGGAAAAGAGGTAAAGTGATCATTAAGGTCAAGTGGTTAAGGGGCTCGTTCTCAAGGACATTCAACCCTATATGTTGCTATGGAACAGTGGTAAAGTGAGCATTAAGGTCAAGTGATTAAGGGGCTCGTTCTCAAGGACATTCAAACATATATGTTGCCATGGAACAGCGGTAAAGTGAGCGTTAAGGTCAAGTGGTTAAGGGTCTCTTTCCCAAGGACATTCAACCATATATGTTGCAATGGAACAGTAATGAAGTGAGCATAAAGGTCAAGTGGTTAAGGGGCTCGTTCTCAAGGACATTCAACCATATATGATGTCATGGAACAGTGGTAAAGTAAGCATTAAGGTCAAGTGGTTAAGGGGTTCGTTCTCAAGGACATTCAATCATATATGTTGCCATGTAACAGTGGTAAAGTGAGCTTTAAGGTCAAGTGGTTAAGGGGCTCGTTCTCAAGGACATTCAACCATATATTTTGCCATGGAACAGTGGTAAAGTGAGCATTAAGGTCAAGTGGTTAATGGGCTCGTTCTCAAGGACATTCGACAATATATGTTGCTATGGAACAGTGGTAAAGTGAGCATTAAGGTCAAGTGGTTAGGGGGCTCGTTCTCAAGGGCATTCAACCATATATGTTGCCATGGAACAGTGGTAAAGTTAGCATTAAGGTCAAGTGGTTAAGGGGCTCTTTCTCAAGGACATTCAACCATATATGTTGCCATGGAACAGTGGTAAAGTGAGCATTAAGGTTAAGTGGTTAAGGGGCTCGTTCTCAAAAACAGTCAACCATATATGTTGCCGTGGAACAGTCGTAAAGTGAGCATTAAGGTCAAGTGGTTAGGGGGCTCGTTCTCAAAGACATTCAACCATATGTGTTGCCATGGAACAGTGGTAAAGTTAGCATTAAGGTCAAGTGGTTAAGGGGCTCGTTCTCAAGGACATTCAACCATATATGTTGCCATGGAACAGTGGTAAAGTGAGTATTAAGGTCAAATGTTTAAGGGGCTCGTTCTCAAGGACATTCAACCATATATGTTGCCATGGAACAACGGTAAAGTGAGCATTAAGGTCAAGTGCATAAGAGGCTCGATCTCAAGGACATTCAACCATATATGTTGCCATGGAACAGTGGTAAAGTGAGTATTAAGGTCAAGTGGTTAAGGGGCTCAATCTCAAGGACATTCAATTATATATATTGCCATGGAACAGTGGTAAAGTAAGGAATAAGGTCAAGTGGTTAAGGGGCTCGTTCTCAAGGACATTCAACCATATATGTTGCAATGGAACAGTGGTAAAGTGAGCATTAAGGTCAAGTGGTTAAGTGGCTAATTCTCAAGGACATTCAACCATATATGTTGCCATGGAACAGTGGTAAAGTGAGCATTAAGGTCAAGTGGTTAAGGGGCTCGTTCTCAAGGACATTAAACCATATATGTTGCCATGGAACAGTGGTAAAGTGAGCATTAAGGTCAAGTGGTTAAGGGGCTCGTTCTCAAGGACATTCAACCATATGTGTTGCCATGGAACAGTGGTAAAGTGAGCATTAAGGTCAAGTGGTTAAGGGGCTCGTTCTCAAGGACATTCAACCATATATGTTGCCATGGAACAGTGGTAAAGTGAGCAATAAGGTCAAGTGGTTAAGGAGCTCGGTCTCAAGGACATTCAACCATATATGTTGCCATGGAACAGTGGTAAAATGAGCATTAAGGTCAAGTGCATAAGTGGCTCGTTCTCAAGGACATTCAACCATATATTTTGCCATGGAACAGTGGTAAAGTGAGCATTAAGGTCAAGTGGTTAAGGGGCTCGTTCTCAAGGACATTGAATTATATATGTTGCCATGGAACAGTGGTAAAGTGAGCATTAAGGTCAAGTGGTTAAGTGGCTCGTTCCCAAGGACATTCAACCATATATGTAGCCATGGAACAGTGGTAAAGTGAGCAATAAGGTCAAGTGGTTAAGGGGCTCGTTTTCAAGGACATTCAACCATTTATGTTGCCATGGAACAGTGGTAAAGTTAGCATTAAGGTCAAGTGGTAAAGGGGCTCGTTCTCAAGGACATTCATCCATATATGTTGCCATGGAACAGTGGTAAAGTGAGCATTAAGGTCAAGTGGTTAAGGGGCTCGTTCTCAAGGACATTCAACCATATATGTTGCCATGGAACAGTGGTAAAGTGAGCAATAAGGTCAAGTGGTTAAGGGGCTCGTTTTTAAGGACATTCAACCATATATGTTGCCATGGAACAGTGGTAAAGTGAGCATTAAGGTCAAGTGGTTAAGTGGCTCGTTCTCAAGGACATTCAACCATAAATGTTGCCATGGAACAGTGGTAAAGTGAGCATTAAGGTCAAGTGGTTAAGGGGCTCGTTATTAAGGACATTCAACCATATATGTTTCCATGGAACAGAGGTAAAGTGAGCATTAAGGTCAAGTGGTTAGGGGGCTCAATCTCAAGGACATTCAACCCTATATGTTGCCATGGAACAGTGGTAAAGTGAGCATTAAGGTCAAGTGGTTAGGGGGCCCATTCTCAAGGACATTCAACCATATATATTGCCATGGAACAGTGGTTAAGTGAGTATTAAGGTCAAGTGGTTAAGGAGCTCGTTCTCATGGACATTCAACCATATATGCTGCAATGGAACAGTAATGTAGTGAGCATAAAGGTCTAGTGGTTAAGAGGCTCGTTCTCAAGGACATTCAACCATATATGTTGCCATGTAACAGTGGTAAAGTGAGCATTAAAGTCAAGTGGTTAAGGGGCTCGTTCTCAAAAACATTCAACCATATATGTTGCTTTGGAACAGTGGTAAAGTAAGAATTAATGTAAAGTGGTTAAGGGGCTCTTTCTCAAAAACATTCAACCATATATGTTGCCATGGAACAGTGGTAAAGTGAGCATTAAGGTCAAGTGGTTAAGAAGCTCGTTCTCAAGGACATTCAACCATATATGTTGCCATGGAACATTGGTAAAGGGAGCATTAAGGCCAAGTGGTTAAGGGGCTATTTCTCAAGGACATTCAACCACATATATTTTGCCATGGAACAGTGGTAAAGTGAGCATTAAGGTCAAGTGGTTAAGGGGCTCGTTCTCAAGGACATTCAACCATATATGTTGCCATGGAAAAGAGGTAAAGTGATCATTAAGGTCAAGTGGTTAGGGGGCTCGTTCTCAAGGACATTCAACCCTATATAATGCTATGGAACAGTGGTAAAGTGAGCATTAAGGTCAAGTGATTAAGGGGCTCGTTCTCAAGGACATTCAAACATATATGTTGCCATGGAACAGCGGTAAAGTGAGCGTTTAGGTCAAGTGGTTAAGGGTCTCTTTCCCAAGGACATTCAACCATATATGTTGCAATGGAACAGTAATGAAGTGAGCATAAAGGTCAAGTGGTTAAGGGGCTCTTTCTCAAAAACATTCAACCATATATGTTGCGATGGAACAGTGGTAAAGTGAGCATTAAGGTCAAGTGGTTAAGAAGCTCGTTCTCAAGGACATTCAACCATATATGTTGCCATGGAACATTGGTAAAGGGAGCATTAAGGCCAAGTGGTTAAGGGACTATTTCTCAAGGACATTCAACTACATATATTTTGCCATGGAACAGTGGTAAAGTGAGCATTAAGGTCAAGTGGTTAAGGGGCTCGTTCTCAAGGACATTCAACCATATATGTTGCCATGGAAAAGAGGTAAAGTGATCATTAAGGTCAAGTGGTTAGGGGGCTCGTTCTCAACGACATTCAACCATATATGTTGCCATGGAACAGTGGTAAAGTGAGCATAAAGTCAAGTGGTTAAGAGGCTCGTTCTCAAGGACATTCAACCATATATGTTGAGATGGAACAGTGGTAAAGTGAGCAATAAGGTCAAGTGGTTAAGCGGCTCGTCCTCAAGGACATTCAACCACATATGTTGCCATGGAACAGTGCTAAAGGGAGCATTAAGGTCAAGTGGTAAAGGGGCTCGTTCTCAAGGACATTCATCCATATATGTTGCCATGGAACAGCGGTAAAGTGAGCGTTAAGGTCAAGTGGTTAAGGGTCTCTTTCCCAAGGACATTCAACCATATATGTTGCAATGGAACAGTAATGAAGTGAGCATAAAGGTCAAGTGGTTAAGGGGCTCGTTCTCAAGGACATTCAACCATATATGATGTCATGGAACAGTGGTAAAGTAAGCATTAAGGTAAAGTGGTTAAGGGGCTCTTTCTCAAAAACATTCAACCATATATGTTGCCATGGAACAGTGGTAAAGTGAGCATTAAGGTCAAGTGGTTAAGAAGCTCGTTCTCAAGGACATTCAACCATATATGTTGCCATGGAACATTGGTAAAGGGAGCATTAAGGCCAAGTGGTTAAGGGGCTATTTCTCAAGGACATTCAACCACATATATTTTGCCATGGAACAGTGGTAAAGTGAGCATTAAGGTCGAGTGGTTAAGGGGCTCGTTCTCAAGGACATTCAACCATATATGTTGCCATGGAAAAGAGGTAAAGTGATCATTAAGGTCAAGTGGTTAGGGGGCTCGTTCTCAAGGACATTCAACCATATATGTTGCCATGGAACAGTGGTAAAGTGAGCAATAAGGTCAAGTGGTTAAGGGGCTCGTTTTTAAGGACATTCAACCATATATGTTGCCATGGAACAGTGGTAAAGTGAGCATTAAGGTCAAGTGGTTAAGGGGCTCGTTCTCAAGGACATTCAACCATATATGTTGCCATGGAACAGTGGTAAAGTGAGCATAAAGTCAAGTGGTTGAGAGGCTCGTTCTCAAGGACATTCAACCATATATGTTGAGATGGAACAGTGGTAAAGTGAGCATTAAGGTCAAGTGGTTAAGCGGCTCGTCCTCAAGGACATTCAACCACATATGTTGCCATGGAACCGTGCTAAAGGGAGCATTAACGTCAAGTGGTAAAGGGGCTCCTTCTCAAGGACATTCATCCATATATGTTGCCATGGAACAGTGGTAAAGTGAGCATTAAGGTCAAGTGGTTAAGGGGCTCGTTCTCAAGGACATTCAACCATATATGTTGCCATGGAACAGTGGTAAAGTGAGCAATAAGGTCAAGTGGTAAAGGGGCTCGTTTTTAAAGACATTCAACCATATATGTTGCCATGGAACAGTGGTAAAGTGAGCATTAAGGTCAAGTGGTTAAGGGGCTCGTTCTCAAGGACATTCAACCATAAATGTTGCCATGGAACAGTGGTAAAGTGAGCATTAAGGTCAAGTGGTTAAGGGGCTCGTTATTAAGGACATTCAACCATATATGTTTCCATGGAACAGAGGTAAAGTGAGCATTAAGGTCAAGTGGTTAAGGAGCTCGTTCTCAAGGACATTCAACCATATATGCTGCAATGGAACAGTAATGTAGTGAGCATAAAGGTCTAGTGGTTAAGGGGCTCGTTCTCAAGGACATTCAACCATATATGTTGCCATGTATCAGTGGTAAAGTGATCATTAAGGTCAAGTGGTTAAGGGGATCGTTCTTAAGGACATTCAACCATATATGTTGCCATGTAACAGTGGTAAAGTGAGCATTAAGGTCAAGTGGTTAAGGGGCTCGGTCTCAAAAACATTCAACCATATATGTTGCTTTGGAACAGTGGTAAAGTAAGCATTAATGTAAAGTGGTTAAGGGGCTCTTTCTCAAAAACATTCAACCATATACTCAATGATACTCAATGATACTCAATGATACTCAATGATACTCAATGATACTCTTTATTAATCTTTAAGCAAATACATTGCAATCGATCACGTCAAATGTAATTCCATAATACAAAAGTATTAAGTCAATCATGAAAAATTCAAAGTCAATATGACAACAAAATATTCATAAATAGCATACACCTATATTAAGGTTTACAAACAAAACAATGTTACAGGCACCAAGTGAGAGAGAGAAATCAGATAAAAAAGACGGAGCTACAATTGTTTAAAAAATCCTTAAAAAAAAACTAATATCACAGACAAAAAAAATTATCACTAAAAGTTAAATCTTGAAGGTGGCAATACCAAAAATTCATTAACATGATAAAAAGGATTTAAGATCAACCATTGAGAAATTCTTGATTTAAAACAATTAAAACTAATACTTTTTAACTCATTGGGAAGCTTATTGAAAAGACGTTTGCCCATAACAAGATGACTAGATCGTAACTTCTCGAGTCTCACAAAAGGAATATCTAAGTCAAGTCTATGTCTAGTGTTAAAATCATGAAAATCTAATCTAATAGGGCAATTGTACAATGACTTAAAAGTAAATAACAAAATATTAAATATATATAAATTGACAACAGTTAAAATTCCTAATTCAACAAATAAAGGCCTACAAGTAGCATTTCTTTCCGCCTGACAAATAATCCTGATTGCTTTTTTTTGCATTAACAGAATCTCCTGAGTTTTAGGAGAATTTCCCCAAAAAATTATTCCATAATTGATAACAGACTGAAATAAAGCATAATAAGTTGAACGAACATAATGAACAGGAACACAGGACATTAAACGCAATAACAAAAAATTTACTCTAGACAATCTTACAACAATATTTTCAATGTGTGGAATCCATGTTAGGGTTTGGTCAACAATAATACCCAAAAACTTTGCCTGACTCACTGTATCAAAATCTTGAGCAAGAGGCCTTAAACTAAAAATGACTGATTGAGTTTTACTACAATTCAACAGAAAGCTATTAGCAGAAAACCAGTTTGAAGCTTGAAAAATTGAATTATTGACAGTTTCCCTGATTGAAAATAAATCGTGACCAGTACTCAAGAAAGTTGTGTCATCTGCATAGATATAGGACTTGGCACTAACATTATGTGGCAAGTCGTTGATGGCAATCAAGAACAGCAGAGGCCCCAAAATCGAGCCCTGCGGAACTCCACAGTCCAAATCAACAAGTGGTGACCGCTCACCATTCACACTAACCACCTGCCTTCTATTTGACAGATAAGATTTGAATAAATTTAGAGCTGAACCATGAATACCATAATAGTCAAGTTTGTGCAGTAAGATGTCATGGTCCACACAATCAAAGGCTTTACTCAGGTCACAAAAAGTTCCCCAAGCAAAGTCCCTCCTCTCAAAAGCGTTAAGTATGTCAGTGACAAGTACATCTATGGCACCCATGGTAGAGCGACCCTTGCGAAAACCAAACTGAGATTCAGTGAAAAAACCGGATGATTCCAAAAAGGCACTTATCTGATCAAATATAACATACTCAAAAACTTTGGCCAAGACAGGAATGAGTGAGACCGGACGATAGTTAGCCGGATTGTTTTTGTCCCCTTTTTTGAAAATAGGACTCACTCTTGAAATTTTGAGAAAATTTGGAAAAATCCCTTCCCTTAGGCAGGCATTAATGCAAAAGGCGAGCGGTTCAACAAGGCACTGCCCTATTTCCTTTAATAGAGAATTAGAAAAATCATAAAAATCTTTGGCTTCTGAAGACTTTAGGTTACTTAAAACTAATGAAATATTCTGTGGAGAAACAAACTTCCAATGAAATTCCTTTCTTTCAACTGCAAAATTATGCAACAATTCAGCAGAACATATGTTTGGTTGTGAAATGTTACTCCTGATTTCATTAACAGAGTTCTTAAAATAGTTGGAAAAACAAGCTGGATTAATAGGAATATCACCCTTCTTAGCTTTACTAGGTCTACTAACATCATTTATTACAGACCAAGCAGTCTTACATTTATTGGAAGAATTCTCTATAATCCTACAATTAAACTCTAACTTAGCTGCCTTGATTGCATTTCTATACCCTTTTTTTAAAAGCAAATAATTTTTCTTTGCAGACTCTGAACCATTTTTCTTTAAAAAATCATAGGCCAAAATTAAAAGCTTACGTTGAGTGGCTAATTCATTATTAAACCATGATTTACTTTTTTTCACTTTACTAAAATTTGAAATTCTACTACATTTAACAGGACAACAAAGATCAAAATAATATATTAAAATAGAAAAGAATCTATCAAATATAAGCTCAGCTGTAACGGACTTACAGTTTAATTGGCCATTACTGTTGTCGTCCAAACTATACAATTCCACATCCCAATTTACATTTGAAAGAAATTTTAAAAAACAGTCTTTGTTACCAGCTGATAGGCATCTGAAGCTCCTGAGTACTTTCTCTGGTCTTCTTTCTGAGGCAGTCAAGTCCAATGAAGGGTGCAGCGCCTTAAACCACAGTGCAGAATGGTCCGAGTATAAAAAAGGAACCACATCGGCAGAGATGTCATCTAGATTATAGTTGGAAAACACGTTGTCCAAGCAGGCTAGATTCCGCGTAGGCTCTTTGTTGTGACAGCAGAAATCAAACTGACGGAGAAGATTTAAAAAGTCTTTTGTAGATTTTTGATCTTTGGTAATATCAAACTGTGTGTTAATATCACCACCAATTACCACAGAAAATTGGTGCCATTTAGAGATAAAATATAATACATCTTCCAACTTCTCCAAAAAAATTTTAGGATCACTGTCTGGAGTACGGTATACAGTAATAATAATTAATTTATGTGAGTCAATACGAATTGAACTAGCCTCAAAATGTTTCTCAACACAAAATTGCGAAAGATCTATCATTTGGCACTCAAAGCGATCCGCAGCAAAAATCAAAGTCCCGCCATGAACACGTTCAGATCTTGCATAATAGGCTACTAAATTATAACCAGGGAAATTACAACTATCCATTTTAGAAGCATTGAGCCAGTGTTCCGAAAGGCAAATAAAATCAGCCTTAAAATTAAAATTAAAACATTCGAGTAGTTCAAATTTTCCTGATAATCCCTGGATATTCAGGAAAAGGAAAGTCAAAACCATAAAATTAATAGGCCTAGGCCTATTGGTTCTTTGATCTTCAATTATACCACTGTCCATCATGTTGACTGTTTTTGATTTTCTGACACATTTAAAAAAGAGTCTGTTTGACTTACATTAATGGCAGAAGTTACATTAGCTGTTGAAACTTGGTGAGGTTTAGAAACAACTGATGTCCTGGGAGGTATATACTTCCCAACCAAAACACCCTCTGGCCACACTTCACTCTTCATAAAATCACTGAATAAGTTATGAGGTACACCTACTTTGAAAGAGCAGTAGGAATCATGTTTAGTTTGTAACTTAACACATTTCAGTTCGACACCCTGAGACATAGGCAAAGGCTGAAGATGGTTTAAAATATCACTTTCTGATACACTATTTTGAAGCCTAGTGACATATAACCAAGCTACCTTGCTAACAACAGCTAAGGTCGAGTTAGCATTTGCTTTACCGTTACCAAAAACAACTTGCCTAGGTCTAGCCCTATTCGTTACCGGATTAGACCCATTGGTATCAACCTTTGACCTTTGATTGAATTTCTTCCTCTTGTATTTCACTTCCTGAAAACCATCTAAGTCCTCAACTAGAATAGCCTCACTTGAATTCGAAATAGGTTCACTAGAGACTGATTTCGCCACCTGAGGCCTAGGACCAGTAGGTTTGGGATCATGGGCTGTTTTTAGTTTGGAGGAAATAGACCTAGACCTACTAGGCCTATTGACAGAGTTAACAGAGTTTGTCTCTTGAACCACAGACCTTACCCGGTCAGATAAATCTTTAGCACTAGCCTCATTGACTCCAATATTTGACTTTACAACCTCAGAGAATGAGGATGGTGAACTAGGCCTAGGTGTACTAACATTTCCCAACATACCTTTTATAGTTTCTTTGAAATTAATATTGTCCATCATAACTTCACCAATACAGTTAGCTAACTTTTCAAAATTCACACTAATGGCAACAATCTTTTCAGACAAAGAACTAATTGAAGGATGACACCTTTGACATTGTAGGACTTCTTCCTGAGATGCGTCTGCCATGACGTTCATTTCCTTGGGTTTGCACTGGTCACATTTCCAAATTACCAAGTCACCCAAACTGTCAATTTTACAATAATCATCTTCGGATATTGAAATACAATTAATATGGAACCATTCCATGCACTTTCCTTCACATTGCAAAGCCATGTGATCATTTTTTACTTTGATTTTACATTTTCCACACAGATCGTCTGTCTCACTTGGCGCCATCTTTTTTATATGTTGCCATGGAACAGTGGTAAAGTGAGCATTAAGGTCAAGTGGTTAAGAAGCTCGTTCTCAAGGACATTCAACCATATATGTTGCCATGGAACATTGGTAAAGGGAGCATTAAGGCCAAGTGGTTAAGGGGCTATTTCTCAAGGACATTCAACCACATATATTTTGCCATGGAACAGTGGTAAAGTGAGCATTAAGGTCAAA
Organism: Neoaliturus tenellus; assembly: GCA_030545055.2. Classification (NCBI taxonomy): domain Eukaryota; kingdom Metazoa; phylum Arthropoda; class Insecta; order Hemiptera; family Cicadellidae; genus Neoaliturus; species Neoaliturus tenellus. The sequence continues at coordinate 408,157 of CM061531.1, forward strand.
TGGTTAAGGGGCTCCTTCTCAAGGACATTCAACCATATATGTTGCCATGGAAAAGAGGTAAAGTGATCATTAAGGTCAAGTGGTTAGGGGGCTCGTTCTCAAGGACATTCAACCCTATATGTTGCTATGGAACAGTGGTAAAGTGAGCATTAAGGTCAAGTGATTAAGGGGCTCGTTCTCAAGGACATTCAAACATATATGTTGCCATGGAACAGCGGTAAAGTGAGCGTTAAGGTCAAGTGGTTAAGGGTCTCATTCCCAAGGACATTCAACCATATATGTTGCAATGGAACAGTAATGAAGTGAGCATAAAGGTCAAGTGGTTAAGGGGCTCGTTCTCAAGGACATTCAACCATATATGATGTCATGGAACAGTGGTAAAGTAAGCATTAAGGTAAAGTGGTTAAGGGGCTCTTTCTCAAAAACATTCAACCATATATGTTGCCATGGAACAGTGGTAAAGTGAGCATTAAGGTCAAGTGGTTAAGAAGCTCGTTCTCAAGGACATTCAACCATATATGTTGCCATGGAACATTGGTAAAGGGAGCATTAAGGCCAAGTGGTTAAGGGGCTATTTCTCAAGGACATTCAACCACATATATTTTGCCATGGAACAGTGGTAAAGTGAGCATTAAGGTCAAGTGGTTAAGGGGCTCGTTCTCAAGGACATTCAACCATATATGTTGCCATGGAAAAGAGGTAAAGTGATCATTAAGGTCAAGTGGTTAGGGGGCTCGTTCTCAAGGACATTCAACCCTATATGTTGCTATGAAACAGTGGTAAAGTGAGCATTAAGGTCAAATGATTAAGGGGCTCGTTCTCAAGGACATTCAAACATATATGTTGCCATGGAACAGCGGTAAAGTGAGCGTTAAGGTCAAGTGGTTAAGGGTCTCTTTCCCAAGGACATTCAACCATATATGTTGCAATGGAACAGTAATGAAGTGAGCATAAAGGTCAAGTGGTTAAGGGGCTCGTTCTCAAGGACATTCAACCATATATGATGTCATGGAACAGTGGTAATGTGAGCATTGAGGTCAAGTGGTTAAGGGGCTCGTTCTTAAGGACATTCAACCATATATGTTGCCATGTAACAGTGGTAAAGTGAGCATTAAGATCAAGTGGTTAAGGGGCTCGTTCTCAAGGACATTCAACCATATATTTTGCCATGGAACAGTGGTAAAGTGAGCATTAAGGTCAAGTGGTTAATGGGCTCGTTCTCAAGCACATTCAACAATATATGTTGCCATCGAACAGTGGTAAAGTGAGCATTAAGGTCAAGTGGTTAGGGGGCTCGTTCTCAAGGGCATTCAACCATATATGTTGCCATGGAACAGTGGTAAAGTTAGCATTAAGGTCAAGTGGTTAAGGGGCTCGTTCTCAAGGATATTCAACCATATATGTTGCCATGGAACAGTGGTAAAGTGAGCATTAAGGTTAAGTGGTTAAGGGGCTCGTTCTCAAAAACAGTCAACCATATATGTTGCCATGGAACAGTCGTAAAGTGAGCATTAAGGTCAAGTGGTTAGGGGGCTCGTTCTCAAAAACATTCAACCATATGTGTTGCCATGGAACAGTGGTAAAATTAGCATTAAGGTCAAGTGGTTAAGGGGCTCGTTCTCAAGGACATTCAACCATATATGTTGCCATGGAACAGTGGTTAAGTGAGCAATAAGGTCAAATGTTTAAGGGGCTCGTTCTCAAGGACATTCAACCATATATGTTGCCATGAAACAGTGGTAAAGTGAGCATTAAGGGCAAGTGCATAAGAGGCTCGTTCTCAAGGACATTCAACCATATATGTTGCCATGGAACAGTGGTAAAGTGAGTATTAAGGTCAAGTGGTTAAGGGGCTCGTTCTCAAGGACATTCAATTATATATATTGCCATGGAACAGTGGTAAAGTAAGGAATAAGGTCAAGTGGTTAAGGGGCTCGTTCTCAAGGACATTCAACCATATATGTTGCAATGGAACAGTGGTAAAGTGAGCATTAAGGTCAAGTGGTTAAGTGGCTCGTTCTCAAGGTCATTCAACCATATATGTTGCCATGGAACAGTGGTAAAGTGAGCATTAAGGTCAAGTGGTTAAGGGGCTCGTTCTCAAGGACATTAAACTATATATGTTGCCATGGAACAGTGGTAAAGTGAGCATTAAGGTCAAGTGGTTAAGGGGCTCGTTCTCAAGGACATTCAACCATATGTGTTGCCATGGAACAGTGGTAAAGTGAGCATTAAGGTCAAGTGGTTAAGGGGCTCGTTCTCAAGGACATTCAACCATATATGTTGCCATGGAACAGTGGTAAAATGAGCATTAAGGTCAAGTGCATAAGTGGCTCGTTCTCAAGGACATTCAACCATATATGTTGCCATGGAACAGTGGTAAAGTGAGCATTAAGGTCAAGTGGTTAAGGGGCTCGTTCTCAAGGACATTAAACCATATATGTTGCCATGGAACAGTGGTAAAGTGAGCATTAAGGTCAAGTGGTTAAGGGGCTCGTTCTCAAGGACATTGAACCATATGTGTTGCCATGAAACAGTGGTAAAGTGAGCAATAAGGTCAAGTGGTTAAGGAGCTCGTTCTCAAGGACATTCAACCATATATGTTGCCATGGAACAGTGGTAAAATGAGCATTAAGGTCAAGTGCATAAGTGGCTCGTTCTCAAGGACATTCAACCATATATTTTGCCATGGAACAGTGGTAAAGTGAGCATTAAGGTCAAGTGGTTAAGGGGCTCGTTCTCAAGGACATTGAATTATATATGTTGCCATGGAACAGTGGTAAAGTGAGCATTAAGGTCAAGTGGTTAAGGGGCTCGTTCCCAAGGACATTCAACCATATATGTTGCCATGGAACAGTGGTAAAGTGTGCAATAAGGTCAAGTGGTTAAGGGGCTCGTTCTCAAGGACATTCAACCATTTATGTTGCCATGGAACAGTGGTAAAGTTAGCATTAAGGTCAAGTGGTTAAGGGGCTCATTCTCAAGGACATTCAACCATATATGTTGCCATGGAACAGAATTAAAGTGAGCATAAAGGTCAAGTGGTTAAGGGGCTCGTTCCCAAGGACATTCAACCATATATGTTGCCATGGAACAGTGGTAAAGGGAGCATTAAGTTCAAGTGGTTAAGGGGCTCGTTCTCAAGGACATTCAACCATATATGTTGCCATGGAACAGTGGTAAAGTGAGCAATAGGGTCAAGTGGTTAAGGGGCTCGTTTTTAAGGACATTCAACCATATATGTTGCCATGGAACAGTGGTAAAGTGAGCATTAAGGTCAAGTGGTTAAGGGGCTCGTTCTCAAGGACATTCAACCATATATGTTGCCATGGAACAGTGGTAAAGGGAGCATAAAGTCAAGTGGTTAAGAGGCTCAATCTCAAGGACATTCAACCATATATGTTGAGATGGAACAGTGGTAAAGTGAGCATTAAGGTCAAGTGGTTAAGCGGCTCGTCCTCAAGGACATTCAACCACATATGTTGCCATGGAACAGTGCTAAAGGGAGCATTAAGGTCAGGTGGTAAAGGGGCTCGTTCTCAAGGACATTCAACCATATATGTTGCCATGGAACAGTGGTAAAGTGAGCATTAAGGTCAAGTGGTTAAGGGGCTCGTTCTCAAGGACATTCAACCATATATGTTGCCATGGAACAGTGGTAAAGTGAGCATTAGGGTCAAGTGGTTAAGGGGCTCGTTCTCAAGGACATTCAACCATATGTTACCATGGACCAGAGGTAAATTGAGCATTAAGGTCAAGTTGTTAGGGGGCTCATTCTCAAGGACATTCAACCATATATGTTGCCATGGAACAGTGTCAAATAGAGCATAAGGTCAAGTGGTTAAGGGGCTCGTTCTTATAAACATTCAACCATATATGTTGCAATGGAACAGTAATGTAGTGAGCATAAAGATCAAGTGGTTAAGGGGCTCGTTCTCAAGGACATTCAACCATATATGTTGCCATGGAACAGTGGTAAAGTGAACATAAGGTCAAGTGGTTAAGGGGCTCATTCTAGAGGACATTCAACCATATATGTTGCCATTGAACAGTGGTAAATTGAGCATTAAGGTCAAGTGGTTAAGGGGCTCGTTCTCAAGGACATTTAACCACATATGTTGCCATGGAACAGTGGTAAAGTGAGCAATAAGGTCAAGTGGTTAAGGGGCTCATTCTTAAGGACGTTCAACCATATATGTTGCCATGGAACAGTGGTAAAGTGAGCATTAAGGTCAAGGGGTTAAGTGGCTCGTTCTCAAGGACATTCAACCATATATGTTGCCATGGAAAAGTGTTAAAGTGAGCATTAAGGTCAAGTGGTTAAGGGGCTCGTTATTAAGGACATTCAACCATATATGTTTCCATGGAACAGAGGTAAAGTGAGCATTAAGGTCAAGTGGTTAGGGGGCTCGTTCTCAAGGACATTCAACCCTATATGTTGCCATGGAACAGTGGTAAAGTGAGCATTAAGGTCAAGTGGTTAGGGGGCCCATTCTCAAGGACATTCAACCATATATGTTGCCATGGAACAGTGGTTAAGTGAGTATTAAGGTCAAGTGGTTAAGGAGCTCGTTCTAAAGGACATTCAACCATTTATGCTGCAATTTATTTATTTATTTATTTATTTATTTGTTACATCATTTACAGTTCATGCATAGCATAAGTAAATATATAACACGTCAATAATGCAGAAAACACACACACTATGTTAATTTCACAAAAGTACAAAGTTCCATACAGTACATAACATTTTGATAACAGCAGACTCAAAGGCTAGAAATAAAATCTTCTACATTGTAAGGGCACGTTTGCAATAACATTTTTTTAAGTTTATTTCTGAATGTTTTAACGTTTGGCAGTGAAGTTATCACAGTTGGCAGACTATTAAACATTTTTATTCCACTGTAAAATGGACCTCTTTCCAACATTGTGAGGTGATGTACAGGAAGTTGGAATCTGTTTTTATGCCGGGTGTTATAATTATGTTTGTAATTATTATGTAAAAATAAGGATTCATTCTTTTTTATGAACACCAAGACCTCTAATATATAAAGAGCAGGAAGAGTTAAAATTTCAAACTGTTTAAAAAGTGGTTTGCAAGAATGTCTATTGGTTACATTAGCTAAAATTCGAATGGCTCGTTTTTGTTGAACAAATATTTTATAGCTTTGAGTGGAATTTCCCCAAAAAATAATGCCATAAAGAAGAAGGGACTGAAAATACCCATGATAAACAATTTTACATGTGTTGAAATCAACACTGTGTTTAATCACATTTAGAGCAAACAATACTTTACTCAGTTTATTATGTAGATAAGAAGTATGTGAGTTCCATTTAAAATCATCTTGAATATTTACTCCCAAAAACTTTACCCCAGAAGCAGCCTCTACTACCTCTCCTGAATCCAAGGTTAGCTGTGAAATGTCATTTGTGAAGTGAGAATTAGTTTTAAAACTTAAAAAGTTGGTTTTAAAAACATTTAGACTGAGACCATTGCAGCTGAACCAATCTGTAAGACTTGAAATAGTTGATTTAATTTTTGAAGACAAATCCATAATATTGCTTGACTGTATGAGTGCTGAGGTGTCATCAGCAAATAATGTGAAATCACCTATTAAACTAAATGGAAGATCATTAATATATATCAAGAAAAGAAAAGGTCCCAATTTTGATCCTTGAGGGACCCCAGCCTTAATTTTAAGCCAATTAGAGAAACAATTTAAGCCGTTGGGAAGAGTAACTTTGACCTTCTGATGCCTATTTTTTAAGTATGACTCAAACCAAGAAATAGAGTTTTTGTCGAGACCATAGTATTGAAGCTTCAAAATCATTACATCATGAATGACACAATCAAATGCTTTGGATAGATCACAGAAGACACCTGCTGTCCTCTGCGATCCATCCATCGCTTCCAATGCTTTATTAATGAAATTGAAAACTGCATCCCCCGTTGATCTCTGTTTTCTAAAACCAAATTGACTAGAACTTAAATATTTTTCAAAGTAATGTTTACACTGTGTCAAAACAACCTCTTCAAATACCTTGGATAAAGTAGGGAGCAAGGCCACTGGGCGATAGTTTGTAGGCTCAGTTCTTAAACCACTTTTAAACAATGGATATATTACGGCATATTTCAGTTTCTCGGGAAAATTACCCATTGCCAATGACAAATTAATGACATGCGTTAAGGGTTTTAATATAAAACAGGCTGCCCTCTTAATAACGATTGCTGGTATTTCATCCCAGCCAGTCGAGTACTTGTTGGGTAAATTATTTATTGCATTTAAAACTTCGCTCTCAGAAACTGAATGGAATGAAAAAGAGTCATGGGGCACAATAGGTACATTTTTTACAAACTTTAAGGAGTTACTTACAGATGAGGTCACATTGAACTCAGAGGCAACATTACAAAAAAATTCATTAAAATGGTTTGCAATATCTTTGTGGTCTTCTATTTTTTTATCTCCTACACATAATAAACTACACAAATTAGGTTCAGGTTGTCTGCCAAGTTCATTTTGCACAACTTTCCATGTACCCTTCATTATATTATTTGACTCCCTTATAATTTTATTGTTTTGAGTCAATTTGGCCTCTTTTATTCCCTTTTTTAAATCAGATTTAATTTTTGAAAATTTTCTTTGCAGTTCACTTGAAGGAAAGGATTTTAGTTGTTCAGCAAGATGCTTTTTTTCATTACACATTTGTTTTAATTCATTAGACATCCATTGATTTCGAGTTTTTTGCAATTTTGTTGCTTTAAACGTTTTAACTGGAAAATATGTTGAAAAGGCATTGAAAATTATCTCAAACAAAGAATTAAAAGCTGAATCAACTGAATTGCTTGAAAAACATTCCTGCCACACCTCTTTACTAAGTACCTCACAAAACGTTTGTAAATTTTGTTCATTGAAGATCCTTTTGCAGATTATCTTAACCCCACTTTTGTTTTTTGACAAGGACTTTGTGGCCAGATATTGTGCATTATGATCTGATAGACCTAGTTCTATTACATGAGGTTTAAAGTTATCCAAAGCATTGTTTACAATAATGTTATCTAAACATGATTTCCTTGTTTTTGAAATTCTAGTGGGTACCGTAATAGTGTGATTATAGCCAAAAGACTTAATAAGATCTAAGAACTTTACTACAATGAAATCAGTAGAGTCCAAAATATCTATGTTAAAATCTCCACTAATAAAAATATTCTTTCTTTTATATTCTACCTTTAATTTATTAAATAATTTTTCTAGGCTGTTAAAAAATGAGTTTAAGTTGGTTCTATCTGGAATTCTATAAACAGCAATAAATATACAATGCAATGAATTGCATGTTGTCAAGTTTACAGTCTCAATTGCAACACATTCAAAGGAATTTTCTACAGCTAGTGAATCAAAATCAGATCTTACTCTAAACTTGATTCCATTCTTTACCAAAATACAAGCTCCTCCTTTTATCTTGCCACAACGATTATAGACAGCAGCTAGTTTATAATTAGAAAATAAATCAAAGGCACAATTATGTTCATTTGATAGCCAATGCTCTGTGATATTTATGACAGTAGGATCAATGTTAACTGAACATAGTGCTAACTCTAAATTACATATTTTCCCATCCAAACCTTGAATATTTATATGAAAAACCAAAACTTCCTTTTTATCCTGTTTGCGAAATGATTTTTGTGTGTGTAAACCATGAAATAAAGTGCTGTTAGCATTTGGACTATTATTAATAATATTATTATAGCTAAAGTTATTGATATTGTCGGAGTCCATCAAATTTTCTGTAATCTTACTAAATGAATTAGCGGTAAAGGATTGATCAGTCAAAGCAAAATCCAATTCTTTGTCATTGTCAGTCAGTTTAAAGGTTTAGGTAATGAATTTTTATCTATTATGTTGAGATTTGAGGGACCCTGCGGTACAATATCAATAAGTTTTGTAGAATAATTACAATGTGTCTCACTATTACAATCACTTGACACTGAGCACTCTTCACTAGAGGCCACAGAAAGGCTCTCAACACTGACACCGGACACTGCTGGGCCTGCTTGTGGCTGGTCATCATTGGACTCTGTAGATGTAGACTCCGAAGGGTTGTGTTCCACAGCTGCTGCCGCGCCGTCACTCAGTTGGGGAGATGTCCGTTCAACCGCAGACTCCTTTTTGGAACTGGATTCCTTCTCATGATGTGGCACTGAATGACTGTCTTCAATGGAACAGTAATGTAGTGAGCATAAAGGTCTAGTGGTTAAGGGGCTCGTTCTCAAGGACATTCAACCATATATGTTGCCATGTATCAGTGGTAAAGTGATCATTAAGGTCAAGTGGTTAAGGGGATCGTTCTTAAGGACATTCAACCATATATGTTGCCATGTAACAGTGGTAAAGTGAGCGTTAAGGTCAAGTGGTTAAGGGGCTCGTTCTCAAAAACATTCAACCATATATGTTGCTTTGGAACAGTGGTAAAGTAAGCATTAAGGTAAAGTGGTTAAGGGGCTCTTTCTCAAAAACATTCAACCATATATGTTGCCATGGAACAGTGGTAAAGTGAGCATTAAGGTCAAGTTGTTAAGAAGCTCGTTCTCAAGGATATTCAACCATATATGTTGCCATGGAACATTGGTAAAGGGAGCATTAAGGCCAAGTGGTTAAGGGGCTATTTCTCAAGGACATTCAACCACATATATTTTGCCATGGAACAGTGGTAAGGTGAGCATTAAGGTCAAGTGGTTAAGGGGCTCGTTCTCAAGGACATTCAACCATATATGTTGCCATGGAAAAGAGGTAAAGTGATCATTAAGGTCAAGTGGTTAGGGGGCTCGTTCTCAAGGACATTCAACCCTATATGTTGCTATGGAACAGTGGTAAAGTGAGCATTAAGGTCAAGTGATTAAGGGGCTCGTTCTCAAGGACATTCAAACATATATGTTGCCATGCAACAGCGGTAAGGTCAAGTGGTTAAGGGTCTCTTTCCCAAGGACATTCAACCATATATGTTGCAATGGAACAGTAATGAAGTGAGCATAAAGGTCAAGTGGTTAAGGGGCTCGTTCTCAAGGACATTCAACCACATATGATGTCATGGAACAGTGGTAATGTGAGCTTTAAGGTCAAGTGGTTAAGGGGCTCGTTCTCAAGGACATTCAACCATATATGTTGCCATGTAACAGTGGTAAAGTGAGCATTAAGGTCAAGTGGTTAAGGGGCTCGTTTTCAAGGACATTCAACCATATATTTTGCCATGGAACAGTGGTAAAGTGAGCATTAAGGTCAAGTGGTTAATGGGCTCGTTCTCAAGGACATTCAACAATATATGTTGCCATGGAACAGTGGTAAAGTGAGCATTAAGGTCAAGTGGTTAGGGGGCTCGTTCTCAAGGACATTCAACCATATATGTTGCCATGGAACAGTGGTAAAGTTAGCATTAAGGTCAAAAGGTTAAGGGGCTCGTTCTCAAGGACATTCAACCATATATGTTGCCATGGAACAGTGGTAAAGTGAGCATTAAGGTCAAGTGGTTAAGGGGCTCGTTCTCAAAAACAGTCAACCATATATGTTGCCATGGAACAGTCGTAAAGTGATAATTAAGGTCAAGTGCATAAGAGGCTCGTTCTCAAGGACATTCAACCATATATGTTGCCATGGAACAGTGGTAAAGTGAGTATTAAGGTCAAGTGGTTAAGGGGCTCGTTCTCAAGGACATTCAATTATATATATTGCCATGGAACAGTGGTAAAGTAAGGAATAAGGTCAAGTGGTTAAGGGGCTCGTTCTCAAGGACATTCAACCATATATGTTGCAATGGAACAGTGGTAAAGTGATCATTAAGGTCAAGTGGTTAAGTGGCTCGTTCTCAAGGACATTCAACCATATATGTTGCCATGGAACAGTGGTAAAGTGAGCATTAAGGTCAAGTGGTTCAGGGGCTCGTTCTCAAGGACATTAAACCATATATGTTGCCATGGAACAGTGGTAAAGTGAGCATTAAGGTCAAGTGGTTAAGGGGCTCGTTCTCAAGGACATTCAACCATATGTGTTGCCATGGAACAGTGGTAAAGTGAGCATTAAGGTCAAGTGGTTAAGGGGCTCGTTCTCAAGGACATTCAACCATATATGTTGCCATGGAACAGTGGTAAAGTGAGCAATAAGGTCAAGTGGTTAACTAGCTCGTTCTAAAGGACATTCAACCATATATTCAATTCAAAATTCAAAATTCTTTATTTTCCAAAAGTGTAATGACATTATTCATATTTAAACAATGTGCAAAAACCTTTCAAGGTTTGTCTGCACTTAATCATATAACAAGAACATATTTTATCATAACTTAGTTTTATTCAGCCAACAGTCCCAAAAATAGCATTTTAAGAGAGCCAGTTCTTATCACTTCTTGTAGATTACAACATTTTCTCAGGAAAATCAATTAGTATATTTTCAATCATAACTAATTACAAATCCTATAAAGCAAAATAACAGAGCAGAAATAAATATATCACTGTATAACAATTAAATAGTAACAATACATAAAGAGCATTAAATTTTAACAACTTTATAAATATCTGACAAATTAAAAAATTTAATACGGTATTACAAACTAAACAAACAAATAGTCAATACAAGCAGTAATTCATTTACAGACTACCATCCCAAAATAATTCTTTTAGTCTCCTTTTAAAGGTTCTGTACCTCATGCCACTCAACATATCTTTAGGTAGCATATTAAATATTTTTGGGATAAATACTTTTAAAGTTCTGCTTCCATATTTATTTTTACACCTAGGAACAACATAAAAATTTCTTCTAACTGAATAAGAATGTGTATTAACAACTTTAAAACTATTATCGAATAAATAATCTGTAAATAACAAAAACATAAAAAGTTTATCAACAGGTAATACATTTAAAAATCGGAACATCTCAAGAGGGGGTAAAGGTCTTTTATGATATGGGAGCACATGTTGAAGAGTTTTTTCTTGAATGTGTATTATCTTTCTTAGATGAGACATAGAGGCATTTCCCCATGCTCTCAGCCCATATCTAATGACTGATTCACACAAGGATTGGTATACTGTCATTAAAACATTAAAAGGTAAAATAGTTTTCAAATAATACATTTTAAATGAGCATACTCTAATTTTTTTACAAACACTCTCTATGTGCAAATCCCACTTAAAATTATGGTCTATGTGGACTCCAAGATACTTAAAAACAGTGATATTTTCTAGGAGCTTACAAGTACAGTTACCAGACGAGTAAGTTTTTCTATGCAAACAATCAAAATTGTGATATTTTATATTTACAGGAAAACATTTAAAGGCTGGTGAGTGTATATGCATGACCTTTGACTTTGCTCCATTTACTATCAGCCCATTATCGTGGCACCACTCCAACATGCAATCAAATGCATTCTGCATTGATCTCTCAGCCTCTTGTAATTTTTTTCCTGATGTTATTATAACAGTATCGTCTGCATACATATATATTTTAGTATATTTAATGTGTTTGCATAGACTGTTTGCATATATTATGTACAAGATAGGTCCAAGAATCGATCCTTGCGGCACGCCTGATGTGATATCTTTTGCCTCAGTTGTATAATCATGACTTTTTACAACTATTTTTCTATTTTTTAAATAATCTCTAAACCAATCCAGAAATCTACCCGTTACTCCGATATTCTCTAATGATTCAATTATTTTTTCAAACTGCAAAGTATCAAACGCTTTTGTAAAGTCCACAAATGTAACTAATACTTGATTGCCTGCATCAATTTCCCCGTTTATATAATTTGTAAAATCTTTCAGTAACAATTCTGTACTCTTTTTTTGTTGAAACCCATATTGACATTTGTTTATTATATTATTTTTGGATAAATATTCATTTAAATGTTGTGCCACATAATGCTCCATGACTTTATCTATTGCTGGGAGTATTGAGATTGGACGGTAATTATGAAATGAAGAATGGCTTCCCGACTTATACACTGGTCTGACTATTGATATTTTTAACATACTAGGAATCTTTCCTTCCCAAAGAGATTTATTAATTAGATCAGATAACATTTCAGAGACATTACATGAGAATTGTTTCAAATCACGCATTCTAATTTCATCAAAACCTGGACTTTTTTTCTTTAACTTCCTTAGTATTATTTCAATATCCTCTTTTCTAGCTTGGGGTATAAAGAATTGTGTACTTACTTGATTCTGTGTATTATCTGTGCATGTGGTATTCATCAGTTTAATATTGCATCTATGAATTGTGTTTTTAATATTGTCAGTGAAAACAGAAGCAAATTGATCACAGATCTCCTTTAATGAACCTACTTTCCCTACCATGTATTTTACTATCATTTCATCAATGTTTAACTTTCTATTTCGACCCATTATTCCATTTATTTCATTCCAAGTTCTCTTGATATCGTTTTTATTAGCTTCAAATACATGTCTGTGATAACTCACTTTTGCCTGATAAATATCTTTATTTATACTATTTCTCAAATTTTTATATTCATCCAGAATATCGTTATTTTGGGGATACTTTTTTAATAGTTTAAAAAGTTTATCCCTTTTTTTAATTTTATTAACTATGTTCCAATTCATCCAGGGTTTTTTTGGCCTTTTCTTTTGTTTATTTACAGTAATCCTAGCATTTTTATAAACAGTATCAAAGGCGCATTGGAGTGTACTATATATTTCAGTACTTGACAGATCTTTATTTACCGGTACTAAATTATTCCAGTCTGTATTTTCCAAACCGCATTTCACCAATTTTTCATCTAATTTAATATCACCTTTTGTCATTAAGATTTTAAAATTCTGTTGTTGCAACTGGATATTAAGTAGACAAGGATAGTGGTCAGATATTTTCAGTTTGACAACAGCCGACTTGGGTCTAAAGTTACTTCCTCTCAGATGGATATGATCAATAAGAGACCTAACTAGTTTTCCTTGTCTAATCTCCTCTCTCGTGTTCTGGTCTATGCATGAAATTAAACCGTTGGCAGCCATCAAGTCTTTATATGCACTCACCTTAGGACAGACTTTGTCTTTTAAATTTAAATTAAAATCACCTAGTGTGATTAAAGTTTTGTCATTTATACCGGACAATAAATTATTTAATTCATCAAGAAAAACTTTCTCATTTGTTTTGGGAGGTTTATACAAAGCTAGCAAGACCAAAGACATACTATTAACTTTAACTTCCAATAAAACTGACTCAAAAGTAGTATACGCTTTTAAAGGTAGATTATTAAAAATATAACTTTTTTTAACAAAAATAATTAATCCACCACCTCTGCAACCTTCTCTTAAATTAAATATACTATCATAGCCATCCAAGTTAAACAACTCAGACAAATTTTCTTTTATATTTACTTCAGTAAAAATTATAACATCTAGGTACTCTAGGTAGGTATTAAATAATATTAAAAATTCATCCCAATGCTTTCTAATGGAAGCAATATTTAAATGTAGAAAAGACATTCCATTTTTGAAATTATTATTAATACTATATGATTTTAAATCCTGAACATCTTTAAAAGCTACAGATTTGACTTCATTGTGATCTGGTATACAGTCTAACATAAGTATTGCCTAAAAGATATAAATTAATGTGCCTAACCTATATAAATCTACTTACAAAGAGAGATTATTGTCCCTTTATGAGTTGTAAGTCTTCTTCATTTTCTATTACTAGGATCTTGCTGTTCGACTCCTTCCTGACCCGAATTGCACCATTCCTGTACCACACGTACTTGTAGTTCAGTTCTCTTGCCCTTGTTTTGGCCTTCTTAAGTAGATCACGGTAGAAATATGACAAATTTTCATTAATGTAAATTCGCCCACCTGGTTTTCCTGTAATTTCTGCATTCGAAACAACTTTTTTCCTTTCTTCTAAAATTTTATTACGCACTTTCCTACTAGAAAACTGAACTATTATTGTTGCTGGTCGATTGGCCGTTCTTGTTTTAGGTAACCGGTGCACAGCTTCAATGTCACTTTCTTTCACAGTCACTCCAACCTTTGCAGCTATCTTCAGTACAATTTGCTCTACATTTTCTTCGCTTGTTTCTGTTACTTCATTTATCTCCAAGTTTTTGTTTCTTCCGTACTGTTCAAGTTGATTCACACGCAGTGTTAAATCTGTAATTTTTTTGTCTTTTTCAATTATGACCTCTTGAAGCTGCTTTATCTGTTTCACCATATCTGGCAAACACTGAAGTTTCCTCTCAAAGTCATCATAGGTGTCCGTTAAAAATTGCTGACTCCTTTTAATATCCTCGGCTGTATCCTTAAGTTGATCTAAATCTGATGTTATGTTCTTAAGGCAATCCAATTTTTTGTTGACACTCTTCATAACCTCTTCCATCGTATAACCCTTAAAATTAATAATATGTTGCCATGGAATAGTGGTAAAATGAGCATTAAGGTCAAGTGCATAAGTGGCTCGTTCTCAAGGACATTCAACTATATATTTTGCCATGGAACAGTGGTAAAGTGAGCATTAAGGTCAAGTGGTTAAGGGGCTCGTGTTCAAGGACATTCAATTATATATGTTGCCATGGAACAGTGGTAAAGTGAGCATTAAGGTCAAGTGGTTAAGGGGCTCGTTCCCAAGGACATTCAACCATATATGTTGCCAGGGAACAGTGGTAAAGTGAGCAATAAGGTCAAGTGGTTAAGGGGCTCGTTCTCAAGGACATTCAACCATTTATGTTGCCATGGAACAGTGGTAAAGTTAGCATTAATGTCAAGTGGTTAAGGGGCTCATTCTCAAGGACATTTAACCATATATGTTGCCATGGAACAGAATTAAAGTGAGCATTAAGGTCAAGTGGTTAAGGGGCTCGTTCCCAAGGACATTCAACCATATATGTTGAAATGGAACATTGGTAAAGGGAGCATTAAGTTCAAGTGGTTAAGGGGCTCGTTCTCAAGGACATTCAACCATATATGTTGCCATGGAACAGTGGTAAAGTGAGCAATAAGGTCAAGTGGTTAAGGGGCTCGTTTTTAAGGACATTCAACCATATATGTTGCCATGGAACAGTGGTAAAGTGAGCATTAAGGTCAAGTGGTTAGGGGGCCCATTCTCAAGGACATTCAACCATATATGTTGCCATGGAACATTGGTTAAGTGAGTATTAAGGTCAAGTTGTTAAGAAGCTCGTTCTCAAGGATATTCAACCATATATGTTGCCATGGAACATTGGTAAAGGGAGCATTAAGGCCAAGTGGTTAAGGGGCTATTTCTCAAGGACATTCAACCACATATATTTTGCCATGGAACAGTGGTAAAGTGAGCATTAAGGTCAAGTGGTTAAGGGGCTCGTTCTCAAGGACATTCAACCATATATGTTGCCATGGAAAAGAGGTAAAGTGATCATTAAGGTCAAGTGGTTAGGGGGCTCGTTCTCAAGGACATTCAACCCTATATGTTGCTATGGAACAGTGGTAAAGTGAGCATTAAGGTCAAGTGATTAAGGGGCTCGTTCTCAAGGACATTCAAACATATATGTTGCCATGGAACAGCGGTAAAGTGAGCGTTAAGGTCAAGTGGTTAAGGGTCTCTTTCCCAAGGACATTCAACCATATATGTTGCAATGGAACAGTAATGAAGTGAGCATAAAGGTCAAGTGGTTAAGGGGCTCGTTCTCAAGGACATTCAACCATATATGATGTCATGGAACAGTGGTAATGTGAGCTTTAAGGTCAAGTGGTTAAGGGGCTCGTTCTCAAGGACATTCAACCATATATGTTGCCATGTAACAGTGGTAAAGTGAGCATTAAGGTCAAGTGGTTAAGGGGCTCGTTTTCAAGGACATTCAACCATATATTTTGCCATGGAACAGTGGTAAAGTGAGCATTAAGGTCAAGTGGTTAATGGGCTCGTTCTCAAGGACATTCAACAATATATGTTGCCATGGAACAGATGTAAAGTGAGCATTAAGGTCAAGTGGTTAGGGGGCTCGTTCTCAAGGACATTCAACCATATATGTTGCCATTGAACAGTGGTAAAGTTAGCATTAAGGTCAAAAGGTTAAGGGGCTCGTTCTCAAGGACATTCAACCATATATGTTGCCATGGAACAGTGGTAAAGTGAGCATTAAGGTCAAGTGGTTAAGGGGCTCGTTCTCAAAAACAGTCAACCATATATGTTGCCATGGAACAGTCGTAAAGTGATAATTAAGGTCAAGTGCATAAGAGGCTCGTTCTCAAGGACATTCAACCATATATGTTGCCATGGAACAGTGGTAAAGTGAGTATTAAGGTCAAGTGGTTAAGGGGCTCGTTCTCAAGGACATTCAATTATATATATTGCCATGGAACAGTGGTAAAGTAAGGAATAAGGTCAAGTGGTTAAGGGGCTCGTTCTCAAGGACATTCAACCATATATGTTGCAATGGAACAGTGGTAAAGTTAGCATTAAGGTCCAGTGGTTAAGTGGCTCGTTCTCAAGGACATTCAACCATATATGTTGCCATGGAACAGTGGTAAAGTGAGCATTAAGGTCAACTGGTTCAGGGGCTCGTTCTCAAGGACATTAAACCATATATGTTGCCATGGAACAGTGGTAAAGTGAGCATTAAGGTCAAGTGGTTAAGGGGCTCGTTCTCAAGGACATTCAACCATATGTGTTGCCATGGAACAGTGGTAAAGTGAGCATTAAGGTCAAGTGGTTAAGGGGCTCGTTCTCAAGGACATTCAACCATATATGTTGCCATGGAACAGTGGTAAAGTGAGCAATAAGGTCAAGTGGTTAACTAGCTCGTTCTAAAGGACATTCAACCATATATGTTGCCATGGAATAGTGGTAAAATGAGCATTAAGGTCAAGTGCATAAGTGGCTCGTTCTCAAGGACATTCAACCATATATTTTGCCATGGAACAGTGGTAAAGTCAGCATTAAGGTCAAGTGGTTAAGGGGCTCGTTCTCAAGGACATTCAATTATATATGTTGCCATGGAACAGTGGTAAAGTGAGCATTAAGGTCAAGTGGTTAAGGGGCTCGTTCCCAAGGACATTCAACCATATATGTTGCCATGGAACAGTGGTAAAGTGAGCAATAAGGTCAAGTGGTTAAGGGGCTCGTTCTCAAGGACATTCAACCATTTATGTTGCCATGGAACAGTGGTAAAGTTAGCATTAATGTCAAGTGGTTAAGGGGCTCATTCTCAAGGACATTTAACCATATATGTTGCCATGGAACAGAATTAAAGTGAGCATTAAGGTCAAGTGGTTAAGGGGCTCGTTCCCAAGGACATTCAACCATATATGTTGAAATGGAACATTGGTAAAGGGAGCATTAAGTTCAAGTGGTTAAGGGGCTCGTTCTCAAGGACATTCAACCATATATGTTGCCATGGAACAGTGGTAAAGTGAGCAATAAGGTCAAGTGGTTAAGGGGCTCGTTTTTAAGGACATTCAACCATATATGTTGCCATGGAACAGTGGTAAAGTGAGCATTAAGGTCAAGTGGTTAAGGGGCTCGTTCTCAAGGACATTCAACCATATATGTTGCCATGGAACAGTGGTAAAGTGAGCATTAAGGTCAAGTGGTTAGGGGGCCCATTCTCAAGGACATTCAACCATATATGTTGCCATGGAACATTGGTTAAGTGAGTATTAAGGTCAAGTGGTTAAGGAGCTCGTTCTCAAGGACATTCAACCATATATGCTGCAATGGAACAGTAATGTAGTGAGCATAAAGGTCTAGTGGTTAAGGGGCTCGTTCTCAAGGACATTCAACCATATATGTTGCCATGTATCAGTGGTAAAGTGATCATTAAGGTCAAGTGGTTAAGGGGATCGTTCTTAAGGACATTCAACCATATATGTTGCCATGTAACAGTGGTAAAGTGAGCATTAAGGTCAAGTGGTTAAGGGGCGCGTTCTCAAAAACATTCAACCATATATGTTGCTTTGGAACAGTGGTAAAGTAAGCATTAAGGTAAAGTGGTTAAGGGGCTCTTTCTCAAAAACATTCAACCACATATGTTGCCATGGAAAAGTGGTAAAGTGAGCATTAAGGTCAAGTGGTTAAGAAGCTCGTTCTCAAGGACATTCAACCATATATGTTGCCATGGAACATTGGTAAAGGAAGCATAAAGGCCAAGTGGTTAAGGGGCTATTTCTCAAGGACATTCAACCACATATTTTTTGCCATGGAACAGTGGTAAAGTGAGCATTAAGGTCAAGTGGTTAAGGGGCTCGTTCTCAAGGACATTCAACCATATATGTTGCCATGGAAAAGAGGTAAAGTGATCATTAAGGTCAAGTGGTTAGGGGGCTCGTTCTCAAGGACATTCAACCCTATATGTTGCCATGGAACAGTGGTAAAGTGAGCATTAAGGTCAAGTGGTTAGGGGGCTCGTTCTCAAGGACATTCAACCATATATGTTGCCATGGAACAGTGGTAAAGTTAGCATTAAGGTCAAAAGGTTAAGGGGCTCGTTCTCAAGGACATTCAACCATATATGTTGCCATGGAACATTGGTAAAGGAAGCATAAAGGCCAAGTGGTTAAGGGGCTATTTCTCAAGGACATTCAACCACATATTTTTTGCCATGGAACAGTGGTAAAGTGAGCATTAAGGTCAAGTGGTTAAGGGGCTCGTTCTCAAGGACATTCAACCATATATTTTGCCATGGAACAGTGGTAAAGTGAGCATTAAGGTCAAGTGGTTAATGGGCTCGTTCTCAAGGACATTCAACAATATATGTTGCCATGGAACAGTGGTAAAGTGAGCATTAAGGTCAAGTGGTTAGGGGGCTCGTTCTCAAGGACATTCAACCATATATGTTGCCATGGAACAGTGGTAAAGTTAGCATTAAGGTCAAAAGGTTAAGGGGCTCGTTCTCAAGGACATTCAACCATATATGTTGCCATGGAACAGTGGTAAAGTGAGCATTAAGGTCAAGTGGTTAAGGGGCTCGTTCTCAAAAACAGTCAACCATATATGTTGCCATGGAACAGTCGTAAAGTGATAATTAAGGTCAAGTGCATAAGAGGCTCGTTCTCAAGGACATTCAACCATATATGTTGCCATGGAACAGTGGTAAAGTGAGTATTAAGGTCAAGTGGTTAAGGGGCTCGTTCTCAAGGACATTCAATTATATATATTGCCATGGAACAGTGGTAAAGTAAGGAATAAGGTCAAGTGGTTAAGGGGCTCGTTCTCAAGGACATTCAACCATATATGTTGCAATGGAACAGTGGTAAAGTGATCATTAAGGTCAAGTGGTTAAGTGGCTCGTTCTCAAGGACATTCAACCATATATGTTGCCATGGAACAGTGGTAAAGTGAGCATTAAGGTCAAGTGGTTCAGGGGCTCGTTCTCAAGGACATTAAACCATATATGTTGCCATGGAACAGTGGTAAAGTGAGCAATAAGGTCAAGTGGTTAACTAGCTCGTTCTAAAGGACATTCAACCATATATGTTGCCATGGAATAGTGGTAAAATGAGCATTAAGGTCAAGTGCATAAGTGGCTCGTTCTCAAGGACATTCAACTATATATTTTGCCATGGAACAGTGGTAAAGTGAGCATTAAGGTCAAGTGGTTAAGGGGCTCGTGTTCAAGGACATTCAATTATATATGTTGCCATGGAACAGTGGTAAAGTGAGCATTAAGGTCAAGTGGTTAAGGGGCTCGTTCCCAAGGACATTCAACCATATATGTTGCCATGGAACAGTGGTAAAGTGAGCAATAAGGTCAAGTGGTTAAGGGGCTCGTTCTCAAGGACATTCAACCATTTATGTTGCCATGGAACAGTGGTAAAGTTAGCATTAATGTCAAGTGGTTAAGGGGCTCATTCTCAAGGACATTTAACCATATATGTTGCCATGGAACAGAATTAAAGTGAGCATTAAGGTCAAGTGGTTAAGGGGCTCGTTCCCAAGGACATTCAACCATATATGTTGAAATGGAACATTGGTAAAGGGAGCATTAAGTTCAAGTGGTTAAGGGGCTCGTTCTCAAGGACATTCAACCATATATGTTGCCATGGAACAGTGGTAAAGTGAGCAATAAGGTCAAGTGGTTAAGGGGCTCGTTTTTAAGGACATTCAACCATATATGTTGCCATGGAACAGTGGTAAAGTGAGCATTAAGGTCAAGTGGTTAGGGGGCCCATTCTCAAGGACATTCAACCATATATGTTGCCATGGAACATTGGTTAAGTGAGTATTAAGGTCAAGTTGTTAAGAAGCTCGTTCTCAAGGATATTCAACCATATATGTTGCCATGGAACATTGGTAAAGGGAGCATTAAGGCCAAGTGGTTAAGGGGCTATTTCTCAAGGACATTCAACCACATATATTTTGCCATGGAACAGTGGTAAAGTGAGCATTAAGGTCAAGTGGTTAAGGGGCTCGTTCTCAAGGACATTCAACCATATATGTTGCCATGGAAAAGAGGTAAAGTGATCATTAAGGTCAAGTGGTTAGGGGGCTCGTTCTCAAGGACATTCAACCCTATATGTTGCTATGGAACAGTGGTAAAGTGAGCATTAAGGTCAAGTGATTAAGGGGCTCGTTCTCAAGGACATTCAAACATATATGTTGCCATGGAACAGCGGTAAAGTGAGCGTTAAGGTCAAGTGGTTAAGGGTCTCTTTCCCAAGGACATTCAACCATATATGTTGCAATGGAACAGTAATGAAGTGAGCATAAAGGTCAAGTGGTTAAGGGGCTCGTTCTCAAGGACATTCAACCATATATGATGTCATGGAACAGTGGTAATGTGAGCTTTAAGGTCAAGTGGTTAAGGGGCTCGTTCTCAAGGACATTCAACCATATATGTTGCCATGTAACAGTGGTAAAGTGAGCATTAAGGTCAAGTGGTTAAGGGGCTCGTTTTCAAGGACATTCAACCATATATTTTGCCATGGAACAGTGGTAAAGTGAGCATTAAGGTCAAGTGGTTAATGGGCTCGTTCTCAAGGACATTCAACAATATATGTTGCCATGGAACAGTGGTAAAGTGGGCATTAAGGTCAAGTGGTTAGGGGGCTCGTTCTCAAGGACATTCAACCATATATGTTGCCATGGAACAGTGGTAAAGTTAGCATTAAGGTCAAAAGGTTAAGGGGCTCGTTCTCAAGGACATTCAACCATATATGTTGCCATGGAACAGTGGTAAAGTGAGCATTAAGGTCAAGTGGTTAAGGGGCTCGTTCTCAAAAACAGTCAACCATATATGTTGCCATGGAACAGTCGTAAAGTGATAATTAAGGTCAAGTGCATAAGAGGCTCGTTCTCAAGGACATTCAACCATATATGTTGCCATGGAACAGTGGTAAAGTGAGTATTAAGGTCAAGTGGTTAAGGGGCTCGTTCTCAAGGACATTCAATTATATATATTGCCATGGAACAGTGGTAAAGTAAGGAATAAGGTCAAGTGGTTAAGGGGCTCGTTCTCAAGGACATTCAACCATATATGTTGCAATGGAACAGTGGTAAAGTTAGCATTAAGGTCCAGTGGTTAAGTGGCTCGTTCTCAAGGACATTCAACCATATATGTTGCCATGGAACAGTGGTAAAGTGAGCATTAAGGTCAACTGGTTCAGGGGCTCGTTCTCAAGGACATTAAACCATATATGTTGCCATGGAACAGTGGTAAAGTGAGCATTAAGGTCAAGTGGTTAAGGGGCTCGTTCTCAAGGACATTCAACCATATGTGTTGCCATGGAACAGTGGTAAAGTGAGCATTAAGGTCAAGTGGTTAAGGGGCTCGTTCTCAAGGACATTCAACCATATATGTTGCCATGGAACAGTGGTAAAGTGAGCAATAAGGTCAAGTGGTTAACTAGCTCGTTCTAAAGGACATTCAACCATATATGTTGCCATGGAATAGTGGTAAAATGAGCATTAAGGTCAAGTGCATAAGTGGCTCGTTCTCAAGGACATTCAACCATATATTTTGCCATGGAACAGTGGTAAAGTCAGCATTAAGGTCAAGTGGTTAAGGGGCTCGTTCTCAAGGACATTCAATTATATATGTTGCCATGGAACAGTGGTAAAGTGAGCTTTAAGGTCAAGTGGTTAAGGGGCTCGTTCCCAAGGACATTCAACCATATATGTTGCCATGGAACAGTGGTAAAGTGAGCAATAAGGTCAAGTGGTTAAGGGGCTCGTTCTCAAGGACATTCAACCATTTATGTTGCCATGGAACAGTGGTAAAGTTAGCATTAATGTCAAGTGGTTAAGGGGCTCATTCTCAAGGACATTTAACCATATATGTTGCCATGGAACAGAATTAAAGTGAGCATTAAGGTCAAGTGGTTAAGGGGCTCGTTCCCAAGGACATTCAACCATATATGTTGAAATGGAACATTGGTAAAGGGAGCATTAAGTTCATGTGGTTAAGGGGCTCGTTCTCAAGGACATTCAACCATATATGTTGCCATGGAACAGTGGTAAAGTGAGCAATAAGGTCAAGTGGTAAAGGGGCTCGTTTTTAAGGACATTCAACCATATATGTTGCCATGGAACAGTGGTAAAGTGAGCATTAAGGTCAAGTGGTTAAGGGGCTCGTTCTCAAGGACATTCAACCATATATGTTGCCATGGAACAGTGGTAAAGTGAGCATTAAGGTCAAGTGGTTAGGGGGCCCATTCTCAAGGACATTCAACCATATATGTTGCCATGGAACATTGGTTAAGTGAGTATTAAGGTCAAGTGGTTAAGGAGCTCGTTCTCAAGGACATTCAACCATATATGCTGCAATGGAACAGTAATGTAGTGAGCATAAAGGTCTAGTGGTTAAGGGGCTCGTTCTCAAGGACATTCAACCATATATGTTGCCATGTATCAGTGGTAAAGTGATCATTAAGGTCAAGTGGTTAAGGGGATCGTTCTTAAGGACATTCAACCATATATGTTGCCATGTAACAGTGGTAAAGTGAGCATTAAGGTCAAGTGGTTAAGGGGCTCGTTCTCAAAAACATTCAACCATATATGTTGCTTTGGAACAGTGGTAAAGTAAGCATTAAGGTAAAGTGGTTAAGGGGCTCTTTCTCAAAAACATTCAACCACATATGTTGCCATGGAAAAGTGGTAAAGTGAGCATTAAGGTCAAGTGGTTAAGAAGCTCGTTCTCAAGGACATTCAACCATATATGTTGCCATGGAACATTGGTAAAGGAAGCATAAAGGCCAAGTGGTTAAGGGGCTATTTCTCAAGGACATTCAACCACATATTTTTTTGCCATGGAACAGTGGTAAAGTGAGCATTAAGGTCAAGTGGTTAAGGGGCTCGTTCTCAAGGACATTCAACCATATATGTTGCCATGGAAAAGAGGTAAAGTGATCATTAAGGTCAAGTGGTTAGGGGGCTCGTTCTCAAGGACATTCAACCCTATATGTTGCTATGGAACAGTGGTAAAGTGAGCATTAAGGTCAAGTGATTAAGGGGCTCGTTTTCAAGGACATTCAAACATATATGTTGCCATGGAACAGCGGTAAAGTGAGCGTTAAGGTCAAGTGGTTAAGGGTCTCTTTCCTAAGGACATTCAACCATATTGTTGCAATGGAACAGTAATGAAGTGAGCATAAAGGTCAAGTGGTTAAGGGGCTCGTTCTCAAGGACATTCAACCATATATGATGTCATGGAACAGTGGTAATGTGAGCATTAAGGTCAAGTGGTTAAGGGGCTCGTTCTCAAGGACATTCAACCATATATGTTGCCATGTAACAGTGGTAAAGTGAGCATTAAGGTCGAGTGGTTAAGGGGCTCGTTCTAAAGGACATTCAACCATATATTTTGCCATGGAACAGTGGTAAAGTGAGCATTAAGGTCAAGTGGTTAATGGGCTCGTTCTCAAGGACATTCAACAATATATGTTGCCATGGAACAGTGGTAAAGTGAGCATTAAGGTCAAGTGGTTAGGGGGCTCGTTCTCAAGGACATTCAACCATATATGTTGCCATGGAACAGTGGTAAAGTTAGCATTAAGGTCAAGTGGTTAAGGGGCTCGTTCTCAAGGACATTCAACCATATATGTTGCCATGGAACAGTGGTAAAGTGAGCATTAAGGTCAAGTGGTTAAGGGGCTCTTTCTCAAAAACAGTCAACCATATATGTTGCCATGGAACAGTCGTAAAGTGAGCATTAAGGTCAAGTGGTTAGGGGACTCGTTCTCAAAGACATTCAACCATATGTGTTGCCATGGAACAGTGGTAAAGTTAGCATTAAGGTCAAGTGGTTAAGGGGCTCGTTCTCAAGGACATTCAACCATATATGTTGCCATGGAACAGTGGTTAAGTGAGCAATAAGGTCAAATGTTTAAGGGGCTCGTTCTAAAGGACATTCAACCATATATGTTGCCATGGAACAGTGGTAAAGTGAGCATTAAGGTCAAGTGCATAAGAGGCTTGTTCTCAAGGACATTCAACCATATATGTTGCCATGGAACAGAATTAAAATGAGCATTAAGTTCAAGTGGTTAAGGGGCTCGTTCTCAAGGACATTCAATTATATATATTGCCATGGAACAGTGGTAAAGTAAGGAATAAGGTCAAGTGGTTACGGGGCTCGTTCTCAAGGACATTCAACCATATATGTTGCAATGGAACAGTGGTAAAGTGAGCATTAAGGTCAAGTGGTTAAGTGGCTCGTTCTCAAGGACATTCAACCATATATGTTGCCATGGAACAGTGGTAAAGTGAGCATTAAGGTCAAGTGGTTCAGGGGCTCGTTCTCAAGGACATTAAACCATATATGTTGCCATGGAACAGTGGTAAAAAGAGCATTAAGGTCAAGTGGTTAAGGGGCTCGTTCTCAAGGACATTCAACCATATGTGTTGCCATGGAACAGTGGTAAAGTGAGCATTAAGGTCAAGTGGTTAAGGGGCTCGCTCTCAAGGACATTCAACCATATATGTTGCCATGGAACAGTGGTAAAGTGAGCAATAAGGTCAAGTGGTTAAGGAGCTCGTTCTCAAGGACATTCAACCATATATGTTGCCATGGAACAGTGGTAAAATGAGTATTAAGGTCAAGTGCATAAGTGGCTCGTTCTCAAGGACATTCAACCATATATTTTGCCATGGAACAGTGGTAAAGTGAGCATTAAGGTCAAGTGGTTAAGGGGCTCGTTCTCAAGGACATTCAATTATATATGTTGCCATGGAACAGTGGTAAAGTGAGCATTAAGGTCAAGTGGTTAAGGGGCTCGTTCGCAAGGACATTCAACCATATATGTTGCCATGGAACAGTGGTAAAGTGAGCAATAAGGTCAAGTGGTTAAGGGGCTCGTTCTCAAGGACATTCAACCATTTATGTTGCCATGGAACAGTGGTAAAGTTAGCATTAAGGTCAAGTGGTTAAGGGGCTCATTCTCAAGGACATTCAACCATATATGTTGCCATGGAACAGAATTAAAGTGAGCATTAAGGTCAAGTGGTTAAGGGGCTCGTTCCCAAGGACATTCAACCATATATGTTGCCATGGAACAGTGGTAAAGGGAGCATTAAGTTCAAATGGTTAAGGGGCTCGTTCTCAAGGACATTCAACCATATATGTTGCCATGGAACAGTGGTAAAGTGAGCAATAAGGTCAAGTGGTTAAGGGGCTCGTTTTTAAGGACATTCAACCATATATGTTGCCATGGAACAGTTGTAAAGTGAGCATTAAGGTCAAGTGGTTAAGGGGCTCGTTCCCAAGGACATTCAACCATATATGTTGCCATGGAACAGTGGTAAAGTGAGCAATAAGGTCAAGTGGTTAAGGGGTTCGTTCTCAAGGACATTCAACCATATATGTTGCCATGGAACAGTGGTAAAATGAGCATTAATGTAAAGTGCATAAGTGGCTCGTTCTCAAGGACATTCATCCATATATGTTGCCATGGAACAGTGGTAAAGTGAGCATTAAGGTCAAGTGGTTAAGGGGCTCGTTCCCAAGGACATTTAACCATATATGTTGCCATGGAACAGTGGTAAAATGAGCAATAAGGTCAAGGGTTTAAGGGGCTCGTTCTCAAGGACATTCAACCATATATGTTGCCATGGAACAGTGGTAGATTGAGCATTAAAGTCAAGTGGTTAAGGGGCTCGTTCTCAAGGACATTTAACCATATATGTTGCCATGGAACAGTGGTAAAGTGAGCAATAAGGTCAAGTGTTTAAGGGGCTCGTTCTCAAAGCCATTTACCCATATATGTTGCCATGGAACAGAATTAAAGTGAGCATTAAGGTCAAGTGGTTAAGGGGCTCGTTCTCAAGGACATTCAACCATATATGTTGCAATGGAACAGTAATGTAGTGAGCATAACGGTCAAGTGGTTAAGGGGCTCTTTCTCAAGGACATTCAACCCTATATGTTGCCATGGAACAGTGGTAAAGTGAGCATTAAGGTCAAGTGGTTAGGGGGCTCATTCTCAAGGACATTCAACCACATATGTTGCCATGGAACAGTGGTGAAGTGAGCATTAAAGTCAAGTGGTTAAGGGGCTCGTTCTCAAGGACATTAAACCATATATGTTGCAATGGAACAGTCGTAAAGTGAGCATTAAGGTCAAGTGGTTAGGGGACTCGTTCTCAAAGACATTCAACCATATATGATGTCATGGAACAGTGGTAATGTGAGCATTAAGGTCAAGTGGTTAAGGGGCTCGTTCTCAAGGACATTCAACCATATATGTTGCCATGTAACAGTGGTAAAGTGAGCATTAAGGTCGAGTGGTTAAGGGGCTCGTTCTAAAGGACATTCAACCATATATTTTGCCATGGAACAGTGGTAAAGTGAGCATTAAGGTCAAGTGGTTAATGGGCTCGTTCTCAAGGACATTCAACAATATATGTTGCCATGGAACAGTGGTAAAGTGAGCATTAAGGTCAAGTGGTTAGGGGGCTCGTTCTCAAGGACATTCAACCATATATGTTGCCATGGAACAGTGGTAAAGTTAGCATTAAGGTCAAGTGGTTAAGGGGCTCGTTCTCAAGGACATTCAACCATATATGTTGCCATGGAACAGAATTAAAGTGAGCATTAAGGTCAAGTGGTTAAGGGGCTCTTTCTCAAAAACAGTCAACCATATATGTTGCCATGGAACAGTCGTAAAGTGAGCATTAAGGTCAAGTGGTTAGGGGACTCGTTCTCAAAGACATTCAACCATATGTGTTGCCATGGAACAGTGGTAAAGTTAGCATTAAGGTCAAGTGGTTAAGGGGCTCGTTCTCAAGGACATTCAACCATATATGTTGCCATGGAACAGTGGTTAAGTGAGCAATAAGGTCAAATGTTTAAGGGGCTCGTTCTAAAGGACATTCAACCATATATGTTGCCATGGAACAGTGGTAAAGTGAGCATTAAGGTCAAGTGCATAAGAGGCTTGTTCTCAAGGACATTCAACCATATATGTTACCATGGAACAGAATTAAAATGAGCATTAAGTTCAAGTGGTTAAGGGGCTCGTTCTCAAGGACATTCAATTATATATATTGCCATGGAACAGTGGTAAAGTAAGGAATAAGGTCAAGTGGTTACGGGGCTCGTTCTCAAGGACATTCAACCATATATGTTGCAATGGAACAGTGGTAAAGTGAGCATTAAGGTCAAGTGGTTAAGTGGCTCGTTCTCAAGGACATTCAACCATATATGTTGCCATGGAACAGTGGTAAAGTGAGCATTAAGGTCAAGTGGTTCAGGGGCTCGTTCTCAAGGACATTAAACCATATATGTTGCCATGGAACAGTGGTAAAAAGAGCATTAAGGTCAAGTGGTTAAGGGGCTCGTTCTCAAGGACATTCAACCATATGTGTTGCCATGGAACAGTGGTAAAGTGAGCATTAAGGTCAAGTGGTTAAGGGGCTCGCTCTCAAGGACATTCAACCATATATGTTGCCATGGAACAGTGGTAAAGTGAGCAATAAGGTCAAGTGGTTAAGGAGCTCGTTCTCAAGGACATTCAACCATATATGTTGCCATGGAACAGTGGTAAAATGAGTATTAAGGTCAAGTGCATAAGTGGCTCGTTCTCAAGGACATTCAACCATATATTTTGCCATGGAACAGTAGTAAAGTGAGCATTAAGGTCAAGTGGTTAAGGGGCTCGTTCTCAAGGACATTCAATTATATATGTTGCCATGGAACAGTGGTAAAGTGAGCATTAAGGTCAAGTGGTTAAGGGGCTCGTTCCCAAGGACATTCAACCATATATGTTGCCATGGAACAGTGGTAAAGTGAGCAATAAGGTCAAGTGGTTAAGGGGCTCGTTCTCAAGGACATTCAACCATTTATGTTGCCATGGAACAGTGGTAAAGTTAGCATTAAGGTCAAGTGGTTAAGGGGCTCATTCTCAAGGACATTCAACCATATATGTTGCCATGGAACAGAATTAAAGTGAGCATTAAGGTCAAGTGGTTAAGGGGCTCGTTCCCAAGGACATTCAACCATATATGTTGCCATGGAACAGTGGTAAAGGGAGCATTAAGTTCAAGTGGTTAAGGGGCTCGTTCTCAAGGACATTCAACCATATATGTTGCCATGGAACAGTGGTAAAGTGAGCAATAAGGTCAAGTGGTTAAGGGGCTCGTTTTTAAGGACATTCAACCATATATGTTGCCATGGAACAGTTGTAAAGTGAGCATTAAGGTCAAGTGGTTAAGGGGCTCGTTCCCAAGGACATTCAACCATATATGTTGCCATGGAACAGTGGTAAAGTGAGCAATAAGGTCAAGTGGTTAAGGGGTTCGTTCTCAAGGACATTCAACCATATATGTTGCCATGGAACAGTGGTAAAATGAGCATTAATGTCAAGTGCATAAGTGGCTCGTTCTCAAGGACATTCATCCATATATGTTGCCATGGAACAGTGGTAAAGTGAGCATTAAGGTCAAGTGGTTAAGGGGCTCGTTCCCAAGGACATTTAACCATATATGTTGCCATGGAACAGTGGTAAAATGAGCAATAAGGTCAAGTGGTTAAGGGGCTCGTTCTCAAGGACATTCAACCATATATGTTGCCATGGAACAGTGGTAGATTGAGCATTAAAGTCAAGTGGTTAAGGGGCTCGTTCTCAAGGACATTTAACCATATATGTTGCCATGAAACAGTAGTAAAGTGAGCAATAAGGTCAAGTGTTTAAGGGGCTCGTTCTCAAAGCCATTTACCCATATATGTTGCCATGGAACAGAATTAAAGTGAGCATTAAGGTCAAGTGGTTAAGGGGCTCGTTCTCAAGGACATTCAACCATATATGTTGCAATGGAACAGTAATGTAGTGAGCATAACGGTCAAGTGGTTAAGGGGCTCTTTCTCAAGGACATTCAACACTATATGTTGCCATGGAACAGTGGTAAAGTGAGCATTAAGGTCAAGTGGTTAGGGGGCTCATTCTCAAGGACATTCAACCACATATGTTGCCATGGAACAGTGGTGAAGTGAGCATTAAAGTCAAGTGGTTAAGGGGCTCGTTCTCAAGGACATTAAACCATATATGTTGCAATGGAACGGTAATGTAGTGAGCATAAAGGTCAAGTGGTTAAGGGGCTCGTTCTCAAGGACATTCAACCATATATGTTGCCATGGAATAGTGGTAAAGTGAGCAATAAGGTCAAGTGGTTAAGGGGCTCGTTCTCAAGGACATTCAACCATATATGTTGCCATGGAACAGAATTAAAATGAGCATTAAGGTCAAGTGGTTAGGGAGTTCGTTCTCAAGGACATTCAACCCTATATGTTGCCATGGAACAGTGGTAAAGTGAGCATTAAGGTCAAGTGGTTAAGGGGCTCGTTCTCAAGGACATTCAACCATATATGTTGCAATGGAACAGTAATGTAGTGAGCATAAAGGTCAAGTGGTTAAGGGGCTCGTTCTCAAGGACATTCAACCATATATGTTGCCGTGGAACAGTAGTAAAGTGAGCAATAAGGTCAAGTGGTTAAGAGGCTCGTTCCCAAGGACATTCAACCATATATGTTGCCATGGAACAGTGGTAAAATGAGCATTTAGGTGAAGTGCATAAGTGGCTCGTTCTCAAGGACATTCAACCATATATGTTGCCATGGAACAGTGGTAAAGTGAGCATTAAGGTCAAGTGGTTAAGGGGCTCGTTCTCAAGGACATTCAACCATATATGTTGCCATGGAACAGTGGTAAAGTGAGCATTAAGGTCAAGTGGTTAAGGGGCTCGTTCCCCAGGACATTCAAACATATATGTTGCCATGGAACAGTGGTAAAGGGAGCATTAAAGTCAAGTGGTTAAGGGACTCGTTCTCAAGGACATTCAACCATATATATTGCCATGGAACAGTGGTAAAGTGAGCATTAAGGTCAAGTGGTTAAGGGGCTCTTTCTCAAGGACATTCACCCATATATGTTGCCATGGAAGAGTGGTAAAGTTAGCATTAAGGTCAAGTGGTTAAGGGGCTCGTTCTCAAGGACATTCAACCATTTATGTTGCCATGGAACAGAATTAAAGTGAGCATTAAGGTCAAGTGGTTAGGGGGCTCGTTCTCAATTACATTCAACCCTATATGTTGCCATGGAACAGTGGTAAAGTGAGCATTAAGGTCAAGTGGTTAAGGGGCTCGTTCTAAAGGACATTCAACCATATATGCTGCCATGGAACAGTGGTAAAGTGAGCATTAAGGTCAAGTGGTTAAGGGGCTCGTTCCCAAGGACATTCAACCATATATGTTGCCATGGAACAGTGGTAAAGGGAGCTTTAAGATCAAGTGGTTAAGGGGCTCGTTCTCAAGGACATTCAACCATATATATTGCCATGGAACAGTGGTAAAGTGAGCATTAAGGTCAAGTGGTTAAGGGGCTCTTTCTCAAGGACATTCACCCATATATGTTGCCATGGAAGAGTGGTAAAGTGAGCATTAAGGTCAAGTGGTTAAGGGGCTCGTTCTCAAGGACATTCAACCATATATGTTGCCATGGAACAGAATTAAAGTGAGCATTAAGGTCAAGTGGTTAAGGGGCTCGTTCTCAAGGACATTCAACCATATATGTTGCAATGGAACGGTAATGTAGTGAGTATAAAGGTCAAGTGGTTAAGGGGCTCGTTCTCAAGGACATTCAACCATATATGTTGCCATGGAACAGTGGTAAAGTGAGCATTAAGGTCAAGTGGTAAAGGGGCTCGTTTTCAAGGACATTCAACCATATATGTTGCCATGGAACAGTTGTTAAGTGAGCATTAAGGTTAAGTGGTTAAGGGGCTCGTTCTCAAGGACATTCAACCATATATGTTGCCATGGAACAGTGGTAAAGTGAGCAATAAGGTCAAGTGTTTAAGGGGCTCGTTCTCAAGGACATTCAACCATATATGTTGCCATGGAACAGTGGTAAAATGAGCATTAAGGTCAAGTGCATAAGTGGCTCGTTCTCAAGGACATTCAACCATATATGTTGCCATGGAACAGTGGTAAAGTGAGCATTAAGGTCAAGTGGTTAAGGGGCTCGTTCTCAAGGACATTCAACCATATATGTTGCCATGGAATAGTGGTAAAGTGAGCATTAAGGTCAAGTGGTTAAGGGGCTCGTTCCCAAGGACATTCAACCATATATGTTGCCATGGAAGAGTGGTATAGTTAGCATTAAGGTCAAGTGGTTAAGGGGCTCGTTCTCAAGGACATTCAACCATATATGTTGCCATGGAATAGATTTAAGGTGAGCATTAAGGTCAAGTGGTTATGGGGCTCGTACTCAAGGACATTCAACCCTATATGTTGCCATGGAACAGTGGTAAAGTGAGCATTAAGCTCAAGTGGTTAGGGGGCTCATTCTCAAGGACATTCAACCATATATGTTGCCATGGAACAGTGGTAAAGTGAGCATTAAGGTCAAGTGGTTAAGGGGCTCGTTCTCAAGGACATTCAACCATATATGTCATGAGGTCATGAGTCAGAGTTCGAGGAGAGCGGACGTGTGCCGGAGCTCCGCGTAATCATTGTGTCTGTGCTTTAAAAATCAATATCTCGTGCTCTGCGTTAATCAGCTGTTAAACAGTATTTAATATTACTTCAAGAACTGTATTTCTACACCTACAAAGATGTCTGCCTGTAAAACCTGTCTGGCTACATTAAAAAAAACCCAATTTAAAATCATTTGCCATGACTGTAAGGGAGAATTTCACGGGAAGTGCGTGAAAATGAATCAATCTGACCTGGATTTCATAAACGAGCAAGGCTCAGTTTGGAGATGTGATCCGTGTAATCAGCTTAAAAGGAAAAGCATGCGCCTAGAGTACACCCATGCTGAGGGCGAGGTGTCACTTGACACCATCATGAGTGCTCTGAAGGAGATGCAAGAAGACCAAAGGAAAAATGTGGCGGAGTTTAACAAGTCTTATGAAGCCTTGCATGACAAACTTGAGGAAAATAACCAAACCGTAAAGTGCGGGATGGAAAAAATCGAGGCATACATAAGAGAAATAGAAAGCCTAAAAGGGGAAAATGCTGCTTTAAAAACTAAGGTTGGTGACCTAGAGGCTAGAGTTGAAGAACTAGAGAACTACTCCCGAAGGAACTGTATGGAAATACAGGGTGTGCCCGAAGTAAAAGATGAAAGTGTCGTCGAGGTCGTGAAGAAGGTGGGAAAAGCTTTAGATGTGGAGATCGACAGCACTATGATTGATGCATGCCACCGAGTGGGAACGAAAACCGGGGATCGTCCAAGGGGAATTATTGTCAAGTTTGTCCGCCGAACTGACAAGGAAATACTAATGAATCGGCGGCGAGAGAAGAAGAGAGACTTCTCGACACGACACCTCGGCATGGCCACGGACTCCCCCGTGTATCTCAACGACTCACTGTCACCGGCGCGGAGACGTCTACTAGCACAAGCCCGACAACTTAAGAAGGACAATGGGTACAAATACATCTGGCTACGCAACGGAAACATCCTACTGAGAAAAGAAGAAGGCTCAAAAGTTATAGAGATAAGGAACCAGGCTGACCTCAGTAAGTTGTAAATTGTATTTTTAATGTATTTGTATTATGTCCATCTATTTCAAGATATAAGGCGCGTTGTATTTTTAGTTTATGGTTGTTATTAATATAAGGTTGTTTTTTAGGGTTGTTATTTTACAGTAGGCTGTGTTTTGTTTTTGAAGATTATTTTTTATTACGGTAATAAAATCACACACTGTGTAAGCCCAATTTAAGTAATTTAACTAACTTTAGATTTAAGTAATCTAACTTAAGTAATTTGCGTAAGCCTTCTAGACATATTTATATTATTTTTGTAGAGTAGACTAAAAACAATAATAGGATGAATCAACAATTAAATATCGTTCACCAAAACATACGCAGCATGCGTGAAAATTTTGATATTTTTATTACAGAAATTTCATATTGGGAAAATCTTCCAGACATAATAATTCTATCAGAAATATGGATAAATAAGGAGGAAACAAAATTTTTAACATTGAAGGGTTTGAACTTTTTACAAATACAAACGATAGTTACAGAGCGGGTGGAGTAGCAGTTTTTATTAAAAGGGAGTATGTAATTGTTATTGAAAATGAAAATCCTGTAATGCAATCTGCTGATGCAATTAGAATCAGGTTCACCTTCTCTAAAAAAGAATATAATTTACTTGCACTTTACAGGCTTCATCGTTACACAATAAATTCATTTGTTGATGAACTTCAAGATTACTTAACTCAAACTGAAAAAATCCATCCACTAAAAAACGTAATTTTAATGGGAGATTGTAATGTGGATATTTTAAATTTAAGAAATCATGAAATAGATAACTACAAAATAGTATTGGCTAGTTTAGGTTTTGAATCCATGATAAATGAGTTTACAAGGGTGACTGAAGCATCTAAAACTTGTATTGATCATGTGTACGTACGCATAGCAAATAAAAGCGAAGTAAACTGTGAGGCAGAGGTTATTCAGGTGCATATCACTGACCACTACATGACAGCTGTGCGATTGTTGCCGGTGGGGGCCGGGGAGGGGGACGGCAGATCAGCTGACTGTCTTTCCTCTCCGTCTCCTGCGTCACCGGCACCGCGCCGCAGTCGTGTGTGCTACGATAAACAGAGAGACTTACTGTATACGGTAGACTGGTCAATTGTAAGATCGCAAAGTGATGCATCAATTGCTTTTGATTTGTTTGAAGCTCAGCTAATTACCTGCATATCAGCTTGCACCGTTGAAATAAAATGCGTCGAAACTGTTAAGAAATTGAAACCTTGGATTACGACCAATATTTGTAAACTAATTAGGAAGAGAAATGAATTATTTCAAAAGATAAAATTTAGAGCTACAGATGATCCGTTTAGGCAATATTATTTGAGGTTTAGGAAAAACGTTAAGCATGTTATAAAAATAGCAAAGCAGTCATACTATGCCACAATATTTGAAGTAAACAAAGGGAATTCTAAAGTTATATGGAATACTGTCAATGAAATAGCAGGGCAAAAGAAAATTAGCAAAAACATTTCCTTGAATGTTAATAATAAGATTGTAAGTGAAGCAGATTTAGTTGCCAATGAATTTAATAGATACTTCTTATCAGTAGTTGAAGAGGTAGTGGGAAGAGACAGAGTTGGACAGAGTTTTTCAGATTTAAGATACAAGCATATATTTCCTAAATATAATGAAGTAAGTTCTATTATGATCAGCCCAGTATTGTCACAAGATGTAGAAAAAATTATCAAGTCCCTGAGGAATGGCAAATCACCAGGTTTAGATGGAGTGAATTCTACAATGATTAAATATATTCATCCAGCAATTATAGATGTTCTGACTTTTTTAATTAATCTAAGTTTCTCTACTGGAGTTTTTCCAACGAAATTAAAAAATGCTGTTGTCATTCCAATATATGAAAATGGGTCCCATTCTCAGTGTTGCAACTTTAGACCTATATCATTAATTTCTACGTTCGCCAAAATTTACGAGAAAGCTATGAAAGAGAAGATATTGTGCTTTTTAGACAGGACAAATTTTTTTAGTAAGAATCAATTTGGTTTTAGAACCGGATTAAATACTGAAATGGCCCTACAAAACTTTATGGAAAACGTAACAGATGGTATAAACAATGGAAAATGCACAACTGGCCTATTTCTGGACATAAAGAAAGCTTTTGATACTGTAGATCATGGAATTTTATTAAACAAATTAAACAACATAGGCATTAGAGGAATAACACAGAAATGGTTTTGCAGTTACTTGAGTAGGAGGCAGCAGTGTGTCAGAATAAATGGAAGTTTAAGCTTTATGGGGGAAATAAAATATGGGGTCCCTCAGGGGTCAGTGTTGGGGGCAATTCTGTTCATTATTTTTATTAACGATTTTTGTAATGCTAAATTTCATGGGAGAGTAACTGCATTTGCTGACGACACTGCTCTTTGCTATGTTGAAAACTCCTGGGGTATGGTTCATGAAAAAATTAACCAAGATTTAGACGCAATCAAATGGTGGTTTGTGGTTAACAGGTTAGTTTTAAGCACTGAAAAAACAACGTTTCTAAATTTTTCTTTGAGGCAACAGATACATTTTACCAAAGATATAATGTATAAGTGCAAAACATGTTTACTGCTCGGTGTCCCATGCATTGACTGTCCAGTGATTAAATCAAGCAGCACTACAAAATATCTTGGGCTCATACTAGACAGTGAACTTAACTGGAAATCTCACATAGAAAAATTGAAAAGTAAAATCCTGGGTGGTATACGTCTTTTTTATTTTCTCCAAAATATATGTCCTGAAAAAGTTCTTAGAAGCTTATATTATGCTCTGGTAAACAGTAGACTTGAATACGGTATTTTATTTTGGGGAGGCACTTATATAACAAATTTAAAATCATTAATAACACTACAAAAAACATTTGTGCGTATAATTTGTAGACAAAGCAAGTATAACCCTTCGTACCCATGTTTTCAATATTTAGATATCTTTCCGCTTAGAACGCTTTTCATTTACAAGGTTTTAAAGTTATTTCACTTAAACTCAAAACTTAGAAACGATGAGAGTGATTATAAAGTAAAGTTAAGAAATACAAATTTACATTTTGTACCGAAACCAAATACAACTTTCTTTACCCAAACATACAATTTCATTGCTCCAAGAATTTTTAATAAACTGCCTGAAAATATTAAATTAATTGTAAATCACAAAACATTCCTGAAAGAAGTGAGGTTATGGTTGAAATCACTTCGCAGTGTTGAGGATTTATTAGTTATTATGAGTAGTGTAAAATTGCGGCCGCTGGCCCAGTTCAAGGTCACCTGAGGGATGACGTCATCGAGGTCAATGACCTCACCGATGACGTCATCGATGACGTCATCGATGACGCAATCGATGACGTCATCACTAATGACGTCATTTCGATGACGTCACACCCATGACGTCACAGAAATGACGTGCTGATGACGTCATCACCCCTTACGTCACCAAAACGACGTCACCGACGCCACTAAGGTCAAGGTCACGCAGAAACTTAAAATTTTTTAGCACTTTTGCCGTTTCTCGCACTACGCTCCGAGTTTCAGTCCGAGTCCCCGTGACCTTGACCACTTGGAGCGAATTTTCGACAAGAAACGGCAAAAGTGCCAAGTTAAACTCGAGTTTCTGACATGACTCTGCCTAAATGGGCAATCGGTTATCCCTCAGGTGACCTTGAACCAGTACAACGCCCGCAATTTTATGTTACTGTGACCTTGAACACTTAACAACGGAGCGCCGACACCGATGCGCACCCCACGACAGCCACCGAGTGACTGACTATCAGGCTCTGTGTACTCTAGGTATATGGGGAAGTGGAGGGGGAAATCTCAAGGTCATCCAAATGGAGTTTTAAAAAAGTTGAAGAGTAGAAAGACTACTCTTGTGCTTCCTGGGCGACCTCATCAATCTCTAATGGATCTGTAAACCAATCCGATCTGTAGCGGCAGGAGTCCAGAAAACAGGTGCACCACCCATCAGGTTGTCCGTAGCATTTCCGACAATTGGTAAGATTGGAGAAGTGAAATTTAATACACCGCTGCGGACAACAAGTATAAAAGTATTTGGATTTGTAGATTTTGAAAGTTTGTAGTACCGGCGGTGGCAGCTGTTGGTTCTTGCATCTACACCTGCAACATCCGAAGCATTCACATTGCCGGCAGGCCAGCCCATCCACTTGCCACTTTGGTAAGAGGAAACACTTATCCTCACAGCAATAGGTTGTCCCCGTCTCTTCCTCCCAACGCTTCTTTGCACAATATGTGACGCCTTGTATCTCCAAACACCTATGCTCGCAACATGAGATGCGCTTACTTTCCATAGTTGATGTTGCTTTGACGAGGGAGCACGATGAAGTGATGCTGTGGTCAGTGGGAATGGGGTTTATATAAACTAAGGTGAGTGGAGGGGAAAGGTCAAGGTCATCCAAATGGAGTTTTAAAAAAGAAAAGAGTAGAAAGACTACTCTTGTGTATCTATAGCGATTTCATTGATAGTGAGTGCTTCTGTATGCCAAGTTGATCTGTACTGACAGGCTCCTAAATAATGTTTGCAAAAACCTGCAAAATGATTGTTGCACAATTTGCAGCCAGTTAGCTGTTTTAATGTGAATTCAATGCAACGTTCAGGGCAACAAGTGTACTTATGCCCTCTCATCTGGTACACATGGAATGTCTTCAACTCCGGTTTCGGCTTCTTCCAAGACTTGCACTTACACATGCATTGACCAAAAGCTTCACATTTTCTACACGCCAGGCCATCCGCAACATCAATGTCATTCGGCCATGAAAAACATTTCCGTTCGCAACAGTAGTTGAGTTGACTCTCCATGTTGCTGTGGTGAAGGTGCGCGATGAAATGATGCTGCAGTCATTGAGAGTGCACCTTAAATAAACTCAGTGGAGGGGGAAAGGTCAAGGTCATCCAAACGGAGTTTTAAAAAAGATAACTAGTCGTCCTCCTCCTCCTCCTCATCCGTTGTACTTAGAGAGCTGTCAGACGAAGAGCCCCGTGCAGGTGCTCCCCAGATGAAAAACAAATCAATTTTAAAACGAAGACCAGGATCTTGCATCATCAATTCCTTTAATTTGTCACATACTAAGTCGACCTTGTGTAAGGTGTCAACAACAAGCTTCCAATTCGTTGGTTCAATATAACTTGTAGTAGAGTCTGCCTCGCTGATAACCACATCCTCCGGCCGTATTGGAGTGTAAAGATGTGTAAAGTTCTTTGGCTGTAGCTGAGGTTCAGGCTGGCTGGAAGTGGAAGGTTGAGTGTGGACCCCTGTCGCATCGAAATCCATAGTCATTCTACATTCAATGTTGGGGTTTTCGTTTAATACATACACCAATTTCTCATGCAACATATCCACTTCTGCCGAGTCTTGCAGATGAACATTCCAGGAAAATGGCCATTCTTCATCCGTAGTGGAGTCAACTCGAGAAAGAGTGCTGTCCGCCATGATAGCTAAGCAAGGAATGATGTGAGCTACAGACTGTGGTAACAGTATTGAAAAGTAGAGGGGGTAAACCAAAAGTACGTGGAGGGGGTATTTTCAAGGTCATTTAATTTGGGTTTTAAAAAAAAAAAGGAAATAGTGGAGGGGGAATTCTCAAGGTCATCCAATTTAGGTTTTAAAAAAAAGGAATGAAGCTTACTCCTCTTCAGCCTCGTTGTCCCCTGCATCTTCATCAGCCTCATCTTCATCGACGTCAGACTCGCCGTAAGGATAGATCGGGGACATGGGCGAATATTGTGGAGATTGTTGACCGTTGTTGTCGTCCCCTTGCATTCTAACTTGGGACCAATCATAATTTAAATTCATTTGTATTATGATCCCAGGGTTGTCCCGCAGTATTTCCTTCATACGTTCGCAAATTGACTCCAAATAGTGTACACTATCGATCGACAGTGTCCAACCCGTACTTGTACCGACATCAGTAGTGGAGTCAGCTTGGCTGATGGTGTTGTTGTCTGCCATGGTTGCTTGTCGGACAAGGAATGACGGTTGATGTGATGCTCATGCAGGAACATGGTGAAGTGGTGGGGGGTGTGGTGGAGTAGTGGGGGAATTTTCAAGGTCATCCAAACGGAGTTTTAAAAAAAAGGAAAACTTACAAAGTAACATTGAAACTTTCCAATTGATGGTGGCGAGCGTTTTCTTCTGCAACCTTGCCGACACATGTGACTATGCCGTACAGTATGAAAAGTACAACCATAATAAGGCCGAACAATAAAAGATAGCCGTTGACTATCATGATATTTTCTGAGTGGATCTGTTTTCTTCTTATCGCCCTCTCCTGCATCCTCTTCTCCAACTCGTGGACGAAGTCACAACATGCGTGAGGACATCTTTCATCTGTTGGTAGGTTCGCCATTGTTGATGTTGTCGGTGTGGCTGTTGAAGATGGAATGAGGTTTCCAATTGCGATGTGCCATGTACACCAATAGTCAAGTGGTGGGGGTAACAAAGCAGTGGAGGGGGAAGTTTCAAGGTCATCCAAATTGTGTTTTAAAAAAAACCTATCTTGTTACTGAGCTTATATGTCAGTAACAAGATAGGTGTTTTTGCTCTTTTACTTCTTTAATATAATGAAAAAATATACATATTCTACAATGGTTAGGACAAGAAATACAACTGCTAGTCAGCTGAAGTAGTCCAAGTTGTCTGGCTCGGTCTTCATGGACGCTGGTGAGGAAGCCATCGAGGAGTGTCCAGGCTCTTCCTTTGACTGCCGGGTGTTCCGTATATTGCAAGCGTAAACTTGCACATTTATACGGTAGCCTCGTGCCACCATCAGCTGCAACTCCTTGTATAAGTCGTTTAGCTCCTGCTGAGTCTTGATGCTCACCTCCTCGTAACTTGCGCAACTAACGTTGAGGGACATCCTGATGTTGCTAGGTTGGCTGCTGGAGTAGAAATGAAGCCGAGGCACAGCGTTTGGAGGTACATGGAAAAGTGGTGGGGGTGATGGTGGTGGGGGTATGGAAGATGCAATTAAACACTTCTAAACTTTTTCCATTGATACAAAGGGATGGAACAAATAGCACAGGTGTCCTTGTAGTTTTCAAATCTAAACATTGGTGCTAGAAATCCAAACTGTTTTCTACCACCTTCCTGTACGAACCGTCGAAGGTCTCTGACGGCAGCATTGCCACAAGGCCTACAAAACTTTTCCCCGTCTTGGAACCTATACCAGGAGTATCCCGAATACCCTCTATTATCTTTCTTGTACTCCTCGATATCCTGCTTTACTGTTATAGGGATATTATCTCGTAAAGCCGTCTGGAATAAAGATGCGTCAGTTATAACTCGTTGTAAGCAAAGCTCGTACAAGGTGCTCATCGTTTGCTAGTTGGCAACAGACTGACCGTTCTTTGCATCCAAGCAGGTTTGAATCCTAGTGCGGTAGTGGGGGTAATTACGGTAGTGGGGGTAGTTGTGAAATGCAAAGGTCAAAGGTCAAGGTCACCCGCGAAGTTTAAAAAAAATGCAACATATCAATACGTGAAGTCTGTCACATATTGATATGTTGCATTTTTTTGTTTTTTTTTTTATTTTTTTTTTGTCTTTTATGATTCGTTTATTTATAAAACATTACAACAACAACATATGTACAACATTAAAACTTAAATCTAACACTGCTGCTTGTCAGCGATGTGGATGGTCAACTCTGTAGAATTGCTACCCGTGCAGCCGTGGGACACCAGGTATAGACACCCGGGTTGAATAGAGCGAAGATCCTCGTTTTGTAGAAGATGGACAAATCTCTTGGGCAGGTACACCTGGAACTTTGGTTCATCCCCCGGAGTAAACGGTGCCTCGCTGAGACTGCAGCAGATGGCCTCCCCAACTGTAGTCTCCATCTTCTTCATAGCATGGATTATGTAGTGCTTCTCGTCTTTTAGTTCCGAGCACTTCTTTACAGGTAATATTGTTGACTTGGAGTGAGCATTGAACTGCTCGACCAAAGTCTGAAGGAACTG
The DNA here is from genome assembly GCA_030545055.2 of Neoaliturus tenellus. NCBI lineage: Eukaryota > Metazoa > Arthropoda > Insecta > Hemiptera > Cicadellidae > Neoaliturus > Neoaliturus tenellus. The sequence continues at coordinate 449,059 of CM061531.1, forward strand.
GTGAGATGCCATGGTCAGGTTACAGATCGTCTTCTTGCTCGGAGATGTTGTCGTCTCGGAATCTCGAGTAATACTCATGCCAGGTCCCTGTCTGCTCCCCACTTATATACTCTCCGTTACCCCCACCACTCCCCAATTCCCCACTTTGAAGGTAAGAGGCGAGTTTATAGGCATTTTTTAAAGCGCAATGTCTATCTTTATCATGTTCTGGGCTTTTTGTACAAATACATATGGTTTCCAGCATGTATTGATAATTCTTATCCAATTCCACATCATTAACCGGAACATGAGTAAATCCTTCGATCCATCTTTTCTTTTCCAGCCCCTTTGTGTAAATATTGGTAAACTTGTCTGAAAAGTGATGCATAATGTGATACAAGTCCGTGTAACTTGTAAAACCATCATACCAATCGATATGATGGAAGTGTTTTGAAATCCATCTGTTGGTAGTAGCGGCTTTACTAGTTAAAGACGAATAAGAACATGGTGGTTTAAATAAAAACGAATAAGGAACACTTGTATTCATGTCCAAAAACACAAGTTCTTTTATAATGAATCTATCATCATTACCACGAAACGCTTGAAACTCAATAATACCAGGCTTGGACTTTACTTGTTGTTCTTCTCCCTTGTCCATTTTGAAGGTCACACGTCTGCTCATTACGAAGTCAGGAGGTCAACTGATTTCCACACCACGGTAGGTACTACTTTTATACCAGGCCGTACAGTTGTTGGCGCGTTGGTGTATATTTAACGTGGGCACCGTCCCCAATAGGCCTAACCCCACAAAATGTTGGTTATTGTTTTAAAAACTAACCATTGTCATTTAAGTTTCCATCTTTATATTTTCCTTATTTTCATTTTCATCACTAACACTTGATTCTTCTCCTCCATCTTCCTCTTCTTCCTGTTTTACTGATTTCTTATGTAGTTGAGCGTACTTTTCCAATTGTCTCCACATCTGTACTTCATGAGGAACTCTATTAAATATAGAAGTATCCACAGGTCCGTATAATATAGGTGCGTCCGGTTGTTTGTCCAAAGTGTCTTCCAGATAATCTTTAATAATCGAACTTGAAAACACCAGTTGTCTCAAGTATCTTGTTATAGGTTCAGTAGCACAAGTTAAAATGAAAAACTCCTCTCGATTAAGTTGAATTTTGTTATCATGTCTTGTTGTGTCTCTAAACCGTAGCTGATGATCACCACGTTGTTTAATGATATCAATTTCCACATTTGAATCCAAAAGTCCTACTCTTGTCTTTCTTCCAAACATGTTACTACTTAAATAGCATTCTAGTAGATGCAAATGTTTCATAAACGATTCCCAAGCACTGTCCGTAAACAAAATCATTTTGGGTCCATGAGTTAAAATTACAGTAGGGGAATAATCTGTAGATTTCATAACACCGATTAAAACACTTTTATCCAAACTGGAAGAGATTGGGTAAAATATTCGCAAAAATACCTCACTCAATATGTTTGGAGAAATATTATCTTCAATATCCCTTTTTCTCTTTTGTATAGTCTTTCTTCTTTTACCTTTTTCTTCAACATTATTACTGGCGTGAAGTTGTCCGCAAACGTTTTGTTCACCTCCTTCCTGGTGACCTTGAGGATCTAAAAACTCAGATATCTCCTTCTCAATATCTACCACATTTTCAGGTGTACCACTAGGAGAAGCCATATTGAATACGATGCTACCCATACAACAGTAGGCAACAAACTGATGAGGAGCGGTCTGTACGCTCTGCTTTTATACTCGCGGAATGAAACAAAACCGGTTCTTACAATACATTTTTAACAATTCCAGTTAAAGGTGTGTATGTTACGATTTTATCATGTAGAATTAAACAGTATGCAGTTGTATTAGCCGGTATAGCATCGTTGAATTCCATTTCTATTTTTATATCCACACTTGAAGACTTTACTGATTCATTTTGTTTAGAACAATCGATTACAACTATTGGGTAGGCATCGAAATATTTGTCAGGTGGTAATAAAGGTGTATTTGTTTTACCGTAATATGAACTTTGGAATCTCGCGTACATATCGTACAATATACTGTATTTCTTCTTAGTGAATGACACATTTAAATTGTCGTATGGAAAGAATTGTGAATTTAAATAAACTTTAATATTTTTCAAGTCACAATGATCAAATTGTCCTGCATGTTTAGTAATGTTGTCTCTTCTACCTGTTTGTAAACCAAATATAATATACCTGGCTCGTTCTACATAATTCGATGTTTTAACAGTCCAAGTGTGTCGATCCGTAGTAGGTAAACTGGGATGCTCATGAAATTCCCAACTTCTAAATGGAATAACAATATCACGATCGGCTTTTAATTTTCTTAAAAGTAGCATTCTATGCTCGTCAGCCAATTTAACATGTGGAACTCTCCATACAATTTTGTCTAATTTTAATTTCCATTCTAAAGTCGCATCTGTAGTAGCATCTGCAGCTTTAATAATGTCTTTATCGTTAGAAGATCTCAACAAAACTAATTCTTGTTTAACGTTTAATATTATTTTCCTATAATCTTCAGCAAAGCCAAGCAGCAAACGTAATGGAATATGAAAATCAAAATATCCATTTGGATTTGGAGTGATCGTGTCAATTGTAGGTAATACCCATCCGGCAGGTTTAAGTAAATTGGTTTCATTGGGTGTTATAGATGTTAATCCTTTTAAAGTTGTCGTAATACCTACTTTTTTAGTGGAATCAACTGTTACACCTGATATTTCATATCTAATTTCATCAAATAGGAAAGCCATAGGATTATTTATAAATGGAACTGTTGTACCAACAGTAGTACCGTCCTTTTTAGTAACTTGTCCTTCAATATATAAGTAACTTTCACATGGTAGTGTGTAAATGTCTTGATTTTGTATGGGAATACGAATTTCATCGTTATTGTTTAATTTCGATGAAGTGTAAGGGTTGTGGGTGTGATATTCTTTTTCCCATAGGGTTTCGTCGAATGTTGGACCCTGCGCTATATCCAGTATATCCATACTCGGTTAATTTTAATCCAATTCTCTCTAAGAAACGAATGTTCTCGCGTGTTAACTCCTCCACAGCTGAAGAGCTACTAATGCGGTTTCCCGTAGGTTGTTCGCTTTTAAATGTTAAACCCATGGTTTTGTATTAAAGTGTCGATTTTAAATGTAATCTAATCGTAATAGGCTCTTCTCTGAAGTCTACCAAGTTACCGTCTTGATCCAATACGCTCAACACGATGTCTGAAATGAAAGTGGTGTTCAACGGTAGATATACCAGGTTTTGTGGCTTTTCAACAATTTTAAATCCAGGTGGTACACTTGGGTAAAAAGTATGTATGATGTGGGTGTTAGCCCCATCCCTGTAAGCACCTTGTATAATGTTACAAGTTATGTCTATACTATTGACTTTTAATATTGTTACTGTTTTCTTACCGGAATGTGTTACATCTGGTTCTAAAACAGGCTCATCGTTGGAAAATCCTAATAAATCACCAATTGAGTTTGGTTGAGTGAAATCTATATAATATTTGGAAGTAATTTCAGCTTTCATCGTATTATTATTACCTTTTAATGTTATATTGTCTTTTCCCATTTTAGTTTGCAAAAATTCATTTATATGATCAATTTCATAAGAACCTGTGGGTAACCTGCACTCTTGTAAGTCTGTAAATTTTCCACTGGCATCCTTTCCCTTATAATAATGCAATACGTTATTTTTACCTTCCGTAACATTGGGGATAGAGTTGTAAGTTGTAAAATCCAATAGTGCCGCCTCCCAAAACCTTCCTTTTTGCAAGCGTAACGCTGGAAAAAGGATACTTCGTAAAGTGGACGATTTTCCTGTTAATGATACCGTATAGGAAGACATCTCAATAGTGACTGATACTTTTAGCTAGAAATTCCAAACATAAATGGCCGCATATTGAAGTATTATCAGGTTGTTCTCTTTTATAGTTATAATATATGTTTTTAGCAGATTTAAAGTAATTTTGAAGTTCTTTTGGTGGTGGCAAATTACCGAAACTATCAAAATAATATACATTGTTATTTAGTTTCTTATAACAAACCCAATGGGTGCCAGGCCCTTCAGTATTATCCAAATTTACAATTCCAGTCTCATTTTGCCACATTTTCTTTGGTAAACTGTCTTTCATAAACACACCGCGGAAAAATGGTATTTTTAAACAGGAAATATATTTAAATAATTCAATATTGGTTAATGCTTTATGTGGTATGACCAATTGATTTCTTTCATTTAATATGCACGATAAGGTCTTAGGTAAAGACCTGCCCCGTTTTTTACCATTGACCACACGGTGGGCTTCTTCCTGCCTTTTCTTGTAGATCGTCGTCTTCTTTTTATATTTCCTCCATGTTTTCTTGTGGTTGACCTCCTTTTTACTCTCCTTCTCCTCCTTCTTCCACCTCCTACTGCTGTTTTAGCCTTCATACCTGCTGTTACTGCTAAAGCTGCTGCTTTTTCTGCTATGCTAGCGTCACTTGATTTTACTCGTTGCCAAGCTATGTCCGCAAGCTTTTTGTCAGCTATTGATCTATTTTTTGAATCGGCAAACGTGGAATATGCGATATCGTGTTCTTTACAAGCCTGATCTAACTTGTTTATGCCAGGATCGCCTCTTTCCAGTCGTTTTTTCAATTTAGTTCCTGGTCCGCAATACTGATAACCTCCCGGTATATGAAATTCGTATGGTAATGCGTCTATTGCTCTATTTACTATGGATCCTACTGGAATTCGTTTTAAAGCTTTACTTAACAGAGAAACCGCTGTGGACGTGATCCCACCTCCTCTCCTTACAGTGTCTCTATATGGACTGATGTACTGGAACGTCATTATTGTCCTTTTATAATCGCAATGTACAACTTATGTGTTACCTCTATGACAAGTTGGACATAAATGAAGTCGTTTATTGTGTTCTTTTATTAAATATCAAAATCACCCCAATCCGATGATCTAAACTTTTTTGTACGAGGGTTGATAAAATAGTTTTGAACAATTTCCCGTTTAATCCAAGTACCTCTCTCAGATTCCAACAAAGGAGTACGACCTGAACCAATACCAATATGATTGTATACATCAAATAATGCATTTCCTAAAACTTTTACAAGAAAATTAACAGTGACAGCATTATCCACATGTTCAGGGTCTTTAAGGTCTGTTATACGTTTATTATTACAAGTATACACTTTGCTATCCATTTGTGATAATGTGATAGCCTGTCCTACAGTTGCAGCATCATTTGCTTCTCTTCCTTGCGCCATGTTTGTTAATTTTTTATTACTACATATAAAAAACGCATAGTAATTATTTGGATCTAGATGTACTGTTTGTCCTAAGGCAGCCGCGTCTCTATCTGCATGACCCCATGACACATTTGATAACCTTCCATGCCTGCAATCCCAATAAGCGTTTTTGTATGTCAATAAACGAAATTTTTCATTACCTTGAATAAAGTCATCCCCTTGCTTTGATAATACTTCATCTCGTTTTGCAAATCCAGTTGTTTCTTGTTTTAAAGTCTCTTTCATTTGACCCACTGTTGCACCATCAGATGGTGCTGAACCATCTTTTACATTCGCCAAACAATTGCCAAGACAATCGATAACTCCCACATCACGTATGACACAATGATCTTTTATATATTTGAGATTTACAGCATCATTTTCATTTTTTGGATAACCTATATCGTTAATAACAAATTTATAAAAAGAAAATCCATCTTTTGTCTTTTCAGGTATCAAAGAATGTAAATAGCGTCTATTTACGCTGTCTTTTGCATCTTTAGGGTCATCTACGTTGGATATACGTTTATTGTTGGCACTATACGTTTTCCCATTGAATTTTAACGTATTTTTTAATTCAGATGACAAATAACCTTTGTTTATCGCATCACCGTTTTGATTTGGTTTACCAACGTTGATAATTCTATGATCTTCTGCGTCATATGTGTTATTTTGTAGTTTTAATGTTGGCGATATCTTTTCCTTTAATATTTTTAGATTTATTGCATCCTTTTCATCCGTAGGATCTTTTATGTTTTTTAACCTTTTATTACTCATATCATAATCTCCATCAGGTGTTTGTGGTAAACCAGCACTTCTTTTTAAACTATTGGCATAATATAACCCATCCGAGGAGTAACGTCCGAACTTGTCGACACTCATAGTGCAACTGAATAGTATTCTAGGGAGTAACGCATTTTTATGAGATTACCCCACGGTTTCGGAGTTCATCCACTAAAGCCACCCATTCGTTTTCCAATCCAGTATGACCCGCTTCTTTAGCTTCATGTATTAGTTTCATTCTATCCACCAATTTATTGATATTATTGTAATAAATCACATTTGTGTTATATAGTTTCTTCATTAAACCTGTACCCGTAACGGACTTACTTCTTTTTCTTCGTTCCTGAGCACTTACATCCAAAGTGGATGCCATAAATCTTCGTTTTACAGGTTTTCTTTGTGTTAACGGCATTGTTTGTCTTCTAGTTGGTATTAACTTGGATACAAATTCTTTATATTTTAAAGACTTAGATCTAAAAGGAGGCTGGTCAGGTAAATACTTTCTCCTATATGCATTTGTCTGTTCCAAAATATTTTTATATGCTTCCATGTCTTTTTCTTTCACTACCGATACTGAAGGCTTATTTTCAAATAATAATTCAAATAATCCTTTTGTGCCCTTATACCTTTGATCACCAATGACAATATTATCATGTTCGTCAACGTTTAACGGGCTATTACCTATCATTAAACCGTCTTCTGTTAATCTCGCTCCATAACTATGGTACTTCTTATTAGGAATTGTTCCGAGTAACATTTTTACCATGTATTTCCTTCCTAAAGGTCCTTTGTTATGAATGTTTTCACCCAATAAGCTTATGTTTGACGGACCTTCCCTTGTCTCTTCTTCTTTTTCCTCTTCACTAGCAGTTGATACAACTTCATGTCCTCTTTTGGCTTTTACTTCATATAAATCTTTTATTCCACTATAGTCCGGTGATTCTAGCTCTCTTTCGGGTTCTCCACCGGTAAAACCACTATACGTAGAGGATTCCAGGTCTTCATCACTAAAATCTTCTGATTTTACATTTTCTCTTTCAAACTTCGTAATAGGTGCAATCGCATCTCCTTCCAATACAGGTTTAGCAAATTTTTTGTTTAATTGTTTCAAGGGTTCGGTAATAGGTTTAAAAGTAGATTCAAGGAATTTCTCCCTCTCGCTAATACCTAGTTTCAATGCTCTGTTTTTAGCCCGAATAGAATCACTAAGTGATTTTATTTCTTTTACTAATTTTTCTTGGTTAACCATGTTTGTAGCAAGACGTGTTGTACAACAATGAATGTGTTATACCACGTTTAATGTATTAATATAAATTTATCAAATCCTATCCTGTATCGACCATTGTTTAGCGGTTGTTCCTTCATAATTGTTAGGAACCCATACTTTTCAGCCCAAGCCTTTCCACACAACTCTTTAAATCGTTCAAATGTCATATCCGCATTTACATGATCAAAATATATATGTTTTAGGTTGGTTTCGTCCTGTTTAAATACAATTAACATGTTTGCATTGTCTCTAATAAGTTGTTTAGGTATTTTGCTGTAAGTTTGGCCAATATAAATGCTATCTATGTTGTTATGTCGACCCATAGCGAAGTAATTCCTTATTGTGTTTTGGTTTTCACAAGATACATCGTCGAATATAAACACGGAGAATGGTTTAGCTTCTTGTGGCTGCATGACACTCTCGCTTGCATTAAACTTTAAATATTTAACTTCAGGCACATTAGTCAGTATTTTTTCCAATAATTGATACTTTGGTTGTTGTAGTGATTTTGAAAATACATATAGATTGTTAAATCGTAATCCTTTAGGGTTTGTAATCAAATTGAATACTACATTAGTTTTTCCACAGTTGGAAGGTCCGGTAACCAGACAACGAACGGTGTTTGGTAACAAATTGCCATGCTTCCCACTATTGAATTCTGAATTATCCACTGTGAGTTCATCTATATTATTAATAGTAAAACTCTCTTTTTGTGGTACTATCTCCATCCTTTGTAATGGTTCAACCTAAAATGATTCTCTATCGTTATATCAAATCCTTTTTAGGTATCCAAGAATCTTCCGTCTTATTAAATCCTAACCATCGTACTTTGACCTTATCTTTTTTCCGTTGCAACACCTTTTCAACTAAATATACATCGCCTACTGTTGATTTTAACATTTCATGTCCATAAAACCCTCCTTCAAGCAATTGTCCTTTATTATCTTTTAAAATATATGTCTCAGGTACTGTAGGTTGTACTTTGAATACAGTAAAAACCTCATTGGTCCAATTTGGCAGGTATCTTTTACTGAATACACCTTTATATTTACTTATTCGCACTTTATCACCCACATTAAATTTTTTAGGCTTTAGTTTTTCAACTTTTGGTTTAGTATTCGTTTTTATACGTTTTAATACAAGGTTTTCATTTTTACTAGTTACTTGGTTTGGTTTCATCCCGATAGTCCTATGAAATTTGTTATTGTAATCGTTTATAAGTTTTGGTAACATATCAATCCATATGTGCGATCCTCTGTTGGAAAACATTTTATACATTGCACTTTTTAAAGTTCTGTTGAATCTTTCGATTATTGAGGCTTTTACTTCTGAATTGGTTGAATAATGGTTTATATTGTGTTTTTTCATTAAATTTGCAAATTCCTTATTAAAATATTCTTTTCCATCATCTGTTTGTAAATGTTTAATAGTATGTTTGTCTCTTTGTATAGCTGTTTCCATTGCTTTTGTAACACTTTTGCCACTTTTATCTTTTAGTGGTAAAGCATCTGCCATTTTTGAAAAACAGTTAATAACAGTCAATATGTATTTATATCCTTTATTTTGTTTGCTATAAGGAATCATTTCGATTAAATCCGCTTGATATAAATCATTAATTCCTTTTATCACCGTATTTCTTCGTGGAAACTTTCTTCTTGCAGGTTTATGAAGTTCGTTGACAATTTGTTGCTTCAAGTCCTTCATATTGCAGGTTTCAATGTTTGTTGTATCACATGTATAATCACAATGAATGTTGTTTTAAATATTCACATCATTTATATGGGTCAAGGTCATCCAAACTTGTGTAAAAAAATGGGGAACACGGCGTTGGACTTGCCGTGTTCCCCATTTTTTTACGGAAGGAGAAAGGAATAAGGTCGTAGTTGTAGAAGGACGAAGAATAGGTTACTAGTTGATAGGGTTTAAAGAGTAGTGGCCAAAAGGAAGAGTGTGGATTTTGTCGGGCATAATGTATCTTTTATCATCCCGAGCTGACAACGCTTTTTTAATTTCGGTGACACTGTAGACTTGATGCTTGAAGCTTCGGATATTGTTGAATGTTGCTGATATCGTAGTATCTTCAAACAAACAAGTCTTGTAGTGGTCAAATGTCACGTGTTTTTTCAAATAAGATGTCTTCACTCCTTTTGCTTTCTTCACTGTCGGTGTGTTGTTCTCGTGGTACATCTTAAATGAATACAATTTCGCCATCAGCGCCACTATTTCTTCTAAAGGCATTCCATTTGCTTCATCTTTGAATTTTCCAATTACTTTTTTTTTTATATTTTTCATTAAAATTTGGATGGTTTTTCGGATAGTCAGAAAAATCGAAATCTTCTTTGTATGGAAAAGTCCTTAGGTCTTCATACATGTCCAAAGTCTTTATCCAGTAGATAAACGCGTCCGTATCCATGTATGCGACTCCAATGTTTTCCCTTCCGTAATGTTTAACCATTTTGTTATAATGGAAATCATACATCAGGGTTTTACTTATATCCAAAATCGACATACCTATGTATAACGGACGGTCCATGACTATTGTTGTTTTCTTCATACTGACAGCGACTAGATTTTCGTTTATAATCATGGATGTTCCGAAATTTGGTTTTTGCACTAATTTTTCCAATTTCCTAGGATCACTCACTAATTTTACATTTTTGTGTTTTCTTTTGTTCTCCAAGGTCTTCCCAAAGATGGCATTGTTCATTAATTTATAGAAGTCCTTTTCAAATGCTGTTGTCGCTGCAGCTCTTCTTGCAGTGTTGGAATCAATATATGGTTTCAACCAACAAGACTGGGTGAATTCAATTGCTCTATGAATTCTCACTATACGTAGACCCAATTCAAGAGCCTGTTGAACTACCCAGTAGTGAGCCACATAGCGATCCTTATTCTCCAAGGTCATCATCAATTTTGGCCATCTTCCTGTCGGTGAAACTTCAGTCTTGGCTAGGAGAGGCAAGTCGTAGTGATGGTCATGAAGGTGCTCTGGATATTCGAAATCACAGTCCAAAATATAGCCTTTTGGACCATTCTTTGGAATCTGTGAGATGTCTCCAATGGTGGCCGGGTCGATCCATTTGAAGTCAGCGTAGGGAAGCGGATTTGACATTGCCCAACCATAAAGGTTGTTTGCGTCAAAGTAGCCAAGGTAGACCGATGGTTGTTGCTCGTCGAAGCCGGGGATGTACTTGTTGTTGGCTTTGACATGACGTGTTACAGCTTGTGTCAAACCGCCCCGTACACCAGATTCCATCATGAGCACCATATCGATATCCGTTAGAAGTTCCAGTCGACAGTTGGTTGACTTTAGCATAGCTTGCCATGCTAATCCTGGAGATGTGTACGAGTGTAGAGGGTCCAGTCCATAGGCGGAGAAGCAGGTGTTTCGGAATTCTTCCATCACATCGCACAGCAGAGTTACGTCCAATTTTATATAAAAGTCAGAATATTCCCCTAAGGTTTGAATGTTTAGTTGGTTCCAAACATTACAAGCATGATTGTAGTCTTCAACGGAGATTTCACTTTCGTTTAATTTGCTGTTGAAGGCTTCGATCGGTGGTAGACTGGTTTCTTCAAATTTTTCTGTAGATGTTATGTAGTCGTAGGGGAATACTCCTTTACGTAATACTAAGTCCAATTTATCTTCAGGTACAATCTTGCTGGTTTCTTTTAGGTCTTCTCTTCGTAGATTCTCAGACAATCTGCTCAAACTAGATGGCATAAATCTATAAGAGTCTACAAAGCGAAGTTTAATTTTACCTACGGTTTTTGAGAAACTGATGTACTTTTCCAATGTTGTAGCAAGAACATCAATTTTACCATCATCTCTTCCTAACTCTGGAATAATGAAGTGGGAGTCGTAGCCGCTAAGATTGTGTAACACGACAGGGATAAAGTGGGGCAGTTTGTAATTTATATTGCATGAATTACAAGCAGCTCCTCTGTATAAACCTGTCAGGTGATCGTGATCTCTTACTTTTGGATTTTCTTCACTGAAGCTCTTCTCGCATAGATAACATCTTGATGCCATATTGTATTCTTCTTGTTGATTCTCATTCAAAGGTTCCATAGGTACGACATTACCATACAAGCGTTGTACCTTTTCAGCAATGTCATACAACTGGTCTACGAAATACTTAGCGGCTTCTTCACCACGGTAAAGTATTGGAGTGGATGTTAAACCATAGTTTTGCAATTGGTTTTCAGACAAGGTTGATTTCACTATTAGACAAAAACTGTTGGGTTGATGCAACTGATATTTTGTTCTTCTAGTCACTTCACCGTCCGGCAGCTCCTGTGGTACTAACGTAGATTCAAAATCTGCGTAGATGACTACTGGAATCCGATATTGGTGAACTGTTTTGTTAAATTGGATACACGCTCGAGATGGTGGTGGCAGACTAATCTTCACTTCATAATTTTCATTACAAAGTCTTTTGTGTTCTATCAACCACTCTAATCCTCCTTGTCTTATTTCTTTATATGTGAAACAAAAACATCTTTTACACACTGTTAACCTACGCCTCTGTTTTGATAATTGATTTCGAATCAAGGATGCAAAGTCCTTTATCCACACATAATGTGAAATTTCACCCTTAGTGATCAGTAACAAATCAGTGTGGTTTCTTTGCTCAACTTTTACTACCCGCAAAGGATAAACGTTGTTCGAATCATCCAGACCGAAAACATTCACTGAAACGCCAGGATTTTTCTTTTCAAATTTGTCTATGTCTTTCAATGTAACTGGGTAGGTGAGGCCTTGAAAGTTGTAGCGGTGTTCATTTTCGTAATACTCTCTACCAACTCTTTCAGGATGATCTTTAACATACTTGGTTAACATTGCATACTTAAAACATTCATTACCTTCATTTTGCACATTCCTACACGATTTAGTGTTTTGGATTTTCTTTGGTAAAGGGATAAAACTACTACCCCTTAAACCATATCCATGCTTGTGAACCCTTACATCCATACCTTCAATTGATGACAAAGTCCATCCAGATCCTCTTCCTTCATGTTCTTGAAGTTTTGTTATAAGTTCTTCCAAGCATTCTTCAATAATATCATCAATGTTGGAGGTGAAGGTAAGGGTTCGGTTTTTGGTAATGAACGCTCTCAATGCTGTTTCACCATCAGTATTGTTAAACATAGCCTCTAACACCATTCCAAATTTAATAAAATTTAATCTTTGTAGTTCTTCCCTCAAGGTTCCACCAACAAGTTCCTTAGCCTGGGTTATGAATGTTTCCAATTCCAATTGAACGTTATTAATTTTGAAATGTGTTACAACTCGTCCTGGCAAGGCCGTGGTGCGCAGTTGTCTTACATCTTCCAGTTCTTCTTCTTCCATATCCTCTTCTTCGGTGTCCTCTTCTTCGGTGTCCTCTTCTTCAATAGGTCTTGTAGCAGTAGATGGTCCAGCACCAGCAAATTGGATCACACTAGGTCTTCTTCTTTGCATTTGCTGTAGATAGCTGTCCCAGTAGTCCGTCTGCTTCTGGTGCTCTTCCAAAAACCGGTCAATTGAGTCTAAGTCTATTTCATCCATGGTAATATCTTCTTTTCTATCTTCGTCTTCATGTAATTCTCTATGTATGGTGAAAAGATCTTCGTCTTGAAAGATTTCCCCACAAATGTCGCAAAGAGCCATTTCAAACAGTTTGGCTTTGAATGCACACTCTGTGAATGTCCACGCAATAATGAGCAGCGCACTCCACCGGGACCCTTTATATCCGAGGCAGATAGGTGGGGAAAGTGACGTCATATGGAAACAGGTTATCACTCATGTGCTAAATTTAGCCTTTACACAACCGTTTGTAATACATTTATCAGTAGGCTTGATAAATTGATGATATTTGGTCTAGATTCAATAATTTGTACAAGTTTTTTCAAAGACGTCTGTTTGAGCAAGTTTATGTAGGTCAAGGTCATTTGGAATTATTATTTTGAGCGGGGGATAGAGCACTAAGCAGCATCATTTACTACAAAGTGCTCTATCCCCCGCTCACATTCTTTTTTAACTTTTTGTTTAAACTTTTTACAAAGGTGAAACATCACCATCAGAGTCGGAATCATCCTCATCACGGAATAGGCAGCGATGACAATACATAATTCTTCTGGCAACTAACATCCTATCCATTGGACGATGGGGAGTGTCTTGTTCTTGTTCTTCTTCTTCTTCGATTTCCAATTGGAATTCCATTTCCGACTCAGATGACGACTCTAATGTTTCGTAGGCGTGCAAGTCCACCTCATTGTCCGTTGAACCAGCTTCGTCAGAGTCCGTTTCAATATCCATTATCTCTTCCTCCTCCTCTTCTTGATCAACCGCAGGTAGTTGGTCCTCTACTTCTATAATTTCTAGAGGTATTACCTCCAGAATAGAGACAATTCTGTTGCGATGGAACACGGTGTTGTCAAGTGGAGCCATGGTATGGAAGTGTTGTATCCATCCAATTTGCTTACCCTTTTTATACCCCCACCAACTATACAATTTATGTGGGTCAAGGTCACGTAAAGATACCCTTTGAGCGGGGGATAGACCACTAAGCAGCATGCTAGTCCATTGCCGCAAAGTGATCTATCCCCCGCTCTGTTCTACAAAAACCTCAATCAAGTCCAAGTCCAAGTCCTGTTTAACACATTTTATTCTAATTCCATATCCAATTTAAAAATTTCAATTTCACATGGTTTACATTCCTGATGTATCAAACACTCCAGCTCCCTAAACATATCGTCCAGTTCGTCCAAATTATGATGTCCTACTTTTAACACATGAAGGTGGTTCATGCTTTGCATTGTAGCATGACCATCAACAAACAAGTTTCTTTTCCACGCTAACATAAATTGGCAGTTTTCTTGAAAGATTTTTCTCACCAAACAATCATACACAGCCGTCAACATGTCTCTACAATCTTCATAGTGTACCATCACAGAATACCTGTCCAAGTTAGCACCAAGCAGCGATCCACTCATTGTTTTTAGCGTTCCACTGGAAGGTCCAAAGCAGAATGAAGTCGAGATGTATAGACCCCCTCTTTTATACCAGTTAACCTGTTGTCCTTGCTGTAAAGTGGGTCAAGGTCATCCAATGCTACCCTTTGAGCGGGGGATAGACCACTAAGCAGCATGCTAGTCCATTGCCGCAAAGTAGTCTATCCCCCGCTCTGTATTCTACACACACACACACACACACATGTCCATGTCCATGTCCAAGTCTTTCATTACATACCCAATATATATTCAGTTCCTTCATCATCACTATCACTCATCACTGCTTCCACAAACTCCACAGGATTAAAGTTAAATTGTTTCAATTGTTCTTTTAAGTTTTCAATTTGTTGGTCCTTTACTTCTAAAACACTGTGAAGGTGTGATATGTAGTCCGCTGCCTCGTTGATGCTTGCTACTCTCGGATCGCCTAACTTCAAGCTGGGAACTACACCCTGCAGCCTGAAGTACGCCATACGCCTTTCTTGCTCCTGCCGTTGGCCAGGACTGAGCAAGCCTTGTCCGTCTTGGCTTACCTCCAGCAAGGTCCGTAGCATCGGAGCTTTGCAGGCGTTTGCCCGAGCAACAGTTATGCTGTGGAATGGTCGAGCAGGTCCACGAGTAGCAGGCAGAACGTTGGCAGCACGCCTTCTTGAAGAATAAGAGGAAGCCTGAGAAGTTTTGGAGTTGAAAGCCATGTTACAGTGCTGTATTCAGCTAAGCGGTACAAAGCAGAATAACCAAACTGCACGTTAATACCCGTATATATACACTTATCAGTGGTGGGGGTACTAGCTAGCCTTGGTAAAGTGGGTCAAGGCCATCCAAAAACATTACCAGAACGGGGGATAGATCACTAAGTGGCATGTTAGTCCATTGCCACAGAGTGATCTATCCCCCGCTCTGTATTCCGCATTCACACACACATTCATACAAACACGCAAGTCCCAGTCCGAGTCTTTACCCACACCTATCCACTCTCATCCTCACTATCATCACTATCATCTAACAATCTGTCACACTTCATAATTAGTTTTTCCCATTCTTTCCGGATCAAAAGTATTTCACTGTGTGCACTCTCCAACAACCTCTTCTTTTCCTCTAACAACCTGTCCTTTTCCTCTATCAATACGTTACAACCTTTAATATATCTTATAGCAGCTCTAACAGTGTCTTCCTGTGAAGATGCACCAACCACTACACCTGGCACTACCTGCTGGAGTTCTTCATACAAGCTAGACTCTCTTCTGGAGGCTCCACTGCTGCACAACTCCGTCTTGCTCGGAGTGAATCCGAAGAACCGAACGCGACTCTTTGACAGGCGGCCCCGCCGGATCGGTCCAGAGCTTGAGCCAGAGTTGGATGCGGTCGGGCCAGAGGTAGAGGCTGGAATGTTCATGGTTGACATGGTAGTATTCAGCTAAACAGTGTAAAGCAGAATGAGAAGACGGTTGATCACCGCTCCTATATATACCCATTTTTAGTGGTGGGGATAACACGGGGAGGGGGGGGGGGGGGGGTTGAAAGAAATTTTGCTTAGTCTTCCCGGTCATCAGTTTTACATACCTTTAGCACACCCATTATTTTGGTTTCTTCTATAACTTTACACACCTCAAACACCCAAGCAAACAGCTCATCTATGTTGTTATAATTAATTTTTGTCCAGTGTTGATACTTGTGGGTTTGTTTGTTTATAATACATAGATAAAATGTAGACCCATCTCGTCTTATACAACACTCAACTTCCATTCTATGCCGGTTTAGCACTTCCCAAGCATTGTGTTGATCTATCAGGAAGTCACCACCTTTGTAATTGTACCGTGACATGTTTACCACGGAGCACAGAAACAGACTGAAGCAAATGAACGGCTCATACAAGCTTAGTAAGAGCGTTAGAGTGGGGGTATCACATGATACACAACATTAGTTGTAAGGTTAGCACTTTACTTTAAACAGTAATTTATATGGGTCAAGGTCATTCAAACTTTGAAAAATTTTTACCTCCAAACACTTGTAGCAAGCTACAAGTGTTTGGAGGTAAGTTTTTATTTGTTAATGATTTATTTGTAACTTAGTCTTCACCCTCAAGGACACGGTTTGAGATTGTCCCAGTGACTTTACATCACCGCCAGGTTAAAGTATTATACAAGTCAAGTATTTTTTTTTTTATTAGTTGACTTGTATAATACCCCTCTCCCTTACTTTAAGAGGGTTAAGACTAAATTTGGAAAAATAATTTGGAAAAAGACTTTTAAATATTGTCCAACACAACCTAACAATTTTGGCTTTTTCTTTTTAGTGAGCCCATGTCCTAATCCATTTCCCAAACAGATCGGCATCCTTTTCTTCGAATTAAATAAGCCCCGGGGACAAAAAATTCTCTTTGTACCATCGCAGGTGGTACTTTCATTCTATGAAGGCGGCCATCACCTTTTAGAATGATTTGCACATTTATGTTAAATGCTCCATAAGCTTGAACAATGAAATAATATTTTTTGTCCCTCTTGAGCCTATTAATTTTCAGCTTCTGCGGACTGTTGGGGTGTTTGAACTTGGACTTTTCAGGCATAATATTAAGGCTATAGGGCTTTGGTGTCGGAATTTTGATTTTCTTATTCAAGTGTCGTTGGCAACGATCTTTTTCTGGAAGAGCAAAACTCGGACAACAAAGAACCACAGCCTCTCTGCTAAACCAAACATAATCGCATTTATCACGCTTGCCAGCAGGGCATTTAACACGATTACGTTTCTTTTGTGTTGGACTCTTAGTGTTTTGGAGCTTCTCCGAATTAGGCTGGCTAGAAGAAATAGGGGTGGAAGGGGGTGGAAGAGGCAAAGATTGGTCAAAAGGAATGGAGCAAACAATTTTGGGTGGGGTAGGAGAGCGTGTTAGGTCTATGGAGGGAAGTTCAGGGGAAAAGATGGATTTACGGGATGCTTTGGTTGGTGTGGATGGCATGGGGGATATGGGTGAGGGACATTGTGATTTGGTATAGGATAGGATTTTTTGGGTTCTGCTGTAGGGGGTTATCCTCGACCTGGACGTCTCTTCGAAGACTGCAGACTCCGATCCTGAGTCCGATAGCAGCGAGAGTGCTGGAGAGGCTACCGGGACTCGACCGCTGAGTTTTCCTGACGATGGTGGAGGTGCACCGGCCTCTTCCACTGTCGGCGGCAGTGGCGACAGGCTGGGCATGGAGGCGGGCTGTGGTGGCGGCGGCGGCGGTGGTGGCATCGTCAGGCAGCTCAAGATGTTTGCAGTCATCAGATATTCCAGGATCGAGGCGGAGGATGATGGAGGTTGAGTCGTGTCGGTTGAGGTTGAAGCTGGCGGGTAGTTTTTGAGTTTAAGGCCCATTTTACCCATTGTAATAAATGGACTTAATGAAAAGAATAGATGAGAATAAAAAAGTGAAGTTATTATAAATAATCTCAAGAACAAGAGAGAACCTGTCCGTACGGGAGCTTGGACGGGAATGAGAAGTGCATGCAGCCGGGCCGCCTTATATCCCCACCGGGGCTGCCACGCCCAGGATATCAGGGGTGTGGGAGGGGGTGGGGGTGGGGGTGGGGGTGGGGGTGGGGGTGGGGGTGGGGGGGTGGGGGGGGGGTTCGCACTTTTTGTCGGGGGGGGGGGGGGGGTTCGCACTTTTTGTCGGGGGGGGGGGGGGTTCGCACTTTTTGTCGGGGGGGGGGGGGGTTCGCACTTTTTGTCGGGGGGGGGGGGGGGGGGGGGCTCGCACTTTTTGAAAAAATAAACCCCACTTGGGACATTTATGTTGCCATCGCTGAAGCCTCCCAAGAGACCCAATTCCAAACTTGTGCGTTACTAATACCTAACTGTTAACTTTTAAAAGACCTCTATATATATAAACTGTGTTAGTAAGATCTGACTGTTAAAGATTTTGAAAACTTTTATATTTAGGTCAAGGTCACGAAAAAACTTTAAAAAAATTAAGCCCCACACCCCCCTATGGGGGTGTGGGGCACTTGGGTTGTCATCGCTGTAGCCTCCGAAGAGACCCAACTATGACAACAAGGCAACATCCAATGTCGTGTACCCTTCGCCACGCGAGACTTGTAAACATTTACTGCATTTCCAACTAATAACTTTTCCAATAGCTAACAAAATGTCATTTACATAATTTTGAAAGAAACTGAGGACGCCCTAGTGGCTTACGTCCTCGGTCCGAGTGCAGAGGCCATCGGCTCATTACCCCCGTATAAGCGTACAAACGGACCACCTCCTATTTCTCAGCCGCATTGAAGCATGCATGAGGGGAGCCTAACAATTATAAAAAAAGTGGCTTTACACGGGGGCCTACTCCCGTAACCCTATCTTTAATATTTTTAATTTAGCAATGCAGTAAATTTTTACAAGTCCTATGTGGGTCAAGGCCACACGGACATTAAAAAATTTCGGCCCCCGTACATCCATGGCGAACCACGAATGTTCGGGGGCCTTGGGGACAAAAAAAAACACAAATAGCTAACAAAGTTTCATTTACATAATTTTGAGTTTCCAGAAGGGAAACTAACTGAGGACACCCTAGTGGCTTACGTCCTCGGTCCGAGTGCAGAGGCCATCGGCTTATTACCCCCATATAGGCGTACAAACGGACGCTCCTATTTCTCAGCCGCATTAAAGCATGCATGAGAGGAGCCTAACAATTATACAAAAGTAACTTTACACGGGGGCCTACTCCCGTTCCCTGTCTTTACGATTTACTTTGAGCATTGCAAAAGCTCAAGGGGGGATTGCTAAAACAAGCGTATACACTTTAGAAAAATATAACACACTTACAACACACAATTGAGCTCAACGTAGTCAATGCTGGAACAAGCACATACATGTTAAACACATATAACAAACAAGACACAAAGGATAAAAGACACACAGGAGACATAAGGTACAAGTAAAACACTCTCATATAAAACAATTCGCAATACCCAAACGCAAGCGCAATATCTTACAACTAATACAAGTCTTAAAGTTAGAGTAGACTTCGCTAAACACTGAAGGCGCCATTCAATGTTTAGTGATGCCTATGGCGGTCCGTCCCGATCGTTCACGTTCAACGCGCGGGAGCGGACTGCGAGCCGGCTCTGGCTGGGCCCCCTTATATCCCCACCGGGGCTGCCACGCCCAGGATATCAGGGGTGGGGGTGGGGGTGGGGGTGGGGGGTGGGGGTGGGGGTGGGGGTGGGGGTGGGGGTGGGGGTGGGGGTGGGGGTGGGGGGGGTGGGGGTGGGGGGGGGGACTTTTTGTCGGGGGGGGGGGTTCGCATTTTTGTCGGGGGGGGGGGGGTTCGCATTTTTGTCGGGGGGGGGGGGGGGGGGGTTCGCATTTTTGTCGGGGGGGGGGGGGTGAGGTATGTTATGTGGGTCAAGGTCACCCACAACACTTGTACTCTAAGTGTTGGCTATACCCCCACCACAACTGGGTCCCTAGGCTACACAACACCGCTTCGCCAGTATGTCTCCGGCTTCCATGCGGTGCGTCTCGCTGTTCTCTAGCTCTCTATATGTAAGTAATTTTACAAGTTCTGAATGTAGGTCACTACACTTTAACTCTGGGACGATATCGACTTATAGTATTTCAGTGTTTTGACTCAAGGTCATCACACTTTAACTCTAGCACATCGGTTATCGTACCAGAGGTGCTCAATAACCTAACTTGTAATGTTTAGGGTGGCGTTTTCACGCCACGTGGTATCGCCATGAGTGTCCAGTCCAAGTTTTAAGTTAAATTAATTTTACTGTAATCTTTTCCATTTCCGCTTCGTTTTGCCAAAGTATAAGGTGTCGCTTAATAAAGTGGTATTTCTCTAAAGTTATAGGAGATTGCAAGGATACAATTAGTTTATTTAGGAGACTCTTCATCTTGGAGTTTAACACAATTTCCACTTTGACTTTGCTTCCTCGGCTCTCACAGCCTAAGCTGTACAGAAATGTTTCTTCTAGTGCCAACTCGGGCCAAGAGAACAGTGTGTTGACTGTAGGACAGCTCATGGTGAAGTGATGCGATACTCCAGCGTACCACCTCACCTTCCCCCGCCACTGTGACCTTCCCCCACTCCTGCTGTTTCCCCCACCTCTTTTCCCTTGACTCATGCGCTACAAGCAGTCTCTCAGTATTGTGCGGACTTTTGTGAGGTGAAGCCATGTCGCAGGACACTTTAGGTAAGAAACTTAGCCGTGTTAAGACTTTATTAGTTGCTCACTGTCCACCACCCAAAGTTAAGAGAGTTTCAACTTTAGCTAAGTGGCGCAAACTGTTGCGCGGACACCCTAAGTTTTATACAAAACAGACTAATGTCAGTTTTACTGATGAGGATTTGTTTAAAATATTGGATGAAATGACTTTTCCTTGCAAAATTCAGTTAGTTACTCCCATTCCTGACAGTTTAGAGTCTTAGTCTCTCAAGCCGATATACCTAGCATACACAGAGCCTGACAGTCAGTCACTCGGTGGCTGTCGTGGGGTGCGCATCGGTGTCGGCGCTCCGTTGTTAAGTGTTCAAGGTCACAGTAACATAAAATTGCGGGCGTTGTACTGGTTCAAGGTCACCTGAGGGATAACCGATTGCCCATTTAGGCAGAGTCATGTCAGAAACTCGAGTTTAACTTGGCACTTTTGCCGTTTCTCGTCGAAAATTCGCTCCAAGTGGTCAAGGTCACGGGGACTCTGACTGAAACTCGGAGCGTAGTGCGAGAAACGGCAAAAGTGCTAAAAAATTTTAAGTTTCTGCGTGACCTTGACCTTAGTGGCGTCGGTGACGTCGTTTTGATGACGTAAGGGGTGATGACGTCATCAGCACGTCATTTCTGTGACGTCATGGGTGTGACGTCATCGAAATGACGTCATTAGTGATGACGTCATCGATTGCGTCATCGATGACGTCATCGATGACGTCATCGGTGAGGTCATTGACCTCGATGACGTCATCCTCAGGGTGACCTTGAACTGGGCCAGCGGCCGCAATTTTACACTACTATTATGGTTTAGAAATAATATTTATATGTTTATGTTTCTTATCAATCTTTTGTATGTAATTTTTTTATTATTTTTTTTTTTGTGATATTTCAATGTTGTGTAATTACTACCATTTCTTTCTTTGATATCATAATTTTTTTTCATACAAATGAAGTTGTTTCTTACTTTTTTGTAGGATAATGGTTTTGTTAACTAGGGTGTTAGATTTGTTTAAGTAAGGATTTGTATGTCTCTGTTACTTTTGTTGGTATATATTTCTTTTAATTGTTTTTACTTGGCAATTTATTAGTCTTATTAAACTAGATTATATCAGTTTTAAAAAGTAGTTAGAAATTATGACTGTTTTAGTACTTTCTAATTCGCTTTTTGCACTATATAACAAGAGCACTTGATATTAATTTATTTTTCTTTTCTTAAAATTATGTTTTGTCACAGAATTGAACTTGTTTTAGTAATATCCGAACTCTCAAAAACTATGATTGTCAAATGTAATGGAACCCCTGATCGGACCTTGTGTCTTAGGGGCCCTATTTTTCTGATCAGTAGTATTATTTTAGTATTTTTATATTTTTATTTCGAGGTCAGCCTGGTATATTTTTTATTTGTATACTGATATGAAAATTTACAAAATGCTGTACTGTACTGTACTGTTCAGAAAATAAAGATTTATTTATTTATTTATTTATTTATTTATTTATGTTGCATGGAACAGTGGTAAATTGAGCAATAAGGTCAAGTGGTTAAGGGGCTCGTTCTCAAGGACATTCAACCATATATGTTGCCATGGAACAGTGGTAAAGTGAGCATTAAAGTCAAGTGGTTAAGGGGCTCGTTCTCAAGGACATTCAACCATATATGTTGCCATGGAACAGTGGTAAAGTGAGCAATAAAGTCAAGTGGTTAAGGGGCTCGTTCTTAAAGCCATTCAACCATATATGTTGCCATGGAACAGTGGTAAAGTGAGCATTAAGGTCAAGTGGTAAGGGGCTCGTTCTCAAGGCCATTCAACCATATATATTGCCATGGAACAGTGGTAAAGTGAGCATTAAGGTCAAGTGGTTAAGGGGCTCGTTCTTAAGGACATTCAACCATATATGTTGCCATGGAAAAGAAATGAAGTGAGCATTAAAGTCAAGTGGTTAAGGGACTCGTTCTCAAGGACATTCAACCATATATGTTGCCATGGAACAGTGGTAAAGTGAGCATTAAAGTCAAGTGGTTAAGGGGCTCGTTCTCAAGGACATTCAACCATATATGTTGCCATGGAACAGTGGTAAAGTGAGCAATAAGGTCAAGTGGTTATGGGGCTCGTTCTCAAAGCCATTCAACCATATATGTTGCCATGGAACAGTGGTAAAGTGAGCATTAAGGTCAAGTGGTTAAGGGGCTCGTTCTCAAGGACATTCAACCATATATGTTGCCATGGAACAGTGGTAAAGTGAGCAATATGGTCAAGTGGTTAAGGGGCTCGTTCTCAAGGACATTCAACCATATATGTTGCCATGGAACAGTGGTAAAGTAAGCATTAAAGTCAAGTGGTTTAGTGGCTCGTTCTCAAGGACATTCAACCATACATGTTGCCATGGAACAGAGGTAAAGTGAGCATTGATGTTGTTAGTTGAAGAGGCGACGATGGAATGAGAATTGAAAGAGGGAAATGTCGGTTAAATAAAGAAGTGGTGGGGGGAAAGAGCGTTGTTACATAGAAGTGGTGGGGGGAAAGATGTTGCTCATTATTGCCTCAGAAGTTGTGTCCGATTGTAGAGGGGTAAGAGGAGTAAGATTTAGTAAACTATCTTCATCAGAACTTTCAACCTTTTCACAAATAGGACAAGCGTAAGTTATTTCCAAATTCATTTTAATAGTGTTAAATTTATTTATAATTTCATTTAAAGTATTAAATATTTCTTGTAAATCTTCTTTTGAGTTTATTTCAAAACTAGAATTCATTCGTGCTAATGGAGAGGTGTTCATCGTTAGAGAGTTGGCAATCGAATGAGGATCAGCGACTAGGGAGGGGGCTTATAGAATGGTGACCTTGAGCAGGAGTCTAGGGAGGGGGGCTGTCTAGGGAGGGGGCTTTTATATAGGGAACCTTGAGCTTATGATTGAACAAAACGTTTAGTTCTTCTTCTTCGTCTTTTAATTCAATTATTTGAACCCAAGTAGTTGTTTCATCTTCTTCACTCGATGAAGAAAACAATTCACCAGGATTTAAATATTGAACTACAATTTTGAACCATCTTATAGGATATTTGTCAATGATAGAAAGTAAGTTTTGAAACAATTCTTCCATCTCCTCCCTGTCAGTTATTATATGTTCAAACTTGATAAATTTTTCTTCCATGTTGTTAGTTAGAGTGTTGGAAGTGGAATGATTTAATATTATATAAAAATTAGAACTAGTGGTGGGGGAAATCTCAAGGTCATCCAATTGAACTTTTAAAAAAGAGTGTAAAACTGAAATTATACATTTGATGGTTCTACAGGATCGGAATACCAATCTGACCTGTATTTACATCTTTTTATCATATGTGTACAAAAATCATCTTGATGAGACTTGGTGCGTTGACAATGAGCAAGATCTAGAGGGTGAAATTTGAAACATCTTTGAGGACAACATGTATGAAAATATCTTGATTTGTAAAATTTGAAAGTTCGCAATTCTGGTGGCGGTAGTTGTTTTGTTTTACATTTGCAATAACAAGATCCGAAGAATTCACATTTAGTACAAGCTAACCCATCCACCATCATTGGTCCTAGATCTGTACATTGTTGTTCACAACAGTAACGAGGTTTGTACTTGTATTTTTGCTCTTCCATTTTGACGCTGCGGATTCTAGTGAAAGAATAAGAGTGTATAGTAATGAATAGCGAGTTTTATGTACTATGAAAAGTGGTAGGGGTAATTTCAAGGTCATCCAAATGGAGTTTTAAAAAATTATACCTTACAAGTGTAAGGATTATTGAAACCTAGGAAGTTTGTTTTTGTTTGTTTTCTTCAGACTTTTTCTCTCTCTCCGCCTTAGCCATAGCAACAAGTTCTTCTGTTGATAATGGATGTACTTCAGGAAATTTTAAAATTAATTTAGCTTGATATCCTTCTTTAGTTAATACATCTAAATCTTGGGTCATTTGTTCAACGGTGTTGTTGTCTTTCCCATAGATTTTTCCATCAAGTTCAATCATCATTCTGTATAACATTTTGTTGAATAGGTCTTGTCGTGGCGAGAGCTGAGAAACGAATGATTATTTATCCAACTGTAACATCCTTTTTATAAACTTCACATTGATCATGTGATTCCTTAGTTGTAGTTTTATTTGTCAAAAGTTATTCAACATTGGTAATACTTTTGGAACTTAACGTTATGTTGACCGGCTGGTGATGATGAAGTTGTAGGTTGTGTGGGAAAAAATATTTCATCATCGCAATATTTTGTTTTAGTGAACATCCTTGTATTAGTAGCACTAACATCAATAGTTAGTTAAGTGATAACCACCGGTAAGTAAAACTCGCATTTCATTAGTTAAATCTTCAAATTGTTCAAAAGTAGTTATGGTGTTAGTATCGTAAGATGCACACTTGACCTTTAGGGACATGTTGCAGTTTTATATTCAGGGATTGAGAGCGAGATGTGTACGGTATGAAAGGTAGCAGTAGACTGATGAATTTTGCAAGTACATTTCCCCTTTTATCATTATACAAAACTGGGTCAAGGTCATCCTGTGGAATTTTTAAAAAAAGCAACATATTGTAATGTACAAAGACATCACAATATGTTGCTTTTTTATTATTTTTTTTGTTTTATATCATATTTATCGAAAAAACAACTACAAAGAAATATTTACAATGTTATGTACAAACTAATCAGTAGTAGGTGTTACATGAATTGTAAGTTCAGTAGAGTTGTTTCCACTGGGTCCATGTGATACCAAATAGAGTGCGCCGGGTTGAATTATACGAAGATCTTCATTTTGAAGTAGTTGTACGAAGCGCTTTGGTAAGAAGATCTGAAATTTTGCTTCATCACCAATTGTAAAAGGTGCCTCGCTCAAAGTGAAATTTATAGCATCACCTACTGAAGTTTCCATCTTTTTTATTGTATGAATGATGTAGTGTTTTTCTTCTTTCAGCTCGGAACATTTCTTAGTTGGTAATATTGTTGATTTTGAATGAGCGTTGAATTGTTCAACTAAATTTTGAAGTAAGTTGTTTGATGCCATCTTAATGTTTTTGCTGCTGCTAATCTTCTTGTTAATAAGAATGTCCGTTGGAGATGTTGTCTCTTCGGATGTTCGAGTAATACTCATGCTGTGTCATGGTAGCGCTCTCACTTTTATAATCGACACTACCCCCACCACCGACACTACCCCCACCACCGACACTACCCCCACCACTTTGTTGAAGGAAACTATTTAAGCGGTAGGCATTCTTTAAAGCGCATTGTGACCTTCGATGTTTAAAACTTTTTGATGAAATACAAATCTCGTTGAAGTAGCATTGGAAATCTCTATCTATTATTGCATTAATTACTTCGTTGGTTGTAAATGATTGTATCCAATTTGCTTTTTCCAATCCTCTTGTGTAGATAGTTTTAAACTCTTTACAATAATGATTCATAATAGTAGTGGGGTTTGGTTACTTTCAAAACGGAAGTCGTGCCATTTGCCAGCCGCTGCCGGCCAGCTGCCATCGGCCAGCTGGCAAATCAGTTGCTGTCGCCATATGCCATGCCATATAGCTTCCGGTGGGGGAGCAGATGTGATTTGAAATTTGAAATTCAACTTGACAATTGGGTTATGGAAAGTATGTCAAGGTCATCCAGAGTAAGTTTTAAAAAACCCTATCCCGCTACCACCGGAGTAATAGTTCGGAGAGTGGAACTAACTCTGGTGATAGCGGGATAGGTATAGAATTAGGTTTGTGAATTTTATTTGTGAAAAACATACAATCAATGTGTGACAGCAGTGTTTAAACAAGTTGAAGTTTTGTTATGAACTACAGAGTACACAAACACCGACGACGATGAGAAGGTAAACGCAGAGTCCCCAGATGATGTATTTAAAAAGTTTGAACAAACGTAACATCTCGAGTTGGTTTTCCCGTTCCATTTCCAATCGTTTGATTTCCAATTTCAATTTATCCTCTTCCATCCTTGTTACAAATGGAACTTCATCCATCATATCCATCATGTTTGTGTTTTTTGAAATTTTGAAACGAGCGATGTTGATAGTTGAAGAGGCGACGATGGAATGAGAATGGAAAGAGGGAAATGTCGGTTAAATAAAGAAGTGGTGGGGGGAAAGAGCGTTGTTACATAGAAGTGGTGGGGGAAAGATGCTGCTCATCATTTGCCTCAGAAGTTGTATCCGACTGTAGAGGAGTAAGATTTAGTAAACTGTCTTCATCAGAACTTTGAACATTATCACAAATAGGACAAGCGTAAGTTATTTCCAAATTCATTGTAGTAGTGTTAAATTTATCTATAAGTTCATTTAAAGTATTAAATATTACTTGTAAATCTTCTTTTGAGTTTATTTCAAAATTAGCATTCATTCGTGCCAATGGAGAGGTGTTCATCGTTAGAAAGTTGGCAATTGAATGAGGATAAGCGCCTAGGGAGGGGGCT
The DNA here is from genome assembly GCA_030545055.2 of Neoaliturus tenellus. Taxonomy (NCBI): domain Eukaryota; kingdom Metazoa; phylum Arthropoda; class Insecta; order Hemiptera; family Cicadellidae; genus Neoaliturus; species Neoaliturus tenellus. The sequence continues at coordinate 476,035 of CM061531.1, forward strand.
TATATAATGGGTGACCTTGAGCAGGCGTCTAGGGAGGGGGGCTGTCTAGGGAGGGGGCTTCTATATAGGGGACCTTGAGCTTATGATTAAATAAAACGTTTAGTTCTTCTTCTTCGTCTTTTAATTCAATTATTTTAACCGAAGTAGTTGTTTCATCTTCTTCACTCGATGAAGAAAACAATTCACCAGGATTTAAATATTGAACTACAATTCTGAACCATCTTATAGGATATTCGTCAATGACAGAAAGTAAGTTTTGAAACAATTCTTCCATCTCCTCCCTGTCAGTTATTATATGTTCAAACTTGATAAATTTTCCTTCCATGTTGTTAGTTAGAGTGTTGGAAGTGGAATGATTTAATATTATATAAAAATTAGAACTAGTGGTGGGGGAAATCTCAAGGTCATCCAATTGAAGTTTTAAAAAAGAGTGTAAAACTGAAATTATACATTTGATGGTTCTACAGGATCGGAATACCAATCTGATCTGTACTTACATCTTTTTATCATATGTGTACAAAAATCATCTTGATGAGACTTGGTGCGTTGACAATGAGCAAGATCTAGAGGGTGAAATTTGAAACATCTTTGAGGACAACATGTATGAAAATATCTTGATTTGTAAAATTTGAAAGTTCGCAATTCCGGTGGCGGTAGTTGTTTTGTTTTACATTTGCAATAACAAGATCCGAAGAATTCACATTTAGTACAAGCTAACCCATCCACCATCATTGGTCCTAAATCTGTACACTGTTGTTCACAACAGTAACGAGGTTTGTACTTGTATTTTTGCTCTTCCATGTTGACGCTGCGGAGTCTAGTGAAAGAATAAGACTGTATAGTGATGAATAGCGAGTTTTATGTACTATGAAAAGTGGTAGGGGTAATTTCAAGGTCATCCAAATGGAGTTTTAAAAAATTATACCTTACAAGTGTAAGGATTATTGAAATTTAGGAAGTTTGTTTCTGTTTGTTTTCTTCAGACTTTTTTTCTCTCTCTGCCTTAGCCATAGCAATAAGTTCTTCTGTTAATAGTGGATGTACTTCAGGAAATTTTAAAATTAATTTAGCTTGATATCCTTCTTTAGTTAATACATCTAAATCTTGAGTCATTTGTTCAACAGTGTTATAATCTTTTCCATAGATTTTCCCATCAAGTTCAATCATCATTCTGTATAACATTTTGTAGAATAGATCTTGTCGTGGCGAGAGCTGAGAAGCGAATGATTATTTATCAAACTGTTACATCCTTTTTATGAACTTGACATTGATCACGTGATTCCTTAGTTGTAATTTTATTTATTAAAAGTTATTCAACATTGGTAATACTTCTGGAACTTGACGTTATGTTGACCAGCTGGCGATGAAGAAGTTGTAGGTTGTGTAGAAAAAAATATTTCATCATCGCAATATTTTGTTTTAGTGAACATCCTTGTATTAGTAGCACTAACATCAACAGTTAAGTGATAACCACCGGTAAGTAAAACTCGCATTTCGTTAGTTAAATCTTCAAGTTGTTCAAAAGTAGTTATGGTGTTGGTATCATAAGATGCACACTTAACCTTTAGGGACATGTTGAAGTTTTGTATTTAGTGATAGAGAGTGAGATGTGTACGGTACGAAAGGTAGTCGTAGACTGATGAATTTCACAAGTTGATTTTCACTTTTATTATCACACAAAATTGGGTCAAGGTCATCCCATGGAATTTTTAAAAAAAGCAACATATTGTAATGTACAAACACATTACAATATGTTGTTTTTTTTATTTTTTTTTTTTTAGGTTTATATCATATTTATTGTGAAACAATTACAAAGAAATATTTACAATTTTATGTACAAACTAATCAGTAGTAGGTGTTACATGAATTGTAAGTTCAGTAGAGTTGTTTCCACTTGGTCCATGTGATACCAAATAGAGTGCGCCGGGTTGAATTATACGAAGATCTTCATTTTGTAGTAGTTGTACGAAGCGCTTTGGTAGGAAGATTTGAAATTTGCTTCATCACCAATTGTATAAGGTGCCTCGCTCAATGTGCAATTTCTAGCATCACCTACTGAAGTTTCCATCTTCTTTATTGTATGAATGATGTAGTGTTTTTCTTCTTTCAGCTCGGAACATTTCTTCGTAGGTAGGATTGTTGATTTTGAATGAGCGTTGAATTGTTCAACTAAATTTTGAAGTAAGTTGTTTGATGCCATCTTAATGTTTTTGTTGATGCTAATCTTCTTGTTAATAAGAATATCCGTTGGAGATGTTGTCTCTTCGGAGGTTCGAGTAATACCCATGCTGTGTCATGGTAGCGCTCTCACTTTTATTATCGAGACTACCCCCACCATTGATGCTACCCCCACCACTGAAGCTACCCCACCACTGAAGCTACTCCCACCACTTTGTTGAAGGAAATTATTCAAGCGGTAGGCATTCTTCAAAGCACACTGTGACCTTCGATGTTTAAAACTTTTTGATGAAATACAAAGTTTATTAAAGTAGCATTGGAAATCTCTATCTATTATTGCATTTATCACTTCATTGCTTGTAAATGATTGTATCCAATTTGCTTTTTCTAATCCTCTTGTGTAGATAGTTTTAAACTCTTTACAATAATGATTCATAATATGTGGCATCATGTTATAATGAATAAAACCTTCATCCCATTTTAAGTTGTGAAAATGTTTGTTTAACCATTTTTTGTTTGTAACTTTCGCTTTAGTTGTTAGTTTATTGAATGGAAATGGAGGTTTGAACAAGTAATGATAAATTACAGATGTGTTCATATCCAAAATTACTAATTCTTTAATAATGAAGTTTCCATCATTCCCTCGAAAAGCTTGAAATTCAATTATACCTCTTTTAACTTCCATTAACTGTGATGCAGTAGAAAACGAAACCCGTTTGTTCATGATGAAGTCTCATCCACAACTGACTGTTATTACAAACACGATTGTTCTTCTTTTATTTCTTGTGCTTCTTCGTTTATATTAAAATTGGTGTGATAGTTGTTTAATTGTCTCCACATATCCACTTCTTGAGGTATTCGATTAAAAATTGAAGTATCCACAGGACCATATAAAATTGGAATGAATGGTTGTCTGTCCAATGTATCGATTAGATAATCTTTAATTATTGTACTTGAAAATACTAGTTGTTTTAAATATCTAGTGACAGGACCGGTAGTACAACTTAAAGTGTAAAATTCTTCTTTAGTGAAATGTAATTTTACATCATGTCTAGTTAAATCTTTGAAGCGAACAACTTGTCCTCCACGATGTTTGATTATATCAACTTCAATATTTGATTCTAATAAACTTAATCTTGTTCTTTTTCCAAATGTGTTGTTAGTTAAATAACATTCCAAAAGATGTAAATGTTTCATTAAAGAATCCCAAGAAGTTTCAGTAAAGATAACCATTTTACTTCCTTGATTTAACATAACAATTGGTGAATAATCCAATGATTTTACAATTCCAACCGATATACTTTTTGTCATGCATGAAGAAATGGGGTAGAAAATTCGAAGAAATACTTCTGTTAAAATATTTGTTGTAATGTTAACTTCAACCTTTTTTCTTTTCACTTCTTTTTCAGCTTCTCCTTCTTCTTCTCTCTTCTTATGTTTGTTAAACTTGAGGAATTCATCCATTTCTTGTTCAACTTGTTTTTCTATATCAGAGCTATTTTCATCCATTAGAGGTGTATTTTCTTCTCCGTTAGTAGAATTCATCTTGCGAACGATGTTTCCCATACGACGGTTGAAGATAGAATGAAGTTTCTACTCATTATTTTCTTGCTTTTATATTTTTTGTAAAATCCTTGAAATTTATACAATTACATAATTGTTTATTTTCAACTTGTCTTTTAGAAACAAAATTCTAACCTTAAAAATAAAGGAAGATAATTCTAACCTCAATATTTTGCAGTAGTTGTACTAATTCTTCTTAAAGTACATTCTTCACTATTCCGGTCAGAGGTGTGTAAGTAACTATTTTATCATGTAGAATTAGACAGTATGCCGAAGTTCCATCTGCTACTGGTTCTTCAAATTCCATTTCAATTTTTATATCCACACTTGATGATTTTACCGATTCATTTTGTTTTGAACAATCGATTACAATTATTGGAGCTTTGGAATAATACTGATCAGGTGATAATAGTGGTGTATTAGTCTTTCCATAATATGATGATTGAAATCTTGCATACATATCATATAAAATGGAAAAACGTTTTTTGCTAAACATGACATTTAAATTGTCATATGGAAAGAATTGAGAGTTTAGGAAAACTTTACAATTCTTTATTTTACAGTGATCAAATTGACCAGCATTTGCATTAATAACATCTTTTCGCTTAGTTTGAAAACCGAGTATTATGTACCTTGCACGTTCCAAGTAAGTTGATGTTTTGACGGTCCATGTTTGTCGTTCTGTTTGAGGTAATGTAGGGTATTCATGAAATTCCCAACTTCGGAATGGCATCACAATGTCACGGTCAGATTTTAACTTTCTTAACAATACGATTCTATGTTCATCAGCCAATCTTACATGAGGTACTCACCAAACAACTTTATCCAATTGTAGTTGCCATTCCAGTTTATCTTCCGTAGTTGCAGGGTCTGCAAGTATTAAGTCCTTATTAGTTGAAGATCTGAGTAATACTAATTCTTGTTTGACATTTATTATAACTCTTTTGTAATCTTCAGCAAATCCCAAAAGCAATCGTAAAGGTACATGAAAATCAAAATGACCGTTGGAAGCAGGTGTTATAGTGTCTTTATCGGGAGCAACCCATCCGGCGGTGACTATTGAATTCTTCTCATGTGGTGTTAATGATGTTAATCCTTTTAATGTAGTTGTTATACCAACCTTTTTTGTTGAATCAACCGTCACCCCTGATATCTCATATCTTATTTCATCAAAAAGATATGCCATTGGGTTATTTATAAAAGGAACTGTTGAAGCAGTTTTTCCATCCAATTTTAATACCCTTCCTTCGATGTACAAATAACTTTCACATGGTAATGTGTAAATATCTTGTTGTTGAATGGGAATTCTTATTTCATCATTATTGTTTAATTTTGATGAAGTGTAAGGGTTGTGTGTGTGATATTCCTTCTCCCATAGTGTTTCGTCGAATGTCGGTCCTTGAGATATATCCAGGATATCCATCGTTGTTAAGTTTTAATCCAATCTTTTGTAGAAAACGAATGTTGTCTGATGTTAACTCTTCCAATGTCGAGGAGCTACTGAGCTCCCGACTCTTCCGCTGTGGTTTAAATGATAATCCCATGTTGACTTTTATGTTGCCGCTCTGATGTGTAATCGTATAGTAATTGTTTCTCCTCTAAAGTCAACACTATGACCGTCTTGATCCAATATGTTCAGTACGATGTCTGAAATGAAACTGGTGTTTAATGGTAGGTATATCAAGTTTTGTGGCTTCTCAACTATTTTAAAACCTGGAGCAACTGTTGGATAAAATGTATGTAAAATATGCTGATTCACTCCTTCTCTATATGATCCATGTATAATATTACATGTTACATCAATACTATTTACTTTTAATATTGTAACAGTTGTATCACCTGAATGAGTAGTTTCAGGAGTTAAGATTTTCTTTTTTGTATCTGTAAATCCAAGTAAACTGCCAATGGAGTTTTCCAAGCTGACATCGATATAATATTTTGAAGTTATTTCTGCTTTTAAAGTATTATTGTTTCCTTTAACGGTGATATTTTCTTCTCCGAGTTGTTTTTGTAGTAATTGGTTTATATCATCAATTTCATAAGCTCCAGTAGGAAATGTAATTATTTTCAATTCTGAGTATTTTCCTGCAGCATCCTTAGTTTCATAATAATGTAGTAAATTGTTTTTTCCTTCTGTAACATTAGGAATTGAATTGTAGGTAGTCAAATCAAGTAATGCCGCTTCTCATAATCTTTCCTTGGATAGACGCAATGCTGGGAATAGTGTACTTTTTAATGTGGATGAATTTCCACTCAGTGACACTGTATACGATGACATCTTAAAGGTGACTGACACTTTTAGCTAGAAACTCCAAACATAAATGTCCACATATTTCAGTATTGTTAGGTTGTTCTCTTTTGTAATTGTAAAAAATATTTTTGGAGTTTTGAAAATAATGTTGAAGTTTTTTTGGTGGCGGTAAATTGCCAAAACTGTCAAAGTAATAAACAGTTTGTCCTAGTTTTTTATAGCATACCCAATGAGTGCCTGGGCCATAGGTGGAATCCAAATTTACTATTCCAGTTTCATTTTTCCATATTTTATTTGGTAATGCATCTTTCATAAAAACTCCTCGAAAAAGTGGTATTTTTAAACATTTTACATAATCATTTAACTGATGATTTGTTAAAGCTTTATTTGGAATTATCAATTGATTCTTTTTATTTAGTACACACGGTACGGTCTTAAGTATAAACCTGCTCCGTTTTTTACCATTGACCAAACAGAAGCCTTTTTTACTTTTGCTTTACGAGTTCTACGACGTCTCTTTCTTATATTTCCACCTTTTTTGGGAGCTCTTCTTTTTGCAGGTCTTCCTCTGCGACGTCGTCTTCCACCACCAAATTTAGCTTTTGTCTTCATGGCTGTTGTTACTGCCCAAGCCGCTGCTTTTTCTGCAATACTTGCGTCACTTGATTTTACTCTTTGCCAAGCTTTTTCTGCTAGAATTTTATCTGCTATTGATCTATTTGTTGAATCTTTAAACTTTGAATATGCTATATCGTGTTGTTTGCAAGCTTGATCTAATTTATTAATTCCAGGATCTCCTCTTGCTAAACGTTTTACCAACTTAGTTCCAGGTCCACAATATTGATAACCTCCAGGAATATGTAATTCGTATGGTAAAGCGTCTATCGCTCGATTTACAACAGCACCAACAGGTATCCGTTTAAGCAGGGATAACGCAGCTGAAGTTATACCACGTCCTCTCTTGCCAATGTCCTGACGACGACTGAACGATGTGGTCTTCATTACGCTGTTTTATGCAACCAACGTCTTCACCCTATGAAATACTTTATGATAATGAATCCTTTTTTTGTGTATTCCATACTTAAATATTCATAATTTTTACTAATATTTATCGATGATTTTATCTTTAATCCATTGGTTTCTCTGAGAATCTTCAATTTTATTATGTGTCAACGATTTATTAATCAAATGATTATGCATATCAATAACTACATTACCTACAAGATTCTTTACATACTCTATATTAGTAGCATCTTTGTCATATTGAGGATTATCAAGATTTGTGATACGTTTACCATTACATGTATACACAGATGGATCGTTATTAGAGGTTGCTATAACTTGATTAATAGTAGCAACATCATTCGAAGCTATTCCTGCTGATATGTTAGATATTCTTTTATCTTTTCCATCATATACGTTATTTATTTTATCAAAAACTATAGTTTGTTTTAAAACAACACAATCATGATCATCTTTACCAGATTTTACTAGGGTTAAACGTTTACCTTTACACATAAAACTAACACCATCAGCTGATAGTTGTGGTACTTGTGTAAAAATAACAGCATCATGTTCTTCCGTGCCTAAACTTATATTTGACAATTTTTTACTTTTTCCATCCCACTTGTCATTTTGTAGTTGTAGTAAGGTAAACTTTTCACTTCCTTGCATAAATTCATCACCTGTCTTTGACACTACCTGATTTTGTTCAACAAAAGCGGATGTTCCTTTCTTCAAGCTTTCATTCATTTGTTTCACGGTAGCAGCATCCGATGGAGTTGAACCATCTTTCAGATTGGACAACACTTTTCCATGACAATCAATAACAGCACCATTATATAAAATACAATTATCTTTAATGTATTTTATATTAACACCATCACTTTCTTCTTTAGGATATCCAATATCGTTTATAGTATATTTATAGAAGGAAAATCCATCTTTTTTCTTTTCTGGTATTACAGAGTGCAAATAACGCTTATTGATTGTATCTGTATCCTCGGTTGGATCTGCCACATTAGTTATTTTATAATTTAAAGCATTGTACTTTTTTCCACTTTTAGTCTTTTCCAACAGTAAAGTGTATTCCATCGCAGATAAAAAATAGCCTTTATTAACAACATCTCCATTATTGACTGGTTTTGCAACATTAATAACCCTGTGAGATTTTGCATCATACAGTTGGTTGTTGTCGAGTTTTAAACTTGTAGATGTTTCCTCCTTTACTGTTTTTAAATTTGTTGCATCTCCATCTTCTTCTGGATCTTTAACAAACTTTAAACGTTTATTATTTATGTTATAGTCACCTTCGGGTGTTTGCGGTAATCCACTTCTTTTTCTGTTTTCTCCAACTTGCACTCCTAACGCGGAGTATCGTCCGAACTTGTCGACGCTCATGTTAAAACTGATACATCTTACACTTGCAACTTCTTTATATTTGCGGACAATTATACAACTATGCCACGATTTTTAAGTTCATCAACTAGAGCCACCCATTCATTATTTAAACCAGTATGACCGGCTTCCATAGCTTCATGCAATAGTCTCATTCTGTCAACTAATTTATTGATGTCGTTGTAATAGATAACATTTGTATTGTATAGATTTTTCATTAATCCTTTACCAGATGTTGAAGTATCTCCTTTGATCTTTTTACCATGTTGTTCAAGAAGTGATAAATCCATAAGTGATAAAGATTTTCTTTTTAAAGGTTGTCTCACAGCCGGTGTGGTACGTAATGTTGGTAATTTTCGTGGGGGAAACAATTTTTTTATAACAATATTATATTTTGTTGCACGTGAACGATTAATCTTTGCATCCTTTGAGTAGTTTCTTTTATGAGCGTTAGTATTTTGTAAAATTTCTTTAAAAGTATTTAAATCTTTTGCCGAATATTTTATTGGTATATTTTTAAAAATTAATTCATATAATCCTTTTGTTCCTTTATATCTATGCTCACCAATAATGATATAATCGTCTTGAGTTACTTCAAGCTTAGAGTTACCAATTTTTAATTCATTCCCATCAATTCTTGCTCCATATACATGTGATTTACTTAAATTTGGATTTGATTTCATGTCATGTAGCATTTTCATTATATATTTTCGTCCAAGAGGTCCATGTTGTAATATATCACTACTCAATTGAGTTAAATTTGGAATAGATTGTTCTGCTTCAGGTATTGGCTGTTCTTCCTTTTCAACAATTGATTCTTCTTCTTTTGTTTCTTCTTGCTCACTAGCACTTGTATATGAATCATCATCATCTTCTTTTTTTAATGCTTGTACTTCTTGTTTAGAAACTGGTAGTAAAACATCTCCTTCATAACGAGGTTTACCAATAGTTTCTGATATCTGTTTTAAAGGTTCCGTGATAGGTTTAAATGTACTCTCTAGAAATTCTTCTCTTTCACTTAAATGCACGATTCTTCTCTTCCTTAATGCACGATTCTTTATCCTAATAGAATCACTGAGTGATTTTATTTCTTTTAATAGTTTTTCTTGATTCACCATGTTTACACTGTGAAGTTCAACGTGTTACTAGATGTAGCATAGGTAGTTCAACGTATTAATACAAATTTATCCAATCCTATACGATATCTACCATTTTTAATATCTTCTTCTTTCATAATAACAAGAAATCCATACTTTTCATTCCATGCTTTACCACACATTTCTTTAAATTTGTCAAATGGCATATCCGCATTAACATGATCATTATATATATGCTTTAAATTTGTCTCATCTTGCTTAAAAATGATCAACATATTTGCATTGTCTCTTATAAGTTGTTTTGGAATTTTACTGTATGTTTGACCAATATAAATGCTATCAATATTATTATGTCTTCCCATAGCAAAGTAATTTCTTATAGTATCGTGATTTTCACAAGAAACATCGTCAAATATAAAAATGGAAAATGGCTTTGCTTCACTTGGTTGCATTATTGTTTCACTGGCATTAAACTTGTAGAAATTCACTTCAGGTACACTTGCAAGTATTTTATCTAATAATTGATATTTTGGTTGTTGCAATGATTTTGAAAATATATATATATTGTTAAAGCGTAAACCTTTAGGATTAGTTATAAGGTTAAAGACAACATTAGTTTTTCCACAATTTGAAGGACCAGTTATTAAACATCTTATAGTATTTGGTAGTAATTCACCATGTTTACCATGATTTAACTTATTATTGTCAACTGTCAATTCATCAATATTATTAATATTAAATCGATCTTTTTGTTGTATAATCTCCATCTTGTTTAAAGGTTAAACACATAATGAGCTATTAAATAACTATACCAAGTCTTTTGAAGGAATCCAAGAGTCTTCACTTTTATCAAATCCTAACCACCTAACTTTAACCATATCCTTTTTCCTTTGTAAAACCTTTTCAACAAGATATACATCACCAACTGTTGATTTTAACAACTCATGTCCATAGAATCCACCTTGAAGTAATTCACCCTTATTATCCTTTAAAATGTAAGTTTCAGGTATAGTTGGTTGCACTTTATAAATTGTAAATACTTCATTAGTCCAATTTGGCAGATATCTTTTACTAAATACACCTTTGTATTTGCTTATACGAACTTTATCATTAACCTTAAACTTTTTTGGTTGTAACTTTTCTATTTTTGGTGTTGTATTATTTTTGATGCGTTGTAATACAATTTTAGCATTAGCACTGTTTACTTGGATAGGTTTCATTCCAATGGTACGATGATATTTGTTGTTATACTCTTTTATAAGTTGTGGTAATATGTCATACCACACATATGATCCTCGTTTTGAAAATTGTTTATACATAGCTCCTTTTAATGTTCTATTAAATCTTTCAATTATTGAAGCTTTAACTTCAGAAAATGTAGAATAATGATTTATTTTATATTTTTTCATCAAAGCTTCAAAATATTTATTAAAATATTCTTTTCCATCATCCGTTTGTAAATGTTTAATTTTAAATTTATTTCTTTGTATTGTTGTTTCCATAGCTTTGGTAACACTTTTACCAGTCTTGTCCTTCAATGGTAAAGCATCAGCTATTTTAGTAAAACAGTCTATAATTGTTAAAATATATTTAAATCCTTTGTTTAATTTACTGTGTGGTATCATTTCAATAAGATCAGCTTGGTAAAGATCATTCATTCCTTTAATGATTGTACTTCTTCTTGGAAATCTTCTTCTTGCTGGTTTATGTAGTTCATTTACAATTTTATCCTTTACACTTTCCATCTTAAAGTGTTGCTTGCACACCGTTTGTATGTCGCTTGTCGTCTTTGTAGCTTAATGCCCACTTTGTTTGTTTGACACTAAAAAGTTGGTGGTTATAACTTCTAATAGTGTTGAATGTTGCAGTTGTTTCAACATTTTCAAACAAACATCTTTTATAATGTTGAAACTGTACATTCTTCTTTAGGAAAGATGTCTTTATTCCTTTGGCTTTTTTTGTGACTTGATACTTGTTCCTTTCATTTATGTACAGTTGAAATGAATACAGTTTAGACATTAATGCTACAATTTCCATCATCGGTACACCATTTGTTTCATCTTTAAATTTTCCCAATACTTTTTTATTTTTGTCATAGTCGTAATTTGGATGGTCCTTAGGATAATAGGAAAAATCAAAATCATCTTTATATACAAAGGTCCGTAAATCCTCATACATGTCATTTGTTTTAATCCAGTAAATAAGTGCATCCGTATCCATATATGCAATACCAATATTATCTCTTCCATAATAATTAACCATCTTCTTATAATGAAACTCGTACATGTGTGTTTTAGAAATATCCAATATTGACATTCCAAGATATAAAGGACGATCCAATACAACTGATTTTTTGTTCATAGAAATGACGACAAGATTTTCATTTATAATTACGGATGAACCAAAGTTTGGTTGTTGCACTAGTTTCTGTAATTTTACTGGATCAGTTACTAATTTGATATTCTTATGTTTTCTTTTGTTTTCTAAAGTCTTGCCAAATATTGCATTGTTCATCAGTTTGAAGAAATCCTTTTGAAAACTTGATGTAGCGGCAGCTCTTCTTCTTGTGTTGTTGTCGATGTACGGTTTCAACCAACAAGATTGAGAGAATTGTAGTATTCGATTAATTTTTGTAATTTTTAATCCCAAGTCTAAAGCCCGTTGTATCATCCAATAATGTCCAACATACCTAGACTTATTGTTTAAAGTCATTAATAATTTCGGCCATCTTCCAGTAGGGGAAATTTCAGTCTTTGGAAGAAGTGGTAAATCATAATGATGATCGTGAAGATGTTCAGGATATTCAAAATCAACATCAAAAATGTAACCAGTTTCACCATGCTTTGGTAAATCCATAATGTTTCCAATTGATTCTGGATCTATCCATTTAAAATTATCATATGGAAGGGGATTTGACATTGCCCATCCGTATAAGTTATTTGCATCGAAATAACCTAGGAATGTGGTTGGTTTTGATGCATCATAATCGGGCAGATACTTGTTATTCGCCTTAACATGTCTGGTTACACTTTGTGTCAATCCCCCTCGAACTCCTGATTCTAACATCAAAACCATATCTATATCAGTAAGAAGTTGTAATTTACAATTTGTTTCTTTCAACATGGCTTGCCATGCTAGTCCAGGTGAAGTGTATGAATGAAGAGGGTCCAATCCATATGCTGCAAAACAAGTATTTCTAAATTCTTCCATTATATCACATAGTAAAGTTACATCTAATTTAACATAAAAATCTGAATATTCTCCCAATGTAGTAAATCCTAATTCATTCCATACTTTACATGCATGATCATAATCCTCTTGAGATATGTCCATGTTGTATAGTTTACTTTTAAATTCTTCTTTTGGCGGAAGTGATGTTTCATTAAATTTTTCTAAACTGTCTATATAATCATATGGGAAAACACCTTTCCGAAGTACGAGATCCAGTTTGTCGTTACTTACAATCTTCTTTGTTTCAATAAAATCTTGTTTCCTTAAATTTTCAGAAAGTTTAGACAAACTCGACGGCATAAATCGGTAGGAGTCTAAGAATCTTAATTTTACATTTCCAACTGTTTTAGAGAAACTTATAAATTTTTCTGAAGTTTCAGCCAACACATCTATTGGACCATTGTCTCTTCCTAATTCAGGTATTATAAAATTATCATCATACCCACTGAGGCTATGCATAACTACAGGAATAAATAGTGGTAAACGATAGCTCAAATTGCATTTATTACAAGCAGCACCCCTGTAATAACCTGTAAGGTGGTCATGATCTTTAACTTTATAATTGTCAATGGTAAATTCATTTTTACATAAGAAACAGTGAGTTGCATTTTCATGTTGAATTTCCTCTTCTTCCTCCATTGGTTTCATTGGTACGATATTGGTATATAATCTTTGTACATTTTCAGCTATTAAATATAAATGGTCAAGAAATATTGTTTCCACATTTTCACCACGATATACTAGAGGTTCTGAAGTTAATCCATATTGGTTTAAATGTTCTTCTGATAATGTTGATTTAACCATTAAACAAAAACTATTTGGTTTGTGCATTTGATATTTGACACTTTTTCTAGCTTCACAATTTTCATCTTCTATAGGAATTAGTGTTGATTCAAAATCCGCATATACAACTATAGGGATACGGTATTGATGATGAACTTTTTGAAATGTAACAATTGCTCTGCTTTCTGAAGGTAAAATAATTTTTGCTTCATAATTATTGTTACATAATCTTTTGTGCTCTTGTAACCATTCCATTCCTTGTCTTCCTTCTCGTTGGAAATTAAAACATCTTTTGCAAATCAGCTTTTTGTTTCGATTTTTTGAAAGTTGTTTGTTAACAAGAGAGTCAAATTTCTTTATATACACATAATGAGATACATCTCCTTGTGTTAGTAGTAGTAAATCTGTATGATCTGCTAGCTCTTCTTTAGCAATACGTAAAGGATAAACTTTATTTGAACTATCTAATCCAAAAACATTAATAGATGTGCCGGGATTTTTCTTCTCAAATTTTGATATATCTTTTAGTGATACAGGATAACTAATTCCTTGAAAGTTATATCTATATCTTTCATTTTCATAGTGCTGGTTTGGTTCATTCCAATGATTTGGTACAAATTTACATGTCATCGCATATCTAAAACATTCGTTATCTTGATTTTTCACATTAACACATGATCTTGTATCCTCAATTGTTTTTGGCAAACGAATATAACTAGATCCCATTAGTCCATATCCATGTTTATGAACTCTTATATTTAATCCTTCAATACTCATAAGACTCCACCCTGATCCTCGTCCTTCATGTTCCTGAATTTTAGTTAATATTTCTTCTATACATTTTTCAACTATTGAATCAATGTCTGAACTTCCTATGATAGTTTGGTTTTTAGTTATAAATCCTCTTGGTGATAATTCTTCTTGTACATTTATAAACATAGCATCTAGTAGTAAACCAAATTTGAGAAAATTTAATCTTCTTAATTCTTCTTTTAAAGTTCTACTGATGATTGGTTTTGCTTCTCTAATAAATTCTTCTAAGTTTAAATCTTCATTTTGAATCTTATGATGCATTACTACCTTTCCGGGTAAAGCTGATACTTGTAAATTTGGTAAAGTTGTTGTAGGTCTTGCTGTTATTTCATTTTCTTCTTCTTGTTCTTCTTGTTCTTCTGTGTTGTTGTGAATTAGTTCTTTATGTATTTCTAACAGAATATCATCGTTATACGATTCCAAACATTTATCACAATGATACATGTTTGGTGGTGTTCACTCTTCAAAATTTCGCCAAGAAATGAAATGAGTTCTCCCTTTCCTTCTTTTATAATAGTTCCCCCACTACTATTTCATCTTCTTCTTCTTCACTTTCAGAAGAAAACAAACGTCTTGGACAAAATATTAATCTTCTACAAACAGATTCTTCATTAGTATTCTCTATATGAATTGGAGTTTCAATATGTATTTCTTCATATTCAAATGATGACGAAGACTCTGATATTACTACATCCATATCATTTATAGTTTCTACTTCTGATGTTTCGCTGTTATTTTCATTTTCTTCCATATTTAAATTCTCTATTTGAATTTTATACAATATTTCAATAAGAGGTTTCCTCGGATAATCGGTGTTGTCCACAGGAGCCATTTCAAGTAAATGAGGAATAACTGCTTTTGATCCGGCTTATATGATATTTTGGTAAGTATGTCAAGGTCATTTTTGATTAAGCGAGAACTGGGAATAGATCACTAAGCAGCATGATAATTCATTACTACAAAGTGATCTATTCCCTATTCTCTAAGAAGTGTCCAATTAATAACCAATGTCCAAGCTCATTTTCTTTTGTTTAATTTAGGTCTTTTACATCTTCTTCTTTTATTACAAAATTTATAGGTTCACTGTTTGATGTTTCAATATGTTGTTTTATCTTGTGCTCCAGCTCTTCTATTCTTGCTTCCTTTACCATTAATTCCGAATGTAAGTAACTGATGTAATCAGCCGCCATGTCTACCGTTCTTGATCTTATTTCTCCTAACTTAACACCAGGAATCAATCTCTGTAGTTTGTAAAATCTCAACCTTATTCTTGACTCTCTTACTTTAGCCATTTCTCGAAATCTTTGTTTTCTATCTTCTCCTTTGCTTGTGGTCAAGTCCATACTTCTGACAAGTTTACTTTCAGAGTGATTCCTCTACAGTAGGCTTCTCCTTTATACACTTTCCCCCACCATTTTCAATTTCCCCCACCCTACTAATGTAGGTCAAGGTCATCCAATATAACGCGAGAACGAGGAATAGAGCACTAAGTGGCATGT
Source organism: Neoaliturus tenellus (assembly GCA_030545055.2). NCBI lineage: Eukaryota > Metazoa > Arthropoda > Insecta > Hemiptera > Cicadellidae > Neoaliturus > Neoaliturus tenellus. Next base: position 491,847 of record CM061531.1, read on the forward strand.
TAGTCCATTACCACAAAGTGATCTATTCCTCGCTCTCTATTCTACATCTACTTTTTTTTTCATTTTACTATTTTATTATTTTTTTTTTGTTTTTCTTAGGGGGAATGAGTGTTTACTTCTTACAATGTTCATTCTTCTTCTCCAACTTTTCAATTTTTTCCAACAATTCCAACAAATATGCATTGGTTGCTTGCAAAGTTTGTATTCTAGTACATCCCACTTTAATAGAGGGAACTGTTAACTGTAATTTTGTAAATTCTATCCTTTCTCTCTTGCACCTTTCTCTCATGTATGTGTTTTTCCTGATTCTTCCTGATTGAGCTGATATTAACTTATTACACTCCAAATGGGGTTTTGATACTTTAAATACTGATGTACAAAAATTAGTTGATGTTGTCGGCTGTTGATTTTCATAGAAATTTTGTGTTGAAGTAATAGTTTGCTGATTTCCATAACAATTTATACTTGAAGTGGCCGGTTGCTGATTTTCATACCAAATTGAACTTGAAGTACTAGGCAGCTGATTTTCATACCAATTTGAATTTGAAGTACTAGGCTGATGATTTTCATAACAATTTGAACTTGAAGTATTTGGTTGATAATTTTGATGCCAATCCGCAGATGCCAATACAGGTGTTGTGGAAGGATGCTCCATCGTTGTATAGAGTGAATTCTGTTCTACAATTTTGCCGGTTTTATCTCATTTCCCCCACCAATAACTTCTACATTTCCCCCCACCATAATACTTTAAATTAGATACCAAACTTCTAGGGTAACATCCAAATCTTCTTCTTTTAAATATTTTATAAATGGAGAACTTTGCGGTGTTATGTTAGGAGTATTTAAATACTCCATCACCTTGTCATTACTATGTTGATTGTGAATGTAGCAATGTACATTTATCAATTTTCCATTATCTTCTTTAGATTTAACAAATTCTGCAACTGAGCCCCATTCTTCATATCTCATTTTAAAATGACGTACTTCAAACTGCATGTTGTTCCAACAAATGCTGCAAAGATATTAAAACTCTCTATAAACAACCTACATTTATACATGTTCCCCCCACCACTATATAATTCCCACTCCTTTTCCCCCACCTTCTTCATATGTGAAAAGGGTATTATGATTTCAATGCACTATACTTAATAAATTCAAACAAATTTTGTGCACAAATGTTACATTTTTTCTTAACTGTTTCAAATTTCATCACTTGGCCTTTTACAAGGTGAACTAATTTACCTCCATCGTCTTCAAATTGTTCAAAGTCTAAAACAGATGCTTTTCCACAATCATGACACATTTTTGTTCCATCTTCAAAAATAAAAGCAAGATAAATACCAAATCCACTATTGTTCTTCTTAAATTTCATGAGCATTTCACGAATCGGTTGAGGTATTTCAGATTTATCTGATCTTATTATATAATGGTAAAGAAACCCATTATTAATAATTTGTTGTAAACACAAAACTAACAAGCTGTCCATAGTGTTAGACTTGTACTGAAAGTTATATCCATAACTATCTCTTTATATGCTCTTACCCCCACCACTTTTATGTAGGTCAAGGTCATCGGATATTAAGCGAGAACTGGGAATAGATCACTAAGCGGCATGTTATTACATTACCACAAAGTGATCTATTCCCTATTCTCTAAAAGGGGTGCTGATAATTTAGATTCCTAAAATTTCTTTTCCTTCTTCTTCACCTTCTTGAACAGTTGTATTACCAGACATGTGTGATATTAATTTCTTCAATTCTCGATTTTCCATTTCTAGTTTTTTTTCAATTTTAGATCTCTTGCTTCAACTTGTACTTTCAAAAATTTGATATAACTTCCAGCCCAGTGGAGAGTTTTCAATCTTGGTGCTCCAAGTTCAATTCCTGGTATTTGAAATTGTAGTCTATTGAATTCCATCTTCATATCTTCTCGGTCTTGTCTTTCTTTTTCTAGTCGTTTTAATCTTTGTTTTTCCCTGAAGGAAGAAGTCGGATCACAAGGTACATGATGAAACATTTTGATCAACAATTTCTCGAAGAGTAAGCTTCTACACAGATAGTCAACACATTTATCCACATTCCCCCACCAAATTTAAGTCAGTAGTGGGGAGATGCCAATGGTGGGGAGACGTCAGTGGTGGGGAGAGTTATACTAATGTAATGGTTATTTCTACCGTTACACTCGCTCCATTCTCGAAAAGATATTTGTAATATGGTTCTGGATATTGTTCTCTTTCAGATCCTGCATGTTCTTGAATAAAGTCGAAAGCCAATCTTTTTGAATAATCATTATGAAACACTTCTCTCACACAAACAAGAATTTTTTCTTCCAAAAATTTTACTTGAACTAATGGTATTTTGCTTACATCGTCCTTGTCCATGATGGGTAGCTTGTAGGTAAAAGTATTTGGTGGTAGTTTTTGCGGCTTATCGAGTAGAGAACAAAATTTTCTGTACAATTTCTCCTCAATGTCTGGAAAACGATGTATATCAAACAGATTGTAGTATGAAGGATCAAAAGGTATTTTACGAAACATCTTCAGTCACTAGTCTCCCTAAGACTGATCTCCTGCACAAATATTTAACACATTTATAAACATTCCCCCACCAACTTTTAACTTGTGGTGGGGATATTTTTCCCCCACTACTTCTTCAAAATAGTGGGGGTACCTTAGTCCAATTCAGATTCAGATTCAGAAGACAGTAAAGGTGATATGGGTGATTCCAATGATAAATCCAATATAAATATTTCAATAGCTTCCTTAATTATATCTTCATCACTATCGTTTATCATTTCTTCAAATAGTTCTTGTTCAATCTGTACCATTTCTTCCTCTTCCATCGTAGAATCATTATCAGTTTCGTCATAATTTTCCTCTATGTTTTCTTCCTGTATTTCATTTGTGCTTTCAAAAACATCTTTAACTTGAGAATAATTAATAAATGGAGTATCTTTAGACAACATGTTTCTTTACTACTTCTTTTACTTCAAATAACAAACTATGCATCGCTTACTTAGTCTTATATATACTCCTACCCCCACTATTTTTGCAAAACCAAGGAATAGGAGGGGGTTTATATCTATTCTTCTCTATCTAGGTTATATTTCATTGCTGTCACATCTACTATAATTTTCTGCTCTTCAACTTTATTGCGAATAAATATTGTCCAAGGAAATAGTTCATTAATATTGTTAATTGTTACTTTTATACTGTACAAAATTTCAAAATGTTCTACTAATGAAACAAAAACTATAACTCCTAGCTCATTGTTTGCCATAATTTTTTCTTCAATTTTTATCCGTAAGTTTGTTATCAAACTCCATATATTAATATCATTGGCTATGAAACCATCAAGTCTGGTAAGCATCTTGATGCCGCAAGGTGTAGGTACAGACTAGAAACTTGGAGGTTCATAGCCCGCCTTTTTATCAATTTTAAAAATGGGGAGGGGGAAGGAATAAGGATTGGGAAGGGATAGGGTGTAGGGTGGGGGAAAGGTAATTTTGTTATTACACTACTTGTGCAAGAAAATAGCCACCAGTGTCCACACCTTGTTCATAGCACTCCATCATAGATTGTGCCCACTGCAACATGCGGTCTCTGTCATTTGGTGTGACAAGGAAAGAATGACTATCACCATACAATATAAAAGAGTCAATTCGTATATAACATCCTAAATTTAACCATTTATTAGCTTCAACCATAAACTTTTCTATTGTATCAAATGGAAATTGTGGATCAATTGCTATAACTTTACGTTCTTCACTAAGTTCAACACTATAATCATCATCGTCTTCACTCTCACTCTCACTATCATTATTTAAAATGTCTTCAGGTTGTACAAAAACATCGGAAATTTCGGAAGAATTAAAATGGTAATTCACATTAGGAGGCATTTTTTCAAACAAATAATATTTTAAAAGGTGGAGAAAAAAAATACAAGAGATGTACTTGACGGCACAAAGTGCGAGTACAGACTAGAAACCTGAAGGTTCATAGCCCCACTTTTATAAATTTTAAATATGGGGAGGGGGAAGGAATAAGGATTGGGAAGGGATAGGGTGGAGGTGGGGGAAGGGTAATGTGGTTATTAAGCCACTCTTGCAACAAAGTACCCAACACCAATGTTCAGTTCATATGATCTCATTACATCGTCCTGCCAAATAAGAATTTGTTCTCGATCATTTGGAGTTAGAAGGAAGAAGTTACTGTTATTGTAGACAATAGGTGAACCAAATATAATGTTGAATCCTAAATTTAGCCATCTGTGTGCTTCAAAAATAAATCTTTCAACTACATCAAAAGGAAATTGTGTTTCTATAAAATATACTTTGAATTGTTCATTAATTTCAATTTCATCTTCACTGTCATCTTCACTTTCATCTTCACTGCTATTATCCATGTCTTCTATCACATCTTATTCATGTTCTTGGAAAGCATCTTCTTCATGATGTTGGAAATCATCTTCAGGTGGTTGAAAAACATCTGCATTTTCAGAAGGATTAAAATTTTAATTAAAATGAGGAAGCATTTTAAAAATAAAGATATTAAGACTGGCAGAAACGAAGCAACAAGAGCGGCGAAGCAACAAGAGTGGTGGAAGAAACCAGAATGAAACACTAGCCATAGCCGGCACGTCTTTTATAACGGTATGCAAATGAGAGGGGTTAGCAGCCGGCCATGGCCGGTCATTGGCCCGGGAGGTGGGGGAAGGAGTGGGGGAAGGAGTGGGGGGGAAGGGGGGGGCTCCATTTTTTCGGGGGGGGGAGGGGGGGCTCCATTTTTTCGGGGGGGGGGTCATTGACCCTTCCAAAAGTGGGTCAAGGTCATTCAAGATTTATAATGATCCAAGGTGATGGGAACAGTAATACTGTTCCCACCACCCTGTTTGCCTAGCGGTTCCCACTCCCAACCCACTAGTTACGTTCTGCAAGGGAGGTCCCTGGACCGTCCGGGTCTACCGTAACGGTCCTGTCCGGGTCTACCGTAACCATTAATTTAAAGGGAAACTGGAACAGCTGATGCAGAAACGCAACACTAACCCCACCCAAACTAAACCCACCCATCATATTCCTAAACAAAATGCAAAAAAAGTCCCACCCATTTTAAGTGAAGTTCAACTGAACTTCTGAATTTACAGTTAATCTACCCCCTAACATCTAGCTGAAAAGCAAAACAACAACAACAACAACATGAATTATTATAGCAACACTTAAAACTAAAAACGCATTATTATTAAAAACCAAATAATTCAACACAACCAAATACCTTCATTATTCTTAAAGTTAATACACCTTAATGCTAAACCCAACTTATAACTAACATCGCAATGCGCAAATTCTTTCTTAAATTAAATGCAACTTACAACTAAAACACACACACACACACATACTACATTAAAAACGCAACATAGTTTAAGAAGTTCAAATATATATAGGCCTACTATATATTTGAAACCTCTTGCTGAATCGCCAACAACCTTTCGCTATGAAAGTTTGTTGGTGACTGACGCAAGAATTGGGCTCCTATCCCTCCTCGGTTCTTGAGTAGTGGGCGAAGTTGTTTCACTCCAGTACAGTATTCAATCCAGTCCAGTTGACACCAGTGTAAAAGTAAACCAGAAGAGTGGGGAGCGGCGCATGCGCAGCGACTCAAAAACCAAGGTTTGAGGTTAGAATTATCCAAGTGAGGTTAGAATTATCCATGGTAGCTGCCATGTTTAGTTTGGTGACCGGGTGACCGGTCATTGGCCTGAAGGAGTGGGGGTAGGAGTGGGGGAAGGGGGAAGGGGGGGGGCTCCATTTTTTCGGGGGGGGGCTCCATTTTTTCGGGAGGGGGGGGGTCATTGACCTTTCCGGTCGGTCATTGCCCCAAAACCCCCTACTTCTCTTACTACTCTGGTGAAAGTCGGTCAACCAGTCATTTGCTCGGCATCTGCCGCCATCTGACTGGAGTTATTGCCTCTATAAAAGTGGGTTGTTTATCGCGCCATAAACATTCATTGCCTTGCATCCACTCAGTCATCATCTCTCATTAGTTTTACGTTATGACTACTTCGTTAACTAGGTTTGAGGTTAGAATTATCCATGGAATAGACTTCATTACTTTTAGCATTCATATTGTAGGTTAATTCTAACCTACAAAATTACTACTCCGGCGTTTTGTTTTAATTTCTTTTACACTTCATTTTATATCTCAGTCTTCTTTTAACTTCTGAATGTAACACATCGGTTATAATGAATGCACAATGTTTAAAATTAAAGCTTTTGCAAACACAACACATATTACGAACTACTTCTAAACCTTCAATTTCAAAGTGTAAAACTAATTTAAAAAGAATTAGAAAGAAGTACAGTTTTAATCCATTATACTCTTCCACAACTGCTCAGGTTAATGTTGATGATAGTGTCATTTACGACATTTTGCATTATATGTTACACTTCAATAACTTTGAACTTGTTACACCTATCGACTGTGTTAAACAAGTTTTTTTATTTTACCCCCACTATTCCCTATATAAGGGCCCCAACAATAATTCCTACTTCATTATCTTCTATGCTTTTAAGCTGACAACATCTCCACTCTAATTTGTACTACAATAACAATGGAGACCAACCAAGAAAATGTTCAAGTTCAAGAAATATCATCAACAACTCATCCAAGGGAAAATCCTTCTAGAAATTCAACTTCAACAACTCCTCAGAACCCTGTACAAGTTCCAGATGTATCTTCTACAACAATAAATGATGTAGAAGCTATTCTTCAGTCCCTTGTCGGTTTCCACTAACCTGTATGACAATCACCTATAAACTGAACTCTTAATAGTTCAGTCTTTTTTAAAACCCCCTCCATATGACCTTGAAGCAATTATCCCCTCTCCTTTATACACTAACTCCTACTTCAAAAATTAACACCATCTGCTCACCCCTTCTCCACCCCTTCATTTGATTTAGCCTCTCCCCACCTGAAGCTATATGGCATGGCATATGGCGACAGCAACTGATTTGCCAGCTGGCCGATGGCAGCTGGCCGGCAGCGGCTGGCAAATGGCACGACTTCCGTTTTGAAAGTAACCAAACCCCACTACTCATAATATGTGGCATCATGTTATAATGAATAAAACCTTCATCCCATTTTAAGTTGTGAAAATGTTTGTTCAACCATTTGTTTGTAACTTTCGCTTTAGTTGTTAGTTTATTGAATGGAAATGGAGGTTTGAATAAGTAATGATAAATTACAGATGTGTTCATATCCAAAATTACTAATTCTTTAATAATGAAATTTCCATCATTCCCTCGAAAAGCTTGAAATTCACAACTATTCTACAATAGTTTTACTCACGTAAAACAGCCTCAAGATGTCAAATTATCCTTTTTATGCAGTACATGTTTCGGACTTATTACAGTCCATCTTCTGCTGCAAGGTTCCAACTAAATACACATTATGCACATTGTTCAATGTTTGTCAAAAATAATAAAAGTATATATACAAACATAAATTTTACATTGGTGGCGCCACTACACATAGTTCACACGTTAACTCAAACGCACTTTAAAAATATATACACCAGCCGGTCTGGAGTCTGTAGGCCTACTGAAGTTTTTTTGGAGGCAAGGTCAAAGCTCTACGTCACTAATCAGCTGACTGGAGGTTGTTCGTTCCAGTTCTGTTATCTAGACTATTGAAAAGCTGATAAGTGATTTTGTCAGAGAAATCTTCTTTTTTATTTAATAATTGTTCTTTCCCATACTATAGCGTGTTTTTGTAAATAAACAATTCCTCCCATATCCGGGCTTTATTTTTTTGGCTACAACACTTTAATACACTTAGTGACTTATCAAATTCTATTTTATGATTAATGTTTTCTTTTAAGTGTTGTGCTACCTTAGAGGCGGGATTGTTTTGATTTGTAGCGTTGTGCTCTTTAAACCTATGATAAAACGATCTATTAGTATACCCCACATATTTTTTGTTGCATTTTTCACCTGCGTTACATTCAATTAAATAAACCCCTTTGGCATCCCTTGTGTTATCCTTAGGCTGTACTTTGTTGAGATTAGGTTTGTTAATATTAAACCCTGGGAAATATCCATTATTTTTAAAAACCTTTCCAATCTGCATTGCTCGCTGAGATTTATTTACAGAAGTTCGAATCTGAAAAAATCACTAGTCCACATAACCCTCACTACAGTAAAATACAGTTTTATAAACGATATGTAGACGATACATTTATGATTTTTAAGGGAACTAAAAGACAGGCAGGCATGTTCTTAAAATATCTCAACAACCTACATGAAACAATAAAATTCAAGATTGAAATAGAAACTGATTCTTCCATTACTTTTCTGGATGTGAGCATTAAAAGAAATAACAACACAATTGAGTTTGGCATCTACCGGAAGCCGACTCAAACTGATCTGGTTATCCCCAAGAATTCAAATCACCCATATCATTATAAGACAGCGTCATTTAGGTCCATGGTTTATCGGTTATTAACGTACAACCTTTAACGAATGTAACGCAGGTGAAAAATGCAACAAAAAATATGTGGGGTATACTAATAGATCGTTTTATCATAGGTTTAAAGAGCACAACGCTACAAATCAAAACAATCCCGCCTCTAAGGTAGCACAACACTTAAAAGAAAACATTAATCATAAAATAGAATTTGATAAGTCACTAAGTGTATTAAAGTGTTGTAGCCAAAAAAATAAAGCCCGGATATGGGAGGAATTGTTTATTTACAAAAACACGCTACAGTATGGGAAAGAACAATTATTAAATAAAAAAGAAGATTTCTCTGACAAAATCACTTATCAGCTTTTCAATAGTCTAGATAACAGAACTGGAACGAACAACCTCCAGTCAGCTGATTAGTGACGTAGAGCTTTGACCTTGCCTCCAAACCAACTTCAGTAGGCCTACAGACTCCAGACCGGCTGGTGTATATATTTTTAAAGTGCGTTTGAGTTAACGTGTGAACTATGTGTAGTGGCGCCACAAATGTAAAATGTATGTTTGTATATATACTTTTATTATTTTTGACAAACATTGAACAATGTGCATAATGTGTATTTAGTTGGAACCTTGCAGCAGAAGATGGACTGTAATAAGTCCGAAACATGTACTGCATAAAAAGGATAATTTGACGTCTTGAGGCTGTTTTACGTGAGTAAAACCATTGTAGAATAGTTGTACAACATAGGTGTCAAGGCTGATTAGATCTTGAAATTCAATTATACCTCTTTTAACTTCCATTAACTGTGATGCAGTAGAAAACGAAACCCGTTTGTTCATGATGAAGTCTCATCCACAACTGACTGTTATTACAAACACGATTGTTCTTCTTTTATTTCTTGTGCTTCTTCGTTTATATAAAAATTGGTGTGATAGTTGTTTAATTGTCTCCACATATCTACTTCTTGAGGTATTCGATTAAAAATTGAAGTATCCACAGGACCATATAAAATTGGAATGAATGGTTGTCTGTCCAATGTATCGATTAGATAATCTTTGATTATTGTACTTGAAAATACTAGTTGTTTTAAGTATCTAGTGACAGGACCGGTAGTACAACTCAAAGTGTAAAATTCTTCTTTAGTGAAATGTAATTTTACATCATGTCTAGTTAAATCTTTAAAGCGAACAATTTGTCCTCCACGATGTTTGATTATATCAACTTCAATATTTGATTCTAATAAACTTAATCTTTTTCTTTTTCCAAATGTGTTGTTAGTTAAATAACATTCCAAAAGATGTAAATGTTTCATTAGAGAATCCCAAGAAGTTTCAGTAAAGATAACCATTTTACTTCCTTGATTTAACATAACAATTGGTGAATAATCCAATGATTTTATAATTCCAACTGATATACTTTTCGTCATGCATGAAGAAATAGGGTAGAAAATTCGAAGAAATACTTCTGTTAAAATATTTGTTGTAATGTTAACTTCAACCTTTTTTCTTTTCACTTCTTTTTCAGCTTCTCCTTCTTCTTCTCTCTTCTTATGTTTGTTAAACTTGAGGAATTCATCCATTTCTTGTTCAACTTGTTTTTCTATATCAGAACTATTTTCATCCATTAGAGGTGTATTTTCTTCTCCGTTAGTAGAATTCATCTTGCGAACGATGTTTCCCATACGACGGTTGAAGATAGAATGAATTTTCTACTAATTATTTCCTTGCCTTTATATTTTTTGTAAAATCCTTGAAATTTATACAATTACATAATTGTTTATTTTCAACTTGTCTTTTAGAAACAAAATTCTAACCTTAAAAATTGAGGAAGATAATTCTAACCTCAATATTTTGCAGTAGTTCTACTAATTCTTCTTAAAGTACATTCTTCACTATTCCGGTCAGAGGTGTGTAAGTAACTATTTTATCATGTATTAGACAGTATACCGAAGTTCCATCCGCTACTGGTTCTTCAAATTCCATTTCAATTTTTATATCCACACTTGATGATTTTACTGATTCATTTTGTTTTGAACAATCAATTACAATTATTGGAGCCTTGGAATAATACTGATCAGGTGATAATAGTGGTGTATTAGTCTTTCCATAATATGATGATTGAAATCTTGCATACATATCATATAAAATGGAAAAACGTTTTTTGCTAAACATGACATTTAAATTGTCATATGGAAAGAATTGAGAGTTTAGGAAAACTTTACAATTCTTTATTTTACAGTGATCGAATTGACCAGCATTTGCAGTAATAACATCTTTTCGCTTAGTTTGAAAACCGAGTATTATGTACCTTGCACGTTCCAAGTAAGTTGATGTCTTGACGGTCCATGTTTGTCGTTCTGTTTGAGGTAATGTAGGGTATTCATGAAATTATTAACTTCGGAATGGCATCACAATGTCACGGTCAGATTTTAACTTTCTCAACAATACGATTCTATGTTCATCAGCCAATCTTACATAAGGTACTCTCCAAACAACTTTATCCAACTGTAATTGCCATTCCAGTTTATCTTCTGTAGTTGCAGGGTCTGCAAGTATTAAGTCCTTATTAGTTGAAGATCTGAGTAATACTAATTCTTGTTTGACATTTATTATAACCCGTTTGTAATCTTCAGCAAATCCCAAAAGCAATCGTAAAGGTACATGAAAATCAAAATGACCGTTGGAATCAGGTGTTATAGTGTCTTTATCGGGAGCAACCCATCCGGCGGTGACTATTGAATTCTTCTCATGTGGTGTTAATGATGTTAATCCTTTTAATGTAGTTGTTATACCAACCTTTTTTGTTGAATCAACCGTCACCCCTGATATCTCATATCTTATTTCATCAAAAAGATATGCCATTGGGTTATTTATAAAAGGAACTGTTGAAGCAGTTTTTCCATCCAATTTTAATACCCTTCCTTCGATGTACAGATAACTTTCACATGGTAATGTGTAAATATCTTGTTGTTGAATGGGAATCCTTATTTCATCATTATTGTTTAATTTTGATGAAGTGTAAGGGTTGTGTGTGTGATATTCCTTCTCCCATAGTGTTTCGTCGAATGTCGGTCCTTGAGATATATCCAGGATATCGATCGTTGTTAAGTTTCAATCCAATCTTTTGTAGAAAACGAATGTTGTCCGATGTTAACTCTTCCAATGTCGAGGAGCTACTGAGCTCCCGACTCTTCCGTTGCGGTTTAAATGATAATCCCATGTTGACTTTTATGTTGCTGCTCTGATGTGTATTCGTATAGTAATTGTTTCTCCTCTAAAGTCAACACTATGACCGTCTTGATCCAATATGTTCAGTACGATGTCTGAAATGAAACTGGTGTTTAATGGTAGGTATATCAAGTTTTGTGGCTTCTCAACAATTTTAAAACCTGGAGCATCTGTTGGATAAAATGTATGTAAAATATGCTGATTCACTCCTTCTCTATACGATCCATGTATAATATTACATGTTACATCAATACTATTTACTTTCAATATTGTAACAGTTGTATCACCTGAATGAGTAGTTCCAGGAGTTAAGATTTTCTTTTTTGTATCTGTAAATCCAAGTAAACTGCCAATAGAGTTTTTCATTCCGACATCTATATAATATTTTGAAGTTATTTCTGCTTTTAAAGTATTATTGTTTCCTTTGATTGTGATATTATCTTCTCCGAGTTTTTTCTGTAATAATTGGTTTATATCATCAATTTCATAAGCTCCAGTAGGAAATGTAATTATTTTCAATTCTGAGTATTTTCCTGCAGCATCCTTAGTTTCATAATAATGTAGTAAATTGTTTTTTCCTTCTGTAACATTAGGAATTGAATTGTAGGTAGTCAAATCAAGTAATGCCGCTTCCCATAATCTTTCCTTGGATAGACGCAATGCTGGGAATAGCGTACTTTTTAATGTGGATGAATTTCCACTCAGTGACACTGTATACGATGACATCTTAAAGGTGACTGACACTTTTCGCTAGAAACTCCAAACATAAATGTCCACATATTTCAGTATTGTTAGGTTGTTCTCTTTTGTAATTGTAAAAAATATGTTTGGAGTTTCGAAAATAATGTTGCAGTTCTTTTGGTGGCGGTAGATTGTCAAAGCTGTCAAAGTAATAAACATTTTGTCCGAGTTTTTTATAGCATACCCAATGAGTGCCTGGACCATAGGTGGAATCCAAATTTACTATTCCAGTTTCATTTTTCCATATTTTATTTGGTAATGCATCTTTCATAAAAACTCCTCGAAAAAATGGTATTTTCAAACATTTTACATAATCATTTAACTGATGATTTGTTAAGGCTTTATTTGGAATTATCAATTGATTCTTTTTATTTAGTACACACGGTACGGTCTTAGGTATAAACCTGCTCCGTTTTTTACCATTGACCAAACAGAAGCCTTTTTTACTTTTGCTTTACGAGTTCTACGACGTCTCTTTCTAATATTTCCACCTTTTTTGGGAGCTCTTCTTTTTGCAGGTCTTCCTCTGCGACGTCGTCTTCCACCACCAAACTTAGCTTTTGTCTTCATGGCTGTTGTTACTGCCCAAGCCGCTGCTTTTTCTGCAATACTTGCGTCACTTGATTTTACTCTTTGCCAAGCTTTTTCTGCTAGAATTTTATCTGCTATTGATCTATTTGTTGAATCTTTAAACTTTGAATATGCTATATCATGTTGTTTGCAAGCTTGATCTAATTTATTAATTCCAGGATCTCCTCTTGCTAAACGTTTTGCCAACTTAGTTCCAGGTCCACAATATTGATAACCTCCAGGAATGTGTAATTCGTGTGGTAAAGCGTCTATCGTTCGATTTACAACAGCACCAACTGGAATCCGTCTGAGCAGGGATAATGCAGCTGATGTTATACCACGTCCTCTCTTGCCGCTGTCTTGACGATGACTGAGCGATACGGTCTTCATTATGTTGTCTTATATAACTGGTGTGTTTACTCCACGAGATACTTTACATAAATGAATAACTTGTGCAAAATCTTTTATATTTAAACAGTTATTCAAATTAATTATAAAGAATTATTTTTGGATTAAAAATTCTATTTTTAATCCAAGCTTCCCGTTCATCGGGTTGAATTATCACATGACTGGTTGTACTAGCTATATGATTGTGGGTATCAATAAGTAAATTGCCCACTATTCTTATTAAACAATCTAAATTTACAGCATCTTTCGGATGTTGAGGATCGTGTAACTGCATAATACGTTTATCATTACATGTGTAAGCGGTCGAATCACTTTTTGATGTTGTTATGACTTGTCCAATAGTAGCAGCATCATTGAAAACTTCACCTGGTGAAAGATTAATTATTTTCTTCATCTTAGCATCAAATTTAGTTCCATTGCGTTTATCCCAAGTTATTGTTTGTTTCACTGTAACACAATCATCTTCTTCATAACCAGGAAATATATTTTTTATTCTTCTATTATAACCTTCGTATGAACCTAATAAAGGACCTTTCGCAATTAATGTTTGTGCCATTACAGGTACATCCGAACTTTTTTCACCAAGTCTTCCATTTGTTATTCTTTTACCTCCTGCATCCCATTCATTATTACTTCCCTGCATTAAATTAAACTTTTCATTTCCATGTATAAATGTATCTCCTCGCTTTAGCACGGCATCTTCATGTTTTACAAAATGTAATGTTTCCTTTTTTATTTCTTTGGATAATTGCTCCATAGTAACAGCATCTTTTGGTTGAGAACCAAACTTTACATTTGTCAATGTTTTACCATGACAATCGATTCCATTAACATCTTGTAAAATACAGTTGTCCTTGATGTATTTTAGGTTTACAGCATCACCGTCTTCCTTTGGGTATCCAATGTCATTTATAATAAATTTATAAAAAGAAAATCTATGTTCAGTTTTTTTCCGGTATTATAGAATGTAAATATTCTTTATTAACTGAATCTTTATCATTTTTGGGATTTCCCACGTTGGTTATTCTATAATTTCCAGCATCATATGTTTGTCCATCTTTTAAGTTGTTACCCCATTGCAATTTTAAAGTATTTGAAAGTTCAGATGATAAGTACTCTTTAGTAATTGCATCAGAACCTTCAGTTGGTTTACCAACATTAATAAATCTATGTGATTTAACATCGTAAGTATTCTTATGTAATTTCAATGATGTTGAAGTAGCTTCTTTTACTGTCTTTAAATTCGCTCCATCAGTATCTTCTTCTGGATCTTTAACTAATTTTAAACGTTCATTACTTATGTTATAGTCACCTTCAGGTGTTTGTGGTAATCCGCTTCTTTTTCTGTCTTCTCCAACTTGCACTCCTAATGCGGAGTAGCGTCCGAACTTGTCGACGCTCATGTTAGAACTGATACATCTTACACTTGCATCTTCTTTATATTCGCGGACAATTATACAACTATGCCGCGATTTTTAAGTTCATCAACTAGAGCCACTCATTCATTATTTAAACCAGTATGACCGGCTTCCATAGCTTCATGCAATAGTCTCATTCTGTCAACTAATTTATTGATGTCGTTGTAGTAGATAACATTTGTATTGTATGGATTTTTCATTAATCCTTTACCAGATGTTGAAGTATCTCCTTTACTCTTTTTACCATGTTGTTCAAGAAGTGATAAATCCATAAGCGATAAAGATTTTCTTTTTAACGGTTGTCTCACAGCCGGTGTGGTACGTAATGTTGGTAATTTTCGTGGGGGAAACAATTTTTTTATAACAATATTATATTTTGTTGCACGTGAACGATTAATCATTGCATCCTTTGAGTAGTTTCTTTTATGAGCGTTAGTATTTTGTAAAATTTCTTTAAAAGTATTTAAATCTTTTGTCTTTTGTAAATCTTATGAATATTTTATTGGTATATTTTTAAAAATTAATTCATATAATCCTTTTGTTCCTTTATATCTATGCTCACCAATAATGATATAATCGTCTTGAGTTACTTCAAGCTTAGAGTTACCAATTTTCAATTCATTCCTATCAATTCTTGCTCCATATACATGTGATTTACTTAAATTTGGATTTGATTTCATGTCATGTAGCATTTTCATTATATATTTTCGTCCAAGAGGTCCATGTTGTAATATATCACTACTCAATTGAGTTAAATTTGGAATAGATTGTTCTGCTTCAGGTATTGGCTGTTCTTCCTTTTCAACAATTGATTCTTCTTCTTCTTTTGTTTCTTCTTGCTCACTAGCACTTGTATATGAATCATCATCATCTTCTTTTTTTAATGCTTGTACTTCTTGTTTAGAAACTGGTAGTAAAACATCTCCTTCATAACGAGGTTTACCAATAGTTTCTGATATCTGTTTTAAAGGTTCCCATCCTTAATGCACGATTCTTTATCCTAATAGAATCACTGAGTGATTTTATTTCTTTTAATAGTTTTTCTTGATTCACCATGTTTACACTGTGAAGTTCAACATGTTACTAGATGTAGCATAGGTAGTTCAACGTATTAATACAAATTTATCCAATCCTATACGATACCTACCATTTTTAATATCTTCTTCTTTCATAATAACAAGAAATCCATATTTTTCATTCCATGCTTTACAACACATTTATTTAAATTTGTCAAATGGCATATCCGCATTAACATGATCATTATATATATGCTTTAAATTTGTCTCATCTTGCTTAAAGATGATCAACATATTTGCATTGTCTCTTAAAAGTTATTTTGGAATTTTACTGTATGTTTGACTAATATAAATGCTATCAATATTATGATGTCTTCCCATAGCAAAATAATTTCTTATAGTATCGTGATTTTCACAAGAAACATCGTCAAATATAAAAATGGAAAATGGTTTTGCTTCATTTGGTTGCATGATTGTTTCACTGGCATTAAACTTGTAGAAATTCACTTCAGGTACACTTGCAAGTATTTTATCTAATAATTGATATTTTGGTTGTTGCAATGATTTTGAAAAAATATATATATTGTTGAAGCGTAAACCTTTAGGATTAGTTATAAGGTTAAAGACAACATTAGTTTTTCCACAATTTGAAGGACCAGTTATTAAACATCTTATTGTATTTGGTAGTAATTCACCATGTTTACCATGATTTGACTTATTATTGTCAACTGTCAATTCATCAATATTATTAATATTAAATCGATCTTTTTGTTGTACAATCTCCATCTTGTTTAAAGGTTAAACACATAATGAGCTATTAAATAACTATACCAAGTCTTTTGAAGGAATCCAAGAGTCTTCACTTTTATCAAATCCTAACCACCTAACTTTAACCATATCCTTTTTCCTTTGTAAAACCTTTTTAACAAGATATACATCACCAACTGTTGATTTTAACAACTCATGTCCATAGAATCCACCTTGAAGTAATTCACCCTTATTATCCTTTAAAATGTAAGTTTCAGGTATAGTTGGTTGCACTTTATAAATTGTAAATACTTCATTAGTCCAATTTGGCAGATATCTTTTACTAAATACACCTTTGTATTTGCTTATACGAACTTTATCATTAACCTTAAACTTTTTTGGTTGTAACTTTTCTATTTTTGGTGTTGTATTATTTTTGATGCGTTGTAATACAATTTTAGCATTAGCACTGTTTACTTGGATAGGTTTCATTCCGATGGTACGATGATATTTGTTGTTATACTCTTTTATAAGTTGTGGTAATATGTCATACCACACATATGATCCGTTTTGAAAATTGTTTATACATAGCTCCTTTTAATGTTTTATTGAATCTTTCAATTATTGAAGCTTTAACTTCAGAATTTGTAGAATAATGATTTATTTTATATTTTTTCATCAAAGCTCCAAAATCTTTATTAAAATATTCTTTTCCATCATCCGTTTGTAAATGTTTAATTTTAAATTTATTTCTTTGTATTGTTGTGAACCGCACCCCCGCGGAAGCGCACCCGACCTTTGGAAACGTGCTTGCCCAAGGCGCTCCACGGGAGGGGCTCACCAACGCTCTCAGGAGTTCAGAACAAAAAAACAAACTTGTGGAACCAGCAATTTAATTTAACCCAAAGTTAACAGCAAAATTAACAACAGCAAAACAGAGCAAAATCGGGAACATCAAAGGTCCACAGTGATAAATTTGATAACAAAAGATTTTTTCCAGAAGTCAATGTCACCAAGGTTGGCCAACCAGAATATCGATATTCAAAATTCAAGAACAACAGTATTTAAAAAAAAATTCCCCCTTCTGAAACTTTAACCTTTAAAATTGGCATTGATAAATTAAATAAATAAATAAATAACAACAAATAAATTTCAATAAATAAACATAACAAGTTACAAACACAAAATACACAAAAGAATTGGCGTGCCGAATTTTGAGGTTGACAAAAATTAATTCCACCCGGAGACCTGTGGCGCAGGGCGGGCTCCTAATGGGATACTAACCTAACATAGAGACTACAAATAAATAAATAAATACTGTCACACATAAATAACAAAATATCACAGTTCATTGGTGGAGTGGCATATCACAGTCGTTCGTTTATGGCCTCATGGCACTGGAAAGAAGAGCGGCCTGCAGCTTCGGCAAGTGGGGACCAAGGCCATGTATGTCCCCTAGGTGGGCAGGCGGACGGACCAGGCCGGAACCATCATCTGCAGGGCATTGTCGGTGGGACCAAGTCCCCAGCTGGACCCTGGTAAACCCCAAAATTTGCCAATATTTTTCCATTTAAGACACATTCAGTAGGCAATTAGTGTCAACAGTGCAAAAGGTAGAATTGCCACAAAAAATATCCACTGTTCCAGTTTGGACAATTTGCCACTACTAACCACAAAATGCTAACTTTTCAGTTTTAATCCATTTTACAAATTTTCATGAAAATTGTGACAGAAAAACATTTTAAATGTGACAGACAGTTTTACTTTGACTGGAGAAATTACAGCAAAAAGAAATGAGATAGGCTATAGGTCTACTCAGAAAATCTCTAAACAGGGGGGTGTGAGTACAGCAAAATACTTGAGACATGAAAAACAGTTAAACTACACCTTAATATTAATTCTACAGCTAAATTGAACAGGTTGAAAACATTTGACTAGGTTTAAAGCATAAAATAAATCCATTTTTAACATCACAACAAAATTTCAGTTTTGGCGGACATTGCCCTTCTATTTGGCTCATATCTCAAAAAGTTACTGACCGAATTTAAAAATTTTACCTTTAAAAGTTGGGCCAAAAGTGAGGCTTCAAAATAAAATATAAACCAGAACTTAACTCCAAGGCTACTTTATTGTGGACCTAAGATTACCTGACACTTTACCCCCAAACTGGTGTGCTACCAACAGTAAAAGCTAGGCCTAATTCATTAATTATGAACCAAAATTGATAAAACTTTACATAGGCCTAGCTCAGGGCCTTAGGCCACTTTGAGAACACAAAAACCCTAGTAAACTAAACAGGAAAATGAGTTATAAAAGGAAAACTTTGGCAGCATCACCATTTAGGCTATGAGCCTATTTTGACTCTACAACTTACAATATCCCCATCAGACCACTGGGTGGCCAATATAAAGTTGCACTGAGCAATAACAAACAATATTTAATGCAAAACAAACACTGAAACATCTTAATTATTACAGGAACTTGAAAAACATGTGTTCAGCTCACTAACAAAAATTGAACTCTGAGAGCAAAAGCGTGGATGGCCCAAAATGCAGTCTCGAAAGGAGAACAAAATTGATTGCTTTGCTTGAAACAATGAAACAAAATTTACAGAACACTGGTTCTGGCCTAAAACAATATTTTTCAGAAGACTGGTCATTTTTGCAACGTGGTCGTTCGACCGAATCCAAATGCATCGAACATATTTCTGAATTAAAATGGAAAATTCTCGTGACTCACCCGAAAGGCTGCGTTGGGCAGATTAAATTACCGCATTATAGCACAAAAATCACTGGTTGAAATGTCAAAATTACTATAATTACTCTTGAAAACCCAGAGTGACGAAATTGTGCGTCTTGCAGTCACGTTCACCAACGGCACCTATGATCTTTTTCAGGACGTTGCGTCACAGCTGGTGAAAAGAAGAAAAACAACACCGAATATTCCAGAATACTGCACACAGAAAACACTAACCAGAAAAAAAAAACAACACTATAACAAATGAGACGTGACATCACACATGGTGGGCAAAACGTCACGGCTCAACCTCCCCCTCCAAAAGGGAACCACCCGGCAAAACAAAGGGCAAACAACCTCTCCCCAAAACTAGAAGAACACTCACACCAGGAACGCTCAGGACAGTCTGAAAGCGGGGGCGTCAAGTTTTCCCAAAACCAGGGGACTACTCACCCAAAGTTTTTTTGTGCAGGCCTGCAAAAAGAGAAACAGGGAAAAACCAGAACAGAGTGATGGGGACAGAAAGGTGATCAGGCTTCCTGGCCCTGCACACTTCCCGCACAGACTTCCGAGCTACTTAAGGATTTCCGCGATGAGGTTTACATGAGATGAGGAGGTCCATGATCACCGAAGTGGGGAACTCCAAGAAGCGGTGGGAGACCGACATGCTGCCCCCAGCCATGCGGCCACACAAAGAACACAGCAACACAACACAATTGCACAAAATCCTTTACCTCCTAAGGTGTCTGGGCGAAAATTCCTACGCAACCATTCCGGGGTCCAACAGAAGACGCTATCCCACTCGCCACACACACACTCCACCAAACTGAAGAACCACGCACACACACATACATACACTCACACACACCAAACTAACACAACTCCTCCGAGACTACACTTCAGAACCAACCACGCTCTGCTACCATCTGAACCGCACCCCCGCGGAAGCGCACCCGACCTTTGGAAACGTGCTTGCCCAAGGCGCTCCACGGGAGGGGCTCACCAACGCTCTCAGGAGTTCAGAACAAAAAAACAAACTTGTGGAACCAGCAATTTAATTTAACCCAAAGTTAACAGCAAAATTAACAACAGCAAAACAGAGCAAAATCGGGAACATCAAAGGTCCACAGTGATAAATTTGATAACAAAAGATTTTTTCCAGAAGTCAATGTCACCAAGGTTGGCCAACCAGAATATCGATATTCAAAATTCAAGAACAACAGTATTTAAAAAAAAATTCCCCCTTCTGAAACTTTAACCTTTAAAATTGGCATTGATAAATTAAATAAATAAATAAATAACAACAAATAAATTTCAATAAATAAACATAACAAGTTACAAACACAAAATACACAAAAGAATTGGCGTGCCGAATTTTGAGGTTGACAAAAATTAATTCCACCCGGAGACCTGTGGCGCAGGGCGGGCTCCTAATGGGATACTAACCTAACATAGAGACTACAAATAAATAAATAAATACTGTCACACATAAATAACAAAATATCACAGTTCATTGGTGGAGTGGCATATCACAGTCGTTCGTTTATGGCCTCATGGCACTGGAAAGAAGAGCGGCCTGCAGCTTCGGCAAGTGGGGACCAAGGCCATGTATGTCCCCTAGGTGGGCAGGCGGACGGACCAGGCCGGAACCATCATCTGCAGGGCATTGTCGGTGGGACCAAGTCCCCAGCTGGACCCTGGTATACCCCAAAATTTGCCAATATTTTTCCATTTAAGACACATTCAGTAGGCAATTAGTGTCAACAGTGCAAAAGGTAGAATTGCCACAAAAAATATCCACTGTTCCAGTTTGGACAATTTGCCACTACTAACCACAAAATGCTAACTTTTCAGTTTTAATCCATTTTACAAATTTTCATGAAAATTGTGACAGAAAAACATTTTAAATGTGACAGACAGTTTTACTTTGACTGGAGAAATTACAGCAAAAAGAAATGAGATAGGCTATAGGTCTACTCAGAAAATCTCTAAACAGGGGGGTGTGAGTACAGCAAAATACTTGAGACATGAAAAACAGTTAAACTACACCTTAATATTAATTCTACAGCTAAATTGAACAGGTTGAAAACATTTGACTAGGTTTAAAGCATAAAATAAATCCATTTTTAACATCACAACAAAATTTCAGTTTTGGCGGACATTGCCCTTCTATTTGGCTCATATCTCAAAAAGTTACTGACCGAATTTAAAAATTTTACCTTTAAAAGTTGGGCCAAAAGTGAGGCTTCAAAATAAAATATAAACCAGAACTTAACTCCAAGGCTACTTTATTGTGGACCTAAGATTACCTGACACTTTACCCCCAAACTGGTGTGCTACCAACAGTAAAAGCTAGGCCTAATTCATTAATTATGAACCAAAATTGATAAAACTTTACATAGGCCTAGCTCAGGGCCTTAGGCCACTTTGAGAACACAAAAACCCTAGTAAACTAAACAGGAAAATGAGTTATAAAAGGAAAACTTTGGCAGCATCACCATTTAGGCTATGAGCCTATTTTGACTCTACAACTTACAATATCCCCATCAGACCACTGGGTGGCCAATATAAAGTTGCACTGAGCAATAACAAACAATATTTAATGCAAAACAAACACTGAAACATCTTAATTATTACAGGAACTTGAAAAACATGTGTTCAGCTCACTAACAAAAATTGAACTCTGAGAGCAAAAGCGTGGATGGCCCAAAATGCAGTCTCGAAAGGAGAACAAAATTGATTGCTTTGCTTGAAACAATGAAACAAAATTTACAGAACACTGGTTCTGGCCTAAAACAATATTTTTCAGAAGACTGGTCATTTTTGCAACGTGGTCGTTCGACCGAATCCAAATGCATCGAACATATTTCTGAATTAAAATGGAAAATTCTCGTGACTCACCCGAAAGGCTGCGTTGGGCAGATTAAATTACCGCATTATAGCACAAAAATCACTGGTTGAAATGTCAAAATTACTATAATTACTCTTGAAAACCCAGAGTGACGAAATTGTGCGTCTTGCAGTCACGTTCACCAACGGCACCTATGATCTTTTTCAGGACGTTGCGTCACAGCTGGTGAAAAGAAGAAAAACAACACCGAATATTCCAGAATACTGCACACAGAAAACACTAACCAGAAAAAAAAAACAACACTATAACAAATGAGACGTGACATCACACATGGTGGGCAAAACGTCACGGCTCAGTTGTTTCCATAGCTTTGGTAACACTTTTACCAGTCTTGTCCTTCAATGGTAAAGCATCAGCTATTTAGTAAAACAGTCTATAATTGTTTGTTTAATTTACTGTGTGGTATCATTTCAATGAGATCAGCTTGGTAAAGATCATTCATTCCTTTAATGATTGTACTTCTTCTTGGAAATCTTCTTCTTGCTGGTTTATGTAGTTCATTTACAATCTTATCCTTTACACTTTCCATCTTAAAGTGTTGCTTGCACACCGTTTGTAGAAATACTGATCCATACAATGGTTTATTCTCTTATATATAGTTGTAATATGGGTCAAGGTCATTTTATATTAGTGTAAAAAAGAGGGAACATGGCATTGGGCTTGCCATGTCCCCTCTTTTTTTACGGAAAGGAAAAAGGAAGAAGGTAAAGGACGAAGAATAGGTTTACTGGTCGATAGGGTTCAAGGAATAGTGGCCAAATGGTAGAGTATTAATTTTATCTTCTAAAATATGTCGCTTGTCGTCTTTGTAGCTTAATGCCCACTTTGTTTGTTTGACACTAAAAAGTTGGTGGTTATAACTTCTAATAGTGTTGAATGTTGCAGTTGTTTCAACATTTTCAAACAAACATCTTTTATAATGTTGAAACTGTACGTTCTTCTTTAGGAAAGATGTCTTTATTCCTTTGGCTTTCTTTGTGACTTGATATTCGTTCCTTTCATTTATGTACAGTTGAAATGAATACAGTTTAGACATTAATGCTACAATTTCCATCATCGGCACACCATTTGTTTCATCTTTAAATTTTCCCAATACTTTTTTGTTTCTGTCATAGTCGTAATTTGGATGGTCCTTAGGATAATCGGAAAAATCAAAATCATCTTTATATACAAAGGTCCGTAAATCCTCATACATGTCATTTGTTTTAATCCAGTAAATAAGTGCATCCGTATCCATATATGCAATACCAATGTTATCTCTTCCATAATAATTAACCATCTTCTTATAATGAAACTCGTACATGTGTGTTTTAGAAATATCCAATATTGACATTCCAAGATATAAAGGACGATCCAATACAACTGATTTTTTGTTCATAGAAATGACAACTAGATTTTCATTTATAATTACGGATGAACCAAAGTTTGGTTGTTGCACTAATTTCTGTAATTTTACTGGATCAGTTACTAATTTAATATCCTTATGTTTCCTTTTGTTTTCTAAAGTCTTGTCAAATATTGCATTGTTCATCAGTTTGAAGAAATCCTTTTGAAAACTTGACGTAGCGGCAGCTCTTCTTCTTGTGTTGTTGTCGATGTACGGTTTCAACCAACAAGATTGAGAGAATTGTAGTATTCGATTAATTTTTGTAATTTTTAATCCCAAGTCTAAAGCCTGTTGTATCATCCAATAATGTCCAACATACCTAGACTTATTGTTTAAAGTCATTAATAATTTCGGCCATCTTCCAGTAGGGGAAATTTCAGTCTTCGGAAGAAGTGGTAAATCATAATGATGATCGTGAAGATGTTCAGGATATTCAAAATCGACGTCAAAAATGTAACCAGTTTCACCATGCTTCGGTATATCCATTATGTTTCCAATCGATTCTGGATCTATCCATTTAAAATTATCATATGGAAGGGGATTCGACATTGCCCATCCGTATAAGTTATTTGCATCGAAATAACCTAGGAATGTTGTTGGTTTTGATGCATCATAATCGGGCAGATACTTGTTATTCGCCTTGACATGTCTGGTTACACTTTGCGTCAATCCCCCTCGAACTCCTGATTCTAACATCAAAACCATATTTATATCAGTAAGAAGTTGTAATTTACAATTTGTTTCTTTCAACATGGCTTGCCATGCTAGTCCAGGTGAAGTGTATGAATGAAGAGGGTCCAATCCATATGCTGCAAAACACGTATTTCTAAATTCTTCCATTATATCACATAGTAAAGTTACATCTAATTTAACATAAAAATTTGAATACTCTCCCAATGTTGTAAATCCTTATTCATTCCATACTTTACATGCATGATCATAATCCTCTTGAGATATGTCCATGTCGTATAGTTTACTTTTGAATTCTTCTTTTGGCGGAAGTGATGTTTCATTAAATTTTTCTAAACTGTCTATATAATCATATGGGAAAACACCTTTCCGAAGTACGAGATCCAGTTTGTCGTTACTTACAATCTTCTTTGTTTCAATGAAATCTTGTTTCCTTAAATTTTCAGAAAGTTTAGACAAACTCGACGGCATAAATCGGTAGGAGTCTAAGAATCTTAATTTGACATTTCCAACTGTTTTAGAGAAACTTATAAATTTTTCTGAAGTTTCAGCCAACACATCTATTGAACCATTGTTTCTTCCTAATTCAGGTATTATAAAATGAGCATCATACCCACTGAGGTTATGCAGAACCACAGAAATAAATAGTGGTAAACGATAGCTCAAATTGCATTTATTACAAGCAGCACCCCTGTAATAACCTGTAAAGTGGTCATGATCTTTAACTTTATAATTGTCAATGGTAAATTCATTTTTACATAAGAAACAGTGAGTTGCATTTTCATGTTGAATTTCCTCTTCTTCCTCCATCGGTTTCATTGGTACTATATTCGTATATAATCTTTGTACATTTTCAGCTATTAAATATAAATGGTCAAGAAATATTGTTTCCGTATTTTCACCACGATATACTAGAGGTTCTGAAGTTAATCCATATTGGTTTAAATGTTCTTCTGATAATGTTGATTTAACCACTAAACAAAAACTATTTGATTTATGCATTTGATATTTGACACTTTTTCTAGCTTCACAATTTTCATCTTCTATAGGAATTAGTGTTGATTCAAAGTCCGCATATACAACTAGAGGGATACGGTATTGATGATGAACCTTTTGAAATGTAACAAATGCTCTGCTTTCTGAAGGTAAAATAATTTTTGCTTCATAATTATTGTTACATAATCTTTTGTGCTCTTGTAACCATTCTATTCCTTGTCTTCCTTCTCGTTGGAAATTAAAACATCTCTTGCAAATCAGCTTTTTGTTTCGATTTTTTTTAAGTTGCTTGTTAACAAGAGAGTCAAATTTCTTTATATACACATAATGAGACACATCTCCTTGCGTTAGTAGTAGTAAATCTGTATGATCTGCTAGCTCTTCTTTAGCAATACGTAAAGGATAAACTTTATTTGAACTATCTAATCCAAAAACATTAATAGATGTGCCGGGATTTTTGTTCTCAAATTTTGATATATCTTTTAGTGATACAGGATAACTAATTCCTTGAAAGTTATATCTATATCTTTGATTTTCATAGTGCTGGTTTGGTTCATTGAAATGATTTGGTACAAATTTACATGTCATTGCATATCTAAAACATTCGTTATCTTGATTTTTCACATTAACACATGATCTTGTATCCTCAATTATTTTTGGCAAACAAATATAACTAGATCCCATTAGTCCATATCCATGTTTATGAACTCTTATATTTAATCCTTCAATACTTATAAGACTCCACCCTGATCCTCGTCCTTCATGTTCCTGTATTTTAGTTAATATTTATTCTATACAGTTTTCAACTATTGAATCAATGTCTGAACTTCCTATGATGGTTTGGTTTTTAGTTATAAATCCTCTTGGTGATAATTCTTCTTGTACATTTATAAACATAGCTTCTAGTAGTAAACCAAATTTGAGAAAATTTAATCTTTTTAATTCTTCTTTTAAAGTTCTACTGATGATTGGTTTTGCTTCTCTAATAAATTCTTCTAAGTTTAAATCTTCATTTTGAATCTTATGATGCATTACTACCTTTCCAGGTAAAGCTGATACTTGTAAATTTGGTAAAGTTGTTGTAGGTCTTGCTGTTATTTCATTTTGTTCTTCTTGTTCTTCTTGTTCTTCTGTGTAGTTGTGAATTAGTTCTTTATGTATTTCTAACAGAATATCATCGTTAAACGATTCCAAACATTTATCGCAATGATACATGTTTGGTAGTGTTCACTCTTCAAAATTTCGCCAAGAAATGAAATGAGCTCTCCCTTTCCTTCTTTTATAATAGTTCCCCCACTACTATTTCATCTTCTTCTTCTTCACTTTCAGAAGAAAACAAACGTCTAGAACAAAATATTAATCTTCTACAAACAGATTCTTCGTTAGTATTCTCTATATGAATTGGAGTCTCAATATGTATTTCTTCATATTCAAATGATGGCGAAGACTCTGATATTACTACATCCATATCCAAATTTTCATTCTCTACATCATTGGCATTTTCTTCTTCTAATGTTGTTACATCCACATCCATATCATTTATAGTTTCTACTTCTGATGTTTCGCTGTTATTTTCATCTTCTTCCATATTTAAATCCTCTAGTTGAATTTTATACAATATTTCAATAAGAGGTTTCCTCGGATAATCGGTGTTGTCCACAGGAGCCATTTCAAGTAAATGAGGAATAACTGCTTTTGATCCGGCTTATATGATATTTTGGTAAGTATGTCAAGGTCATTTTTGATTAAGCGAGAACTGGGAATAGATCACTAAGCAGCATGATAATTCATTACTACAAAGTGATCTATTCCCTATTCTCTAAGAAGTGTCCAATCAATAACCAAAGTCCAAGCTCATTTTTTTGTTTAATTTAAGTCTTTTACATCTTCTTCTTTTATTTCATAATTTATAGGTTCACTGTTCGATGTTTCAATATGTTGTTTTATCTTGTGCTCCAGCTCTTCTATTCTTGCTTCCTTTATCATTAATTCCGAATGTAAGTAACTGATGTAATCAGCTGCCAAGTCTACTGTTCTTGATCGTATTTCTCCTAACTTAACACCAGGAATCAATCTCTGTAGTTTGTAAAATCTCAACCTTATTCTTGACTCTCTTACTTTAGCCATTTCCCGAAATTTTTGTTTTCTATCTTCTTTGCTTGTGGTCAAGTCCATATTCGTGACAAGTTTGCTTTCAGAGTGATTCGTCTATAGTAGGCTCGTCCTTTATACACTTTCCCCCACCACTTTTAATTTCCCCTACCATTTTCAATTTCCCCCACCCTACTAATGTAGGTCAAGGTCATCCAATATAACGCGAGAACGAGGAATAGAGCACTAAGTGGCATGTTAGTCCATTACCACAAAGTGATTTATTCCTCGCTCTCTATTCTACATCTACTTTTTTTTGGATTTTGCTTTTTTTTTCTTGGGGGGAATGAGTGTTTACTTTTTACAATGTTCATTCTTCTTCAACTTTTCAATTCTGTCTAACAATTTGAATAAATATGCGTTGGTTGCTTCCAAAGTTTTTATTCTGCTACATCCCACTTTAATAGAGGGAACTGTTAACCTTAACTTTGTAAATTCTATCCTTTCTTTCTTGCACCTTTCTCTCATGTGTGTGTTTTTCCTGATTCTTGCTGATTGAGCTGATATTAACTTATTACAATCCGAATGGGGCTTTGATACTTTAAATACTGATGTAGAAAAATTAGTTGATGTTGTCGGCTGTTGATTTTCATACCAATTTTGTGTTGAAGTAGTTGTTTGCTGATTTTGTGGTATTAATTTAAACTTGAAGTGGCAGGTTGCTGATTTTCATACCAAATTGAACTTGAAGTACTAGGCTGCTGATTTTGATACCAATTTGAACTTGAAGTACTAGGCTGCTGATTTTCATAACAATTTGAACTTGAAGTATTTGGTTGCTGATTTTGATGCCAATCCGAAGATGCCAATACAGGTGTTGTGGAAGGATGCTCCATCGTTGTCTGTCGTTGTACAGAGTGAATTCTGTTCTACAATTTTGCCGGTTTTATCACATTTCCCCCACCACTAATTTCTACATTTCCCCCACCACAATAATTTTCTTCTTTTTATAATTTAAATTAGATACCAAACTTCTAGGGTAACATCCAAATCTTCTTCTTTCAAATATTTTATAAATGCAGAACTTTGTGATGTTATGTTAGGAGTATTTAAATACTCCATCACCCTGTCATGACTTTGTTGATTGTGAATGTAGCAATGTACATTTATCAATTTTCCATCGTCTTCTTTAGATTTAACAAATTCTGCGACAGAGCTCCATTCTTCATATCTTATTTTAAAATGGCGTACTTCAAACTGCATGTTGTTCCAACAAACGCTGCAAAAATATTAAAACTCTCTTTAAACAACCTACAATTATACATGTTCCCCCACCACTTTATAATCCCCACTCCTTTCCCCACCTTCTTCATATGTGGAAGGGGTATTATGATTTCAATGCACTATACTTAATAAATTCAAACAAATTTTGTGCACAAATGTTACATTTTTTCTTAACTGTTTCAAATTTCATCACTTGGCCTTTTACAAGGTGAACTAATTTACCTCCATCGTCTTCAAATTGTTCAAAATCTAAAACAGATGCTTTTCCACAATCATGACACATTTTTGTTCCATCTTCAAAAATAAAAGCAAGATAAATACCAAATCCACAATTGTCCTTCTTAAATTTGATGAGCATTTCACGAATGGGTTGAGGTATTTCACATTTATTTGATCTTATTATATAATGGTAAAGAAACCCATTATTAATAATTTGTTGTAAACATAAAACTAACAAGCTGACCATAGTGTTAGACTCGTACTGAAAGTTATATCCATAACTATCTCCTTATATGCTCTTACCCCCACTACTTTTATATAGGTCAAGGTCATCGGATATTAAGCGAGAACTGGGGATAGATCACTAAGCGGCATGTTATTACATTACCACAAAGTGATCTATTCCCCATTCTCTAAAAGGGTGCTGATAATTTAGATTCCTAAAATTTCTTTTCCTTCTTCTTCACCTTCTTGAACTGTTGTATTACCAGACATGTGTGATATTAATTTCTTCAATTCTCGATTTTCCATTTCTAATCTTTTCAATTTTAGATCTCTTGCTTCAACTTGTAGTTTTAAATACTTGATATAACTTCCAGCCCAGTGGAGGGTTTTCAATCTTGGTGCTCCAAGTTCAATTCCAGGTATTTAAAATTGTAGTCGATTAAACTCCATCTTCATATCTTCTCGGTCTTGTCTTTCCTTTTCTAGTCTTTTTAATCTTTGTTTTTCCCTGAAGGAAGAAGTCGGATCACAAGGTACATGATGAAACATTTTGATCAACGATTTCTCGAAGAATGAGCTTCTACACAAATAATCAACACATTTATCCACATTCCCCCACCAAATTTAAGCCAGTGGTGGGGAGACGCCAGTGGTGGGGAGAGTTATACTAATGTAATGGTTACTTCTACCGTTACACTCGCTCCATTCTCAAAAAGATATTTGTAAAATGGTTCTGGATACTGTTCTCTTTCAGATCCTGCATGTTCTTGAATAAAGTCGAAAGCCAATCTTTTTGAATAATCATTATGAAACACTTCTCTCACACAAACAAGAATTTTTTCTTCGAAAAATTTCTCTTGAACTAATGGTATTTTGCTTACATCGTCCTTGTCCATGAGGGGTAGCTTGTATGCAAAAGTATTTGGTGGTAGTTTTTGCGGTTTATCAAGTAGAGAACAACATTTTCTGTACAATTTCTGCTCAATTTCTGGAAAACGATGTATATCAAACAGATTGTAGTATGAAGGATCAAAAGGTATTTTACGAAACATCTTCAGTCACTAGTCTCCCTAAGACTGATCTCCTGCACAAATATTTAACACATTTATAAACATTCCCCCACCAACTTTTAACTTGTGGTGGGGATATTTTTCCCCACTACTTCTTCAAAATGGTGGGGGTACCTTAGTCCAATTCAGATTCAGATTCAGAAGACAGTAAAGGTGATATGGGTGATGACAACGATGAATCCAATATGAATATTTCAATAGCTTCCTTAACTATGTCTTCATCACTATCATTTATAATTTCTTCAAATAGTTCTTGTTCAATCTGTACCATTTCTTCCTCTTCCATCGTAGAATCGTTATTAGTTTCATCATAATTTTCCTATGTGTTTTCTTCCTGTATTTCATTTGTGCTTTCAAAAACGTCTTTAACTTCAAAATAATTAATAAATGGAGTATCTCTAGACAACATGTTTATTTACTACTTCTTTTACTTCAAATAACAAACTATGTATCGCTTACTTAGTCTTATATATACTCCTACCCCCACTATTTTTGCAAAACCAAGGAATAGGAGGGGGTTTATATCTATTCTTCTCTATCTAGGTTATATTTCATTGCTGTCACATCTACTATAATTTTCTGCTCTTCAACTTTATTGCGAATAAATATTGTCCAAGGAAATAGTTCATTAATATTGTTAATTGTTACTTTTATACTGTACAAAATTTCAAAATGTTCTACTAATGAAACAAAAACTATAACTCCTAGCTCATTGTTTGCCATAATTTTTTCTTCAATTTTTATGCGTAAGTTTGTTATCAAACTCCATATATTAATATCATTGGCTATGAAACCATCAAGTCTGGTAAGCATCTTGATGCCACAAGGTGCGGGTACAGACTAGAAACTTGGAGGTTCATAGCCCGCCTTTTTATAAATTTTAAAAATGGGGAGGGGGAAGGAATAAGGATTGGGAAGGGATAGGGTGTAGGGTGGGGGAAGGTAATTTTGTTATTACACTACTTGTGCAAGAAAATAGCCGCCAGTGTCCACACCTTGTTCATAGCACTCCATCATAGATTGTGCCCACTGCAACATGCGGTCTCTGTCATTTGGTGTGACAAGGAAAGAATGACTATCACCATAAAATATAAAAGAGTCAATTCGTATATAACATCCTAAATTTAACCATTTATTAGCTTCAACCATAAACTTTTCTATTGTATCAAATGGAAATTGTGGATCAATTGCTATAACTTTACGTTCTTCACTAAGTTCAACACTATAATCATTATCGTGTTCACTCTCACTCTCACTATCATTATTTAAAATGTCTTCAGGTTGTAGAAAAACATCGGAAATTTCGCAAGAATTAAAATGGTAATTCAAATTAGGAGGCATTTTTTCAAACAAATAATATTTTAAAAGGCTGAGAAAAAACTACAAGAGATGTACTTGACGGCACAAAGTGCGAGCACAGACTAGAAACCTGGAGGTTCATAGCCCGCCTTTTATAAATTTTAAATATGGGGAGGGGGAAGGAATAAGGATTGGGAAGGGATAGGGTGGAGGTGGGGAAAGGGTAATGTGGTTATTAAGCCACTCTTGCAACAAAGTAACCAACACCAATGTTGAGTTCATATGATCTCATTACATCATCCTGCCAAGTCAAAATTTGTTCTCGATGATTTGGTGTTACAAGGAAGAAGTTACTGTTATTATACACAATAGGTAAACCGATGATAATATGAAATCCTAAATGTAGGCATCTATGTGCTTCAAAAATAAATCTTTCAATTATATCAAAAGGAAATTGTGGTTCTATAAAGAATACTTTAAATTGTTCATTAATTTCAATTTCATCTTCAATTTCATCTTCACTGTCATCTTCAATTTCATCTTCACTGCTACTATCCATATCTTCTATCACATCTTCTTCATGTTGTTGGAAATCATCTACTACATCATCTTCAGGTGGTTGAAAAACATCAGCATTTTCAGAAGGATTAAAGTTTTCATTAAGGTTAGGAAGCATTTTAAAAATAAAGATATTAAGACTGGCAGAAACGAAGCAACAAGAGCGGTGGAAGAAACCAGAATGAAACACTAGCCGTAGCCGGCACGTCTTTTATAACGGTATGCAAATGAGAGAGGTTAGCAGCCGGCCATGACCGGTCATTGGCCTGAGTGGTGGGGGAAGGAGTGGTGGGGGAAGGAATGGTGGGGGAAGGGGGGGGCTCCATTTTTTCGGCGGGGGGGTCGGTCATTGACCTTTCGGGTCCGGTCATTGACCCTAAGGAGTGGGGACAGACACAGAACCCTCCTTTGCTTACAACTACACAGATCAAACTAGCCACGTAGCAGAACTTATTTCTGCTAAGTTGCATGTAAGCTAAATAGCTTACATCCCTAAATTCAAGTCTTAGGTGGCCCTGAAAAGAGCCGTTTGGTGGGTTTGGTGGACCTCTATGGAGCGTAAGTCACATAGAAATGAGGGACTCCGGGGTTGTTTTGCAAATCAATTTCGGTAGGATCGGCGTGTGTAAACTCGTACAAGTTAACTGCGCAAATATCGCATTTTTCCTGTGGAATTATGAACTTGTATGACAAGTTATAGTTATCTTCATATATTCCACCTTGAAATCTAAAGTCCACTTGTCCCTCTACATTGACGAGTGCAGCCACACCACAATATGAACACATAACTGTTCCATCAATAAATTTATACCGCAAGCAATGAAGAATTCCAAAATTTTCTTTATAAAAAGAATACACCACTTGATGTAGTGTTGGTGGAAGGTTTGCATCGTTTAATGCAAATTCCATCAACACTATATTTGAAATTATCTGTCGCAAACATAATTCAAATAGAGTAGGCATATTGCGGCGGTGGCCTCTCGGATTGGAATGAAGACTCTGGAGTAGCGAGTGTAACGGTTAGGTGTGGGTAGACAACCGGTCATGACCGGCCATTCACCCGGAGGAGTGGGGAAGGAGTGGTAGGGGAAGGAGTGGTGGGGGAAGGAGTGGTGGGGGAAGGGGGGGTTCCATTTTTTTAGCGGGGGGGAGTTCCATTTTTTTAGCGGGGGGGGTCCATTTTTGGGGGGGGGTCATTGACCTTTCCGGTCCGGTCATTGACCCGAAGGAATGGGGACAGACACAGAACCCTCCTTTACTTACTACTCACATGAAAGTAGGTCACGAGACTTAGAGTGTTAAAAAATAATGGGGGAAAAACACAACGCTATAACGCATTGTGTTTCTCCCCCATTATTTTTTAAAGCAAAATTTTGAAAAAACTATGTGAATTTACTTTTTACGCCCCCACCTTGTAATACCATCCACTTTGTGTCTGAGGAGATAGTCTTTAGAGTCTAACTCATAAACAGATTTCTCTTTGCGCAAGGATTCAATTACTTTAATATTATATTTTTTGCCGTTACAACTTGCCAAAATGTGTTCGTTGTCAATAACACTTTCAAAAAAGTAAACACAACCTCTCTTAAGCCTATTTCCTTTCACACCAATAATTTTGGATTGGTATTCAACAGTGGGGGTTTCTGTCAGTTGTGGTTCAGAAAGGTGTTTCACGACATGTACACGGCAAAAACTTTCGTTTTTAACACATTAGTAGTGTAAAATTGTAGGGTCTGGGACGTGACGTCATCACGATGATGTCAGCAGTGATGACGTCATCAATGACGTCACTAATGACGTCACTAATGATGTCATATGACGTCACATGAAGTCACACCTATGACGTCATGGTGACGTCATTACCGCTGACGTCATCATGATGACGTCACTGACGTTAATTAGGTCAAGGTCACGCAAGAATACAAAAAAATATTTTTTGCACTTTTGAGATTCCTCAAATTTTGTTGAGAAATTGAAATTTCTCGAGGAACCACAAAAGTGCAAAAAAATAATTTTTTTATTCCCTAGCGATCAGACTCTCGACCTAATGTATCCGTCAGGGGTCATTGACCCGTCCCAGCAGCCCCACTTGAAAAAAAAATAATTTTTTATATTTTACTTACCCACCGAGAGACTTAGAGCCGAAGAATAATTTCTTCAAACACCCGACATTGCGACAAACGATACGCGATCCGAACAGCACCGCGTCCGAAGACGTACTGACTTGGGTGCAGGCGGTTCCCCAGGTACCCGGCCCAGTGGTGGGGATAAGGAGGTGGTGGGGGTAAAGTGGTCAGAAGGAAGAAAAATTTATTTTTTTACAAACAACTCGTCCCAGCCGGTCCTTTACCGGACCTCCGTAACTCGGATTGGAAATATTTCCTGAGAAATATTTATTTTTTATTCTTTCTCAGGTGATGTTGGAACTTGGTCGGGAATTGGAGTCACCAACGTAACCTTACTGGCAAAAGTTAGCTCGTCTAAAAGTTTCTGAAACATTTTATCGTCCATAGTGATATTTGTGTCCCTTGAGTAAAATTTTGGATTATTTTTGAAGCAACGTTTCATTTTTGTTAAAGTGGAAGTCTTGGACACCTTAACAGAATTATTTTGCTTGGCCAGCAAAAATTTTACTCTTAATAATTTTTCTTGCAAAGTTTCAGCCATAGATGTGTCTCACAGTAAGGTTTGGATAAAACTGAAACACTTAGTCCAGTGTTGTACCTTAGCTGGAAGTAGTGGGGGAACAGGGCTATAGTGGGGGAATGAGTAGTGGAGGGGGTAATGCAGACTGTTGTTGACAAGTGTAGAAACAGTTTGCTGGGAACTGTCCAAGGAGTAACACGTACTGTGCAGAAAAATTAACCGAGAGACTTGTGTAAAATTTAACTCCAAGAAATATTTAATGTAAGACTAAAAGAGGTAGAGCCAAATGAAAAATAATTTTGTAGGAGACGGGTATGGATCAGTTTTGTAGTAAAGTTCAAAATCCACTTGTGTGGAATAAAATTAAATTGTGAGCGAAAAATATTTAGCCACACCTGCAAAATACAAGTGTATGAAAATATTAGGAGACCTGTATAGCTAAATAAAAATTAATTTTGTATCAAACAGTCTTCCAACATTTCAGTTTCTAAGTCTTAACAAGTAAGGAATAAAATATTAAATAATGAGTGGAAAATAATTTGTTAAGTAAACGTAATTGTAGCAGTGTAACAAAAATTAATTTTGTGCAAAACAGGCTAGGTTCTGTTTTGCTAAGTTTAATAAGAAGGAAAAATAAAAATTTACTCACAGAAAAGTCGAGCGGTGGCGAGGTGTGGCGTGTTTGTTGGCTTTCAATAAACTGACTTACCTTCTGTTGAGCTACAGTTGGCCAGCTGACAAATAAACCAGTCTGTTATATAAGCATTATGTAACCGTCTCTGCCGGCTGTGCTGAATCCGGCAAGCTAAAATATAATTCTATACTACAACTGTCCTGGACCAAAAATATTCTAAGTCCCAAGACCCCTCCCCCTCCCCCCCCCCCCCCGGGGGAGGAGGAGGAGGTGGCATAGCCCGAGGCGTTGCCATACCTTGACACGTGTTGTATAATGAGATCCGGTTAGTAATGTATTCAGGTGTGGCTCTTGGAGATTGTCCAATGCCGCAAACAAGTACGTGTCGAGGTCTGGCTGTTTACGTAACCAGATCCGGTTCCCCCACTCCTGACCGGCTCAGCTTCGGTTCTCTGAGGCTTTGCTTCCTCGCAGTTGGTTTTAAACACTTCAGCTGAGTGGTTGAAGCTCTGCCCTACAGGATTCGCAATGTAATGTTGGCGCCGCATTATATTGGGAATTCTTTTAGTCTAAGGCATGGCATGTGTAGTGTTAAGAAATATTTTATTTTGCGCTTGCTGCTTCTGCTAGGTCTTGGTGTTGGATTTATTTAGTCTAAGTGTTGTGTGTTGAAAAATATTTCTTTGTACTAATCTTCACAGGTTGTCCCCAAGTAGAAATTTTTCTAAATTCGCATCTTGGAGGTACTCCTCCGTAAATTGGCAGCTTAAGTGTTAGGCTTTTGAGACTTAACAGTCTCTGTAAAATAAAAAGTTTTCGAGGTTCAGAACCTCAAGAATTATTTGTTACCAACATAGCATGGCGCCTAACGAGCCTGGGGGTAGGCCCCTGGGGATCCACCCTTAGGCCTCTTTCGGTCAGGGGCGCTACTGGACCTCATCACTCTAGATGGGTGGTTGGCATCCTTTAGCACGAGGCGTCGGATCCTGACACTGACCGGTGTGCTAGGCAAAAGTCAGTACCTACGGGTTAAGATGGGATCCTCGGTCATGGTTAGCATGGCCTCTTCCAAATTATTGTAGCATGTTTCCCTTAAGGAAACTCAAAATTAAATAAATAATTTTTATTAAATCACCTCCCCCTAAATGTTGAGATCCCCCCGATGCCTCTGACCGCCGGCGGTCTTAGGCATCGGGGGGATTTCTTTTTTAACTTTTGGATGACCTTGACCCATATTTGTGTGTGAATAAAAATAATATTTTGTTCCACACGATATGTAGGTCAGCCATGACTTAGGCGGATTTTTGCCTGAGTTCTGAGGACTCCTCAGGACTTAGAGCGAGATGCGACTAAGTGTTGGCTGTCCACACTGTGGTGGAACAAAATATTATTTGATGTTGACACATGAGTAAGGGTAGCAGGTATCCAAGAGTTAAAGTCCTAGGGGTAGGTGACCCCCCCCCCGAAAATTTTTTTTTTGGATTTTGACCTTGACCAAAAATTTTTTGCTCCGGACGAAAACTGCGCCCCCCCCCGAAAATTTTTTTTTTGGATTTTGACCTTGACCAAAAATTTTTTGCTCCGGACGAAAACTGCGCCCCCCCCCCGAATTTTTTTTTTTTGGATTTTGACCTTGACCAAAAATTTTTTGCTCCGGACGAAAACTGCCCCGGGGGGGGGGGCAAGCTAGTAGTGTGAAATTGTTACTACTATGACAAGTTAAAATAGTAGTGGCATACTGTTCCCCCCACCAGTCTACCATTGAGGTGCCGCTGAAGCATGTTTGACTCATCTCATTCTCTCTTGGGCTGCCAATGGGTTGACATGGATGTTCCACCGCTTCAGATGTAGCATAAGTATAAAGGTAATATTTAGCACAGTGGTATCATGTATGTATTTTAGTAATAATTAGGCTACAAAATAAAATTTCGTTTTTCAGTTTGTTGGTCTCTGACAAGTTTTAAACTGTGAAATTGTAAGGATTGAAAAAAAAAATATTTGTAATTATTTATAATATAGGTAGTACCGTTTTAGTGCTACCTTAAATATAAAATTTTTAAAGATCTGAATTTTGAAATTTTTTATGCTGGTATTAATTCTATATTGTTTTTAAGCTAAATTGAATATGCAGGTAACACTTTAGTATTTTTTCCGTGGAAATAGTCTTAATTCTGTACATTTTTTGAGTGTTACCATGTAGTAAGTGTGTCAAAAAGCATGTGATGAAACAAATATATTTAAAAGTATTAAATTTGTTTCAGTTTGTTGGTCTCTGACAAGTTTTAAACTGTGAAATTTTAAGGATGGAAAAAATATTTGTAATTAACTATTTAAAATATAGGTAGCACCGTTTTAGTGCTACCTTAAATATACATATATATTTTAGGGCACCTTGGGCGTGGTCACCCGGTGGGGATATAAGGCGGCCGGGTTGCATGCACTTCTCATTTTAGCTCCAGCTCTCGTGCCGACTGGTTCTAAAAATGTCTTGTCGTATACCTTATGATCCTTTGTACTATAATCTGCTTGGTATTAATAGTATTACAGACAATGAGCGGAAATTGTATAAAAAATTTTGTTGTTTACTTGATAGAAAGCAAAAACTACCGCCAAATACCTTCACCTACAAGCTACCCCTGATAGACAAGGATGATGTAAGCAAACTATCATCAATTCAATTGAAGTTTCTGGAAGAAAAAATTCTTGTTTGTGTGAGAGAAGTGTTTCATAATGAATATTCAAAAAGATTGGCTTTTGACTTTATTAAGGAACATGCAGGACATGAAAAAAAAAACAGTATCCAGGATTATATTATTTATATCTTTTTGAGAATGGAGCAAGTGTAACGGTAGAAATAAGTATTAAACTAATGTAATTCTCCCAACCAAGTGTTAAAGTAGGACTTGAACTTTGACTTGATTGAGGTTTTGCAGAACAGAGAGGGAAAAAAATTATTCCTTCACCCTCTTGAAATAAAGATCAGAACACCCCTCAAGTTGGAGCAATATTGGACAGAATGTTGCTGTGTAAAAGACTTATATTTTGTAGTAGAAGATTATTTTTGGACACCAGTGATGACGAGGATAGCAGTGATGAATTTTCACCTTTGTAAATATTTTTTTTGTTTAGCATTTTACAAAAATCAAAAAAATTATAAAACTGTAAAAAAAAGAAAAAAAATATGAGTGGGGGATAGAGCAGCAGATGCTCTATCCCCCGCTCAAAATAATAATTTCCGATGGCCTTGACCCACTTTTGAGAATTGATTGTGGTGGGGGAAAGCATTAGTGGAGGGGGAAACGTCATATATACGGGTAGTCAAGCCTCAGTCTCATTTGGTAAGAAAGAGGGAACGCTGGATCGGAGGTGATGGTAAGATTGACTCAATAGCAAATACTTTAATACTGCAATATGTTAACAGGTTGTCAATGGTTAGGAAATATCTTTTATTTTTATACTACCTAGTTTGTTTAAGGTTAAAATTTTAAATATATTTTATTTTGGTCAAATGCTTTTGCCACACTTCCTACACGCTAAGACTCATATAAAGTACAGGATTTAAGCTGATCTCTCGGGGAAATACTATGTAGCCACCTCACACTGGTTATCTGAATCGCATAGTATTAGTGATTTATACAACATAAAATTTTTTTCAATATGTTATATATCACCAATTCTTATTCGAGTCAGATAACCAATGTTAGGTAGCACATTAGTATTTCCCCGCGAGATCAGTCTTAATTCTGAGTTTTGGCGTGTGGTAAGTGTGCCAAAAGCATTTGTTCAAACAAATATATTTAAAAGTTTTAATTTTGAACAAGTTGGGCAGTAAATAATAAAAATATTTAACTTTTGAACCAGTTGACATATTATTGAAAGTATTTGTTAGAAAGTTGATCTTACTACCATCTCTTATCCAGTGTTCCCTCTTTTTTACCAGATTTAAGGTGGCCTTGACCTATATATTTGTCCTAAATAGCAAATTTTAAATAAATATAATACATTTTGTTCTGCGCATGTGTAGATTTGTTCTGCGCATGCGCAGAACGGGTCTTTCCCAAAGATCACCCCCCACCACCCGCTATAAAAGGAGGTCGGTCAAGAGCGTCTCTCATTCTTTGGTAAACTTTTGTGGAGTTAACATCTAAAGACGCTAGTGGTAAAAAGTGTTAAAATGCTTCTTTGCCATATTTGTGGGGAATTTTTCCCAGATGAAGTGATTCTTCAAATCCATCAAGAACTACATATGGAAGACCCGGCGAGTGAAACGGCTAACGAAATGGACATGGACTGGATTGATGACATTTTGGATGAATTTAATCAACAGCTCGACAACTGGGAGAGTTATTTGCAACAAATGCAGCAGGGACGACCCAGCGTGATCCAATTTGGAGGTGCTGGACCGTCAGGACTTAGAAGAGGAACTGTTGCGGAACCAGAAGAAGAAGAAACGGACACTGATACAGATTTAGACACGGAAATGGATTTGGATATAGAAACAGAACAAGGAGGAACCAGACACTTACGCACAACTGCTTTTCCCGGACGCACGGTAATACATAACAAAATAAATAATGTGCAACTAGATTTAGAAAATTTTGTAACCGAGGCAAAATCATTGATCTGTGAAACTTTAACTAAAGAATTGGCAACATTAAATATTATTAAATTTGGTTTAGTTTTAGATGCGTTATTTACTAATACGGATGGTGAAACAACAGTGAGGGGGTTTATAACGAAAAACCGTACTTTGATGTATGCTTCTGATGTGAATAAAATTGTTGAGGAATGTTTGGAAGAACTCTTAACAAAAATGCAGGAGCATGAGGGGAGAGGGTCAGGTTGGATGTTTACATCCGTAGAGGGTTTAGATTTAAGAGTACATAAGCACGGTTACGGTATGAGGGGTAGCAGTTACATCAAGCTACCAAAGAAAATTGAACAAACTAAAGCATGTATAAATGTACAGAATGAAGATAATGAGTGTTTTAAGTATGCTATGTTGTGTAAATATATTTTGCCAGAGCAGCGCCCTTCTAGAGTAAGTAGACACTATGTAAATGTAAATAATAGGTATAATTTTGTAGGACTATCTTACCCTGTAAAAATTTCAGATATTTCTAAGTTTGAGAAACACAATCCAGGTGTTAGTGTAAATATTTTTGGATTGGACGATTCAAATAATGTATACCCTTTAAGAGTAGCAAAAACTGAGCTTAGGAACCATACTGATTTGTTATTAATAACTAAAGGTGAAATATCCCACTATGTATATATAAAGAATTTTAACAGACTTGTAAAACATCAACTGACTAAAAATGAATTAAGGATGACCATTTGTAAGCGATGTTTTTGTTTTGTGTCAAAAGATGTAAGGAGAGGAGGTGCGGAATGGCTACAAGAACACCAAAGACTCTGTAATGGAAATTTTGAATGTAAAATTAGTTTGCCTGCACCTACTCGCTCTATTGTAAAATTTGAAAAGATTAGCCATCAATATAGGGTACCATTTGTAATTTATGCGGACTTTGAGTCCACACTGGTACCCCAAGAACATCCAGAAGGGGAAATTACCAGTAGGACCAAAATACAGCTGCATAAACCTAACAGTTTTTGTTTGCTTGTGAAATCCACACTGTCAGAAGAACATTTGAAAAATTTTGGTTTAAGTTCAACACCAATTTTGTACAGAGGTGAGGATACTGCTAAACATTTTGTAGATAACTTGTATTATATAGCTGATAAGGTTGAAGAAGTGTACAGTAATATTGTTCCTATGATTCCTCTAGATGAAGAGGAGGAAATTCAATATATCAATGCCACTAATTGTTACTTGTGTAAAAAAGAATTTACTGTTGAGAACCATAAAGTCCATGATCACGATCACCTTACTGGTTATTACAGAGGGGCTGCTTGCAATTCATGTAATATTAATTATAAACTTCCGAAATTCATTCCAGTTGTTTTGCATAACCTTAGTGGTTATGATTCACATTTTATTATTCCGGAATTGGGCAGGGATGATGGGAAAATTGATGTATTGGCCAACACTTTAGAGAATTATATTAGTTTTTCCAAGACTGTTGGCAAAATTAAGCTTCGATTCGTGGATTCTTTTCGATTCATGTCATCTAGCCTTGCCAACCTAACTAAAAATTTAAGACGACAGGATTTAAAAGAAACAAGAAAAATTGTGCCAGAAGATAAAATGGACTTGGTGCTAAGGAAAGGTGTGTTTCCATATGATTACATTACTGGACTAGAAAAATTTGATGAAACATGTTTGCCACCAATCGAAGCGTTTAAAAGTAAATTAACTGAAACCGAAATTTCAATTGAAGATTATAATCATGCTCAGAAAGTCTGGAATGAATTAGGAATGAATACCTTGGGTGATTATTCTGACTTTTATGTAAAACTAGATGTAACATTATTGTGTGATGTTATGGAACAATTTAGGAACACCTGTTTCACCGCTTACGGACTGGACCCGCTACATTCTTTTACTTCTCCCGGTTTGGCCTGGCAGGCCATGCTAAAATCTACCGAGTGCAAGTTGGAATTGCTAACCGACATCGATATGGTTTTAATGATTGAATCGGGTGTACGAGGTGGATTGACCCAGGCTGTTACAAGACATGTGAAAGCTAACAATAAATTTCTACCAAATTATGATGAGACTAAAGATTCGATTTTTCTTGGATATTTTGATGCCAATAATTTATACGGTTGGGCGATATCCAAACCCCTTCCGTATGGCGACTTCCAATGGGTAGACCCGGACAGCATCGGGGACATCATGCAGATCCCACAAGATGGACCGACCGGCTACATTTTTGACTGCGACTTCGAGTATCCAGAACCCCTACACGATCATCATTACGACTTGCCACTGTTGGCTAAAACTGAAGTATCACCGACAGGAAAATGGCCCAAATTAATGATGACATTAAACAACAAAAACCGATATGTAGCACATTATTTTGTTGTTCAGCAAGCCCTGGAATTAGGATTGATTATTACCAAAATTCATAAAGTTTTAAAATTTTCACAATCTTGTTATTTAAAACCATACATTGATTCAAACACTGCAAGGAGAGCAGCAGCAACATCAGCTTTTGAAAAAGATTTTTACAAGCTCATGAACAATGCAATATTTGGAAAAACTTTAGAAAACAAAAGGAAACACAAAATTGTAAAATTAGTAACAAACCCCAGACAGATGCAGAAACTTGTACAGAAACCGAATTTTGGAACAAGTATGATAATTAATGAAAACTTGGTAGCAGTCAGCATGAAGAAAACCAAGATAGTAATGGATCGACCGTTGTACATAGGAATGTCTATATTGGATATAAGTAAAACGCACATGTATGACTTTCATTACAACAAAATGGTTCAACATTATGGAAGAGAAAATATTGGAGTAGCCTACATGGACACGGATGCACTTATTTATTGGATTAAGACACAAGACATGTATGAAGATCTTCGGACGTTCATACACAAAAATGATTTTGATTTTTCCGACTACCCAAGAAATCACCCGAACTTTAATGAAAATAATAAGAAAGTTTTAGGCAAATTCAAAGATGAATGCAATGGAGCAAGCATGGAAGAAATTGTCGCACTAATGTCCAAATTATATTCTTTTAAAGTATATAAAGGACATCAAGAAGAAACATCTACCACCAAAAAAGCAAAAGGTGTGAAGACAAGTTATTTGAAGAAAAATGTAAACTTTGAACAATATAAAAACTGTTTATTTAACGACACCAACTTGACTGCTAAATTCAACACCATAAGGAGTGAAAAACACAAAGTGTACAGTGTTACAGAAGTTAAGAAAGCACTCTCGAACAAGGATGACAAAAGACACATTATGGATGACAAAATCAACACTCTTCCTTTTGGCCACTACTCCCTTAACCCCGTCAACAATTAACCTATTCTTCGTTCTCTTCGTCCTTTTTTTTGACCTAAATTCCTTTTTCGGCCACTACCCTCTTAACCCTATCATCAATTAACCTATTCTTCGTCCCTCTTCGTCCTTCTTCGACCTAAATTCCTTTTCCTTCCGTAAAAAAATGGGGAACACGGCAAGTCCAACGCCTTGTTCCCCATTTTTTTTACATTAATTTGAATGACCTTGACACATTTAAAATCAGTTTTTAATTAGAAACAAATTTTTATTTCCACTTTATTGGTAATATAACAACCTAAACATAATTAATAAATTGTTTATAAAATTATTTTCTTAACCCTCTTAAAATAAGGGAGGGGGGTATCATATAAATGAACTATATTTTTTAAATATCATTCATTTATATAATACCTTAACCTGGGGGTAATGTAATAAAAAACCATTACTCGGACATTCCCCAAATCATGTCCTTGAGGGTTAAGGAAATATATTTAAATAGTATTTCTTACCAATTTAGAATACCTTAACAGACTTAAATAGGGTTTAATACATACATAAAGTTCATTTCTATTTTAACCGTAATAACGGAAGGATTAAAAATGGATTTAAAACAAAAAATTGTTAATGAACTTCATAAACCTGCTAGAAGAAAATTTCCCCGTAGAAATACCGTTATAAAAGGAATGAACGACTTATATCAAGCGGACTTAATAGAAATGATTCCTTATAGTAAACAAAATAAAGGATTTAAATATATATTGACTATTATCAATTGTTTTACAAAAATGGCAGATGCTTTACCGCTAAAAGATAAAACCGGCAAGAGTGTAACAAAAGCCATGGAAACTGCGATACATAGAGACAAAAATACCATAAAACATTTACAAACCGATGATGGTAAAGAATATTTCAATAAAGAATTTTCAAATTTAATGAAAAAACACGACATAAACCATTATTCGACTAATTCAGAAGTAAAAGCATCAATCATAGAAAGATTTAATCGAACTTTAAAAGGTGCGATGTACAAGATGTTTTCAAACAGAGGATCGCACGTATGGATTGATATGTTACCAAAACTAATAAAAGATTACAATAACAAGTTCCATAGAACAATTGGTATGAAACCGAACCAAGTGACTAGTAAAAATGAAAAACTTGTATTAAAACGTATAAAAATGAATACTAAACCAAAAGTCGAAAAACTAAAGCCTAAAACGTTTAACGTTGGTGATAAAGTGCGAATAAGCAAATACAAAGGTGTATTCAGTAAAAGATATCTGCCAAATTGGACAAATGAGGTTTTTACCGTATTTAAGGTGCAACCTACAGTACCAGAAACTTACATTTTAAAAGATAATAAAGGACAATTGCTCGAAGGAGGGTTTTATGGACATGAAATGTTAAAATCCACAGTAGGTGATGTATATCTTGTTGAAAAGGTGTTGCAACGGAAAAAAGATAAAGTTAAAGTGAGATGGTTAGGATTTAATAAGAGTGAAGATTCTTGGATACCTAAAAAGGATCTCATATAATGATGGAGCATCATTTTAGGTTTAACCTTTACAAAGGATGGAGATAATA
The DNA here is from genome assembly GCA_030545055.2 of Neoaliturus tenellus. NCBI lineage: Eukaryota > Metazoa > Arthropoda > Insecta > Hemiptera > Cicadellidae > Neoaliturus > Neoaliturus tenellus. The sequence goes on from CM061531.1 coordinate 536,687, forward strand.
CAGCAAAAGGATAGTTTTACTATTAATAATATTGATGAACTCACGGTGGACAATTCGGAATTAAACAGCGGCAAACATGGTGTTTTGTTACCAAACACGGTGCGTTGTCTTGTAACCGGTCCATCCAATTGTGGTAAAACAAATGTAGTATTCAATTTGATTACAAACCCAAAAGGATTGCGTTTCAATAACTTGTATGTCTTTTCCAAATCATTACAACAACCCAAATACCAATTATTAGAAAAAATATTTAATAATGTGCCAGAAGTGAAATATTACAAGTTTGATGCAAGTGAAAGCGTAATGCAACCGCATGAAGCTAAACCATTTTCAGTTTTTATATTTGATGATGTATCCTGTGAAAACCAAAACACTATCAGGAGTTATTTCGCTATGGGGCGACATAACAATATAGATAGCATTTACATAGGCCAGACTTATAGTAAAATACCAAAACAACTGATAAGAGACAACGCAAATGTGTTAATTGTATTCAAACAGGATGAAACTAACTTAAAACACATATATTACGATCATGTCAATGCGGATATGTCATATGAACGGTTTAAAGACATATGTGGTAAGGCTTGGGCTGAAAATTATGGATTTTTGACAATTATGAAGGAACAACCACTAAATAACGGCCGATACAGGATAGGTTTTGATAAATTTATATTAATTCACTAACCATTATATCACACAATCATTCTTGTACAGCACGTCTTGCTACAAACATGGTTAACCAAGAAAAGTTAGTAAAGGAAATTAAATCACTTAGTGATTCTATTCGGGCTAAAAACAGAGCGTTAAAGTTAGGTATCAGCGAAAGGGAGAAATTTCTCGAATCTACTTTTAAACCTATTACAGAGCCTTTGAAACAATTGAACAAAAAATTGACTAAACCTTCTTTTCAAGGTGATATTATTGCTCCGATAACACAATATGAAAGGGAAAGTGTAATATCAGAAGATATTAGCGATGAGGACCCGGAAGCCTCCATATTTAGTGATACAACGGCAGAAAGAGAAGATGAATATGCTGGTAGTGAAGAGGAAGTGGTATCTATAGCGAGTGAAGAAGAAAAAACAGAAGGAGAACCATCAAACATAAGCTTATTGGGTGAAACTATTCATACAAAAGGACCGTTAGGAAGGAAATACTTGTTAAAACTGTTAATTGGAACTGATTCTACTAAAAAATACCACAGTTATGGAGCAAGAATGTCCAAAGAAGGTGTAATGATTGGTAATAGCAAATTAGATGTCGATGAACATGATAATATTCACATAGGTGATCAAATATATAAGGGAACAAGGGGGCTATTTGAATTATTATTTGAAAATAAACCTTTAAAAGCATTGGTAAAAAATGATGATTTGGAAGTGTATAGCAAAATTTTGGATCAAACTAATGCATATAAAAGAAATTATTTACCTGAAGCACCCATATATAGAAATAAATCTGTAAAATATAAAGATTTTGTTTCCAAATTAATACCGATTATAAGAAGAAAACCTGTAAAAAGAAGATTAGTAGCATCCACTTTAGATTTAAGTTCTCCAGAACCGAGAAAAAGAAGCAAATCAGTCACCGGTAAAGGATTGATGAAGAAACTATACAATACAAACGTAATTTATTACAATAATATCAATAAATTGGTGGATAGAATGAAACTAATACATGAAGCCAAAGAGGCGGGTCATACTGGATTGGAAAACGAATGGGTGGCTTTAGTGGATGAACTTAGAAACCGAGGGGTAATCTCATAAAAATGCGTTACTCCCTAAAATGCTATTCAGTTGCACCATGAGTGTCGACAAGTTCGGACGGTATTCCTCGGATGGATTATATTACGCGAATAACTTAAAAAGAGGTGCTGGTTTACCACAAACACCTGAAGGAGATTATGATATTAGTAATAAAAGGTTAAAAAACATAAAAGATCCCACGGACGAAAACGATGCAGTAAATTTAAAAATAGTAAATGAAAAAATATCACCAACTTTAAGACTACACAATAACACATATGATGCAGAAAATCATAGAATTATCAACGTTGGTAAACCAAATCAAAACGGTGATGCAATAAACAAAGGTTATTTGTCATCTGAATTAAAAAATACGTTAAAATTCAATGGAAAAACGTATAGTGCTAACAATAAACGTATATCCAACGTAGATGACCCTAAAGATGAAAAAGACAGCGTAAATAGACGTTATTTACATTCTATAGTACCTGAAAAGACAAAAGATGGCTTTTCATTTTATAAATTTGTTATTAACGATATAGGTTATCCAAAAAATGAAAATGATGCTGTAAATCTAAAATATATTAAAGATCATTGTATCACACGTGATGTAGGGGTTATAGATTGTTTTGGTAATTGTTTAGCAAATGTAAAAGATGGTTCGGCTCCATCGGATGGTGCAACAGTAGGTCAAATGAAAGAGACTTTAAAACAAGAAACATCTGGATTTGTAAAACAAGACCAAGTGGTATCACGGCGGGGGGATTTGTTTGTACAAGGAAATGAAAAGTTTACATTACTTGAAGAAAAGAATTTACTTATTGATGGACATGTACCAAAGTATAATGTTTGGGATGGTAAAGGAAAACAATTAATAAATATAGCTCCCGCGTCATTGCCTGGTAATGTTGTTACTTTTGAACAGATAATACAATTAGAGCCAGGTGGACATAGATGGTGGAATTGTGATAACAAACGATTAACAAATGTTGCAGACCCTGATTATGTAGATAACGCTGTAAATGTTAACTTCCTTGTTAAAGTGATAGGTAATATATTATTTGATATGCATAATTATATTGCAGCCGGACAATATAAACCTGTTGATGAAAAACAGAGAAATACATGGATAAAACAAGAAATTCTTTATAAATATTTTTTTAATAAAACAACACAAATATTAGGATCCACACTTTGGGGTCCTTTTACTATTTAATTGATCAAAATCATAAATAACTTCATTTATGTTCAACTCGTCGTAGAGGTAACACATAAGCTGTGCATTTCAATTATAAAAGACAATCATGACATTTCAGTACATCAGTCCATATCGAGACACTGTAAGGAAAGGAGGTGGGATCACGTCCACAGCGGTTTCTCTATTAAGTAAAGCTTTAAATCGAATTCCAGTAGGATCTGTCGTAAATAGAGCAATAGACGCTTTACCATACGAATTTCACATACCGGGAGGTTATCAGTATTGCGGACCAGGAACTAAATTGAAAAAACGACTGGAAAGAGGCGATCCAGGCATAAATAAGTTAGATCAGGCTTGTAAAGAACACGATATAGCATATTCCACATTTAGCGATACAAAAAATAGATCAATAGCTGATAAAAAGCTCGCGGATATAGCTTGGCAACGAGTAAAGTCTAGTGACGCTAGTATTGCAGAAAAAGCAGCAGCTTTAGCGGTAACAGCAGGTATGAAGGCTAAAACAGCGGTAGGAGGTGGAAAAAGGAGGCAAAGAGTGAAAAGGAGATCGGCAAAGACAAAACATGGAGGGAATATTAGAAGAAAACGACGTTCCACCAGAAAGGGTAGCAAAAAACCAACAGTATGGTCAATGGTAAAAAACGGGGCAGGTCTATACCTAAGACCGTATCGTGCATATTAAATAAAAGAAATCAATTAGTAATACCACATAAAGCGTTAACAAATATTGAATTATTTAAATACATTTCATGTTTAAAAATACCTTTTTTTCGTGGTGTCTTTATGAAAGATGAATTACCAGTTAAAATGTGGAAAAACGAAACCGGCATTGTAAATTTAGACAATTCAGAAGGTCCTGGCACTCATTGGGTTTGTTATAAGAAATTAGGTGATAATATTTATTACTTTGATAGTTTTGGCAATTTACCACCACCTAAAGAACTCGAGCATTACTTTAAATCTGCTAAAAACATTTATTACAACTATAAAAGAGAACAACCTGATAACACTTTAATATGCGGCCATTTATGTTTGGAATTCCTAGCTAAAAGTATCAGTCACAATTGAGATGTCTTCCTATACGGTATCATTAACAGGAAAATCGTCCACTTTGCGAAGTATCCTTTTTCCAGCGTTACGCTTGCAAGAAGGAAGATTTTGGGAAGCGGCACTGTTGGATTTTACAACTTACAACTCTATTCCCAATGTTACGGAAGATAACAATAACTTATTGCATTACTATAAAGGAAAAGATGCCAGTGGGAAGTTTACAGACTTAGAAGTTTGCAGTTTACCCACAGGTTCTTATGAAATTGATCATATTAATGAATTTTTGCAAAATAAAATGGGAAAAGACAATATAACATTAAAAGGTAATAACAATACGATGAAAGCTGAAATTAACTCCAAATATTATATAGATTTTACTCAGGAACAATCAATCGGTGAATTGTTAGGATTTCCCAAAGATAGCCCAATTTTAGAACCAAATCAAACACATTCCGGTAAACAAACTGTAACTATACTAAAAGTTAATAGTATAGATATAACTTGTAACATTATACAGGGAGCTTACAGAGATGGAGCAAATACTCATATAATACATACTTTTTACCCGAGTGTACCTCCAGGATTTAAAATTGTTGAAAAGCCACAAAACCTAGTATATCTGCCGTTGAACACCACTTTCATTTCAGACATCGTGTTGAACGTATTGGATCAAGACGGTAACTTGATAGATTTCCGAGAAGAGCCAATTACAGTTAGATTACATTTAAAATCGACACTTTAATACAAAAATCATGGGTTTATCATTTAAAAGTGGACAGCCTACGGGAAACCGCATTAGTAGCTCTTCAGCTGTGGAGGAGTTAACACGCGAGAACATTCGTTTCTTAGAAAAGATTGGTTTAAAATTAACCGATTATGGCGCAGGGTCCGACATTCGACGAAACACTATGGGAAAAAGAATATCACACCCACAACCCTTACACTTCATCAAAATTGAACAATAACGATGAAATTCGTATTCCTATACAACATCAAGACATTTACACACTACCATGTGAAAGTTACTTGTATATCGAAGGAAAAGTAACAAAAAAGGACGGTAGTAGATGGATTTTGCCGGTCCTGGCACAGGTCAAGGTCAGCGTTTGTAACTGGCAGGTGTGTGTTGTTGATTTGGGGGTGAATTAGGGGGGTTTGGGGAGGGGTTGGTAAGTGTGTCAAGGTCATCTGGAGGGGGTTTTAAAAAAGGTGGGGAGTCTGGGGATGAGTGGCGGGCGGGAGTGCGGCGGGAGCGGATGGGAGGCTCTGGGAAATAAATTTATTTATTCATCAAAGCCCACCAGTGATCGTAGGATCGCTTCTACATCGTTTGCAGCCGTACTGTTGATCTCATTGCTCTGCACGGGTCGGGAGTCGGTGGTGGTAGTGTATGTAGGCAAATTTTGTGTGGGAACACCACTATTGTTATCATTAGTAGTGGATGTCACTATTGGAGATTGTATGGGTGCACCCTGCCGCGTGTCCATAACTTGAAGAAATGAGAGCTGCTAGATGGTTATATTGTAAGTTGATAGAGTAGAATGAGAGATGTGTGTGATGAAGAACGGTTATATAAACCCGGTAATATAGTGAATAAGAATAACCGGATAACATCATCAATAGGTGTGACAAGATTGTAATGTTGATATTTCAGCATATCAGTTAAGACTGTTTGTAAAATAGTGTCAGTAGAATAACTGTCACGAAGGTTGGATCTTGTAAAATACAAGGGGTGAAAGCTGAACTGTTTCTTAAGTTTAGCGAATGTATTACGAGGTCTTGAAACTGTGTAGTTAGACTGTTTTTGTAAAATATGTTTGGTGCGTAAAAGTTTCAGTTGCAAATTGTGGGAAGCCATTATAATAGTGGTGAGTAAATGTACACTGTGTAAAAACCGACTGATAAATGGTTAGTGTTTGTAAATGTGTTTAAATATATATAGAGAGTGATTAGCATATTAACCGCGAACACATGTTTTAGAGTAAGAAAAATGTAAGTTAGAAAATTGTTAGAAAAGTAAAGACCGAAGTTTACTCTACGGAACCCGGCGAATAAATGAGACGCGGGCGGTACCGACCCCGTATTTAAGCAATTTGTGAGTCACGAACAACCCCTCCTCTACCCTCCCCCTAAGCCGATGGGATAAAAGGGTGGGATTGCGGTCACCCCGGTTATTTGTTCGGTAGCGTTGCGATAGTTTGTATTAATAGGAGAGGCAGACACTTTAAAAACTATTTTGTTAAAAATATTAAGATAATATTCTAGTTGAAAAAAAAGGAATTTGTTACTCTGTATAAATTGGCTATGAGCTGCACAAGTGCAAACAATACTCTGTTAATAAGTTGATGAGGTAAGAGCTAGTATTTGTACAAATATTATATAGTTTAGCAATAATTATATGTGTTATTAATGTGAAAAATGGTAAGTTAAGACCATGGATAAGACTAATAGTAATGTAAAACTATAAATGTTTAAAAGGTGTAAATATAATTAAGAGTTTGATAAAAAAAAAAATAGATATGAATATAAATATTAAGTAACAACAAAAATAATGTTGATGCGAGGTTAATTTATGCAGTAATAAAAAAATGGTAATGGGAGAGTAATATGTGTTTATAGTAAATAAAAAAGAAATAGTTGAAAACTACGTTATAAATGTGGTGTTAAAAAGAAGTAGACCTAATTGGAGTAAGTTAAAAAAGTATATATAATATTATTAGAAGGTAGCGACTTACCGAGGTGTTGTGTCAGCTGTGGGTTCCGCGAGTAGAAAGAGGCGCAGCTGCTTGTGTAAGGGTATTTATAACGGCAGGTGGTAATTATTATGAACTTGACCCCCCCCCAAATAGGTAATCAACCCCCCCCCCCTTCACTTTTACTTTATGTTGAAATAGTACTAGTAATTAAGCTTGTGTAATACTAATTTGGTGTTACCAAACGGTAACTATTGTGGTTAAGATAATACAACCTATACTTAAGATAAATTAAACTGATAGAGTAACGGTAATTTAGGTCTGCTGTTGGCAATAGATAATAACTATAGTTGAGCGGCGAAAGGGAACACATAACTTCCTACTGTTATTAAAATAATAGCAGTGAACAACTATGGTGTAATGCTATAAAGAAAATTGTGGTTGGATTAGGTAGAGAATATAATTAGATGTTGGCCAACATTATTGAAAGCCGCAACACAGCACTTAAATTATTGACGACCTACTTGTAATAATCGCTGCTACGTGTATGAAATAGTGTTGCTTGGGAATTTCCTACTGAAGTTGTACTTTGAACGTTGTAAGCCCCTCAAACCCCTACAATTTCCCCCCACCATCTTCGAAGTTTACGAGTATTCTGTCGAGAATTTTAGAATCAGTTCGTACCGAAACTCCGGACGCGAAGCTTCGGGACGAACTCAAAGGGTAACTTAAATATATAGGTGGCCAATATATATTTGAGTTATTCTTGCTGTTAGGGTTCTAATATTAATATTTGTTGTGTGTGTGTGTGTGTGTAAAATGTTATTTATTTTTTAGTTTTAAGTTGTGTTATTTTTAAGTTTTAATTTGCGCATTGCGATGTTAGCATTAAGGTGTGTTATATTATTGCTAATGTTTAAAAAATGTGTTTATGCATTTAATGTTGAGTGTTGATGTAATTATTCTGTATTTGTGTGTGTGTGTGTGTATGTGTGTGTGTACTAATAACCTTTCACAGCTAGCTGTTAGGAGGGTAGATTAAATTTAAATTTAAATTATAGAAGTTCTGTTGAACTTCATTAAATATGGGTGGGACATGCGTGTTGTGCCATAGGCAGCGCATATTTTTATTTTTTTAAATGTTTAATTTTTTGTTAGGAAATAATTATATTTGGGTGGGTTTAGATTAAGGGTGGGAGGTTAGAGTTGCGTCTTGTATTAATTGTTCCAGACTCCCTATTATAATTGGATGGTCAAGCCCAGTGCCTTCGGGCCCGAGACTGAACCGCCCGTATCACAGCTCACCAAACTGGATCGCCACGTGCGTGCGGGCAAAAAATTGGGATCCCTTGCAAGACGTAACTAGAGGGTTGGGATTGGGAGTGTTTGAGGAATACAGAGTGGTGGAGACGGCCGTGGCCGCCTCCATCACTTTGGATCATTATTATTTTTTGGTGACCTTGACCTAAATTAATGTAATTAGCCCCCCCCCCCAAATTACAATTAGCCCCCCCCCCGAGGTCACTTTCACTTAGCATCACTATATATAAGCGGGGCTAGCTAACATGTCTGTTTATTCTGATTCCAGCCGCTAACGCTGCCACTTCAGAACCATGTCTTCATCAACAACTTCTGCTACTACTATCACTATGCCTGCTGCTCCTGCTGCTACTTCTGTGCCTGCTCCTACTATCACTACGCCTGCTGCTCCTGCTGCCACTTCTGTGCCTGCTCCTACTATAAATACACCAGCTGCTAACAAGAAACCGGTGAAGAGACTGAAGTTGAAGAACGTTCCGGAGTCGATGCTGCGGCAGATGAATACACCACCATCTACATCTGCTCAGGGAAATATTCTTCTCCAAGCCATGGCGGTTCTTGGAAGTATTTTTTCTCCACCTCCATCACCAACACACCCTACGCCAACACCACCACTACAACCACAACCTACACCTACAACATCACCGCAGATGGAGCTTCCTGTTCGTCCTGATACTCCTTCAATTCTAGAATCTATTCATGATTTCACCTCATTACCACCACTAATAACACCAATTCCTGAACCAAAGTCCATTAATCCTATCATTCCTAGTTCTAAAGTTAAAAAGTCAGTTTTCAAAATTGCTCCTTCAGAGTGCTTTAAATTATTAAATGAAGAGCGTCGCAGGGCATTTAAAAATTTTCGAAAATGCTCTGAGAAGCTCCGTAAGGGTGCTAAAAAAGGATCGGTTTGTGGTAGGAAATGTGTGTTAAATGAAAAGTATTGCCGTGTACATCTCATAAACCATCTTTCTGAGCCACAACCGACTGTAATCTCCAGTAAGTCCTACCCTCCTACTAAATTAAATAGACTGAAGGAAGGTTTGAGGTACTTTTTTGTAAGTAAAACAGACAAGCACAACAAAATTGTAATTGGGTGTAACGGCTTCAAATGGGTAATACAGCTGTCTGTACCTCTGAGAAAACAAAAAGCGATCAATAGACTTGATGCGAGAGACTATTTAATAAGAGGTGAGGATGGTTGGACTAAGTGGGGACGTAGTAAATGTTAAAATCAGTTAGCTTTTTTTCAAAATTTTGGTAGAAAAATAATGGGAGAGAAACCAGCGCTATATAATAGTGCGCTGAGTTTCTCTCCCATTATTTTTTGGTCACTCTAAGTTCTGTGACCTACTTTTACATGACCTTAAACTTGAACTTAACCCCCCCCCCAATAAAAATTAACAACCCCCCCCCCCCCCGCCAACTTTCTCTTGTCTTATATAAGTAGCCGCTATGCAATTGGGTATGGAACATTGGCCGCTTACCTGGTGTACAGTGAACATGGCTCCGCTGGACGGTTCAAACTTTTACAACAGGCGATCTGAGCTAGAGGAAATGGCAGAAGTGGAGGAAGATGAATCTGAGCTAGAGGAAATAGAAGAAGTTGAGGAAGATGAATCTGAGCTAGAGGAAATAGAAGAAGTTGAGGAAGATGAACGATTAATATTTGAATATTTGCGTTGTGTAACTTTGGACCTGGAAGAAAGTCTTGACCCATACATGTGGGAAGCATTGGACTGGCTGCAGTTGGGCAGAACAATAGTAATCATATCACCAGTGTTGTTTCTCGGTAGCCCAATTTTGTATGTGACTGCAGACAATGCCGAATACATCTGGCAATGGGCAGAGTTGTTTGAGGATTTCAGGGGAAATGAGGAGTATAATAACTGGTTTAATATCTGTTTAAGATAAGCAGGGTTTTTTAAACCCAAAAAGGCTATGTGAGAGTTAATGGTAATTGGTTACTATATAAGTTAAAGTTTGTTGACCTTGAACTTGATCCCCCCCCCCATACATCTTTTGTTAGTTTGCATTATAAAAGCCCGCAGCTTACATGTTTGCTTAGAATTTAACCAGTTGCTATATAGTGAACATGTCTAAAAGATTGGATTCATTCTTTGCTAAACATACAGAACTTTGGCCACTATTATATGGATTACATAGAAAGATTGAAGAAACAATTTTGAAAGATATGGGTGTAGGGGTTAAAGTGCTTATATATCGTAGAGGTGATTATAAATTATTGTGTTCATGCACAGTCAGAATTGAAAATTTAAATAATTTATTTCCTTGGATGGTGCAATTACGTAATTTTGTAGAAGAAATGGAGTTTGAGTTGCAAGTAGCTGCAATGTATTACAAGCTTGACAAAGAAGAGTAATCATACTATGTTACAAATGTTTAACTATATGAAATATAGTGGGGGAAAATAGAATATATATAAGGCAGCAACTTCATACTCAGTATCACTTTGTCATAAGATATTACTTTGGTGTGAAGAGAAAAGGTTAATAATGGTTTTTAAGGATACACCTTTTTTAAATTATTTTGAAGTAAAAAATCAGTTTAATACAACTGAAAATATAACTTGGATGGAAGAGACAAATGAAGGTTCGGAAGAAGAATTGAATAATAGTATGGATGATTCTATATTGGAAGAAGAAATTTCATCCTTTGAACAAGAAATATTTGAAGAGCTAATAAATGATAGTGATGAAGAAATTGTTAAAGAAGCAATTGAAACATTCATTTTAGATTCGTCAACTGATACATTGATATCCCCTATACAATCTTCAGACTCTGAATTGGACTAATGATATGTCGGTGTTTTTCTTAATGATCCCCCCCCCTCCTTTCCCCCTCTTTTCCCCTTCTCTATATTTGCTATAAAAGCAAGAGTTGATCAGGTTTTTTATTCATTATATGCTGTGTTGTTAGTAAAGCCATACACTTTATTAAACTATGTCTCCAAGAGCTACTACCTTTATATACATTACTGAAATTATTACACATCGTCAGATAGAAGAACAAGAAGAACTAGAACAAGAGATGAATGTTACATTTGGAGAGTTAATAGAAGAAATAGTAGAAGAATTTATAAATTTAAACCAAGAAACAACTAATGAAACTGGGAATATATCAATGATGCATCAACCGGAAGAGTTAACCGAATCTGAAGAAGAAGAATCTGGATAAAATGGTAGGGGGTTAAGTTATTTAAGCAGGAAAGAAAACAGTTTAAAAATCATTTCATAATGGAGGACCGAGAAGCAATGTTTAAAGCTTTTTGTAAGGAAGAACCCTGGGTTCCACCGGTAAATTCTTTTACATATTATTTCCCACTTTTAGACATGGAGGATTGTAAAAAAATTCCAGACATTGGTTTTAAATTTCAAAAACAAGGAATGTTAATTGGTGTCACCGAAAAATATCACAATGAATATTCGGAAAGACTAGCATTTAACTTTATGATGGACAATATGAATATTAAACCCAGTGAGTATCCATATTTTCTTTATAAATTTTTAGTTAAAAATGGTGCCAGTGTAACTATTGAAATATGTATTCAACATTTTTGGCCTACTCAGGATAGTAGTGGGGGAAAGTAGATAAATGTATTGTTGAACCGGATAGTTTCTCACTCTTGTAAAATCATTCACCAACAATGTATCGTCCAATTTTGTCTGACTTGGTTGCCTCACATGAAGAAGCCGAAGCTAGAAGGAAGAAAAGCGAACGAGCAAGACAAATTCAGTCTAATGTCAATATGGAGTATTATAGGCTACAAATCCAAATCCCAGGCATGCATCTTGGAGAAAACAGAGTAAAGACTGTACATGCGGCTGGTAGTTATATTAAGTATTTGAAATTATTATTGGAAGATAGAGAGTCTAAAATTACAAAATTAGAAGATGAAATGAAGAAATTGAAAAATGAACTATTGCTTTTGAAAAATGGAAATAATGAAGTTGTAGTTGAAGAGGGTGCAGAAGAAGGAAATGAAATATTGGGAATCTGAAGAAAGAAGTTTAAACATCTGTATAAACTTATAAAAAACAAAAATAATAAAAAAATAATAAAATAAAAAAAAATACTAAAAATTAGATATAGAATAGAGAGCGGGGAATAGATCACTTTGTGGCAATGGATTAACATGTCACTTAGTGCTCTATTCCCCGTTCTCGCATTAATATAATTTGACCTTGACATATATAAAATATGTTGGGGATAAAGTATTTAAGACGGATGTAACATGTGTAAACACTTCAGTTGAAATATTAATCTCTTTTATAAAACATGGTGGATACTCTATTTGAACTTTGCTTGAGGAAAATTATATGTGATTGTTTTTTATTTAACCATATAATAAGATCAGAAGAATGTGTTATTCCAAACAGCATTAGAGAAGCTATTCATGAATACCGAAGACAAAATTACGGGTTTGGCATTATTGTTGCTTATAAATTTGTGGATGGGACGACTCTTTGTCAAGATTGTGCACGAGCAGCTATAGATGATTGGGATGAATTTGATCTTGAAGGAGGATATGTAGACCATCGTGTTAAGGCACCACTAATAAGGTTTGAAATCATGAACGAAAAATGTACAATCTGTGCACAACTGTTATTTAGATTTATCAGGTGTAGATCATATTAAAAAAACTGTTTAATGTTACACTATGGTGGGGAAATTTATTGAATGGTGGGGGAAAATAGAAGTGGGGGTATTGGTTATATATATGTTGCTCGATGTACATTGATTTCTTTAGTCTTGTAATATTGTTTGAAAAAGTAACTTGTAATTTGGTAAAAAATGAATTTTGAACTAGAAGTGACAAGCTTTAAAATAGTTGAAGAGGAGTGGACAACGGTTTCAAATTTTATTCATTCAAAACAAGATAATGGAACTTTAATGAAGGTATTTTGTTACATTTTAGAGGAAGGGGATGAAGAAATAGTAAGAAACTATTTAAGAAATAGAGATATGTCAACTTCTAGCTCGGACTTTGTTAAATTTTTAAAAGACAACAATGTTAACGCGGAATTAGAAGTTTGGTTTTATGTTTAAAGAACTTGGTAGAGGGAGAATAAAAATGGTGGGGAACAAGGTGTATAAAACAAGATTTATACGCAGCAGGAGTTATTCGCTTACTACCATTTAAAAGAAGAACATCATAGAAAAATGGCTGAATCTTGGGACTATTCAACTCCTTCAACAAGTGAAAGAAAACCATTAAATTTGTCGAAGAAGACTGTAAATTTGTCAAGAAAATGTAAACCTATAACACATCCAGAATTGAGCACTTTAGCTAAGGAACGTCATATAAAAGAAAAAACTGAATTGTATCAAATGCAGCTTTTAGTACCTTCATTGGATGTAGGCTGTACAAGAGCACATACATTGAGGACTGCAAACAAGTACATAATAGAACTGTTGGGTAAAATTGAAGTATTGGAAAATAAACTAAAGGCGTTACAAACTCTAAATGTATGGAATCCGGCAAATGAACTCCCTGTTCTGCAGATGGAGCCAAACGATCTTCCTGCTACTTATGCATGGAATGCATTTAATGATATTAATGGAGACTCTCCTGTGAAGTACCAACCTCCTGCTGTGTAAAAGATGATGGGTAAAAAAAAATACAAAAAAAATAATAAAATATAAAAGTAAAAAAAATTAGTTGTAGAATAGAGAGCGGGGAATAGATCACTCTGTGACAATGGAATAACATGTCACTTAGTGCTCTATTCCCCGTTCTCGCATTAATTATGTTTGACCTTGACCTATATAAACATGGTGAGGGAAGGTAATTGAGTGGGGGAAACTAGATAAAAGAAGTCCAACGCGCGGTTGGAGTCATTCTTATCCTAAACTGGCGTTTACTAACATAATAAGAAAAGACAACATGAATAGTGAAAACATCATTTTGGATCTTTCATTAAGTTAATGGTTCTTACAGGATGGTGGCCACCCATTTCAAAGTTTGTGTTTAGGTTAAGGGTCATATAAGTTAATTTTGCCGAATTTATATCTGAAGGGTATTTACTTATTTGTTGAAAGAATTGATCATTGAGATAAGTAATTCAGATATCTGATTTAGAAAGTAGGGTTGTCTTTGAATATTAGTTATCTTACTACTTGTTCTGTTCATTTTGAGACAAAAGAATTTATTAAACAAACTAGATATTTGCAAATGATTCTCTCTTTCTTTGCTAGCCCAGATTAATTCACTTTTTAGATCATAAGTAATTTAGATCAGGTAATTAATTTTATACTGGATTCGAAGGTATTTTTTTGTTAATATATCAAAGCATTTCATACTCTGGTAATCTTAGACTTGGATTTCACAAGTACTGGGGGAACTATTTTATGAATCTGATGGTATTTAAGCTAAGCAGGTCACAAAATAGAATTTACTGTAGTCCATGCAAGAAAGGTCACGTTTCTTTATTCTGTCATTGTCTGCCTTACTGGTGGGGTGTGAGATCCCATTGGGAGGGACAATTTCCCCGTTTGTGTCCCTGCTGACGAATTACCCGCAACGGGGTGGCGCCCTTAAAAATAAAGACGTTCTGCCGAGGCCAAACCCCGCAGTAAGGAGCATTAGTAGTGGGTAAATGTCACTTCTGGTCACTACAGTCACCTTGCCGACCCCCCTTCTCCACTGAGTGTGAGCCGGGACATTACAAATGGCGCCCAACGTGATTGGTTTATAGGTGTTTAACCCAGTTATTTTGCTTGTCGAAGAAATTTTCTTATTTTGTGACTTTGGATTTTTCAAGGATTATGAATGTTTGAAGGTGGTAAATTATTGAACATTGGTTGGTCACATACTGATTTAAAGTTGCTATTGATTTTAGTAATATATTTTCCTCAGAGGACTTGGTATTAATTTTGGGTATTATAATATTTTTGTATCAATCATGGCAAGTATCAACGCGTATCACTTGAGGAAAACGGAAGTCGCATATGAGTGCAAGATTAGGGGACTTTCGGTGGATGGCACTGCAGGAGAGTTGCGCAAGCGTCTTTCTCAAGCGTTATCAGGCAACACGGACATTGATGATGAGGTAGTCAATGAGTTGGATGTTGAAGATGAATTAGAAAGCAGCGAGGAAAAATATTCGGATTTTTTGGCATTAGTAGAGGATTTTGATGGAGATTCAAAAGATAGAGAATATCAGCGTTTAGAATCAAGACTCGCTCATCTAATTCAACGGGTTGAGAGGATACCAACCTCAACTTCAACTGACGAAGATGAAGAACGCAGGAAGACAGAGCTGTTGTCAAAAGTTAAGCAGCTTTTGGATACACTGGTCTCATGTGGAAGCCAGCAGAAGAAAATTCTAAGCAAACCAGAGACGAGTGAGAAGGATAAGAAAGCATCTGAAGATTCATTACCTAGAGCAGACTTCAACGAAGTGGGATCTACGCCTCTTCAACAAGGACCATCCCAGGAAATGGCAAGCGGTTCCCATGCTGCTGAAGCGAATACTGGTCAAACGCTTAATTTAGCTGTTCAAAGAAATGGTGTCACTGAGCAGAGCCATCAAGATGGACCCCAACTAAATCAACATAGCATCCCGGTTTACAAAGCGGCCACAACTGAAGTGCTTCGAAACCAGTATCCGAGGACAAAATCAATCCCCGTATACAAGTGGGGCATCAAATTTGCTCATGAATCTAGACAAAGTGTAGGCAGCTTTCTCGAACGAGTCGAAGAACTTAGAAGAGCTCGGGGGGTTAGCGAGCAGGAACTTTTTGAGTCAGCCGTGGATCTTTTCGATGGAGCTGCACTAGTATGGTACCGTTCTACTCTGGGAAGGATTCACTCTTGGAAGGCCCTATGTCAGGAAATGCGAACTGTATTCCAAACACCTGATTATGACTTTAGACTGCAGCAGGAAATATTTAGTCGTATGCAAGGCGATCATGAGCCGATTGACCTATTTATAGCGGCGATGGAAGGCCTTTACTCAAGACTGTCTGAACAAGTCCCAGAAGCTATTAAACTGAAACAAATGTATAACAACCTACATCCACAACTTCAAGACAGATTGGCAATGTTCGAAATGAAAAGTGTTGAAGAACTGCGAATGATGGGTAGGAAAGCAGAAGCTGGAAGACTTCGTGTACTGCAGGGATCAACTCAACACAAGAATGGAGGGATACTTGAACCAGATTTAGCGTATTCAGAGCCATCAAAACGTAAATTTGTCTCAACTGTGCAAGCAAAAACTTTTCGAAGATACTCGAATGACAAATGCTGGAATTGTGGGAATTCGGGGCATCGATTTGCAACTTGTAGGCAACCTAGGAAAAAGTTTTGCTACGGATGCGGTCATCCTGATACAGTCCGAGCAGAATGTAACAGATGCCTTTCAAAAAACGTGCAACGTGGGGGGTCGGCTCCAAAC
Organism: Neoaliturus tenellus; assembly: GCA_030545055.2. Taxonomy (NCBI): domain Eukaryota; kingdom Metazoa; phylum Arthropoda; class Insecta; order Hemiptera; family Cicadellidae; genus Neoaliturus; species Neoaliturus tenellus. The sequence goes on from CM061531.1 coordinate 553,134, forward strand.
ACCACGTTGACTCCCCAGAAAGAAGATTAAGTCAGTCTAGCGCACAAGTAGACCACCTGATTCGGTCTGAAGAAAATGATTCAAGGCCATATCTGGATGTAAGGGTTTTCGGAAAGAAAATTAGGGCATTGCTTGATTCTGGAGCAACACATACAGTCATCGGACAAGAAGGATTATGGCTTGTGGATAAGGTTCCTGCTAAACTAAATAAAATTGATAATGACTGGGTGAAAACAGCAGATTCAGGAAAACATAAAGTTGAAGGTCATATGATAGTTCCTGTAACTTTGGAGGGAAGAACACGTTCTCTTTCAGTCCTCATTGTACCTACATTTAAGGTTGGTCTTATTCTCGGCATCGACTTCTGGAATACCATGCAACTTATTACAGACATGAGCCATAAGACTTGGGAATTTGCACCTTCAGTGGGAATGAATATAGCGACAATTGAACTTAAGAAGGGTTTAAACTCAGAAGATCATCTAACAGAAGACCAAAAGAAGAGACTTGAAGATTTAATACAGAGCCATTTCAGAGAAATAGGTAGTGGGTTAGGCAGGACGAACCTTGTTGAGCATATAATAGATACAGGAGAGGCAGTACCGATTAAACAACGCTACTACCAGGTATCACCTGCACGGTTAAAAGTGATGAATGAGGAGTTAGACAAGATGCTGGAATTAGGAGTTGTTCAACCATCCAAAAGTAGCTGGTCTTCGCCTGTCGTGCTCCTTGATAAGCCTGATGGAAGTAAACGCTTTTGTGTAGACTACAGGAAGTTGAATGCGTGCACAAAACGTGATGCTTATCCCCTTCCTCAAGTCACTATGATCCTTGACAGATTAAGGGATGCTAAGTATCTGTCGTCTTTGGATGTAAAATCGGCGTACTGGCAGATACCTTTGTCTTTAGAAAGTCGAGGAAAAACAGCGTTCACCGTGCCAGGTCGTGGCCTGTTTGAATTCATAACCATGCCATTTGGACTGCACAACGCACCCGCAACGTGGCAACGACTAATTGATTCAGTGCTAGGAGCAGACCTTGAACCCAATGTATTCGTGTATCTGGACGATATTGTAGTTGTAACATCCACCTTCGACCGTCACTTGGAAATATTAGAAGAAATTTTTAAACGCCTAAAAGAAGCAAATTTAACTTTGAATCAAGAAAAGAATCGTTTATGTCGCTCCGAGCTGAAATATTTAGGGTATATAGTCGACCACCAAGGACTTAGAGTAGACCCAGGCAAAGTTGAAGCAATTCTGAACCTACCCGTGCCTAAGAGCCAGAGATCAGTCCGCCAGTTTCTAAATACAGCATCCTGGTACCGTAGATTTATACCTGATTTTGCCAGTAGGATTCATCCATTATCGAGACTCCTTAAGAAGAAACACAAATTTCAGTGGGATGAAGATGCCCAAAAAGCATTTGAAGATATTCGGTCCTGTTTGGTTAAAGCACCTATCTTGGCTTGTCCAGATTTTTCTAAGCCGTTTACTCTGTCTTGCGATGCCTCCTCTGTTGGTCTTGGTGCTGTATTAAGTCAACATCTACAAGACGAAGATAAAAGTTTGGACCAGCCTTCAGGTGAAAACGTCATCGCTTATGCAAGCCGCACGCTTTCGAGAGCAGAACAAAAATACTCAACGACGGAGAGGGAATGCCTGGCGGTCATATGGGCCATAGAAAGATTCCGACCATACCTCGAGGGCACCCATTTCACAGTGGTAACTGACCATTATAGCTTGCTTTGGCTTCATAGTCTCAAGGATCCGCAAGGAAGACTTGCTCGGTGGGCTCTAAGGCTGCAACCTTATAGCTTTAACCTGGTGCACAGAAAAGGAAAGGAACACTATGTACCAGACATGCTTTCTCGATCTACAGAACAGGAAGAAGACATTCAGGTTCACGCCATTAATGTTGAGAAAGAGGACAAGTGGTATCTGAAAATGATGGAGGATGTGAACAAGAAGGGCCAGAACTACCCTAACTGGAAAGTTGAAGATGGAGTACTGTGGAAGTTTGTTCCGGGAAAGAAATTAGCTATAGACGATGAAGACAGTGACTGGAAAAGAGTATTGCCAAAAAACGCCCGCTCGGAAATCTTAGCCCAATATCACGATGCACCCACCGCAGGTCATATGGGAGTGCATAAGACCTTTGCAAGAATTCAGATGAAATATTACTGGCCAAAAATGAAACAGGATATATCTAGGTACATACAACGATGCCGCTCTTGTCAGCAGAATAAGTACGACCAACACAAGCCAGCAGGACAGATGGGAGCACTAAGGATAATCAACAGACCTTGGGCAATGATAAGCGCCGATATTTTAGGACCACTTCCGAGATCGTCAGCCGGTTACAAATATCTTTTGGTCGTGATGGATCAGTTTACAAAATTCCCCCTCTTGTTCCCTTTGAGGGAAGCCACAGCTTCAGCCGTTGCAAGGAAACTAGAGGAAGATGTTTTGCTTATGTTCGGTATCCCATCTCACATAATATGTGACAACGGATCAGAGTTTGTGGGAAAACCTATGAAGACTTTGGCTCAGAATTACCGGATAAAGATATTGTATAATCCCAAAAGACACGCACAGTCCAACCCAACAGAAAGGGTTAACAGAACACTTGGACCAATGCTCAGATCCTACGTTGGAGAAAACCATAGACACTGGGATCGCAACATCGCTCAACTAGGGTTTGCATTAAGGTCGGCAAAACATGAATCGACAGGGTACAGCCCAGCGTTCCTCACATTTGGTCGAGAGCTGATCGCTATCAACGAAAAGGCGGATTCTTCAGACTGCTCGAACCAATGCCCTGAGGTAGAAGATGCAGATAAATACGGAAAGAAGATGAAAGAGTTGAAGACACTTTATGAGGAGGTGACAAAGAAATTGAACACAGCCCATGATCGGAATGCCCATAGATACAACCTGAGAAGAAGGGATATTGAATTTGAAGAAGGTGATCAGGTGTGGAAAAGGAATTATCCTCTGTCAAATGCTGCAAACCACTTTTCAGCAAAGTTGGCCCCAAGATACGAAGGACCGTATACAATAGGGACCAAGATTTCAAGACTAGTATACCAGCTGAAGGATTCCGATGGGAAGTCAATCGGAAATTGGCACATCAGCGACCTCAAACCTTACTTATAATTGAAGGAAATTTGGGAAATTCCGTTTTTGGTGGGGGAGTATGTGTAATGCTCGTTTTCTGGTCCACCTGACAGTGTTTAGACTGATCACCTAAACATAAAAATAATTGTATGTATGGGTCGCGCCCGTACTACCTGTCTACCACCAGAGGGCTGGAGTGTACGCATATTGCCTACCGAAGTTGGAAGGAGTAAATTAAATCCCAAATCGGCAGTAGTTAGCCGTTGACCTGGGCAAAACCCACCGGCCGGCCTGTCAATTCTGGAGCGCTGATAAGAGGATGAGTCATTGTGTCTGGACGACGGCGTGGCCGCATATTGGAGTTCTGTTGGAGGCGAACCGTGGATTGTGCTAGACCTCGTCGACATCGAAGAACCCTCTTCAGCTCCGTTGGAGGATTTTATATTGTGTATTTGATACGAAGAGGTAAGGCAGACATAATAAATTATTTCTGTATTTCTCTAAAGATGATGGAAAAATTTCAGTTTAAATAAATCAATAAATTGTAAATTCAGCACAAACTCAAGTACAGGCTCCAGACCATTCCTGCATGGAAATGAGGCTAGTTGATTAAATTTGAAATACGTAAAATATTTTAGAATTAAATAAATAAATAATTTTACATACAAAATATTCTCTTGTCAAATGTAAACAGTGTATCAGTGAGAATTTGATGTAAAATGTACGAACTTTGATTTTTATAATTTCGTAATTCCTGTTCAACCTGGTGTGGACAATTGTTCTAGCAATTTCTGAGCTTTAAAAAAAATCAATTCAAGTATTTTCTTATTTATTGTAATTTACCAACTGTCTCACGTTTATCATTATTTTTGTGCATTCATAAATGAAATATAGTGACTCAAATAATTGGATTAATTAATTAATGGTCTATTAATAGTTAATCAGAAGGCCTTGTGAATATTTAAAACAATTTAGGGAAGTGTTAATCATGCAGCCTCACATTTATAATTTTATTAATGCCAATTTATATGCTGTAATCAATCATGTCACTTCAGAATTAATTTTTGAATATAATTTATCAATCAGTTGTTGCTAAGTTGTTTAATGCTTTTGAACTCAACGGAATCTTTAATGAAAGTACACAATTTTATAACGACTGTTTATTACTTGATATTGTTTGGTGATAAAAAAAAAGCCACTGTGTATATTTATAGTAATCTCTCATAACTAAGTGTGGTAGTATTTAGACAAATTTTATTACTGTTGCTTTTATCTGGTATTAAGGTTAATTTAAAGTCAGGAAAATGTCCAGGGGGAAATTAAAGTAATTTTATGATGGATATTAAAATTTAGTGATAGATTTGTGTGGACATTTACTTTGGAATTAACTGGGAAATATATTCTTGAAAGATTAAATATGTGTTTACCATTGTAAATAGTTAACTCAATACACGGGACAGTTTTAATGATTTAGAATTAATTTTTCCAGTTCCAGATTTATTTAAATAATTCAAATAGACTTTCAAATATCAGTCTTTATCGCTCAGATTCAATGCATACCCATTGTATTGTTGTCTGAGGAAATATGATGCCTATAAATAAATGCATTCTTCTGTGCTTTAAGCATATCAGTGATGGTTAATTCTGTGTGTAATGTCAATTGAATATTTTGAGCGGACTAAAGCTAGAATTCTTGTAGAAAATTTAAAGGACCTTGATTTCTTGATTTTGGGGAAATTAATTTATGTATTAAATCATCTAGTTATATACAAGGTACTAGTGATTAAGGTCTTTGTAGGGTTTATTTCCGACCACGGACTTGGCTATCTACGAGGCACGCCCTTGTACCCTGTGGACGGACCCGCACGCTGACGGCCCCCCTAGGACGCCGTGCCGCTGCTGACCGGCCGTACCACCTGCCCTGGACACGCGCACCGGACGCTACCGGGAGTGGCGCGGAGACGATACTGCACCGGATACGATAAGTCCCAAAATAACTTTTTTTAGTTGTATGGCCATACTTTAACTTTTACTACCGACATAGCCGACTCCTGTGAACAATACCGGTACTACTGTGGACAACACCGGTACACTTGTGGACAATTTCGGTACTCGGTACAGTGAAGAGACTCAACCGCTTTATCTTCAACTGAACTTCATCAACGGTGTCAACTGGACTTTGCCCCAACAATTTTCTCTTGATAATATATTTAGCTTTAAATTGATATTTGTCCTATATATTTAGCTATAAGTTGTTTGATCTTTGTCCCATATGCTGTGTAAAATGTTTAATGGTTCTTACAGGATGGTGGCCACCCATTTCAAAGTTTGTGTTTAGGTTAAGGGTCATATAAGTTAATTTTGCCGAATTTATATCTGAAGGGTATTTACTTATTTGTTGAAAGAATTGATCATTGAGATAAGTAATTCAGATATCTGATTTAGAAAGTAGGGTTGTCTTTGAATATTAGTTATCTTACTACTTGTTCTGTTCATTTTGAGACAAAAGAATTTATTAAACGAACTAGATATTTGCAAATGATTCTCTCTTTCTTTGCTAGCCCAGATTAATTCACTTTTTAGATCATAAGTAATTTAGATCAGGTAATTAATTTTATACTGGATTCGAAGGTATTTTTTTGTTAATATATCAAAGCATTTCATACTCTGGTAATCTTAGACTTGGATTTCACAAGTACTGGGGGAACTATTTTATGAATCTGATGGTATTTAAGCTAAGCAGGTCACAAAATAGAATTTACTGTAGTCCATGCAAGAAAGGTCACTTTTCTTTATTCTGTCATTGTCTGCCTTACTGGTGGGGTGTGAGATCCCATTGGGAGGGACAATTTCCCCGTTTGTGTCCCTGCTGACGAATTACCCGCAACGGGGTGGCGCCCTTAAAAATAAAGACGTTCTGCCGAGGCCAAACCCCGCAGTAAGGAGCATTAGTAGTGGGTAAATGTCACTTCTGGTCACTACAGTCACCTTGCCGACCCCCCTTCTCCACTGAGTGTGAGCCGGGACATTACAGTGAAAAGAATAAAAAACAATATGAGGACTCTCGAAAAATGAAGATGAAAGAAATGGCAAAGGCAAGAGAAACAAGAATAAAACTAAAATATTATAAACTACAGAGGCTAATACCAGGAGTGAAATTGGGAGAAGTAAGAACCAGAACAATCGACATGGCTGCTGACTACATCAACCAACTACTTATAGAGTTGACTATAAAAAATGAAAGAATACGTCAATTGGAATATGAATGTAAACAATTGTTTCACCAAGAAAAAGAATAACCTATTAACTGTGTGATTAAAGACAATCAATAAAGAAAAGTTAAACAAAGGAAACTGCAAAATTACTAAAAATATTGAATATAAATTGGTTATTAATTGGACTTGCATTAGAGAGTGGGGAATAGATCACTTTGTGGTAATGGACTAACATACCACTTAGTGCTCTATTCCCCATTCTCGCTTTAAGCGTTATTGACCTTGACCTATTAAAATAATTTATATAAAAGCAGCTACAAGAAAGGAGCTCTTTCATTTAATCGCCATGGCTCCTGTAGATAACACCGACTATCCAAGTAAACCTATTGTAGAAATATTGTGTAAAATTCTACAAGAGGAGTTTGGCATAGAAGATGTGGATAATGACAGTTCAGAAACAGATAGTGTTAACAGTATGGAAGAAGAATCAATAGATGAAGTGAGTGAAGATGTAGAAATAGAGTTAACAGATAATGAATACACACCGTTATTGGAATTTGAAAATATTCATAATGAAACTCCAACATCCAGTCACGATCCAGATTTGGAATCAATACGTGGAAGATTAATTTTTTGTGCGAGACAATTATTTCCATATGAAGAAGAAGAAGATGAAGAAGAAGATTAAAAATAGTGGTGGGGGTAAAAAGTGGTGGGGTAATACAGCATAAAAAGGAGGTATGAAAAAGATGCATTTCATTTATATGCCGAATTTCATAGAATAAACATCGCTAAAATGCATCGTTGTGATATATGTTTAGAAACTTATGAAGATGAAATATTGCTAGACATTCATAAGGAGTTATATCATAATATAAATGAAAATTTAACACAAAATAAAAATGCATCTGCAGAAGAAGAAGAAACAGCGGGACCATCTAATGCACTACCTAATTTAAGTATTCATGCATTGCCCGGAAGAGTAGTAACACACCACAAAATCCAAAATGAAAATTTAGAATTAGACAAATTTCTTGCCGAAGCAAAAACCATTGTAGTTAAACTTTTAAAAGAAGAATTAAAACGATTGAATTTTATTAAATTTGGCTTGTTATTGGATGCTATGTTTATAAACGTTGAAGAAGAATTGTCACCAAGAGGATTTATAACTAAAAACAGAACCATCATGAGTAGTTCAGATATTAATTCAATAGTAGAAGAATGTTTTGATGAGATCATCAATAAAATCCAAGAACATGAAGGACGAGGATCAGGTTGGAGTTTAGTTAGTGTAGTAAGTATGGATATTAGAATTCACAAGCATGGATATGGGGTAATGGGGAGCAATTATATAGCTCTTCCAAAAAGGATTGAAGATACAAAATCATGTATAAATGTTCAAAATCATGATACAGAATGTTTCCGATATGCAATGACATCAAAATTTATATTACGCAATGCACAAAGACCTAGTGAAGAATATGAGAACTATAGATACAGATATAACTTTCAAGGTGTGTCTTATCCGGTAGCCTTGAAGGATATTTCTAAATTTGAAAAACAAAACCCTGGAACATCTGTAAACGTATTTGGTTTGGACAGTTCTAACAAGGTGTATCCTTTGAAAGTGGTAAAAAACGAACTTGCAGACCATACGGATTTGTTATTAATTACAAAGGATGAAGTATCACACTATGTATGGATAAAATCATTTGAAAAACTTGTCAATAAACAATTATCAGGAAGTGAACATAGAAAAATAATTTGTAAAAGATGTTTTTGTTTTAAAGAACATAGAAATGGAGGACAAAATTGGTTACTGGAACACAAACAACTGTGTAATGAAAATTTTGAAGCTAAGATTATTCTACCACCATCAAATAATTCATATTTACAGTTTGAAAAAGTTTTCCATCAGTATCGCATTCCTATAGTAATATACGCCGATTTTGAATCAACACTTGTTCCAATTGAAAATGAAAACATTGAAGCAAGGAAGAGTATAAAATATCAAATGCACAAGCCTAACAGTTTTTGTTTATTGGTTAAATCCACATTGGTTGAAGAACATTTGAATGCATATGGATTGTCATCAAAACCCGTGGTGTATCGTGGTGAAGATGTTGCCATAACATTTTTAAATCATCTATATGAAATAGCTGGCCATGTTGAAAATTTGTATAATGATATAGTACCAATGATACCAATGGAGGAAGAAGAGGAAATTCAACATGAAAATGCTACCCACTGTTTTCTATGTAAAAATGAATTTACTTTAAATAACTATAAAGTTAAAGATCACGATCATCTTACAGGATATTATAGAGGTGCAGCATGTAATGCATGCAACATAAACTATAAGATTCCCAGAAGAATTCCTGTAATATTGCATAACCTTAGCGGTTATGATGGTCATTTTATAATACCAGAATTGGGGAGAGATAATGGTGCAATTGATGTTATTGCAGAAACAACTGAAAAGTTTATAACCTTTAGTAAAAAAATTGGAAATATGAAGTTGCAATTTGTAGATTCGTACCGGTTTATGCCGTGCAGCTTATCAAAACTTTCTGAAAACCTTAGAAAAGAAGATTTAATAGAAACAAAGAAAATTGTAAACAATGATAAATTAGATTTGGTTCTTCGTAAAGGTGTTTTTCCTTATGATTACATTGACAATTTGGAAAAATTTGAAGAAACATCACTTCCACCTAAAGAAGCTTTTAAGAATACATTACATGAAGAGGACATCAGTGAAGAGGATTATCAACATGCTTGTAGAGTATGGAATGAATTAGAAATGAGAACCTTAGGCGAATATTCAGATTTTTATGTTAAATTAGATGTGACTTTACTCTGCGACATAATGGAAGAATTTAGAAACACCTGTTTTACAGCATATGGATTAGACCCACTTCATTCGTACACAGCTCCCGGATTGGCATGGCAGGCTATGTTAAAAGAAACAAAATGCAAACTTCAACTATTAACTGACATAGACATGGTGTTGATGATTGAATCCGGTATCCGAGGAGGATTAACCCAAAGTGTAACTAGATATGTAAAAGCAAACAATAAATATCTTCCAAATTACGATGCATCACAACCTAGCACATTTATTGGTTATTTTGATGCAAATAATCTGTACGGATGGGCCATGTCGAACCCTCTTCCATATGACAATTTTAAATGGGTTGATCCAAATTCAATCAATAACATCGCTGATATCCCTAAATATGGGGATATTGGCTACATCTTTGACATTGATTTTGAGTACCCGGAACATCTCCACGACCATCATTATGATCTACCACTATTAGCAAAAACAGAAATATCTCCCACTGGTAGATGGCCAAAATTAATGATGACACTTAACAATAAGACTAGGTATGTAGCTCATTATTGGACAGTACAGCAAGCGCTAGAGATGGGATTGAAAATTACGAAAATTAATAAAGTACTGCAATTTTCACAATCCTGTTGGTTAAAATCTTATATAGATAACAATACAAGAAGAAGAACTGCAGCAACATCCAATTTTCAAAAAGATTTCTTTAAATTAATGAACAATGCAATATTCGGTAAAACATTAGAAAACAAAAGAAATCACAAAGACTTGAGATTGGTTGTTGATCCAACAAAATTACAGAAATTGGTGCAAAAACCAAACTTTGCATCTTCTATAATTATTAATGAAAACCTTGTAGCCGTTTCTATGAATAAAATTTCAATTAAGATGGATCGACCCATATATGTTGGAATGTCCATTCTAGACATATCAAAAACTCACATGTATGATTTTCATTATAATAAAATGGTAAAATTTTATGGTAGAGAGAATATTGGAATAGCATACATGGATACCGATGCATTCATCTATTGGATTATAACCAATGATATGTACAAAGATTTACGCACATTTGTTTATAAAAATGACTTTGATTTTTCTGACTATCCACAACATCACCCTAATTATGACAATGGAATAAACAAGAAAGTTTTAGGAAAATTCAAAGATGAGACAAATGGTGCGCCTATGGAAGAAATTGTAGCATTAATGTCCAAACTGTATTCTTTTCAATTGTACATTAGTGAAAAAGAAGAACATCAAGTTGTAAAGAAGGCAAAAGGTATAAAAACATCATATTTAAAGAAGAATGTACAGTTTGAACATTTTAAAAGATGTTTATTTGAAAGCATGGAAACAACTGCAACTTTTAATACGATAAGAAGCTTTAACCATCAAGTCTACAGTGTCAAGCAAACTAAGTGGGGACTCAGCTACAAGGATGATAAGAGACATATCCAGGAAGACAATATACACACTCTACCTTTTGGACATTATTCTTTAACTCCTATCGACCAATAAAACCTATTCTTCGTCCTTACACCTGTTTCCTTTTCCTTTCCGTAAAAAAGAGGGAGCATGGCAAGTTCAATGCCATGTTCCCTCTTTTTTACACAAATATAATATGGCCTTGACCCATATTTGTTAATAATATAAAAGGTGATAAGCCATTTTGAGGATTAGTATTTTCTCAAGCGGTGTACAAACAACATCTGAAGATGGAAGGATTAAAGGATAAAATTGTAAACGAACTTCATAAGCCGGCAAGAAGAAAGTTTCCAAGAAGAAATACAATTATTAAAGGAAGGAACGATCTTTACCAAGCCGATCTCATTGAGATGATACCGCATAGTAAATTGAATAAGGGATTTAAATATATATTGGCAATTATAGATTGTTTTAGTAAGCTTGCTGACGCTATACCACTCAAGGATAAGACTGGGAAAAGTGTAACAAAAGCTATGGAAGCAGCTATAAAGAAAAATAAATTTGTCATAAAACATTTACAAACTGATGATGGAAAAGAATATTTTAACAAAGAATTTACAGCATTAATGAAAAAATATAACATAAATCATTATTCTACAAATTCGGAAGTTAAAGCTTCCATAATTGAACGATTCAACAGAACATTAAAAGGAGCAATGTATAAAACATTTTCTAAACGAGGATCGTACGTGTGGTACGATATATTACCAAAGCTTATAAAAGAATACAATAACAAGTTTCATCGCACTATTGGTATGAAACCTATTGAAGTAAATAGCAATAATGCTAAGCTTGTTTTGGAGCGTATTAAGAAAAATACTACTCCTAAAATTGAAAAATTAAAACCTAAAAAGTTTAAAATTAACGACAAAGTACGTATAAGTAAATATAAAGGAGTTTTTAGTAAAAGATATTTACCAAATTGGACTAACGAAATATTTACAATCTACAAAGTGCAGCCGACAATACCAGAAACCTACATTTTAAAGGATAACAAAGGTGAACTACTTCAAGGCGGATTCTATGGTCATGAATTATTAAAATCGACAGTAGGTGATGTATATCTTGTTAAAAAAGTTTTACAAAGAAAAAAGGATAAAGTTAAAGTCCGTTGGTTGGGATTTGATAGGAGTGAAGATTCTTGGATTCCTACAAAAGACTTGGTGTAATACTTTAATAACTCATTATGTATTTAACCTTTAAACAAGATGGATATTGTACAGCAAAAAGAACGATTTAATATTAATAATATAGATGAATTGACAGTGGATAATAACAATTTAAACCATGGTAAACATGGTGAATTACTACCAAACTCTATAAGATGTTTAATAACTGGCCCTTCTAATTGTGGAAAAACAAATGTTGTATTTAACCTTATAACTAATCCAAAAGGGCTACGTTTTAATAACATATACATTTTCTCAAAATCTTTGCAACAACCTAAATACCAGTTGTTAGATAAGATATTAGCAAGTGTGCCCGAAGTAAATTTCTACAAGTTTAATGCTAGTGAAACTATTATGCAACCAAATGAAGCTAAACCATTTTCTATATTTATATTTGACGATGTGTCATGTGAGAATCATGATACAATGAGAAGTTATTTTGCAATGGGGAGACATCATAATATTGACAGTATTTATATTGGTCAAACCTATAGTAAAATTCCAAAACAACTTATAAGAGATAATGCAAATTTGTTGATAATATTCAAGCAAGATGAAACAAATTTGAAACATATATATAACGATCATGTAAATGCCGACATGACATTTGATAAATTTAAAGAGATGTGTGGTAAAGCATGGGCTGAAAAGTATGGATTTCTTGTTATTATGAAAGATGAAGCTATAAAAGATGGAAGGTATCGAATAGGGTTAGATAAATTTGTATTAATCCATTAAATGAATAGCAGTATGTCTAGTAATGAATGAGACTTCATAGTGTAAACATGGTAAATCAAGAAAAACTATTGAAAGAAATAAAATCACTCAGTGATTCTATTAGGATAAAAAACCGTGCATTAAGGATGGGTATAAGCGAAAGAGAAGAATTTTTAGAGACTACATTTAAACCTATTACAGAACCTTTAAAACAGATATCAGAAACCATTAGTAAACCTCGTTATGAAGGGGATGTTTTACTACCAGTTTCTAAACAAGAAGTACAAGCATTAAAAAAAGAAGACAATGATGATTCATATACAAGCGCTAGTGACCAAGAAGAAACAAAAGAAGAAAAACCTATTGTTGAAAAGGAAGAAGAACAGCCAATACCTGAAGCAGAACAATCTATTCCAAATTTAACTCAATTGAGTAGCGATATATTACAACACGGACCTCTGGGAAGAAAATATATATTGAAAATGCTACATGATATAAAATCAAACCCTAATTTAAGTAAATCACACATATACGGAGCAAGAATTGATGGAAATGAATTAAAAATAGGTGATTCAAAACTTAAAATAACTGAAGACGATTATATCATTATTGGTGAGCATAAATATAAGGGAACAAAAGGATTATATGAATTAATTTTTAAAAACATACCATTGAGATATTCCACCAAAGATTTAAATACTTTTAAGGAAATTTTACAAAATACTAATGCACATAAAAGGAATTACTCAAAAGATGCAATAATTAATCGTTCACGCGCAACAAAATATAACATTGTTATAAAAAAGTTGTTTCCCCCACGAAAACTACCAACATTACGTACCGCACCAGCAGTGAAACAACCGCTAAAAAGAAAATCTTTATCACTTATGGATTTATCACTTCTTGAACAACATGGTAAAAAGAGTAAAGGAGATACTTCAACATCTGGCAAAGGACTGATGAAAAATCTGTACAATACCAATGTAATTTATTATAAAGACATTAATAAATTAGTTGACAGAATGAGATTATTACATGAAGCTATGGAAGCCGGTCATACAGGTTTAAATAATGAATGGGTGGCTCTAGTTGATGAACTCAGAAGTCGAGGTGTTGTCGTATAATTGTCCGCAGATATAAAAGAACGGCAAGCATATAATGTATCATTTTTAACATGAGCGTCGACAAGTTTGGACGGTACTCCGCGTTAGGAGTGCAAGTTGGAGAAGAGAGAAAAAGAAGTGGATTGCCGCAAACACCTGAAGGTGACTATAACATAAGTAATAAACGTTTAAAACTAGTTAAAGATCCAGAAGAAGATACTGATGGAGCAAATTTAAAGACAGTAAAAGAAGCTACTTCAACATCATTAAAATTACTTAAGGATACTTACGATGTTAAATCACATAGAATAATTAATGTTGGTAAACCAACTGACAGTTCTGATGCAATTACTAAAGAGTATTTATCATCTGAACTTTCCAACACTTTAAAATTGCAGTGGGGTAACAATTTAAAAGATGGACAAACATATGATGCTAGAAATCATAGGATAACCAATGTGGCAAATCCAAAAAATGATAAAGATTCAGTTAATAAAGAATATTTACATTCTATAATACCGGAAAAGACTCATCGAGGATTTTCTTTTTATAAGTTTATTATAAATGACATTGGATACCCAAAGGAAGACGGTGATGCTGTAAACCTGAAATACATCAAGGACAACTGTATTTTACAAGATGCTGATGAAATAGATTGTCATGGAAAAGCATTGTCAAATGTAAAATTTGGTTCTCAACCAAAAGACGCTGTTACTATGGAACAATTATCTAAAGAATTAAAAAGGGAAACATCAAATTTTGTAAAACATGAAGATGCTGTGCTAAGGCGAGGAAATACATTTATACATGGAAATGAAAAATTTGATTTAATGCAAGGAAGTAATGATAAATGGGATGCGGGAGGTAAAAGAATAACAAATGGAAGATTTGGTCAAAAAAGTTCGGATGTACCTTTAATGGCACAAACATTAATTGCGGGCGGTCCTTTATTAGGCACATATGAAGGTCATAATAGAAGAATAAAAAATATAATACCTGGTTATGAAGAAAATGATTGTGTTACAGTGAAACAAACAATAACTTGGGATAAACGCAATGGAACCAAATTTGATGCTAAAATGAAGAAAATAATTAATATTTCACCAGGTGAAGATTTTAATGATGCTGCTACTATTGGACAAGTTATAACAACATCAAAAAATGATTCAACCGCTTACACGTGTAATGATAAACGTATTATGCAGTTACACGATCCTCAACATCCGAAAGATGCTGTAACTTTAGATTGTTTAATAAGAATAGTGGGTAATTTACTTATTGATACCCATAATCATATAGCTAGTACAACGAGTCATGTGATGATTCAACCCGATGAACGAGAAGCGTGGATTAAAAATAGAATCATAAATCAGTATATAATTAATTTGAATAATTAATTATTTAAATATAAAAATTATGCATAAGTTATTCATTTATGTGAAGCATTTCGTTGAGTAAACACGCCGGTTATATATAAAACAACATAATGAAGATCGCACAGCTCAGTCGTCGTCAAGTCAGCGGCAAGAAAGGACGTGGTATAACATCGGCTGCATTATCCCTTCTCAAACGAATTCCTGTTGGTGCTGTTGTAAATCGGGCAATAGACGCTCTACCATACGAATTTCATCTGCCCGGAGGTTATCAATATTGCGGACCCGGAACTAAATTGGCAAAACGTTTAGCAAGAGGGGATCCTGGAATTAATAAATTGGATCAAGCTTGCAAAGAACACGATATAGCGTATTCCAAGTTTGCTGATTCAACAAATAGATCAATAGCAGATAGAGCGCTAGCAGAAAAAGCTTGGCAAAGAGTTAAATCAAGTGACGCGAGTATTGCAGAAAAAGCAGCCGCTTGGGCAGTAACTACAGCTATGAAGGCGAAAACAAAATTTGGCGGCGGAAAACGTCGAAGAGGAAGACCTGCAAAGAAAAGAGCTCCTAAAAGAGGTGGAAACATTAAAAAGAGACGTCGTAGAATTCGTAAAACAAAGACAAAGAAGACTTAAGTTTGGTCAATGGTAAAAAACGGAGCAGGTCTATACCTAAGACCGTACCGTGTGTACTAAATAAGAAAAATCAATTGATAATTCCAAATAAAGCCTTAACAAATTATCAATTATCAAATTATGTAAAATGTTTGAAGATACCATTTTTTAGGGGAGTTTTTATGAAAGACGCATTACCAAAAAACATATGGAAAAATGAAACTGGAATAGTAAATTTAGATTCCTCCTATGGTCCAGGAACTCATTGGGTATGCTATAAAAAACTCGGACAAAGCGTTTATTATTTTGACAGTTTTGGCAATCTACCACCACCTAAAGAACTTCAACACTATTTTAAAAACTCTAAGAATATATTTTACAATTATAAAAGAGAACAACCTAACAATACAGAAATATGCGGACATTTATGTTTGGAGTTTTTAGCAAAAAGTGTCAGTCAGCTTTAAGATGTCATCGTACACAGTGTCACTGAGCGGAAATTCATCTACATTAAAAAGTACTCTTTTCCCAGCATTGCGTCTATCTAAAGATAGATTATGGGAAGCGGCATTATTAGATTTTACTACGTACAATTCAATTCCCAACATTACAGAAGGTAAAAACAATTTACTACATTATTATGAAAGTAAAGATGAAAAAGGAAATTATTCAGAATTAAAAATAATCACCTTGTCTACAGGAGCATATGAAATAGATGATATAAACCAGCTATTACAGAAGCAGCTAGGAGAAGAAAATATCTGTATAAAAGGAAACAACAATACTTTAAAAGCGGAAATTACCTCAAAATATTATATAGATTTAAGTTTAGAAAATTCAATCGGTAGTTTACTCGGATTTTCAGATAAGAAAAGAAAAATCTTAGATCCCGGAACTACTCATACGGGTGATACCACAGTAACAATATTAAAGGTTAATAGTATTGATATAACATGCAATATTATACACGGATCGTATAGAGATGGGGTAAACCAACACATTTTACATACATTTTATCCAACAGTAGCTCCTGGTTTTAAAATAGTTGAGAAGCCACAAAACCTTATATACCTACCATTAAACACCAGTTTTATTTCAGACATCGTACTGAACATATCGGATCAGGACGGTAATAGTGTTGACTTTAGAAAAGAAACAATTACAATACGGTTACACATAAAAGCAGTAACTTAAGTATAACATGGGATTAACATTTAAACCACAACGGAAAAGCCGGGAGCTCAGTAGCTCTTCAACATTGGACGAGTTAACACCGGACAACATACATTTCCTACAAAAAATTGGGTTAAAACTAAATTACGATGGACATTCTGGATATATCTCAAGGACCGACGTTCGACGAAACCCTATGGGAGAAGGAATATCACACGCACAACCCTTACACTTCATCAAAATTAAACAATAATGATGAAATAAGGATTCCCATTCAACAACAAGATATTTACACATTACCCTGTGAAAGTTATTTATATATTGAGGGACAAGTATTGAAATTGGATGGAAAAACCGGTTCGTCTGTTCCTTTTATAAATAACCCAATGGCATATCTTTTTGACGAAATAAGATATGAAATATCAGGAGTGACAGTTGATTCAACAAAAAAGGTTGGTATAACAACAACACTAAAAGGATTAACATCATTAACACCGCATGAGAAGAATTCAATAGTCACCGCCGGATGGGTTGCCCCTGATAAAGACACTATAACACCAGATTCCAACGGTCACTTTGATTTTCATGTACCTTTACGATTGCTTTTGGGATTCGCTGAAGATTACAAAAGAATAATAATAAATGTCAAACAAGAATTGGTATTACTCAGATCTTCAACTAACAAGGACTTGATACTAGCAGCAAGTGGCACTGAAGAAAGTAAACTAGAATGGCAGCTACAATTAAATAAAGTTGTGTGGAGAGTACCTCATGTAAGATTAGCCGATGAACATAGAATCGTATTGTTAAGGAAGTTAAAATCTGACCGTGATATTGTAATGCCGTTTAGAAGTTGGGAATTCCATGAATACCCCATATTACCTCAAACAGAACGACAAACATGGACTGTTAAAACATCTACTTATTTGGAACGAGCAAGGTACATAATACTCGGTTTTCAAACCAATCGAAAAGATGTTATAACCGCACACGCAGGTCAATTTGACCATTGCAATATAAAGAATTGCAAAGTTTTTCTAAACTCTCAATTCTTTCCTTATGACAATTTAAATGTCATGTTTAGCAAAAAACGTTATTCCATCTTATACGATATGTATGCAAGATTTCAATCGTCATATTATGGAAAAGCTAATACACCACTGTTATCACCTGAACAGTATTATTCAAAAGCTCCAATAATCGTTATCGATTGCTCAAAGCAAAATGAATCAGTTAAATCGTCAAGTGTAGATATAAAAATCGAAATGGAATTTGAAGATAAAATACCGGAAGGTACTTCGGCATATTGTCTAATTTTACATGACAAAATAGTAACATACACCCCACTAACTGGAATAGTTAAAAATGTGTTATAAAAAACAGTTTTTAGGTGGGGGGCGATTGTTATAAAAGGGGGAAAAAGAAGTGAAAATTTCATTATTTGTTTGACCATCATATGGGAAACATCGCTTGCAAAATGAGTTCACTTAATACAAATACTAACGAAGAAGAAACTACACCACTTATAGCCGACAACAGTTCCGATATAGAAAAACAAATTGAACAAGAAATGGATGAGTTCCTCAAGTTTAAGCATAAGAAAAAAGAAGAGGAAGTTGAAAAAGGAATTAAAAAAAGAAAAGTCGATGACATTATTTCCACCAATATTTTAGCAGAGGTATTTCTTAGAATCTACTATCCCATCTCATCATGTATGACAAAAAGCATATCTGCCGGAGTAATAAAATCATTGGAGTATTCACCAACTATTATTTTGAATCATGGATCTAAAATGGTGTTTTCTCTGAAATTTCCTGGGAATCGTTTATGAAGCATCTACATCTTTTAGAATGTTATTTGAGTAACAATACATATGGAAGAAGAACAAAATTAAGTTTGCTAGAATCAAATATTGAAATCGATATAGTAAAACATCGAGGAGGACAAATTGTTCGTTTTAGAGATTTAACTAAACATGACATAAAAATACACCTTACAAAAGATGAATTCTACACCCTCAGCTGTGCTACAGGTCCTATCACAAGATATTTAAAACAACTAATATTTTCAAGCGCGATCATAAAAGAATATTTAACCGATACATTGGATAGACAACCGTATGTACCAATCCTATACGGTCCCGTAGATACTTCCATTTTCAATAGAATACCTCACGAAGTTGATATGTGGAGACAGTTGCACAACTATCAGACTAACTTCGGTATAGATGAAGAAGCACAAGAAATGAATGAAGAAGCATCTTGCAGCAACCAACCCGCAGTATAAAAAGACGCCCTCCATAATTTTACAAACAGTCCGATACCGACCTTTGTCATGAATAAACAAGTTTCATTTTCAAACCAATACCAAATAATGGAGGTGAAACGAGGTATAATTGAATTTCAAGCGTTTCGCGGTAACGACGGACATTTTATTATTAAAGAGTTAGTTATTCTAGACATGAACACATCTGTGGTTTATCACTATTTATTCCAACCTCCTATACCGTTCAACAGATTAACTACTAAAGCAAGAGTGACAAACAAATGGTTAATGAAACATTTTCACAACTTGAGATGGGATGAAGGTTTTATCCACTACAGTATGGTGCCGCACATTATGAATCATTACTGTAAGGAATTTAAAATTATCTACACAAAGGGATTGGAAAAAACCGCTTGGATACAAGCATTTACAAACCATGAAGTGATAAATGTGCAAGTAGATAGAGATTTTCAGTGTCATTTTGCCAACATTTGTATCTCTACCAAAAACTTTAAACATCGGCAGTCCCAATGCGCTTTAAAGAACGCTTATCGTTTGAATGCGTATCTACAACAGAATGGTGGGGGGTGGGAAGGATATAAAAGCGACAACGCAACCATGACCCAGCATGAGTATTACTCTAGCCTCCGAACAGTCGACACCTCCCACACAGATTCGCAAGACTAAGAATAATATCAACAATAAATAAGAAGAAGAAAAAGTAAAGATGACGTCACAAACATTTTTACAATCTCTTGTCGATCAATTTAACAAACATTCAAAATCTACCGTCTTACCGACTAAAAGATGTTCAGAATTAAAAGAAGAAAAACATTATGTTATCCACACCATTAAGAAGATGGAAACTAGTGTTGGGGACGCCATCAACGTTACACTGAGTGAAGCGCCCTACACGCCCGGTGATGAACCTAAATTTCAAACATTTCTTCCCAAGCGCTTCGTGCACCTCCTGCAAAACGAAGATCTACGCCTTATCCACCCCGGCTCTCTGTACTTGGCATCCCACGGTCCAAGCGGAAGCAATTCAACGGAACTTACACTTCACGTCATGCCTACTGCCAACAACTAATTTATTATTTGCAATACTTTTGTACACCTTTGTGAATTATTTTAAAAATAAATAAAGATATAAAAAAAAATAAAAAATAAAAAGCAATATATCACTATGTGTTTTTGCACATGGTGATATATTGCTTTTTAAAAAAAATAATTTTAGATGACCTTGACCTAATTACAAAAACTATATAAAGGGAATAATTTTCAAGGGGATTTCCTCAGTCTACAATTGACTTCCGTGCTGTACACATCTCCCTTGGTTGTCCAATTATTTTAGACGACAACATGTCTCTAAAAATCAAATGCGCATCATACGATACCTCCACCATCACAACTTTTGAACAACTCGACAATTTCACTAATGAATTGCGAGTACTTCTCGCAGGCGGTTATCACTTAAATGCCGATGTTTATGTTACAAATAAGAAGATGTTTTCAAAACAAAACTACTGCGATGATGAAGTGTACTTTTCCACACAAACAGCAACAACATCCAGCCCTTGTACTCAAAATAATGTTAAATTCCACAAATACTACTAATGTTAAATTACAATAACAATACTCCATCAACTTGAGGCTTCGCTATAAAAAGGCTGTTCAACCCAGACTAAATCATCATTTACTTTTTGACAACCGCAGCGATAACAACTACAACTACTATGCTGTACCGAATGATGATTGAATTTAATGGTAAAATATTTGGAAAGGACTATCAAACGGTAGAAGAGATGAGCTCCGATCTTGATGTATTAACTAAAGAAGGCTTCCAACCAAAGTTAATTCTAAAATTTCCAGAAGTACATCCACTATCCACTGAAGATCTCGTCGCAATGGCTAGAGCAAAAAAACAAGAACATGAAGTAAATATTAAAAAGGAGAAAGAAGAAAAGAAAGACGAACCTATATCTTAAGTACACAACTATTTAATATTTGTACCCCATTCTTTTTTAAAACTCCATTTGGTTGACCTTGAAATTACCCCCACCACTTTTTTCTTTTAATAAAACTCTCTATTCTATACTATACACCTTCATTTCCCAACTCCACTTAGAACCGTCAACATGGAAAAGAAAAAAGAAGACTACAAACCACGCTACTGTTGTGAACAAAAATGTACCGATATAGGAAGATGGATGGTAGACGGATTAGCTTGTAGAAAATGTGAATTCTTCGGTTCCTGTTACTGCAAATGCAAAACAAAACAACTACCACCACCAGAATTGCAAACCTTCAAAATTTATAAATCAAGATACTTCCACACTTGCTGTCCCCAAAGGTGTTTCAAATTTCACCCAGAAAGACTTTTTAATTGCCGAAAGTGTGATGCATATTATAAAGACGACTTTTGTACATGCATTAAAAATTTGTGCAAATATAGATCAGATTGGTCTTCTGATCCTATTCAAGCTTCAGATGTATAGCTGTAGTCACTGACTGCAGCTCTTTTTTAAAATTTCATTTGGTTGACCTTGAGATTATCCCCACCACTTATTTTACAATATATATATTCTATATACCCTTTAACACACTTCTCATTTACACTACATTGCTTGGACTAACACCAACATGGGTGACAGATTTATTTCTTTTGAACATTTAATTACCGAAAGAGATGAGATGGAAACTCTATTTCACAATTACTCACACTTATGGATAGGTATCCTTTAAAATGGATCAACATCAAAGTAAAATATGTGGATCCTACCAGAATATTTTCATCATCCTCATCATCTTCCAACAGTGCAGGGGAAGAAGAAGAACCAACTTATGGTATTACAATTATTGAATTAAACAGCGAAGAACAAGACAATCAAATTCAAATTATAAATAAACTTACTATTTAGTTTACAAAAGTGGTTAGTATTTCTATTCTATATTAGAACTATTATTGTTATTTTATTTCTATACACTTCCCACAACCTACCTGTATAGTGTTTCGCGGCGAACTGCGGTAACCACAGTTTTCTCACTTCTCGTTTTCGATTACCCCCACTCTTTTTCTTCCCCCCACCACTATTCCCCGATTCCATATAAGCGACCGCCTTACCGTCGCTCACCATTTGTTTGCCTACCGCCGAACGATGAGCCAGCCTCAATTAGCAAAGAATACTACTACTTTTGCAGTAACATCGCAACAAGATTTACGGGATATTTTTCAAACTTTAACCGATGTTGTAAACACGCCAAACAACACAGTTGCTATTACTGTTGAAATTACCTACAATTGTCCAGAGTGTGAAAGGATGGAAAGCGAGAATATTGAAGAAGAATTAGAAATGCCAAACCACAGTCCTTCATCCGCACACGATTCAACACCAGATGATGAAAGCTAGTCCTACACAAATATTCTTTTTCAATCCCCCCACCACTTTACATTAAATATATATCCTCCCCTTATTTGCTCTCCTCATTTCATCGCCTACTTTTATACTATCTACACCGCTCCTCTCTAACCTATACACAAACATGATGGACGGCTTTTCAATCACATCACAATTGGAAGACGATAAATTAAAACTCGAAATTAACAGAATACAATTGGAAGCACAAAATCAGGAAGAAATGATCCGGCTGTTAAAGCTCTTCAAATGCGTACTATGGTTGGTATGCCTCTATCTGCTTATCGCCATCACCATCGGCATTTACCAGACCGTCACCGCCAAACATCGCTTGGACACCACTTCAAATAAAAATTCTACTTGGCTTTCCTAAAATAAATTATTAATTCCCACAGCCCCACACACACACACACCCCATCCGCTCCCGCCGCACTCCCGCCCGCCACTCATCCCCAGACTCCCCACCTTTTTTAAAACCCCCTCCAGATGACCTTGACACACTTACCAACCCCTCCCCAAACCCCCCTAATTCACCCCCAAATCAACAACACACACCTGCCAGTTACAAACGCTGACCTTGACCTGTGCCAGGACCGGCAAAATCCATCTACTGACGGTACTACTACTGGTACAACAGTTCCATTTATAAATAACCCTATGGCTTTCCTGTTTGATGAAATTAGATATGAAATATCAGGTGTAACAGTTGATTCCACTAAAAAAGTAGGTATTGCAACAACTTTAAAGGGGGTAACATCTATATCACCTAATGAAACCAATTTACTTCAACCGGCCGGATGGGTTTTACCTGAACATGACATAATCACTCCGAATACAAAGGGATATTTTGATTTTCATATTCCATTACGTTTGTTGCTTGGATTTGCTGAAGATTATAGAAAAATAATATTAAATGTTAAACAAGAATTAGTTTTGTTGAGATCTTCTAACGATAAAGACATTATTAAAGCTCCAGATGGTACAACGGATGCAAACCTAGAATGGAAATTAACATTAGACAAAATTGTATGGAGAGTTCCACATGTTAAATTAGCTGACGAACATAGAATGCTACTCATAAGGAAGTTAAAGGCTGATCGTGATATTGTAATTCCTTTTAGAAGTTGGGAATTCCATGAACATCCAAGCTTGCCAACTACAGATCGTCACACTTGGACTGTTAAAACATCTAATTACGTAGAACGAGCCAGGTATATTATATTTGGTTTACAAACAGATAGGAGAGACAGCATCACAAAACAAGCAGGCAAATTTGATCATTGCAACTTAAAAAATATTAAAGTTTATTTGAATTCACAATTTTTCCCCTACGACAATTTAAATGTGTCATTTGCTAATAAAAAGTACAGTATATTATACGATATGTATGCGAGATTCCAAAATTCATATTACGGTAAAACAAATACACCTTTACTATCACCAGAAGAATACTTAGATGGTTACACAATAGTTGTAATTGATTGTTCTAAACAAAATGAATCAGTAAAATCATCAAGTGTTGACATAAAGATTGAAATGGAGTTTAATGCAGCTATACCTGCAAATACAACTGCATACTGTTTAATTCTACATGATAAAATTGTAACATACACACCTCTAACTGGAATTGTTAAAAATGTATTATAAAAAAACCGGTTTTGTTACATTCCGCGAGTATAAAAGCGGAGCGTGCAGGCCGCTCCTGATCAGTTTGTTGCCTGACATCGTATGGGTAGCATCATCTTCAATATGGCTTCTACTAGTGGTACAACGGAATGCGATATAGAAAAAGAAATTTCAGAATTTTTGGACATGAATGAACAGCAACACGGCGCAGATCAAGAAGAAGAAAAAGGTAAAAAGAAGAAATATTTGTCCAAGAGGAAGAGAAATGTGGAAGAAAATATTTCACCAAATATTTTGATGGAGGTATTTTTACGAATTTTTTATCCAATCTCTTCAAGTTTGGATAAAAGTGTTTTAATTGGAGTTATGAAATCAACCGACTATTCACCTACAGTAATTTTAACTCACGGAACAAAAATGATTTTGTTTACAGCCAATGCTTGGGAATCTTTTATGAAACACCTCCATTTGTTGGAATGTTACTTTAATAGCAACATGTTTGGCAGGAAAACAAAAGTAGGACTATTGGATTCAGACTTGGAAATTGATATTATTAAACACCGAGGTGAACATCAAATGAGATTCAGAGATACGACCAAACATGACATAAAAATTCAACTAAACAGAGAAGAATTTTTTATTTTAACATGTGCAACTGAACCGATAACAAGATATTTAAGACAGCTAGTATTCTCCAGTTCAATTATTAAAGATTATTTAACAGATACTTTGGACAAACAACCGGATGCACCAATTTTGTATGGACCTGTGGACACTTCAATATTCAACAGAATTCCTCATGAAGTTCAAATGTGGAGACAATTAGAACAATATGTGCAAGAAAAAAATAATTTTGTAAAATCGGATGAAGAAACACATTTCAGTGATGAAAAGGATCAAAGTGGTGATAATGACAACAACAAAAATGACCAGATGAAAAGTTAAATAAAATTTTAATATTTTTCACAACACTTTACACTTGAATTGGCAAATTTTCAATAAAAAATTCAAAATTTTGTGGGTGTAGGCCTACCGGGGATGGTGCCCACGTTAAATATACACCAACGCGCCTTCAACTGTACGGCCTGGCATAAATAAATGCCTACCGTGGTGTGGAAAACAGTTGACCTTCTGACACCGTGATGGATAGACGGGTGACCTTTCAAATGGACATGGAAGAAGAAATCAAGTCCAAGCCGGGTATTATTGAATTTCAAGCTTTTCGTGGTAACGATGATCGGTTTATAATTAAAGAACTGGTATTTTACGATATAGATAAAAATATTCCTTACACATTTTTATTCAAACCACCATGCTCTTTTTCTTCACTAACCACCAAAGCCGCAACAACAAACCGATGGACTTGGAAATATTTTCATCATATCGATTGGTATGACGGTTTTACCAGTTATTCAGACTTGTATCATATTATGCATCAATTTTCAAACAGATTTACTAATATTTACACAAAAGGACTTGAAAAGAAAAGATGGATAGAACAATTTACATCTACTCCAGTTAAAGATGTGCAAATAGATAAAAATTTTAAATTTATTGCTGAAAACATTTGTATTTGCACACAAAGTGTGGAACATGAAAGGGACAGGCACTGTGCGTTAAAAAACGCTTTAAAATTAGCGACTTACCTGCAAGATGGAGAAATCGGCGATGGTGGTGGGGGTAACGGCGATTATAAAAGCGAGGAGCAGACCGAGACCTGGCACGAGTATTACTCGAGATTCCGAGACGACAACATCTCAGAGCAAGAAGACAGCGAGGACCTCTAGAACAACCATGGCATCCAACCAGTTTCTGCAGTCTTTGGTGGAACAATTCAACGCCCACTCCAAGTCTACAATTTTGCCGGTAAAAAAATGTTCTGAACTCAAGGATGAAAAACATTATATTATACATGCACTGAAGAAAATGGAAACTACTGTCGGCGAAGCAATCTGCTGCAGTCTCAGCGAAGCACCATATACTCCAGGGGATGAAGCAAAATTCCAAATTTACCTTCCGAAGAGATTTGTCCACCTACTACAAAATGAAGATCTACGCTCCATTCAACCGGGATGTCTCTACTTGGTGTCCCACGGATGCAGCGGCAGCAACTCCACCGAGCTTACCATCCACATCGCAGACAAGCAGCAGTGTTAAAAATAAATAATTTTTTCTTTCTTGTATCTGTTTGTATTTTTTAACTATATAATTTTTGTCATGTAATCTTGTTTGTACTGTTTTAAATAAAGATAGTAAAAAAAAAAAAAAAAAAAAAAAAAAATGTGAAACACAAAAAAAAATGTTCACATATTGATATGTTGCCTTTTTTTTTTAAAGCTCTGGGGTGAACTTGACCTTTAACCTTTGCACAAATAAAAAAAATATATTTTGCAAACAGAAATACGTGTGTGTGTGTGTGTGTGTGTGTGTGTGTGTGTGTGTGTGTGTGTGTGTGTGTGTGTGTGTGTGTGTGTGTGTGTTTTCCCCCACCATTTCGGGTTACCAGCATACAGACTGTAAAGAAGTTCAGTTTGATTGCAACTGTCAAACAATGAGCACCCTATTTGAGCTTTGTGTAAGAAAAATTATTCAAGATCAACAGCTATTTAGCCATACTTTACGTTCCAACGCTCCTCAGCAAATTAAAATTTTTATCAAACAGTACAAGCTAGACAACAGAGGTTACAACACTTTTGGGTGGTACAAGTTTAGTGATGGTACAAAATTTTGTCAAAATTGTGGAAGGGCTGCTGTATCTAACCCAGCACAATTCCTACAAGATGATGGATGTTTACAATTAGGTCATGTAGCTCCAGTTATGAGTTACGAAACACCTAAAGAACTTTGCACCATTTGTTCAATCAATATGTTTAGTTGGAAAAAATTTAACCACCTCCCATCAGACAGCATGTAAAATCCTTCCCCCCACCACTATTACATACTACCTTCAAACAACCATGCTAATATTCATTCCGCCTTTGGACATCATACGGAAAAAATCAAGATGGCTCTGACTGTAAAATGTGCAAATTATGAAGAAGTATTTGTAAGAAATATGGAAGAATTAAACAATATTGTTCAAGAATTTAAATCACTAATCGAACAAGGATACCGATTGAACATGCAAATTTTTGCTTGCAACACAAAATGCCCTCATGTCCCCAGGGATGACGAGCCGCCTAGGTCACCATCATCAACTTCTTCAGCCTATTCCTCCAGATCATCCATGAAGACTCAAGCCAGTCCAAACTTGGAATATTTCTCCTGACTAATATTTATGTTTTGTATCCTCTTTGTACTTCAATATGCATATTTTTGTATTTTAATAAAAGAATGATAAAATAAAAACAAAATAAAAAACCTATCTTGCTACAGTATTGTAGCAAGATAGAATTTTTTTAAAACACAAATTGGATGACCTTGAACATGTTCTAACATGTTCAGGTTTTCCCCTACCACTTTTCCTCTTGGAGACCTGAGATGCGGCACCAATGTGTTTCATTACATCTTCATCTTTTGAGCTGCAAACATGGATGTTCCACCACCAATATATGAGGCCGATGAAGCGGAAAGCCTGGGGAGGAGGAGATGCCAGCATGTGGATCTAGTGGAGATGATGGAAAGAAGGATGGAAGAAAGACGGATCAGGAAGGACCATATGCTACTTCAGAAAATTTTAAAATTAGATCTCTTCATGATCTTGGCCTTATTGATTGCAATCTTCTTCTACTTGGTATACGCAGATGTATACTGTCTAAAATGCATCGAGTGTTCAGATAAAGCAGCCAAATTGCCAGTTTTCAACACTACTCTGTAAATAAAATTTTCTTTTTTAAAACTCCAAATGGTTGACCTTGAACATGTCTCAACCTGTCTGGTTGTATCAATTACCCCCACCACCACAATTCCAAAATACCAATCCTGCAAGCAAGACTTGCTTCATTTCCAACTCAGCTACGCTAGAGGTTACACGACACACAATGAAGTGGGAATTACTTGTTGACAGCCTTCAATACCTAAAAGAAATCTATGAAAAATTGCACATGCGGCTTCTTCAAAATCCAGGGATGATAATAAAAATGAACTTGGAATACGACTGTCCACTCATCGACGACAGTATGGATGAAGCAGAAGGGGTAGTCCAAAATACACAAGGAACATGTTGCTGTGAAGAAAATTCTTCCACAACATCAAGCACAAGTCCGGACAGCACATATGGGGATGAAGGAGGATTTTTGTAAATAAAATAAAAAAAATATTTTTTTTTTTTAAACTTCAAATAGTTGACCTTGAACACGTTTGAACATGTTGAGCAATGTGGATAAAAAATATTTTTTTTTCTTTCTTATGCCTATTGCTGAATAACAAACTCAGTTGTATAGTTTGCAAAAAAAAAATTTTTTTTTTCATTTCATCTGACTACTTTACCCCCACCATCTCCTTATCCCCACCACCCTGCCGAGTACCTCAGATACACGGAGAGACTTGCTCAGTTGCTGTTCAACTCTTGTGGTGTGCACATCTCACTTTTTGCACTCAATTTACTTATATTGAGTTTAAATTTAGATATTTAGCCAAAATATCAAACATTTCTTAATTTTTCGGCAAAGTGTCAAATAACAAAAAAAAAATTTTCACTTTTGGTTTGATTGAAATTTCACAAGTTCCAAGATCACCTGAGAAAGAATAAAAAATAAATATTTCTCAGGAAATATTTCCAATCCGAGTTACGGAGATCCGGTAAAGGACCGGCTGGGACGAGTTGTTTGTAAAAAATTAAATTTTTCTTCCTTCTGACCACTTTACCCCCACCACCTCCTTATCCCCACCACTGAGCCGGGTACCTGGGATACCATCTGTGTACAAGTCAGTACTTCTTCGGACGCGGTGCTGTTCGGATCGCATGTCGTTTGTCGCACTGTCGGGTGTTTGAAGAAATTATTCTTCGGCTCTCAGTCTCTCGGTGGGTAAGTCAAATATAAAATTATTTTTTTTTCAAGTGGGGCTGCTGGGACGGGTCAATGACCCCTGACGGATATATTAGGTCAAGAGTCTGATCGCTAGGGAATAAAAAAATATTTTTTTGCACTTTTGTGATTCCTCGAGAAATTTCAATTTCTCACCAAAATTTGAGGAATCGCAAAAGTGTAAAAAAAAAATTTTTTGTATTCTTGCGTGACCTTGACCTAATTAACGTCAGTGACGTCATCATGATGACGTCAGCAATAATGACGTCGCCATGACGTCATAGGTGTGACGTCATGTGACGTCATTATGACGTCATTAGTGACGTCATTCGTGACGTCATTGATGACGTCATCACTGCTGACGTCATCGTGATGACGTCACGTCCCAGACCCTACAATTTTACACTACTCACATTTCCTCCCACAAGCTGATCCTTTCTTATTTCCCCTAGTAAGCATTTCAGGGCAAGTAGTGGGACGGCTAAATGCCCTACGACGCTCTTCTTGTAATGATTGAAATTGCTCTGAAGGAGCAGGTTTAGGGGCAGGTATAGGGGCGGGTTTAGGAGCTGGTTTAGGAGCTGGTTTAGAGGATTCAGTTTTGTGATAGGTATGGTCTTCAGGTGTAGTAAGAGGTGGGGTAGGAGGCAATGGTGATAGTGGGATGATGGGTGTACTAAGGCGATGAAGAATAGTTTCAAATGAAGAGGTATTAAGACGGGGAACTGGCTTCTGCGGTGGCGGCATGATAGTTGATGGCGGTGCGGAGTCGTTTGAAAGCGAAGTTGAAGGCGAAGGCGAAGGCGGTGAAAAAATACTACGATGTCTAGAAGATTTGGTTGGTGGAAGAATAGCTCCAGAAGTTGAAGGTTCAGATGAAAGCTTCTTCTTATACCAATCAGGAAGGTTTTTGAGGCGAAGGGTTTTCTTAGGTGCAGGAACAGCCGTAGTAGAAATAGAAGTCGAAGTAGAAGTAGTAGAAGTAGTAGTCGGCAGAGAAGACATGGTTATAACTCCAAGTTCGCAGCGTAACGTCTGGAATCAGAATGAAACACTGGCCGCGGCTGGCTCGGCTTTTATAACGGTATGCAAATGAGAGGGGTTAGCAGCCGGTCATGACCGGCCATTGGCCCGGGAGGTGGGGGAAGGAGTGGGGGAGGTTTGGGGAGGGGGGGCTCCATTTTTTGGCGAAGGGGGCTCCATTTTTTTGGCGGGGGGGTCATTGACCTTTCCAAAAGTAGGTCAAGGTCACTCAAGACTTATAAAAAAACCAAGGTTATGAGAACAGTCGTAACTGTTCCCACCACCCTGTTTGCCTAGCGGTTCCCACTCCCAACCCACTAGTTACGTTCTGCAAGGGAGGCCCTGGTCCGTCCGCATTTAAGCGTAACGTCCCCGTCCGCATTTAAGCGTAACACTAAACAGGGAAACTGGAACAGCTAATGCAGAAACGCAACTCTAACCCCACCCAAACTAAACCCACCCATCATATTCCTAAACAAAATGCAAAAAAAGTCCGCTGCCTACAATTTGCGGATGTCCCACCCATTTTAAGTGAAGTTCAACTGAACTTCTGAATTTACAGTTAATCTACCCCCTAACATCTAGCTGAAAGGCAAAACAACAACATGAATTATTATAGTAACACTTAAAACTAAAAACGCATCATTATTAAAAACCAAATAATTCAACACAACCAAATACCTTTATTATTCTTAAAATTAATACACCTTAATGCTAAAAACCTCATAAAAATTAATACACCTTAATGCTAAACCAAACTTATAACTAACATCGCAATGCGTAATTTATTTCTTAAATTAAATACAACTAAACACACACACACACACACACACACACACACACACACACATACCACATTGCATTAAAAAACGCAACGTGGTATAAGAAGTTCAAATATATATAGGCCTACTATATATTTGAAACCTCTTGCTGAATCGCCAACAACCTTTCGCTATGAAAATTTGTTGGCGACTGACGCGAAGATCGGGCTCCTATCTCTCCTCCGGTTCTCCAGTGGTGGGGGAAGTTGTTTCACTCCAGTACAGTGTTCAATCCAGTCCAGTTCACACCAGTGTAAAAGTAAACCAGAAGAGTGGGGAGCGGCTCATGTGCAGCGACTCAAAACCAAGGTTTGAGGTTAGAATTATCCAAGTGAGGTTAGAATTATCCATGGTAGCTGCCATGTTTAGTTCGGTGACCGGGTGACCGGTCATTGGCCTGAGGGAGTGGGGGTAGGAGTGGGGGAAGGGGTGGGGAAAGGGGGGGGCTCCATTTTTTTGGCGGGGGGGGAGGTCATTGACCTTTCCGGTCGGTCATTGACTCGAAGGAGTGGGGACGGACACATAACCCTACTTCTCTTACTACTCAGGTGAAAGTCGGTCAACCATTCATTTGCTCGCCATCTGCCGGCATTTGGCCGGAGTTATTGCCGCTATAAAAGTGGATAGTTTATCGCGCCGCGAACATTCATTGCCTTGCATCCGCTCAGTCATCATCTCTCATTAGTTTTACGTTATGACTACTTCGTTAACTAGGTTTGAGGTTAGATATATCCATGGAATAGGCTTCGTTACTTTTAACATTCATAATGTAGGTTAATTCTAACCTACAAAATTACTACTCTGGTGTTCTGTTTCAATTTCTTTTACACTTCATTTTATATCTCAGTCTTCTTTTAACTTCTGAATGTAACACATCAGTTATGATGGCTGCACAATGTTTAAAATTAAAGCTTTTGCGAACACAACACATATTACGAAGTACTTCTAAACCTTCAATTTCAAAGTGTAGAACTAATTTAAATAGAGTTAGAAAGAAGTACAGTTTTAACCCATTATACTCTTCAACAACTTCGCAGGTTAATGTTGATGATAGTGTTGTTTACGACATTTTGCGTTCTATGTTACACTTCAACAACTTTGAACTTGTTACACCTATCGACTGTGTTCAACAAGTTTTTTTTATTTTACCCCCACTATTCCCTATATAAGTGCACTGACAATAATTCCTAATTCATTCTTTTCTATGCTCTTCAGCTAACAACATCTCCACTCTAATTTACACTACAGTAACAATGGAGACCAACCAAGAGAATGTTCAAGTTCAAGAAATATCATCAACAACTCATCCAAGGGAAGATCCTCCTAGAAATTCAACTTCACCAACTCCTCAGAACCCTGTACAAGTTCCAGATGTATCTTCTACAGCAATAAATGATGTAGAAGCTATTCTTCGGTCCCTTGTCGGTTTCGACTGACCTGTATGACGATCGCCGATAAACTGAACTCTTAATAGTTCAGTCTTTTTTAAAACCCCCTCCATATGACCTTGAAGCAATTATCCCCTCTCCTTTATAAACTAACTCCTACTTCAAACATTAACACCATCTGCTCACCCCTTCTCCACCCCTTCATTTGATATAGCCTCTCCCCACCGGAAGCTATATGGCATGGCATATGGCGACAGCATCTGATTTGCCATCTGGCCCGCCGGCAGCTGGCGTGGCAGCTGCTGGCAAATGGCACGACTTCCGTTTTGAAAGTAACCAAACCCCACTACTATGAAGCAAGGGAGAGGGTGATATTAAATTTCTTATTTAGTATTGCGTCGTTAAAAACACTCCTTTAAACATGAGTTACAGTAGTTAGAATTAAGAGTACCTTATGCATGTCTATAAGGTAAATTAAAAAAATATATATATTTAAAAAAAAAAACACTTTTTATAGGAAAATATTTAGGATTGTTAGTTTTATAAACAGTTATTCTAATTTAAAGTATTGAGAAAAGATTGAATGTTTATTGTTTGTGTATTTTTTTCTCGAAACCAACTATTCATTAATTCATTGGTGACAGTAAGACAAGTGGATATATCAATGCCTTGCGGCGAGTGAGCGTAGCGAACGAGCTAACCTGACGACGAGTGTGCGTAAAAAATGAGCTCTCCTGAAGGGCCAAAACTTCCCCAGGTTGGCATTGCAAAGAAAATTTATTTTTGGAGCAAAAAATATTTTGAGTCTTTTTTGTTCCAAGTTAAGCATTAGAAATGTTTTTTAAAATATGTTTTTATTAATTTTATGGCTCAAAAATAGTGCCATATGAATAAAAATAACTTTTTTTAAAATTTTGTCGAAGTTGAGAGTCCATTTTCAGAATCGTTAACTTGCCACAGTGGTGAAGAATACTCCCCTCCTATAAAAATGTTTCATCCTACAAAGCTGACATAATAATATCACATTCTAGAAGAGTTTAGCTCTCTATTTATTTAATTATAACTAAGATAAACTTGTAAATTTCAGAAATAAACAAAAAAAAATTCCCCCCTCCCCCACCGTACCCTACTATATAGAAAATACCACCGTCGCAGCAGACCTGCGTACTCAGCGAATTTTCAAAGGAATTTGAGACTTTCTATTTTCCCCATAAACACCATAGAATAAGTATGTAAGTTCGCTGCCATGGGATGTTGTTATAAAATTTTAGTTGGGAAATGTAATGATTAAGTAAGGTAAATATATAATTGTATCAATATTCGGCACTTAATAATTTTCCCCCTAAACCCCATGGTGGTGAGTATGTAGGTTTGCCGCCATATAGGTGTTGTAAGAAAATATCAGTTAAACCCTACCTAGTGAATGTACAAAACAAATTATATCAAGTGATGTCAATGAATAAGCGAGATACAGTGTTTTAGTGTTCATTGTGACCCTGGATTGGGATATATTAATAATGAAACAAAATTATATATTCCAATCACTGGTTGTCTAAAGACGACATGTTTCCTTCCTTAGAACTTCATCAGGTCCATAGTATGCAACTGCCACATAGTCATTATTACATTGTGGTTTGTCAAATTATTCAATGAAAAGTTGTCCCAGTCACTAAAACAAGTTTTCATAGTGATAAAATTAATAAAACTGAATAAAATTACAGTGTAAAAATGCCAAAAATCCATTTTTGGCCCCTTTGAAACTTCATAAAACCCCGTTCCTATTGCCCGATTACGCTAGTTCGTGAACTTATGAAAATAGATTGGTCTTACACCTTCTATATCACCAAATTATCATGGTGTTCATACCAAATTTAATAAAAATCGGAGGTTCCTTTTAAAAGTTATCAGTACCACACACACACACATGGTCTTACCATGGCTACTACCGTAATTGCGTATTCCCTACAGGGAAATTTGCTAAAATCGAAGTATGAACATGATTTTTATTTTAACCGTAACGCAAGAGTGATGGCGGATTCAACCCGGTGGCCATTGTTCTGCGAATGTGTTTGACAAACACTCCAGAATCACGGACACACGTTGTCCCATCGACGGAAACACATTGTTCAGTCGTGGCCTGCGCGAGACAGGGCAGATATAAAGCTGGCTTGGCTGAGTTTGGAGTAAATTGCATTTCACGGCGTCTTCTACACAAGTTTTGACTAAATTTGATTCCCGTATATGTGAGTTGTAAATGTGATGGAAAAGGTTTAATCCTTGTTCACACATACAAATATTCGCAATTTACTCTCGTTGTTAAATAGTTCTTGTTTCTTCAGGTGTGTTGAGAATAGTGCTTTTAGTTATTTTATCCAGATAGTTTCTATTTTGCCAGCTCATTTAATAACCTAGATGTCTTGTTAAAATGTTTTAGGTACCAATCCTAGTAATACCAATTACGTGTTGGTCGCAATCGAGCATTTTAATCTGGACTATCCCATGCAATTGGTAAAAATTTACATTTAGTTTTAAATCAATAACACCCTACCAATCTAATATTGTGATTAACAGTACCTAATCACCAAAAATACACTGTATAACACCTATACATTAACAGATAAAAAAAAAATAATAATAAACCCAAGCCCAATGTTATTCTGATGGGAAAATTTATTTAGTGCCTTTAGGTCTGATTCTCAAAATATTTTTGACAGAAACAACTACTGATACCGGAACTAACGATACAAAAATCTAAGTAATTGGTCAAAAATTGTAGGAAGGGTTCTTTTAACAAAAAATACCTTAGCGTATTAAATAAGAATAGATTTAGCACACACATCGTGAAAAAATTAAAATGATAATCTACGTTGATATTCATAGGACGTTCAATGAAATTCATCATGCCTTGTATAGATGGCCAAAATAAAACTTTAGCGATATCCATACGTCTATCATGAAATATATTTATAACAAGTATATTTTTCTCAGTTGGTTGAATATGAGTGGAAGATTTCACGAAAATATCACTATCTATAGTAGGCTTCATAATATTTTAGTTTCACCTTATTTTTTTAATGAAGAAGTTCATTTATAACAACCTTATACAAAATTTAACCCGCATACATCGTAAAAATAATTCAAGAGAGGGGTTCAAATGCTAAGGCGAGCTGATAAAGTGATATAATAGTGTTATTTTAGCGGGTTCAACAATAACGTCGACCTTAGGTCGAGAGGGAGGTGAGGGTGCAACAGATAACAAATCACGGGGGAAATTATCTGTCAGGTAATTTACGGCTTTCGAGCTCGACCTTTATCAGTGGCAATTATTTTCCGTGTCAGGAAAAAAATAAACCAAGACTAAATGATTTGTTGACGTTAATGACTCAGTTTTATAGAAATATAACTGGAAGTTAAACAATTGATTCTTCATGCAGGGTAAATTTAGGTACTAATACTGTAATGACATTCATTTAAGTGCACAAGTCTGATGAATAAATTTTTTTAGACAATGCAGGAATGTCGATAAACAAGTTTGAAACTATGGGTGCTGTTTTTAGATGAACCGCTCATGTTAATTTTGATTAAATAGTTTTTTTTCTATTTTTCCTTACTTCCAATATATTTATTTAAAATATTATCTTAATACATTTTGAGTGGTTTTCCTACCCGACCTTATAAGGGGAAACAAACTTTGTTACACGATAAGAAATAAAAATACTTTGCTTAGGCTTACAGATATTAGAAACACAATTTTCTTCCAACAATTATCATTCGTCGTAATATATTTCAAAAAATGTATTATAAGGATTGTAAACTGTGAAAACAATGAAACTAAAATCCTACAGTTAATGAAAGCTAAGGCATAACATTAAACTTTGCTGCGAGAAAATGTATTCAAGGCAGACGTTTTAATCATCATTATTATCCAAGAAATCCCTCAGGGGCAGTGGGCTTTCCACTGTACGGGTGTTTCTTGGCGACCCCGGGGTACCTGAGCCAAGCTGTGAGACCCTCCTCACAGTTCTTCCCGAGCTAGGGCCTTTCTTCTCATCTTTCAGGTCTTAGCTCACCGTCTTTATTCTTTCCTGAGCTAACCTTGCTCACCTTCTTGTTTTCGACCCCGAATCAAGGGTGTCTTTCCACCTTCTTTCGACCGGCGCATGCTGGGGGGTCCTGGGAGTGTCCCTGTTGTGTTGCAGGGACTGATGTGTGCCTCGCACTGCCGATGGTCTCCTCCAGTGTGTCGTCAGAAGCCAGCCGCTTCGGACCTTAGTCAGGGAGTGCGGCATGGATGCAGGGATCGGACTCTGCATTGCCACGGTGCGACCCCCAGCACGTCCGGCACATTTTGTGTATCGGTGCTGGGCAAACGGAGGTTCGGGCCCCGGAGTACCGGGGTAGGGGTGTCTTATCTCCTACGGGGGGTAGACCTCCGAGGGTGTACCCGCTCTCGGCCGATGAAGGGCCGCCTCTTGCCGCACGATGCGCTGGTTACAAAACAGTATGGATTGTCAACCGCAAAACACGAATCTTGGAAAGGAGAACGAACAGGCTGCTTTTAGGCGCAGCTCACTTGTGCAGAGGTCTCTGACCTCAAAGACTGGGACGCCGACGGTTGGAATTAAAACCTCCCCTCCGCCGGCCCCGTTCAAGGCTGCTGGTGTCGCTGGATCATCGGCCGTAACCGGAAAGGATAAAGATGAGGTTGATCTGGGTATGGGTGTGACCGAGCCGGTAACACCTCTAGCCAGGATGCAGGGAATCCCTCCCAGGAAGAGCCCTCTTCGTGCGGCATTCGAGCTACAAATGCTTCGGCAGCAGCAGGACGACGCCCACGAGGAGGAAGACACATGTCTGAAGAGATGAAAGTTCTTTTGAAGGAGATGGCCAAGGTCCTCCTAATTCAAAAGAACATAAACAAGGCGATAAAAGAGGGGATCCCGAAACTCGAAGATGCTCTAGAAGAAATCGAGGAATGCCGGAAAATCAGGCTAAAGGCAGTGAAGCAGGAGCGCAATGTCACGAACCGAGTCATCTCTGCTTCACCTCAAGCTCATCTGGCTGAGTCCCAGACTCAAGCCAGAAAGCGAAAGAAGAGGCAGTGTTTAGTATTTAATACATATTATTGTAAATAATTAAATATGTGTGCCTCAATAATTAATTTTAGCATTAATTTCTAAGCTCAATCTCAGAACTATATTTCTTGTAAAATAGTTGCAAATAATTTTGGATCAATAATCCACGCGAGTGAGAGAGAGAGAGATAGTTAAGCATTCCCAGACAACATCGGACCATGTGACGTCTTCGTTGCTATGACAACCATGAGTTTTTCGCAATCTGATTGGCTCCCCAAATACATCATGATCGGCAACGTTTCTTTCCCCCCAGTCTGGTAAAAGTTTCCTTCGTAGTCGGACCTGTGTGCCGTTTTGTCCTCGCGTCATTGTGACGCTCTCTCTTTTAATTCCCCAGTCTAGTAACGTCTTTCGTATTTTACGGACCTGTGTGCCGTGCTTATCTCAGCGTCTTCTGCTCTGACGCTTTCTCTCTCGCCAATAAAGGCTAAAGGCCTTTGGCTTTCCCTCTAATTCATTTCTCAGTGTATTTAATTACTTGTCAGTGTTTTGTACATTAATTAATTCTCCCAAAAGTAGTATCAGTGCCTCCAGGATTCGTCTCGAGATCTTCAATGTGCGGGCATCCGTGGCTGTGAATGAACATTCGTTTTGCGTCTCCATCGCGTACGGTTCAAGATACTCTCTGAAAGACTCTCGTTGCGCTTCTCTGCAAGTGGACTGTTGTGCTCGTGGTGGCGATTCTCCCCCGCTCCAGTGGCGACCTGTCGTCTAGCCCGCTGGACACCCTGTGTACCGCTCAAAGTGGAGTATTTTCAAGGTACTGTTCCACATTTATTTTGTGTGATATTTTATATCAGTGATTATTTTTTACGATAAATCTCATGCCGCAAAATCCCTCTCAAACTCTCTACAACAGTAATTTTTGTGCATTTTTAAATAAAATGCTCTGGTCCTTCGAGTAATTTGATTTAATTTACACAGACTATTTAACTAAACTCATTTAACCCCATCCCAAACATTTGGTCCCGTTCGAGCCGGATTGATCGGATTGAATTAATGGACATAGCTCTGTGGGATTACAGAAACTCTAATTTGCAAATTTTTGTAAAGTTCAATTACTGCAGATTCCGCCATTTTGGATAGCGTGGTGCAGGACACCCCTCAAAATAAACTCGTCCACGACACCCCTTGTAAATTGGCAAATAGACTCGCCCAGAATATATTCCTCCGCGGACAGACGTCTAGATCATATCCGCTCTCTCTCTCCCCCCGCCACGCCACTCCTCTCTCTCTCGCTCAGGCATTTAAAGTAGCCGTAAAATATCTCCGCTCAGCTGACTGTGTGTACAAACATCTGACATTGTCAATTGAATTGTTGTTGACTCTTGGGGTTCTAACTCATTTTGTGGGTGAACCTAGTAGCCTGCCTCTAGATTATTTCTTTATTTTTGCATAACTATTAGCTAATTAATTAAGCTAACTTCATTCAATTGTTGAATATAAAAAGAATTCTTTGAGGTAATTAAGCCTAAGTTCTCTTGTTTTATTTCCTTGTGTGCAATAAATGCATATCAATACACATTAATGCCAAACATTATCTCATTAACAAACTTGGCATTAAATAGTAAACTCTGACAATCTGTCCTTTGACAATTGTTGAATATTTTTCTCTGCCTTTTTGGCGTATGTTACTGTTATTTAATACAGTTCATCATTTAAATAGGCCTAGTCTCACACTCTCACATTGAATTTATTTGCACTCTGTACTTGTGTAATTAAGGCTGAAAACTATTTTTAGACTAATTTAAGTAGGCCTAACTTAACCATTGTAACAATTGGCGTTCAAGTGCCTATTAATAAATTCAATTTCTCTGATTGTTTATATTGCCTCACAATTTTCTTGTATATTGTTTTTTTTCTATTTTAAATCGGCTCTAGTGTACTGGATAAATCAAATTAAACCCAATGGCACCGAAAGTTAGTGACTTTAAAGCTGCGATCTACACGCGGTCCACAGCATTAACCAAAACTCGTTTCACGAAAATAAAGGAGATTCTCGCTGACTTTACTAAGGCCGACGTTTTGTCTCCCATTCAATTGAAACAATTGAACACTCTCACCAATGAGATTAGAAAAAAGAAGGCAGAATTTGATCTTAACTTACAAAGAGCACTCGCACTTACAGATGACGAAGAAATCTCAGACGAGACCTTGTCCCAGGATCAGGATGATATTGAGGCATTGTTCTCACATATTTCTGCCACTATTGAAATGTTGCTTCCGCTTGAACCCCCTCCAACCCCATCTGCTGCCAGCGAAGCGAGTAGCGCCTCTCAACCAATTGTATCTCATGTACGATTACCAAAACTAGATTTACAAAAATTCTCTGGTGACCCTCTTACATGGACATCTTTTATCAATCTCTTTGATAGCACAATACACCGAAATGCTTCACTTTCTAGTGTCATGAAATTCCAGTATC
Organism: Neoaliturus tenellus; assembly: GCA_030545055.2. NCBI lineage: Eukaryota > Metazoa > Arthropoda > Insecta > Hemiptera > Cicadellidae > Neoaliturus > Neoaliturus tenellus. The sequence goes on from CM061531.1 coordinate 593,025, forward strand.
TGCTGAGTGTACTAAATGGCGAACCACTAAACTTAATTAAAAGTTTAAACCTCACTGCAGCGAATTACTTGGTCGCCTATAACCTCTTGCGTGAACGTTATCACAACTCACGCCGTTTGCAGGCTTTACATCTTAATCAGTTATTGGACTTGCCCAACATAACCGCTTCCGCTCTCAAGGGAATGCGTCATTTTGTGAATCAATTCACTGAACACTCTCAGGCGCTCAATGCCCTAGATTGTAACGTCACTGATAACAATCCTCTCCTCTCGGCCGTTCTCTTGCGCAAAATGGATTCCGAGCTCCGTAAAAAACTTGAAAGTTTTCGGGCTAACTCTGCAGATGAGCAGACCGCACACACGTTACCGGACGTTAAAGAAATATTTAAATTTCTTAACACAGAATGCTCTCAGACCGAGGACGCTCAAATTCACAATGTCTCTCAAACTCATAAAAATTCTCCCTCTCAATCGCACAACAAGACTAATATGCCTAGAAGAGTGCATTTTCGCCCTAGTGACGTTGCCATGGTCACTACCCACTCTAACTCTCCTCAAGCAAAGGCTACCCCTCCTCCATGCTTTGCTTGCAATCAAGCCGGACACAAAGTGTACTCATGCACTGTGTTTCGTAGCAAAACTCCTCAAGAGCGATTTCGGCTCGTTAAAAAATCTACTCGTTGCATCTCATGCTTAGGCTCTCATGATCTCAAGGAATGCCAATCTAAGGCAACGTGTCTCACATGCAACAAGAGACATCATTCTCTATTGCATTTCCAACTTCTCCCGGGCAGCACTGCTAATCAGCCTGTCCGTAACAACTCCGCTGATGTATCCAATGAGCGATACGGATCTAATGATAATCAAAGCAACTCTCAAGTGTCTCTCGCTTCTCAAAGTTCATCACCCTCTCTCGCAGGTTGTCATACCGTACTATTGGGTACCCTGCTGGTACAACTCAAAACTCCTGAAGGCAAATCTCACGTATTCAGAGCTCTACTTGATTCAGGGAGTATGACGGATTTAATATCCGAACACGCCGCTCAACTCTTGGGAGCGCGCCGTACCAAATCTGAAACTCACATCTCTGGTCTCAGTCAAAGCACGGCCAAACCAAAAGGCCAAACTCATCTCACGATCAGCACTCTATCTGGTCTCATCATCGCTCCTCACCAGCCAATGTTAATATTGGACAAATTGACTGTTGATTTACCAAGAGTCCCTCTGGCTCCAGAAGTCTATCATAAGACTAAACGCTATGTTCTCGCTGATCCCTCTTTTCACTTGCCAGGACGTATTGACGTTATCATAGGCGGAAGTATATTTCCAAAAATACTCACAAACGAACAGTTCTCATTGGGTCAACATATGCCATATGTAGTTGGCACTCATTTTGGATATGTGGTAATGGGTAATGCTCCCACCGCATCCATTGCGTCCAATCACATTGCCACAGGTCTAAATGTCTCTCTGCATTCAGCAACCGACGCGGACCTACACTCATCGCTTCAACGGTTCTGGCTTCAAGAGGAAGTCCCTGTGTCCTCGAGAAAGACCGAAGAAGAAAAACAATGTGATGCTCACTTTGCTTCTACTCACTCTAGAGATGAAACCGGACGCTACACGGTTCGTCTTCCGTTTAAGGAACCCCCCTCTACTCTAGGATCGTCTCAGCCCATCGCTGAGCGTCGATTCCACTCTCTCGAGCGCAAATTCAATGCTCAACCCCACTTTTCTCAACTCTACCACGATTTCATCAGTGAATATCGCTCTCTTGATCACATGGCCCAAGTTCAAAATCTCGATTTGACTAAGCCACACTATTTCCTCCCGCATCATGGGGTACTGAAGGAAAATAGCTCTACCACAAAACTCCGAACTGTGTTCGATGCGAGTTGCAAGACCAGTACGGGCGTCTCTCTCAATGATGTCTTAATGACCGGGCGCAAACTCCAAATAAATATTTGTGACATACTACTTCACTTCAGGAGTCACAATATTGTTTTTTGCTGTGACATCCGTCAGATGTATCGCCAGATCCGAGTACATCCAGATGACCGGAAGTTTCAACTTATTTTGTGGCGTGACCATATGAATGAACCTCTCTCAACTTACCAACTGAACACGGTTACTTATGGCATGAACACTTCCCCTTATCTGGCAATCAGAACTCTTCACCAACTTGCGGATGACGACGGTGAGAACTTCCCCTCCGCTGCACACGTGCTGAGGACCCAGACCTACGTCGACAACATCATCTCCGGTGCGGACACAGAGGAATCGGCCTTAGAACTGCAGCAGCAACTCATCCGTCTACTACGTCAAGGAGGATTCGAACTCCGGAAGTGGGTCTCCAACTCTAGTCGCCTACTTCAGTTTCTGCCAAAAGAACATCGTGAATTTCCAGTGTTTCTGCAGGAATCTCAATCTCCACAGTTCTCTATTCTCGGTCTACATTGGTCACCTACCACAGATTGTTTCACATACTCTCTCAACATACCGCCCGATGAGCGCCCTACTAAACGCTCTGTTTTGAGCTTAATTGCCAAAATATATGACCCTTGTGGGTTCCTCTCTCCTTGCATAATGCAAGCAAAATGTTTTATGCAACTCCTCTGGACTACAGGCCTATCTTGGGATGAACCCTTGCCGCCCGATCTCGCCAGTAGATGGCAATCATTCATCACTGATGCGCACCACATAGCGCAAATTTCAATCCCTCGAGCTTTTCCTCTCTCGCACTCTTGCGCCATTGAGCTCCATGGCTTCTCTGATGCGTCAGAAAACGGGTATAGCGCAGTTTTGTATTTTCGCTGCCAACTCTCAACTGGTGACGTCATCATTCGCCCCATAATGGCAAAAACTCGCGTAGCCCCTCTGAAACGAGTGACTCTTCCTCGACTCGAACTTTGTGGAGCGCATCTGCTCGCAAAGCTAACAGCTCACTGTCAGTCCATATTTAAGGACACAATCTCTCCTCCCAACACTTTCTTATGGTGTGACTCAACAGTAGTCCTCACATGGCTACGAACCCCGCTTTATAGGCTCAAGACTTATGTCTCAAACAGAGTTTCCCAGACTCAAGAGCTCGTATCACTTGACTCATGGCGTCATATAGCCGGAAGTGATAACCCTGCCGACTGGGCGTCACGTGGCATCCCTGCTTCCCAGCTCAGGGACCACCCTCTCTGGTGGACTGGACCACCTTGGCTCAGCCTCCCTCGACAAGAGTGGCCTTCTTGGCGTTTCGTCCCAGTGGACCTCTCTTCGTCTGATGAGCTCAAGAAGACACCGTTAGTCGTCTTAACTACTACACCACAGAAGGAATGGGACCTTCTGACTAAATTCTCGTCGTGGGATAAACTTCAGCGAATTTTCGCTCTCGTTCTGCGCTTCATACATAACTGTCGTAATTCTGATCACGTCAAAGGACATCTCTCCCCATCTGAGATTTCTACATCTAAGCTCAAGATCTTCAGTATCATCCAGAAATCTGCCTTTGCAGAGGATATCTCATCACTCCGCTCTGAGCGCATCTGTTCAACGAGACTCCAACGTCTGAAGCCGTTTCTTGACTCCCAGGGCATCCTTCGCGTTGGTGGTCGTCTCAGCCGCTCTTCTCTCTCACATGATACTCGTCATCCAGTGCTTCTACCCAAGAAACACCATGTTGTTAATCTCATCGTGGATCACTACCACCGTTCAAATCTCCATGCTGGACCTCAGCTAACACAAGCTCTAATATCACAGTCCATGTGGATACTCTGTGCTAGAAGCGTCATACGCTCAAGAATCTTCCGTTGTGTAACATGTTTTAAAAACAAACCACGCAATCAAGCCCCATTAATGGGCGATCTCCCCCCATCACGGGTGAACCCCGCTCGACCATTCCTATCCTCTGGCACAGACTTCTGTGGACCATTTACGGCCAAGGTGCTAAATCTCCGTGCCATACGACACATAAAAGTGTATATATGTGTGTTTGTTTGTATGGTCACAAAGGCTGTACACCTAGAAGTAGTGACAGACCTGACCTCAGACGCTTTTATAGCGGCACTCACTCGCTTCGTCTCTAGGCGAGGTCTTTGTGCTCAATTATTCTCCGATTGTGGCACAAATTATGTTGGTGCTGACAACGCCCTTCAAAAGACTCTAAAGGAAACATTGTTCTCAGCAGACTCGCAAAAGAAGCTATCTCACTTCTCGACCTCCCGTGGAATTGACTTCAAGTTTAATCCTCCTGCTGCTCCCCACCAAGGCGGATTATGGGAGAGCGCTGTTAAGAGCGCCAAACATCACTTACGTCGTGTCATGGGAGACACTGTTCTGACACTCTCAGAATTAATGACACTCTCAACTCAAATAGAGGCAATGCTGAATTCAAGGCCTCTTACGCCACTATCAAGCGACCCTGCTGATCTCTCCGCCCTCACCCCGGGGCACTTCCTCATTGGTGCACCTCTAACTTCGGTCCCGGAACCAGACCTCCTCAACGCTCCGGACAACCATCTAAGACATTGGCAATTAGTCCAGGCTTTACATCAACGTATTTGGAAACGTTGGCAGCTGGAATACCTGCACACGCTCCAGCAACGCACCAAGTGGACTCAACAGCGCCAGAATATCAAGGTTGGCGACCTTGTGTTAGTGCACCAGAACACTGCGCCTCTCTCGTGGCCTCTGGCTCGTGTTACCGCCGTACACCCAGGGACTGATGGTGTTGTGCGTGTGGTGGACCTACGCACTCTCAACGGACATCTCACTAGACCAGTGGTAAAGGTGTTCCCTCTGCCCATTGAATAAACTCTCTTTTGTTCCGTGCCCCAATCTCTATAAACTGTGTTGTGTGAATCTCTATTGTGTGTTTTGTTTTGTTGAAGCCTACAATGCTTCAAGGGGGCCGGAATGTTTAGTATTTAATACATATTATTGTAAATAATTAAATATGTGTGCCTCAATAATTAATTTTAGCATTAATTTCTAAGCTCAATCTCAGAACTATATTTCTTGTAAAATAGTTGCAAATAATTTTGGATCAATAATCCACGCGAGTGAGAGAGAGAGAGATAGTTAAGCATTCCCAGACAACATCGGACCATGTGACGTCTTCGTTGCTATGACAACCATGAGTTTTTCGCAATCTGATTGGCTCCCCAAATACATCATGATCGGCAACGTTTCTTTCCCCCCAGTCTGGTAAAAGTTTCCTTCGTAGTCGGACCTGTGTGCCGTTTTGTCCTCGCGTCATTGTGACGCTCTCTCTTTTAATTCCCCAGTCTAGTAACGTCTTTCGTATTTTACGGACCTGTGTGCCGTGCTTATCTCAGCGTCTTCTGCTCTGACGCTTTCTCTCTCGCCAATAAAGGCTAAAGGCCTTTGGCTTTCCCTCTAATTCATTTCTCAGTGTATTTAATTACTTGTCAGTGTTTTGTACATTAATTAATTCTCCCAAAAGTAGTATCAGTGCCTCCAGGATTCGTCTCGAGATCTTCAATGTGCGGGCATCCGTGGCTGTGAATGAACATTCGTTTTGCGTCTCCATCGCGTACGGTTCAAGATACTCTCTGAAAGACTCTCGTTGCGCTTCTCTGCAAGTGGACTGTTGTGCTCGTGGTGGCGATTCTCCCCCGCTCCAGTGGCGACCTGTCGTCTAGCCCGCTGGACACCCTGTGTACCGCTCAAAGTGGAGTATTTTCAAGGTACTGTTCCACATTTATTTTGTGTGATATTTTATATCAGTGATTATTTTTTACGATAAATCTCATGCCGCAAAATCCCTCTCAAACTCTCTACAACAGTAATTTTTGTGCATTTTTAAATAAAATGCTCTGGTCCTTCGAGTAATTTGATTTAATTTACACAGACTATTTAACTAAACTCATTTAACCCCATCCCAAACAGGCAGAGCGGTTCTTCGCCGGGAAACCCTGAGCTTGTTGAGGTGGACTCAGTGCCGAGACCGGTTTTTGTCACTGCGGCATCGCAGACATCTCCTGTCCAGGCTACTGAATCCGCCCCGGGCGCTGCCGTGATTCCAGCGGCTACTCCTGCAGAGGTTCCTGCTCCGGCGGCTAATCCTGCCTTGGCAGCAAACTCTGCCTCAACACCTTTGGGGGCTGGAAGACGCGCCTGTCTAAGAAAGAAAGGAGGAGGCAGAAGCAAGCGGAGGCAGCTTCGAAAAGTGCGTCGAGGGTGGAGCGGACGCAAGTCTCAAACCCGGTTGGGGAGGCCTCTGGCAAGTCTGTCAGAAAGCCTAAACAACTCAGGCCTAAGAAGCCCAGGACGGAGGCAATCTTGATCAAGCCCTTAGGGGGGCGATCTTTTGCCGATGTTCTGGGTCAGATTAGATCACAGGCCAAACCGGAAGAGACCGACACCGTTATCAAGTCTATTCGGCGAACCCAGAACGGGGATGTCCTCCTCGAACTGGGGAAGTCGAGTGACAAGATCGGTTTTGCCGCTTCCCTCAAGACTGCACTTGGGGACAAAGGCTCCATCAAGGCCCTAGAACCGAAGTGTTCGGTCGAGTTTCGGGACCTTGATGTCCTCTCCACCGAAGATGAGGTGACCCGTGCGATCCAGGTGGCACTCCCGGAGATACCGGCCGATGGAGTGAGGGTATGGCTGACAAAGCCTAACCGAAGTCAACTCCGGATGGCTGTTGCTGAGATGAGCGAAAAGCACGCCAATAAGCTGCTTAGCCTTCAGCACCTCAGAGTCGGTTGGGTCAGTTGCAGGCTCAAACGGAGGGTGGTAGTTTCGAGATGCTTCCGCTGTCTCGGTTTCGGCCACTCCTCCCGAAACTGTTAAGGGCCCGACAGGAGTGCCAACTGCTTCCAGTGTGGAAGCCAGGGCCACAAACGTAAGGAATGTTCCTCGAGCCCCTCCTGCTTCCTCTGCAAGGATTCAGGCTCCAGTGCCCTCGGTCACTTACCCGGGTCTGGTCAGTGCGGTGCCTTCAGAGCCGCACTTGAACAGGCAAAAGGCAGCGGCCGGTAATTCGCATCCTCCAAGCCAACCTTCATAGATCCTGGGGAGCTGATAACCTTCTAGATCAGCTCGCCCGAGAACTTGGTGCTGACGTGCTCCTTATCAGTGAACAGTATCGGGACAGAGACCCAAACATTTGGATCTCGGACAGCCTCGGTACTGCTGCATTTTGGGCACGTAATACACGAGATGTTTTGGTGCGGAGTCACGGGCGCGGACGAGGATTCGTCTGGGTTCGGTGTAGGGACGTGACTATCTTCAGTTGCTACCTCACACCCAACGAGGCCGTCCAGGACTTCCGCAACAAGATAGATAGCCTAGAGGAGTGCGTTCTCGGCACCACCGGGCATGTCGTCGTTGGTGGCGATTTTAACGCCTGGGCCGTCGAGTGGGGAATGCCCTCTACCAGCTTCCGGGGGAAATACATCCTGGATTTCATCGCCAGGGCCGGTCTTGTCGTCCTCAACCAGGGCGACACACCTACTTTTCGGCGCCCCGGGCAGAGACGCACGATCCCCGACGTCACCTTTGCGTCTGAGTCGCTCCTTCCGAGGATCTCTGGCTGGAGGGTTGTGGAGGACTACACGGGTAGCGACCACCAATACATCGTTTTTGACCTGCATGATCAGGCAAATCGTCGAGTTTCCGCATCTCGGGAAGGGCCACGCCGGTGGAACACCAACAAACTGGACGTGGTCAAGTTCACCGAAGTCATCTCTCGGGGAGCGCAGGGGAATCCTGGTGAGGCTGGGGCCGAGGCACTAGTAACATCCACGATGGAACTGATCGTCTCGGCCTGCGACCAGTCTATGCCGTGAAGGAAACCCCGACGTGACAAACAACCCGTTTACTGGTGGACTGAAGAGATTGCGGAACTCAGAAGAACATGTTTAAGAACTAGACGAGCCGCCACAAGAGCGAGAATTCCCGCAGACAGAGTTCGTAAGTCGGAGGCCTATAAAGCTGCGAGAAAATCTCTCCGCCAGGCGATAAACAGGAGCAAGGCGAATAGCTGGAGGAGACTTCGTGACGACGTTGACTCCGACCCGTGGGGCCTGGGTTACAAACTTGTAACACAGAAACTCGGCGCCCGCTCTCCACCTTCCATCATGGAGGGCGCCACCATGGGGAGGATCGTCGCTGCGTTGTTTCCTGAACATCCACAGCGACCGCCGGTTGACTTCGGACGGGTAGAGGACGTTCCACTCTTCACTTTCGAGGAGCTGGAAACCTCCGTTCTCTCCCTGAAGAGCAACAAGGCTCCTGGCCCGGACGGGATTCCCAGTGAGGCTTTAAAGAAAGTATTTTCAATCAACGCTGACTTGTTGTTGAGAATGTACAATGCCTGTTTGGTAGAAGGGGTGTTTCCGGCTCCCTGGAAAACAGCCAGGCTTGTACTAATCAGCAAGGGCAAAGGTGATCCCGAACTGCCGTCGTCCCACAGGCCTCTCTGCATGTTGGACACGGCTGGGAAGCTGTTCGAGAAGCTGATTCGTTCCCGCCTGACTTCTGCCGTGGAAGCTGCCGGGGACTTATGCCCCCGTCAGTACGGCTTCAGAAAGGGACGGTCAACGATCGACGCTGTCACCGAAGTTCAGAGAGCTGTGGAGAGAGCCGAGAGCCACAACCATTTCTCCCGCCGAGTAGTGCTTCTTGTTACGCTTGATGTCAAGAATGCCTTCAACTCGGCGAAGTGGGTCGATATGTTGGATGCGCTTCGCAACACCTTTCGTATTCCTGCATATCTGTTGCGGCTCATCGAGGATTATCTACGCTCTCGAAGCCTGATCTATGACACGAGGGACGGAACGCGGACGATGGAAGTCACTTCTGGTGCCGCACAAGGTTCAATACTCGGCCCGGATCTCTGGAACGTTGCCTATGACAGCCTCCTGAGGTCCGAGATGCCTGAGGAAACCACTTTGGTTGGGTACGCCGATGACGTCGCAGCTCTCATTGCTGCACGCAACGTTGAGCTGGCCCAACTAAAGTTGAACCGAGTTATGCGGGTTGTTAACAACTGGATGTCCGATCACGGTCTCTCGCTTGCTCTTAGTAAGACGGAGATCGTGATTCTCACGAAGAAGAGGATCGACACCGTTGTCCCGTTTCGAGTGGGAAGGGAGGTGGTCACATCAACTCGTGCCGCCAAATACCTCGGGGTTATGGTGGACACCAAGTTAAGCTGGAGGGATCAGATCTTCCGTACGGCGGACAAGGCCGCTAAGGTAGTTACTCACCTTAGTAGGCTGATGGCCAATGTCGGGGGTCCCCGATCCAGCAGAAGACGTCTGTTGATGTCCGCGGTCCAGTCCGTGCTCCTTTACGGGGCAGAGGTGTGGGCAGGCGCTCTAGATAAGGAGTGCTACAGGTTGCGACTCGCCCGGGTTCAGCGTCAAGCTGCACTCCGGGTGTGTTCCGCCTACCGGACAGTGTCCGAGCCTGCCGTCCTGGTGGTCGCCGGAGTCATCCCTGTCAAGCTCTTAGCAGGGGAGAGGAAAGCGATTTATCAGAGACGTGGCGAGACCGGCAAGGACACGGCAAGAACAGAAGAGTGCTCCCGAACCTTCCAGCAGTGGCAACACAGCTGGGAGCACGACACCCGAGGACGATGGACTGCGCGACTTATCAAGCAGGTCCAACCATGGGTGGAACGGCGGCATGGGGAGGTGGACTACTACCTGACCCAATTTTTGACAGGTCACGGCTATTTTCGGTCGTACCTGAACCGGATGGGAAAGACCGGTTCACCGGACTGCATTTATTGCCCGGGTGTTCCCGACGATGCGGAACACACATTCTTCCGCTGTCCCCGTTGGGAAGGGCCCCGCCTGGAGGCCACACAAATATTTGGTGCATTTTCGGTGGACTCGGTCTGCCAAAAGATTTTGGAGGATGAGGGCAACTGGGATTGTTTGTCACAGTTCGTCCGGGGCATCCTCATGGAAAAGAAAACCGATCTGGACCGCGAAGTAGCCCAGATCCCTTGATAGAGCGGCTGGATAAGGAGCGAGCCCGACGGGCGTAAGCCAAATTTAGGCCTAGCCTGACGTAATGTGATAAACAATTCCAGGTTAGATTCCTAAAGAGTAGAGGAGGTTTTCTAGTGGGTAAATCCGTTTTTTAGGGGAGCCCCACACTACAGGCTGGCCACCTGTGTGCGTAATGCATTTTTCCGCCTCTCCCTCAAAAAAAAAAAAAAAAAAATATCCAAGAAAAGTACTGGAAATCAGTCATTAGATAAGGTTTCGGTTAGCAAGTGAAATGACAATTGGGATTATTAATAATAAATTACATTCATATAAACAATAAAATTTATCTTGATAGGTGAGTTAGCCTCCGGATTACTGTTAAATACTTAAAGTGGTGGAAAATACCTGAAATAGAGTTGAAACTATAGTTTTGCCAAACCGCAATCAAAGGATTAATGCAGGTATTTTACACCACTTTAAGAATAAAATTTAGTTATTGATAACTATAGAAGATAAATATGCCAACAAAAAATGAAAGCAGGATGAAAGCACTGAGTGAAATATTGAATTTGATTTCCTAAAACCGGTTAGAGCACAACAATATTTCCTCCTCGATGTTGTATGCTAATGCAATGAGATTTTGCGGTGGTTCAGTGTAACGTGAGAAATATGTGTTGTGTGCTAGAGATAAATATGATGTATATAACGACATCAGTCAACCATTTACATTGCACCTCCCATCCTTCTATCGAAATAAACAAACAAGTATTAAACCGAAATAAAAACAACAAATTTTTATTCAACTCGTCGTCCTTTAGATGACCTTTAGTTGAGGATAGGTCGGCTTAGATTACTTTTCGTAGTTTAGGATAAGCTTATTGTGGAGATGACACTTTAATTAGTAAGGTTGAAAATGAATTCGTATGGTTAGAAAATAAATTAGTGTAGGAAATAAATGTGGGCAATGAGTTATTGAAGATTTTTCACAGAGTTTCCAAGCTTGAAATGAGTTAAGAAAATTGATTCAGCTTTAATTTTGTACAAGAAGAAAATTCGACTTTGAGACATTTTAAAATGTTAAATATGGCAACATTACTAAAACACAATTTAGTTTTAAAAAATAAATAAATAAAAATATTAATGTAAAAAAACTTCAGTTCTCTATGCTAAAACTATAGCTTTAACACATCTCACCCACAAATACATTTTTGGTTGTTGAGATGATTTCCTTATGTAGATGATTAACATGAGGTGTTACTAAAAATAATCAAACAAAATGTTTAAGCTGAAAATCGTTTCGGTATTTCCATGGAAACTAACACACTTAATATATATATATATATATATATATATATATATATATATATATATATATTAAGTGTGTAGTATATATATTGTATACCGTAGTTTACAGTTATCAGAAATTAAAAGATGTTGATGCTCTTGACTAGATGACGATACTATTCTTGGCAGTATGAAATCCACCCCAAATCAAAACTCACCTCACTATCAACAAAGAACTAACAAAGCGATTTTATAATGACGTTAACTGAATTTCTATGAGGAAAACGTCAACATGTAAATGCTATCTACTTTACTTTAGTACACGAAGTCCACGCCAAATGAAATCTCGCCTCACCAACTCCTAAATCCGTAATTGTTAGCATACAGACTGAACTGGTTTATAATTCCCTTCTGCAGTCCTAAGCGGCATCTCCCGCCATGAATTATTGTCGAGCAATATTCGCGAGCGGCGCGGGTTGTTACTTAGGTAATAACGCCCGCCTTCTCGCGGCCGCTCCATGAAACACTCTGCCGCTCCCGCTACCGGCAAATTGTCAGGAAATTGGCTGTTTAAATGGCTGCAAACACTCATCGTCCTTACTAAAAAAATAAAAAAATTACGAATCTCTGTTGTATTTATGATAGTTACACAAATCTCTTACTTAAACTGCAAACAAAATATTACTTTATTGCACGGGTTTTTATTTCGCTGGTGTTAGAAGTACCATAGTAGCTTGAATTTGAGTCCGAACATGAACGTGCTTGGTTTCAATTCCTAACATTTATTCGTTTAAAATATATTAGGAATTAATATTATCACTTGCACATCTACGTAAGTGACACGAACGGAGATACGACACGTGTTACACTTGGTTAATGGCTCGTATACCACCTAGAAAATTTATTAAATTATTGCGTGACAACCTGTATTCTGAGTGACTAAATAAGTAACGAAAATAATTTTATTAAAAATAATAATAAAAATTAAAGTCACAATTTTTTTATAATAATAAAAATTGTAAAATAAATCGATTGTGTATCAAATCGTGCTAGGGTAAGCTTAACTCTTTAAAACTCTCAACCTTAAATAAAATGGTTTGTAGGAATACAGAATTTATTCTTTTCTATGTGGCTGGTTTAGCTGAAAAGAGAAAATATTTTTCAACTGAATAATCCGGGATAAAAGATATTCAAATGGAGGGAATGTCAGTTGTTCGGCATTCATCCGTATTATTGTAAATATTCGGCAGTGGTAGTCTAAAGGCATGACTTAAGCGGAATCTGAAAAATGAATCCATTCAATGATCACAACATAAAAAGTTATATATAAAAGTTTTCAAGTTTAGTAACATTCCTTTTAATTTGCAGCGGCCATTTTAGTATTTTGTATTTTAAAATGTACCATTTTAGTACATTTTTAAATACAATTTTCTTTATCAACAATAAAGTGTGATAAAATACAATGACTTTTATCTAATTACTAGTCAATAGCCTGTCAAACTGACGCGTTATCTTCAAGATGAATTGTTAGTTAATGTTTATTAATCTGAGGTATTATAGGTTTAATTGGCCACCGAGTTTCCTCAAAACTCTCTTAGTGACTGTAAAAAGGTAAAAACACTTTAAACATGACATAAAGTTTTCTAAATAATTATTTGATAATATAGTTATTTAATTTGTTAAAAAAACTTGCCCACTTATAAAGAAGGTCAGTGTAATATGTAAAAGCCTGCTTAATACCCTAGAGCCCAATGCATAGATAAATGAGCGAATACATTTATTATAATGCAAAAACATAATAATACTTTTTTATTAGTGGTTTACGTTTACTTTATATCCTGAATAACCTTTTGAAACCAATAACCATGATACATTGCCACCAATGTAACATGTCGTACTACGTACTCATGCATTTGCTACATAATTTTAAAAACTGTTCATTAAACGAACATTGGATGGTGGTTAAAAGGATTCTCTGACACAATATCGAAATCCATAGAGTATACACTGTATGGATCCGATTACGTTATTTGATTCGAGAAAGCACGGCTTTAAAATAGAGAATAAGCCGAGCTAAAACCTCTTTGACAGATTTTACAAGCCAATCTCTTTTTGTAACAAATTTATATTCACTGAGTTCAGCTGCTTACTGACACTGCAACTCAAACCACTAGTGGAACAATGTGTTGGGTTTAATCAAAATAAAACTGAAAGATGAGACGCTTTCAATTTAGATGAAATCTCATTTTTCGTAATATTGTCGTTTTTAATTTCCATTAAAATGATTCCCCGGTAAATGCTTGATTTTAAATCTATAGTAGAATTTGTTGAGAGGATTTAGAAAGATTGTGATATTGAGAATGGATGATAGTGAGAAATATGACGATTAGTGGGTTTTACAGTTACGTGGACAGTGACTTTACAATCTGAAATTGAATACAGTCTTCACTGCTCTGTATTTTGGTTAAAATATTCTCTTGACATTTCTTCATTCTTCTGTAGTATTGTCTAATGCGGGATTAGGTTTTTTAATAACTAATCGAACCACTAATAAAGTAAATCACATTATGGCTGTGGCTCCTTAAAAGCCTTTCATTTTAAAACAGATGTTTTTAATTGTTTACATTGTTTTTTTTATTAGTTTTTTTTTGTATTTTTATTATATAATTGAACAAACTTAAATCTAATTAAAACTAAAAAGAAACCATTAATAAATCAAACTTATATACAATTGGATCCAACGGAATCAAGTCAAAATCTGCTCCATTGACAACTTGGCAACTAATGGAGATGGTGCCACTTTGATTGATCCGTCTTGAGTTTTTATATGGACCCATCTATGCAAAATGGCAAACCAACGATTTTTGTCAAATCTTTGGCTGTGATCAATCTACTGTCATCAAATACTTTCAATGTAAACCCATCGAAAGTCACAGTTGCATAGCCTTCAGCCTTCTTCTCTCTTATCAACTTGGTTAAATAACTACCACTGTCCAAGTATTTCAACACATCATCAGACCCTTTGCTCGCTGCCAATTCATCAAAATTTGGTGCATACAGTCTGTACAATGTCACAAGATTGATCGTGTAACTTCTTTCACCCCCTATCACCTTTAAATCAGCCTTTATAAATTTATTTCAGCATTCCTTAACATTTCTTGCATTGTGAATGACATGTCTGGTTCTACTATTTTGTTTTCAATTATAATAAAACTGTTATAAGCAAGAAATATTTAATATTTATTTTTAATATTTATTGGGTTTCTTTTATTTAATTTTGCTAGAAGCAAGAGTATTATTTCATTAGTCAGCTAACATGCAAGTTGAGGCAATAATTTAGTGACTGGACTTGACCTTTTCCCTATGATAAGAAGCCCCAACATAAGAAGCCGCAGTCTAGTTCTGGATCCAGGTACGTGCAGACATTGTGCAGTGATCTCTAGGCTCAAGTCAGTTGTTCCTTAATTATTACGTCAAGACTCATTAATTAACTCAGTATCGTTTAGTCGCGTTATAACAAAAACCTTTTGTCTTATCTCGTTGGTTATGAGGCTGAACTCTAGCAAAATAATAAACTTTATCTTTCTTTGATTTTCAAGTGTAATTCTTAACACCTGAAGCAAACCTCTAAATTCTCGATTTTCTTAGTCACTCCTTTTAAAAGGCTGATATTCCTTTCTCTTCCAAAACGGAATTGAGTCTCTTCAATGTTTCGCTTATCAATTCCTCAGTTGAGTCCTTTGTAGGATCCACTTTTAAGCTTAAGGAAAACCTCACAAGGAGTATTTTCTCAAGAGAGTGGTATTCAAAGAGTTTTTAGATAAGTTTAATAAATTAATAATATTTGATTGCATTCACTACTAACTGATGATGTACCCAAGACCGCTGTTATAACTCCATTTGGTTTGTTTGAGTTTGTACGCATGCCGGTTGGATTAAAAGACGCAGGTTGCCTGAACGAGGGAAAGCCATACTCGACTACCCATTTCCTGGAACTGTCGACCAACTAAGACGCTTCCTAGGAATTTTTAACTTCTATAGGAGATCCCTGCCCAATGCGGCTACAACACAAAAGCCCCCGTATGACCTTTGTCCAACACCCAAGCGAAAGGACAAGAGTTAGGCTGGAATGATCATGTCAAAGATTCTTTTAACAGATTGAAAACAGAACTAGCTAACGCTACCTTGCTTTTCCACCCTTCCAGTAATCTTCCTCTCATTCTCACAGTCGATGCTTCAAATTTTGTAATCGATGCTTCGGTACAACAG
Source organism: Neoaliturus tenellus (assembly GCA_030545055.2). Lineage (NCBI taxonomy): Eukaryota > Metazoa > Arthropoda > Insecta > Hemiptera > Cicadellidae > Neoaliturus > Neoaliturus tenellus. Next base: position 608,539 of record CM061531.1, read on the forward strand.
ATGCGAGGAATTGTAACCAAACCTATTGGTTTCTTCTCTAAAATCCTCACTAAAACACAACAAAACCATAGCACCTATGATCGAGAACTTTTGGCCGTATATGAAGCAGTAAAATACTTTAAGCATTTTCTAGAAGGTCATTTTGTTATTCTAACTGACCTCAAACCTCTCAGTTACGCCTTTGAACAACGGTCTGAGAAAGCGACTCCTAAACAACGAAGACATCTTGACTACATCGGCCAATTCACCACTGACATCCGGTACATTCCTGGTAAACAAAACCAACCTGCAGATGTCTGTTCGAGGATTACTGAAATTGTAGTAACATCAGCAGTATCACTCACCGACATCGCAAACGCTTAAAGGAATTGTAGTGAACTAAAACATATCAGAGAATCAAAATCATCATCATGTTCATTCCAAACTATGACTCGACTGTGAATTATTTTCATCCTTGACGTCCATGCTCGGCATACACCATATCAAGACCAAAGCTTACCACCCTGATGCTAACGGAGCTATTGAAATGTGGCATCGCTCTTTGAAGTCGGCTCTTAAGGCTCAATTAATATCGGACTGGGTTCCCAAACTTCTATCAGTTCTACTTGGACTTCATTCAAACATAATCCCACAAGTAGGAGTTTCGCCTGCACCACTCGTTTACGGTGAACCGATTACTCTTCCAGCCGATTTCTTTGAAGATTCCAAGTTTACAAATTACGTCCCTGCATTACTGACCCAACTTCAACAACATAGTGAGTTAGTTCCTCCAGTGCCATTTATGAAGGTTGTTACTGGAAGAGACTGTTAAATACTTAATCCAACTTTCGTGGATAGGATTTAGTTTTGAGAAATCTTTTTATGTCTTTGGTTACTTCCCAATTGTTCTTTGTTTTTTCCATTCATGTTCAGCTCAATGAAAATTTGCTGAAAAGCTGATTTAAGCCTAATTTTTATGCAGGCTATGAAATCCCGGATTTTGGGATTTCGTCGTCCTAATAAATGGTTGATATGATGGTGCTACTACCACTCAACAGCATTTGTGGTTCTAAGGCGCCTCTGAAAACAGGTCCAAATCTCTACCGTAATATATTCATTAGCTATGCAATTGTCAACAAAGTAGTCAAAGAATTGCGAAAAAATATTTTCTTCTTTCTTTTTGCAGTTTCATTTTGTGGCTCATTTGAATGATTTTCATTTACCCTTGGAAGATCTTCATCTTCACTTTAGACTGCCCCAATTTGAGCAATATTATCAGTGTCACGTTGTCTGATACAGATTTTTATTTTCTGGTTGTCGCACAAATTTCTTTTGAATTTGTTTGTTGATAGAATCCTCGTTGTCTGATTCATCAGGATCTGTGTCGTCTGGGTTATATTCATCACTAGAGGAGTCACCAAAAAGCGTGTCACTTTCTTCAGAGTCGTCTCCTCTATCTGCCACAGATAAATAAGGGTGCTCATATTTTTATTATGATCGTAAAAATATAAAGATCCTGTGTTCTGTTTGGTACCATGATTATTTCTTTGAAACAAGACTACAATACCATTAACTACAGTCACCTCTCACCCCATTTTCATTTTTATAGGCCTATCTGAAATATTGGTTGGTGGCTCAAATCAGTGATTTAGTGATTAAATGTAGACTAGTACGTTTTTAATGATAAAGAGCCACCAAATACAAGGGAGCTTTCCCATAATACGTATACCACTCTTTTGAAATAGCTGTTTCATGCACTGTATATCGCTGTATAATCGCGAGGTTATGTTATGTAAGGTTATGTTTATTTATGTTAAAATATAATAATCGTTTATATAATAATATACAACGATCTAACCTATCATTTTTCTAACCTAGTATACTTATTATTTAAGTAAAGTCAAGTAATAATAGTCTTGCATAGTTTTCTTTAACTATAATTTTTTTTTTTTTTTTTAGTTTTCCTCTATGGTCCTACTCAACCAAGTTTATAGCGCGTTGCAGCGGTTAGGTTTTAATTTTTTTCCTCTCTTTTTGCTTGGCACAATCTGGACCTGCTTAAATCAGCATGGGCCCGTAACTCCACTGGATTTTGTTTTTCCTTCTTTTCCGTTATTTACTCTGGTGGCTGACCATATGACAGTGTTTGAAATTAAACATACACAATTCGGTATTAGGTTACAACATATATGTTCATAGTTCACATACATAATTAGGCTTTATGTGTGTAATTAGTTAGTCACTCTTAAGATTAAGGAAATATCTAATGGGATAGGTTATTGGCAAATTTAGGACTTTGGAATCAGGTGGGTTACATTAGGTTTAGAGATTTTCACGCCAGAGGTCCATCAGGCGACTTCCTAACCCGAAAGTGGATTCAGACCGTGTAATGACAGAGAAGCACCCATGGATAAGGATAACATGCATGTGAGTGAATCAATGATTTGGTGTGTATATTTTTTATGGTTTTTGTGTTTTATGGATTTTTTGTGTTTTTTTCGTGTTTTTTTGATTTTTGTGTTTTTGTGTTACATGATTCTTCCCCTTTTCATAATTCTCGTTTGATTTGTCTCAAGAACCTCAATATTTCATCAAGTATTTTGAGATTCATTTCCATTAATATTTCCTTGAGGACAAATGGGGGTTTCCGATTAGTTTTCTTTAGTTTCTTGTGTAGGCTACCTCTGAACTATTTATATGCAGGACAGTCAAAGTCCAATTATCAATCACCTTGGTTCTCTAAAATTAAATTTGTTGAAAAAGAATGTTTTATTTTAATGTCTATCTATTTTGACAAAACGAATGAAAATGCATTTTTATTGCCTTTATACCTAAACTACTACAACTGGGAGCAAGATTTTTATAACGTTTATAACTTTTTGTACAATAATGATTATGGAAATATAATTTTGATGGGGGACTTAAATGGCCGTATTAGGGAAGAACAACAATTCACAGATGATGTGTTCTTATCCTTGAATAATGGTCTTAAAGCAATGAGGAGTTCTAAAGATTCAGAAATTAATACAAAGGGCCGGAAATTAATTGATTTGTTAGACAATGTGGGGTTGATAGTCTTGAACGGTAGGTGTGAGGGAGACTTAGAAGGAGAGTACACATTTGTCGGGCCAATGGGTAGTTCTGTAATAGATTTAGTTGCCGTTAGTATTAGTTGTTTAAAACTTGTAAATATATTCAAAGTAGTATGTCAACCTTGTTCTGACCATCTCTCCGTTGAGTTGTTTGTAAACACTGAAGATATGAAATTTGAGGGGAGGTCTGAGGAGGGGGAGGGAGGGGCTGATATGACCTTCCCTTTGTTACCGAAATTACAATGGTCTGATAAGGGGGCGGCGGTTTACAAGTCGCAGGTCAGCGCGGCGCTAGCGGGATCGGAATTTTCGGCAGATAACCAGCTCAATGTCAATTTAATTGTAGAGGCAATCAATAAAGCGCATGGTAAGAAAAATATTAAGAACTTAGAAGTAAAAAGTATAAATAAAAAACAACCATGGTTTGACTACCAGTGTTTATTAGCAAGAAAAAGAACGTTCAGACTTTTGAAATTATTCAGAAAAAAACAATTCGAATACAATCAGACCTAAATGCTGGGAGGCACAAAAAAAAATTATAAATCTATTTGCAAATCTAAAAAGAAACGTTATTATGATCAACTGCTATTAAATATAAATAATGGGCGGGATTCTAAACAATTTTGGAAAGCGATAAATGTATTCAAAAACAAAACAGTACAACTGGTAGGTAACATTGATCCAAATAAATGGGTTTCATACTTTTTTCAGCTACTAAATCCGCCTTTGTTATCAAATAGTGTTAGCTATTCTGAGCCCTTTATAATAAACGATTTTTTTATAAAACTTTTTCTGAGATAGAATTAAAGAACATATTGGTTAATTTAAAAAATAACAAGGCTCCAGGATGGGACAGAATTCCTCATGAATTCTACAAAAACGCTCCTGATGACATGCTGGCGAACCTATTAAATTTATATAATGATATTTTTTATAAAGGAATTGTGCCGGAAACTTTTAAACGTTCCATTGTGTTCCCCCTCCTCAAGAAAGGTGATATTAATCTGGTCAGCAACTACAGGGGATTATCATTTATAGATAGTATAAGTAAAATATTCACTAACTTGCTTAGTGCTAGATTATCAAATTGGGCTGAGGATAACAATATTATTAGTGAACTACAAGCGGGATTTAGAAGAAATTACTCAACAATAGGTCATGTTTTTAGTTTAAGTAGTATAATAAATGTAAGGTTATCAATGGAAAAAAGGTAATTTTTTTCTGTAGATTTCAGTGCCGCTGCCGCTTTTGACACTATGGATGGTCAGGCTTTAATTTACAAGCTGTCGTGTGTGGGTGTATCTACGCGGGTGCTGAATGTACTACAACGGGACCACGGCAGCAGTGTGGTGTCGGGAGGGGGTGACGGAAACGTTTGACATGGTCAGTGGCTTGCGCCAGGGTTGCCCCCTCTCACCTCTAATGTTCGCTTTATTTATAAATGATTTACCGGATGCACTTGGGGGAGGGTGTAAGCTTGGCGGACATAGGGTAAATGTATTGATGTATGCGGACGACCTAGTCGTCGTAGCGCCAACGGCCACAGTCCTCCAGTTTATGATAAACAAATTGGAAATCTATTGTAATAGCTGGAACTTACGGGTGAATTTAGAAAAATCTAAAATTTTAGTTTTTAGGAAAGGGGGAAAGCTTAAGAGTAACGAAAATTGGTGGTTTAAAGATAAAAGATAGAAATTTTCAATCAGTACAGATATTTAGGTGTAGTTTTTACTTCATATTTAAATTGGGAAACTCATTTTGCAGAAAAATGCAGGACCGCGGAATTATCAGTACAATCTGGAACTCTGTAATAAACAACAGAAATATTTCTTTAGATACAAAATATACATGTTTTTGTTCTGTGGTAAGGGCGATTATTGGTTATGGGGCTCAAGTTTGGGGTTATAAATCAAGCGAAAACGTAGAATCTGTTCAGAAGAACTTTCCAAAACGACTTTTTAAATTGCCTTCAAACACGCCGAATTATGTGCTTTACATAGAAACTACACTTTTACACCTCACAGATGAATATAAAATATTTAGCAAAAGTATTAGAAATGGGGAATGATCGGCTTCCAAGAATTATATTTAAAGAAGTAGTTAACAAGCGAGTGGGATGGTGCAGAGACTAGGAGTTATTAGGTAGGAAATATGACGTGGAGATTGGCTGGTTGTTAGAGGGAGAGGAGAGGTTGAGACAACAGCTGATGACAATAGTGGAAAAGGAGCGTGTCACATGGTGGAGTGAGAGCGAGGGTAGAGCCCGGACGGCACAATATCATCATCACTATCTGACCTTGGACTTGTCCCTTGGAGTTAAGAGTGTCCATGAGATATCAGAGATGGCCCATCTCATAAATTTCCTGGTCATTTTTATATTTTTGTTTTATTTGTGATGATTGCCCTTGAATAAGGCTAATGCCAAGAATTGAATTGTTTGTTAATTAAAATATATCAATTTTTTTGTTTTCAGTTTATTTATTTATTTCAACATTAAAAACCAATTCACTGAATACAACAAAAGTGTTATAATTATTTAAGTTGTGTCAATGCTTTGATGTAGCACTAATGTATACTAATGTGCAAAATATATCAATAACAGTAGCAAAGTAGACGCAATATAAAAAATTATCTATCAGTAACAGCAATAATAAAGATAATGATAAAGATAAAGCAATGATAGTTACCAATTAATATACTGTATTTGAATAGTAGACAATCAAAGCACATATTGACCAAAGTAAAAAAGTAGAAAGCACTACGGACTCTTTTCTTTTTTAGGAATGCAGCGGAGTCAGACAAAATTTACCATAGGGTAAAACCACATTTGCAAGCCTCTGGATATGGTGAAGACTACAGTTTGCCTCTTAGTTGGTGTCCACATGACGACCAGAGATCGTAAAGGTAGATGTGTTGAAGAATCTCATAGCAATCGGTGTAAGAATTTATTATTTTATGACAATAACGACCTGTAAAAGTTATTATTTTACAATAACGACCTGATGTCGTGTCTTTCTGCTAGTTTTTGCTCTTATTTGTTAGATTTATTTGTGGATTATCATCATGTTGTAACTTCATTATTGTACATACCTTGCATCACGTCTAGTCACCATAGTATTACCTCATTTTTGATATCTAATTATTGCCTTAGTCCGTACTAATTTGTTATTCAAGATAGTTATTCATGTGCATACTTTAATTATAGCTATCTTAAATTGTAAATTTTTGTAATCCGTTGGGTAATAAATAAATAAATAAATAGTAATTCCTGGTCGATGAAAAAAAGTGGTTGTAGATGTCTGATGAAGGTCCTCACAACTGACCAGTGGTGTCCCATCGCCAAGGCAGGGTACTCCATACCGCAATCAACTGGCCTGCACGTTCCACTGTGTCACTCAATCTAGCTAATGCAGTTCACCTTCGGGCCGTGAGAATATTACATTCGGGTTATTTATATTCATGGCACAGCGCCATGTCTCACCACAGCACGTGGAATCACCTATCATCCATGTCCAGCAACTGCTTTGATTCGTTAGTAAAAGAGCGAAAGGACAAACTATTAAATTTTTCATCACACTGTACGGAAAACAGAAGTTTTCATTACTGTACTTAGTAAGTTAAATTTATTTAAACAAAATCGTGTTTTTACTTTTTTCACCTAAAAATTGCTTTGCTTGATACTTAAATAGTTTTAATGCCTTCATGTCAATTAAAAACAAATAATTACAATGTAATCAATAAACAGTGTGCAGCCTGTATTTTAATTCAAAATTTTTACAAAGTCTACATTATGGATCAGCTGTTTGTTTAGAAAAGTAAACTAGTATTTATACTATATAGATAGTGCAAACTATCAAACGTAATTATGTAATTGTATTCACCCCTTTAAACAATTAATTACATTTAAAAATGAGTCTGAAGTAGGTATTATAAATAACATGTTCCTAGTATATTGACAAACGTCCATCACTCTGAGCAAAAGTGTTTTTGTCCATAAAGTTTAATTTCCAGATTATTTAGGCAGTAAGACGAGATTGCGCAAAGCGAAATTCCGCCTCTAGTGATGAAATATACTACGGTGTTACTGCAATTACATTACTACGTACTATTACTGCCATTAAGTGTAATAATAAAAGTAAAAGCGTAATAATAAAAGAAATCCTTAATAATTTAGCAAACATGAAACAAAAGTAAGACACTTTTCAGATTACATAAGCACATTGGTTTCATAAAAAGTTTTAAATTACGTGTGATCTGTCAGTGATCGAATTCGGGTCCTTGCAACCTAGGTTCCGAACCTCAAAGGTTCATTATCAAGCCAAGAACATCAATTAATTTTGGTCAATCCACTTAATCCAACTTGGAAGAAGCTTCGTCATAGTTTTTAACAGACACACACACACACACACACACACACACACACACACACACACACACAAACAACAAACATAAAAAAAAAAAAAAAAAAAAAAAAAAAAAAAAAAAAAAAAAACACGAAATGGAACGTAAAACTGGCCAGTATTAAACTTCACGTGGTCGTCCCGGGATGATGAGTCATCACTGAGTGATGACTGGAGTGATGACTCATCATCCGGGGACGACCGCGTGAAGTTTTAATACTGGCCAGTTTTGCGTTTTTTAAATGTTTTTAAACGTTTGTTGTTCGTGTGTGTGTGTGTTCAAAACTATGACGAAGCTTCTTCCAAGTTGCATTAAGTGGATTAACCAAAATTAATTGATGTTCTTAGCTTGATAATGAACCTTTGAGGTTCGAAATCTAGGTCGCAAGGACCCGAATTCGATCACTGAAAAAGCACAGGTAATGTAAACCTTTTTATGCTAATATATAGTTATCCTGAATTGGTTCAAAATCTGAGGTAGCAAAACTTTTACCAGGTAAAACATCTAATTTCTTGCGTTTTGTTACTTTTGGTTGAGTAAAGTCAGTTCTTTTGGCAAGTAGAGACTCCTGATTTTATGCATCTATATCTGTTACAAGCGTAACAGAAGCACTGGGCACTCTTGCCAATAACTGGGTGATATTGAAGGGCCATATGCCACATTTTGAAATCCTGCTATTAGGTTTGCTCTCTGATTTGGTTCAATTGTTTTCATGAGGTTTTCAGAAGAGAGGGGGAGTGTAGCTTCTCTAAGCAAGTACTTTTACTACCCCAAGCTGTGTCCTTCCACTTCGTTAAAATTCTTCTCCATGCCTCTTTCAAGGGTCGAAAGAAAGAAACATTGAAGGGTTGAGCAATGTGCGTGCTATTTGCAGGGACACACACAAAAGAAACATTATTTTCTTTGCAGTGTTTCAGAAGTGTCACATAAAAGTGGGAGGACAAATTATCACAGATGAAAAATTCTTTCCCTCTAACATGTTCAGCATGGGCAGGAGAATCGTCTCGAACCAGTCTTCGAATGTGCTGCTCTCAAACCACCCACTTTGTGTTACATTGTATCTGCAACCCTTATGGCCATTCTCCGTCCATGTGTTCCATAGATTTGCAGCCCTATAAACCACGTATGGCGGTAATAATTCCCCTGCAGCACTCCCACAGAACATCAAGGTTATGCTAATTTTTGAGGAGGTACAGATTTTCTCTGGATATTTTGTTCCTCGTTTCACAATCACTTTTTTGCCCAAGATTGTCTGTTAGATAGGACTCATGTCATTCCAGATGTTTTCTGGCAGGATCCCTTCAATAGTTTTGCCTACAGAGCTTATATATTCTGTAAGAACTTCTGCATTAACAGAAGCACAGGCACGTTTAATGTTTGCTGCAAAACGTTTTGTTAGTTCTGGGTGACGCTTACCCATTCTATTCCTGGGGTATTGTTTTCAAACCTTTTTACTTTACGCTCAGTTCTCATAAGATAGCGTTTTGCAATGATACGAAAATCAAGTTGGTCCACAGGGAATCCATGATCACTGAATAGAACAATGCACTTAACAAATTGACTTTTTTTCTTCATCTGTGAAAACTTGTGGAAAGCCAGGTCGCTTACCTTCACTCCTCAACTGTAGTTCTGCGAGGTATTTTGAAGTGCTCTGCAGCCTTACTTTGGGTCATTTCTCCATTCCGGATTGCGTTGAGGCATTTCTGTAAATCCTCCTTGGAGTAGTCTGCACACCTCCGAGTGCCTGGTACCCTCTTATATTCTCTAGGCATCTGAAAAATATTGCGCATAAGTAAGCGATAGTTAAATTATGATAATTAATATAAGTTAATCATAAATAGAACCTCAAACACTTGTAGCAATGTAATAAATATACATGTAGCCTACAGCATATATAGACTAAACATGTTTAAATTACAGTTTTATATATACACATAAGTACATCAGTAAAAATAAATTTTTGTGTTTATGGAATATTACTCGGTGATACTTTGCTCCAAAAATAAGGTGCAAAGTATCCCCAAAAGTGGTACAAACAAAGTCACCTCACTTTCTAAAACTATGCTTTTTGGCAAAAACCAGCAAATATAGAACATAATAACTATTGGTATATCTTTATGAAAGCACTATAAGTAATATTTAAAAACACTTACCCCTTCAAGACATCAGTAGGTTGGGAAAGAGGTTTTTTTTGGCTGAATTTGAACATTATTTGGGGAGCTTAATAATAGTGTGAGAGTTCAAGTTTTTTTTTTTTTTTTTAACTACGAACTGGTTATCTTTAAGAACTGGTGTGGAGTTCCAACTATTATAGCTTAAACAACAAAAATGTTATTCAAGGTCTATCAATCATTTATACTGATAAACATACTCTTACATTTCAACTCAACTAGAAAGAAAAGAAGTCATTTACAAAAGATACTCCTTAAATTAAAAGATTTTTTACCTAGGGAGTATTTAGAGAGGAGTTGATAGTTCTTATATCAAGTATAGAGCCTAATTGTTTTAAAATTATTTTAACAATTATTGTTGAGCTCTAACAGGTTTTGGGATATCAAATTCAATATTTCATTCAGAAGTGGCAAGCTTCCATTCTCTGTTGTTTTATTTAAAGTGAACTGTATTTTTGCAAATATGATGAAAATATTCTGCATTAGCCAAACGGAAAGATCATATTCACACAGGTTTACTAATACAAAATACGAATAACTTTACATTTATATTCTTTATTGTGGGTCGCATTTCAAATAGCGTAATGAGATTTTGTGTTTCAATCTTTTTCTCTTTTAAAATTCAACAGAAATTAATTTCCAACTTCAATGTATCCGGAAAAATTTTTGTGTGATTTTTATGTAACAAATGACACATTTGTAAGTATGTATATTGTTTACCGTTGTAAAGGCAAAAAGTTTAATATTGTAAAGCTGTGTAAATATTTTTTTAATACAACTATATAGTCATTAGTAAAAAAATTACAAATTAAACTTATTTATTAGGAAAATTTTTGTCTTGTTCAACTGTTGTTTTCTGAAAGATTTTGTGTTTTTTTTTTGGACAAAAAATATATATTTCAGAAACTACTTGTTTGATTTTATTAAAATGTTTACCACTTATTCTTGATAGATGTATTTAAATTAGGCAGATATATGCCTGTATCTCTCATGGGTCAAAAGATAAAAATAATATTTAAATTTAAAAAACGAAAATTTTGTTTTTTAATTTTTAAAAAATTGCTTTTGAGAACTAAATAAGCTTGATTCTTCCCGGATGTAAAAATCATCCTAAAAAAAAAACATTTGAATCATATTGCTTGGAAAATGCATCTATAAATTCACCCAAAAATATAGTTTTCATTTTTTGACCACGTTAAAACTAAAAAATGTTTAATTTTTTATAGCATATCCTGCATCAGAAAAATATGTTGCAAGGCATTTTCCCCAATTATAAAAATGTCGACTGCTCTAAGTAGCAAATATCTGTAAAATACTAAAATTCATAGTATTCACAACTTTTGCTTTTGAGTTGTCCAAAAAGCTTTGTTGAACATATTGATATAACCATGGTTTTTTGTATGACCATTTTTAATAAAATATGTTATAACAATTTTGAGTTATGCATTTTTCTAGCTCTAACTTAAATGGTTTTTTGTATAATTATTTTTTTAACTTGATAAGTATTTTAAAATATAAATTACTATGATACAATGTGACCTTAAATTATTTTCCAATTTCAACTAATTCATAATTTTATTCAACTTTGAATACTGGTTATAATTGACAATATGATGCATGAGGTGGATGATAAAGAGTGGTGGATCTGTTCACTAAAGGATATCATCATCACAATATTAGAATAAGTTAGTTTCGACAGCAAATTTATTTTGAACGGAATGTAATGTGGCACTAGCAATTGGTTCAATTTCGTCATTAGTGCTCTCAATTCTTTATACTGATCGTTTATAATGATGGGGATTGAAGGACTAACCAGAACTGACGTTTGTTACCTTTGGGCGATACCGCTTCTTTCCTTTTATCGGGTGGGGCAAGCTTCCGTGGAAAAAGTCCCCCTCCCGAAGTGTCTCCACTATAAGTCTTGCACAAAAGGAACACTAACAATGGGGATTGAAGCACTAACAATTTGTCGCATTTTTTACGTTAGAGCTCCATTTTCTTTGGTGGCGGAGGCTAACTTCCGCGAAGTAGCCTCCTTCCAAAGTTTTTTCCTTTATAAGTCTTGAGTAAAAAGAACACTGAGAATTGGGATTGAAGAACTAGCCACTAACTTTTGGTTCCTTTTTTACACTAGTGCCCCCATTTTCTTTAGTGGGGACTAACTTCCAACGTTTGGTAAAATGTTTGACGTTAGTTCTCAATTTTTTGTGGTGGGGCTAACTTCCGCGAAATAGGCAATCATAATTCTTTTCTTCTTTTTTTTTCTCAGCTTATGTTCTTCATAAGAGAAATACGCGCATACCGTTAGAAAGGCAGTTTCCTGAAACTGAGCAGAATCTTATTATAATACACATCGGCCTACAGGGTTTCAAAGTATAAAAGGTTAATATTGTGGAGGAAGGGTAATTGATTGAATCATTAGACAGCTGTTTAATTAATTAATGCTAGTAAATCAGAAATAAAAGATTATTCAATTATAATTTTTTTAAATTAATTTGGTTTAGATCAACTGAAATTTTGGTCGGATATTTGGTTTAAAAAAGGGCACAGTTTTGTATTTTCAGTGAAGGGAAAGAACTTTCAACTTATAGACTAGAAAAAAGATATATTTTTCAGGTTTAAGATAATTGTTAATTTCTTAATTCAGTTTGTAATCTCGTATTTGTTACGGTTACCTCCCATCTCATCCGTTCCCAATCTCCTCCGAACCCAAATCGGTGCCATCTCATCCGAATTCCTGAGTGACCCTTATAATCCCCTACCTCTACCTACGACGTCTCCGAGGCGGCAAAGCCCCCCCTCCACGCCACCACAATTTTCCAACCACCGCACTCTCTCACTCACAGCCGCGAATGACTATTAATTCCCTTAGCTTAAACTGTTTGTTCGTCAAAGTATGCGAATCTTCTATGAAAGTATCAATAAAAAATTTAACTCAATATATTAATGACATTTTAAAAGATTTTGTGTGTCATATTATGTAACAAATTATAGTTGATTTGCCGAATTTCTTTAATTCGAAATTTTCCTTTGGATTACATAAGCACACCCATGAAATTTCAGTCACTACGCCTCTAACAGAAGAATAGAATTCATATTTCGGTATTGAGATTAACGGGTGATACAGTAAACCCCCACCATAAAATTAAGAACAGCTTTTAGCAAACAAAATTCAAAGACTTCTAAGTGGTAAATGTGGTTGTTGAGCGCTGCAACAATAATCTAGTGGATACGAATGGAAACGTAACATCAGACATATTGTGTTTACTGTAATGTAACCTCAAACTTTGAGTAATCCGATAGTGTGCAGATAAATAGAGCAATTTACACGAAATTATGTAATTGTAAAATAACATACTGATTAACAATTATGAATTTTGGCAAAATGGGAATTTTGGGAAATTTTGGGGGGAATTTTTATTATGGGATTTTGGGTAAGTTGAATTAACTTACCCCATTTCGTAAGTTCGCTCTTTTCACAATTTTCCTTATATTTTTGATGGTCACTATCGCAGTCAAACTTGGCCGGGGAGAAACAAAGGACTTGCACCGCAACAACGACAGGTAGAGAGAGGTAGGGGATTATAAGGGTCACTCAGGAATTTGGATGAGATGGCACCGATTTGGGTTCGAAGGAGATTGGGAACGGATGAGATGGGAAGACACGTTTGTTACAACGTGTGTGTTTTACCGTTTGACTATTGTTTACCATAATCCTGGTAATTATCAAACTAACGTATTCAAGTATTGAAATTTAACAGAGTTAGTATGATTAAAATCGTTTAATATTTCATAAAATATATAATCATTTAAATATTTTGATCCGTTCATTTGTTCTTAAATCCATGATAATTATAACTGTGATACGAAGATTTCCAGAGGCAGATATGTGCTTTACACAAACTGAGTCTTGTAAAGGAGTTACGAGCGGCGGGGGAGCAGTTGTTTCTACGAGGTAATTATAAACCGCATCCTGCGAATCTTAGGAACAACGTCGCCACGTTAAGGTTATCCGTCCCTCCAGGCCTTCCTATTCCAGTGTTGCTTCTACTCGTCAATGCGTGCCACCACTACACTGGCACATACTTTCTTTATAATTATATCGTTGTTTACACCATTACATAATTCTGTGCTCTATTGTGAGCAAACTCTAAACTTATGAATGTAAAATGACGCTTACTCAAATAAATAGCACACGTGTTGCTCGACATCGAGCAATCTATTTCGATACACTACATAAGTTGCATTTAGTTATACATCAATGACATCAGACCAATCCAACATTGTGAATATCAGTGATCACCAGCTGTAGGTTAACAAATGTTTAAAATGTTCAAACCAATCCCAATGTTATTCTAATGGGAAAATTTCAAATTTCATTTGGGGACAGCTTCCTTATTTTAAATTCGATTCTCATCAATTTTTGGCGGAAAGAATTACAGACCGAGCCCTATCCAACGACTCAAAAAACTTGAAAATCGGATGAGAATTGTAGGAGGAGTTCTCAACACAAAAAAAAACCCTTAGCGTATTAAATAAGTATAGATAAAAAACCCGGCTATAAAGATTTTACAGATCTTTGGAAATAATTTAGTTTTAGGTGATATGAACACAGTTACAGCCCAAGAATAATAATGCTAGGACAATAGTGCTAAAAGAAATCTCATTTCATTATAATCTTGAATCAAAATTTAAAAGAATAATGAATAATGAATAATGATTTATTTCCTCCAATAAACATGTTCACAAAAAAAAAAAAATAAACAGATAACTTACTACAATTACTAGCCGCTAGAAAAAAAAACAAACTTAAACTTAACATAACTTTCTTGGAGGAAAATAGGGTCCCAAAGGCAGTGCCTGTGTTGGGATTCCATCACTTATCAGTAATCAAAGTAAAGATAAGAATTCGATTGTGGCGGCAGACAATAGTTAATCTGTAAACACTGTTCCGTAACATTGTAACTAAACGAAAACTTACTTATCCTACTACATGAAAATAACACAATGACATAGTACATAAAATATATAGCCCAACTATAATATAACATAATTAATAGTACGCAAAATATATAACTATTGTGTAGTATTTTTTTTTTTTTTTTTAATTATGTGAATTATTGTACAATACTAAGCAAATCTTCAACTTCCTCTCTATTTTTACCTAATAGCCATTGTTTTACATTGAGGAGATATTTACCAATTTTTGTAATACACTTTATATTTTGAGGTAATTTATTATGAAGTCTTGGAGCGGTATAGTTAAATGTTTTTGTAAAATAAGTTAAATTTGGCTTTGGAACTCTAAAATTGCATGCGTTCCTTAGCCCCTCTCTAAAAAAATTGATATTAGATGGCAAATTACCACTTTTGAGAAAAAACACTTTCAGAACCTTATAAATATACATACACCTTAGTGGCAAAATTTTTAAATTTACAAAACATGGATTAGATGGCTCTCTTAAACTTTTCATTAACATTAACCTAACATACCACTTTTGTATGTTTTCTATAGGAGTTATATTGGACCTATAAGTGCCACCCCAAGCTACTACAGCATATTCTAACCTGCTATTGACCAAAGCATAATATAAACTTCGCAAGGTTTGAATGGGGCATATCCCACGCAAAAAGTAGAATAGTCTTATACCTGACAAAAGCTTTGTTTTCATTTTAAGAATGTGTTTTTTCCAGTTCAATTCACTGTCCAAAATAATCCCAAGGTATTTAATTTCCTTGACTTCACTTATTTCTGAACATTTTATACATACATTACATGAACCTAAGCAATTTACACATTTGTACATTATTTTGTTTTCAAACTCCACAGAATTTCTTAAGCTAAAATTTATACAATTTGTTTTCATTGTACTAAGAACTAATTTACTCATTGTGAACCACCATTTTAGGGTTTCTAGATCAGAGAGAATTTTACTTTCAGCCTCCAACCAGCTATCACTTGTGTACGACAACGCAGTGTCATCTGCAAATGCGGTGATTTGCCCCTCAAAGATTCCATTACACAAGTCGTTAACATATATTAAAAATAGGGTTGCCCCTAGAACTGATCCTTGGGGAACCCCATGTCTGATGGTTCCCATATCACTGAAAACTCCATTTATTTTTACGCATTGTTGTCTACGACTCAAGTAACTGGAAAACCATGAATGGGCTACTCCCCGCACACCACAATCGTATAGCTTCCGTAACAAAATTTGGTGATTCACCGTGTCGAAGGCTTTTTGAATGTCTAAGAAAAGCCCACTGACACACTTACCACTATTAATACCATCATTTATCCTTCCTATAAAATCCAAGAGCGCCATCTCTGTATTCACCCCCACCCTGAATCCATATTGATTACAACTAAAGAATTTCACCTTATTCAAATAATTTATTAGTTTTTCTTTCATGATTTTCTCAATAACCTTTGAGAATGTCGAAATCAGAGATATTGGGCGGAAGTTGGAACATGACTCTGGTGATTTGGCCTTGTAAATTGGTACCACCACAGCCCTTTTCAGTCTTTCAGGAAATACCCCTGAATTGAAACTTAAATCTACTATAAAAGTGAACACCTCAAGTATTTTTGGACACATTCGCTTTACTAAGGAAGAACTTAAACCATCTATTCCCGGCGACTTACCATTTTTTAGTGATTTTACTGCTCTAATTACATCCTCACACTTAACTGGTCCTAACACCATGGAACTTCTCTCTTGAAAATTTATAAAACTGTTTTATATTCAAAGTTAATAAACCCCGATGGTATCAGGTCGTCTTTAATTATTTTATCAGCTACGGACAAGAAAAATGCATTAAATTCATTTGCAACAAGACCTGGATCTGTTACCAATGAACCATTAACGTTTAAACAAAACTTTTGCAGTCTCTGTGTTTGACCAGTTACTTCTCTAATAACATTCCAAGTAGCTTTTTGGTTGCCTAAGTTTCTCTCAAGTTTGTTCTTATAATACTATGATTTTTCTAACTTGATTTTATCCCTTAATTTATTCCTAAAAGAGTTATAATACATTCTAAATTTATCTGTTGGCGGCTTATTCTTAACTTTTTTAAACAAAAAATTTCTTCTTTTAATCAGACTACAAATATGATCGGTCATCCAAGGCTTTAATCTACGTGTTGAATTACTTACTAAGGAAACCTCTTTGCAGCTCTCAATGCAAGACTGTACTTTAGTTTCAAAAATATCAAAAGCCATAGAAGCATTATTTTCCTTATAAACGTCCGACCAATCCATATTAGACAACAGCTGATCAAGCTTATCATAATTGATGACAGTGCGACTGATAACAGTAGGCTCGGTGGCAGAGGGGTGGCGAGGGGTACGGGTTCGTAGGCGCAGAGACGTCATGCAGTGGTCGGTGATATCCGCCTCCTGCACCGTCCCCACCGCCTCCACCGCACCACTCCCCCCCGTCCTTTCACTGCAAGCCATCCTAAAGTATACATGATCTATACAAGATTTTGTAGTTTCTGTTACTCTAGTCGGTTTTGTTACTAATGCTTCAAAACCCAGAGCAGCCATCATTAATTTATAATCATCAACATCGTTATCATCAAGCTTTAATAAATCAATATTCAGATCACCCATTATTATTGTACTTTTCAAAGCTTTGTTGTTTACAGTTAAATATTCTCTAAATTCATTGAGAAAAATCTTAATCGTACTACTATGTAACCTATATATAGAAAATAAAGTAAAATCATGATCTAGCAGACGGATATGTAATCTCAATATGTCACAAGATTTCAAGTTTAATTGTTCACTAAAAATAACAGAAATAGAATTATCAACAAATAAAAGCTTTTAACATCATTAATAAGTAGTTAAGACATAAGAAAAATTTATTTGGTTAAGTTTTAAATAAGTTTTGTTGTCCACATGTGTGGGATAATAAACGACAGAAACACTACCATTTTGGTTTATATTTGCATGTATTTCACAAGGGCGATAAGCATTAATTTTGAATGATCCAGGCATTTCGATGTGCCGGATATTGCGCCCGTTGGTCTCAAAAAAGCTTTGCCTGTGGCATTTAAAATGTAGGAATCTAGGCTTTTTGTGTGAGGCTTCAACAAATGTAGCTGAAGTATTAGTTTGTAACTGATCTTTCCACTCATTGAATTTTTCTATGTCTGCAAAAGTGTGTTTTTTTAAGGGGATACGCCACTATTTCCGGGCCATATTTTTGTAGTTGTATTTTCTAAAAGTACATTTAATTGTGAACATTTTCCTAAATTTTTTGCCAATCTGACAACTCCTTCCAATAAAAAAAAAATTATGAATAAAACATTGTGCTGCAGACTCTTTTGTAAACTACGCGTTTATTTCAACTTTGTGTTTTTCAGGTTTTTATGATACATTAGTTTGAATAAATCCAAAAGTACTGTACCCATTGGCTTCAAATTTTTACCAGGTCTTTTCAATACAGTAATAAAGGTTTGTGTGTATAGAGAACATAATAGCATCATATTTACTAAAAATATCAGGGTTTAAAAAATAATTTTGAAAAAATTTTCAGCATTTTTTTAATTATGAATATAAAATCCCCTAGCATTGTTGTACTTTGAGTTACCATAACAGTTATACACAGAAAGTTTCCTCTTTTCATCCTGAATCAGGATATAATCATAATACCTCATTTGGTTCAGTAGAAAAAAAAGTTATTCAAGAAACCGAATGTTTAAAAATTTTAACAAAAAAACTAAAAACCCATATAAAATAATATTAAAATGCCACATTTTTGGGCATAAATCCTCTAATTTAGTGAAGTATAAACAGAATATACTAACTAAGTAGAGGATATTCTAAAAATAAAAAAAAGTTGGAGATAGTGGCGTATCCCCACTACGCATATGTATTTTTGAATTTTTTTACATTTTCCAAAAGTTGTATTTTCTAAAATTCTAATATACGAGGTATATTCGGAAAGTAAGTTCCGTTTTTAAATAAAAAAAGAACAAGTACAGATACAGCAAAAAATTTTATTGCATTCAAATCTACAACTCTTACATTATTTTTCGACATAACTCCCGTGATTTTCCAGGCATTTGTCATAGCGTGGCACAAGTTTTTGTATACCCTCTTCGTAGAATTTTGCCACCTGTGTAGTCAACCATGATGTAACACGTTCTTTCAGCTCTTCTGAAGAGCTCTTCTGAAGAGCTGAAAGAACGTAATTAGTCTTCCCTGACCCTTTCCTGGTAACAACCTTTTCAACTTTGTTATGCTTCACATAGCCCTCCATTTGTAATTTCGATAGAATCAATATTCTTCTGCGGTCCTTGTGTGAAAAACTCAACATCTCCTTTACTCTCTCTTCATCGGCATGTTTTGTATAAGGAATCTCAAAAGTTTTGTGTTTGTTTTATTGCAGGATATGCAGTATTTATACGACGTTTTTTATGTGAAGACACCGTCTCTTCTTTATCTGAAAACAAAAATACATATTAATATATTTAATTTACATACATTAGTGAAGGATGTATAGTATACTTAAGGTTTCTAAAGTATACTCTCTCCTAGAGACTTGTAGGTCAATACAATTGTCTTAGAATTGTTAGGTCAGATGCAGGGGCGTCCTGATCATTGTAGTATCTTACTTAAAGCAAAATAACGGATTTAAATTAACACTAATGTTTTGTTGATTCAATAATAATAATAAATAGTTCGTTAAACTGATCGAAGAAGAGTGAAATCCTCGTACATGACTATTGGTGCTTCAGTGTATTGATAAAATCCAATTATAATGTCCACGTTGCTTTCGAAGGAAGCCCCAGACTGAATTGAAGCTTTTCAGATATATTTTATACATAATTTGTATAAAGTTCGTCTGTGGTGAAGTTATTCTGTGAAGTAATTAACAAATGAACTGCATTAAAATTGCACGCAAGAAATGCACTGGTGGCTATTGAAGTGGTGCTTGAGTTGCTTATTTTTAACTCGAAGCCATGCGTCAGACATAAAGTAAGGATTTTAAAACCATTTCCTACCTACTGTGATAATACGCGAAATACAAATAATTATTTCACAAAGAAATAAAAATAACTTATAATAGTACAGAAATATGTATTTTGTATGGGCCAGCAACAATGAAAAGAGAGTTTCATTTAGTAAGAATTATTAATTGTGGAAATAGGGAATAGTTAAAATGAAAAATAGGAAAAGAAACAGTAGACCATTAATAAACTAAACTAAAATTAAAAATAACAATATAGCAATGAAGAACGCAGTCAGAAGTAAGAAGTAAGAAGAAACAAGAAATAAAAAAAATTTAAAATAAATTTAAAATAAAGAAAAATTTTAGAGAAAATGAGTAGATAAAATTGCAATTAAATGAAAATTTGTAAAATTGTGAAAAAATTCAAAAAACTTAAAATTTGTTTTGTAAATTCCCATACAATGTAAAACTTTGTCAGAGGAGTAAAATTATTATATTATATTAACATCTAGTCGCTACGCTATCATCTATAATTGGACCATTGTAGCTCTTGCTGAGGCAGTCGCCAGATGCATTTTTAGATTGTTATCGCCACTGGCAATTTTAAAATTTAGGAGCTCACGAAAATTTCCACCATTGAAAGGCTGGGCCTCATCATCTAGTAGTGCATCATCCCTGTGCCCTCGCAAAGGGATATTTTGTCACCCTAAAAAAAGGATGGTCTCAATTATGGGATGTAATCTAGAACTGTTCCCCTCAACTTATTGAAGCATTTGTTGATCTGATTTATAACTTCGCTTCCTTTTGCTTCGAATTTTCTCATGAAACCTTGACTTTTTTGAACACATTCTTAGTGATAGTGCGTGTTTTCATGTGTTATCAAATAACCATCTTTTCCAAAAAGTTTTCCAAAAGTTGTTACTGGTTTAGTGACAAAACTTTTGTGTAGCTACTACATCTTTATTGTGTCCTACTTTATCTCCGGCAAACAACATGCAATATTTACTAAATAAACCCTGTTGGACTTAAGAAAGGACTAACCATTTGTGGTTTTCAAAATGTTGCAAACCCAAGTAACGTTTAATTTCCTTTCTATTTACTTCATGTACAGAGAATAGAAATTGTCAAATTACTAACTTTTTTGTATTATTAACACTCCCAATGTCGTTTCCATAAACGAATTCGTCATTTGGCTTTGAGGAGGGGTTTAGGGCTTGTCATTTAACAAATCATTCGCGCCTGAGTTATCAACACCTTTTACAGTATCTTCAGCGTCAGTTCCTTGATCGTGAGGTTCTGTTGGTAATACTTCCATGGTAGTACTTCCATTATTTTTATCTACATAAAATCCTCGTAAGAACATTCTGGAGTTCGGCATATTTTACTCTACATTTCTCATCAGTATTATCAGTATGTGTCTGCTGATACTTTGGAAGATTTTATAAAATATGAATCTATTAAGCTGGTTTCGGCTTTCTTTTTTTACGAACGGTCTCCCAAAAAAATATGTAAATGAATTGGTTAAAATAGGCATAATAGTCTACCAAAGCTGATGTTATGGACTAGTGTAACATTTCTACTCTCTCCTCGATGGAGTACATACTATATGAGGGGAGTTTTTTATTTTTTTATTTTTTTTATTTTTGAATTTGCAGGGAAATATTTGTTTTAATACCGGTATGTAATTTGGTATGTGCGTATTACTTAGTGACATCTTCAATTTTTTTTTCTATTAAAAAAAATATATTGTTGCTAAAAAATTTATATAATTTTTTTTTAATTCTTAAACGGCTCTTGATTATAATTTTATGGTTTATAGTTAAAACCACAAGTATAAGTATAGCACAAGAGTAGTGGAAAAAGGGGGCTGCTGGCTCACTTCAAGGTCACCTGAGGGATGACGTTATCGAGGTCAATGACCTCACCGATGACGTCATCGATGACGTCATCGATGACGCAATCGATGACGTCATCACCAATGACGTCACATCCATGACGTCACACCCATGACGTCACAGAAATGACGTGCTGATGACGTCATCACCCCTTACGTCACCAAAATGACGTCATCGATGTCACAAAGGTCAAGGTCACGCTGAAACCTAAAATTTTTTGGCACTTTTGCTGTTTCTCGCACTACGCTCCGAGTTTCAGTCCGGTTCCCATGACCTTGACGACTTGGAGCGAAATTAGACGAGAAACAGCAAAAGTGCTGAGGAAACTGCAAGTTTGCAACGTGACTCTGCCTAAACCGTCATGTGACACCGCTCGGGTGACCTTGAAGTGAGCCAGCAGCCCCCTTTAGACCAGTACTACAACCGCGATGTGCACCCTACGACAGACACCGAGCGACTGACTGTCCGGCCCCGCGCACTCTAGGTATATGGGAAGTGGTGGGGGAACTGCGATGACCTCGGGAAACTTGAAAATGTCAAGCCAGGTAGCACCGTTTTGGTGCTACCTTAAATTTACATGTTAAAGTGTGATGACCTTGAGGTTGACTGTGAACCTGGGGCTTAGGATTGTGTTTAACAGCTTGACGTTTTCGCCAGAGTTCAAGTGTGGTGACATTGAACTGGTTAAAATCAAAACTGCACAGCAGACTGCACAACACGGATGTGCATCCTACGACAGCCGCCGAGCGACTGACCTCCGGGCCCTGCGTACTCTAGATATATGGGGAAGTGGTGGGGGAAATTTTAAGGTCATTTAAACGGAGTTTAAAAAAAGTCAAAGAGTAGAAAGACTACTCTTGTGAGTCTATAGCGATTTCATTGATAGTGAGTGCTTCGGTATGCCAAGTTGATCTGTATTGACACGCTCCTAAATAATGTTTGCAAAAACCTGCAAAATGATTGTTGCACAATTTGCAGCCAGTTAGCTGTTTTAGTTTGAATTCAATGCAACGTTCAGGGCAGCAAGTGTACTTATGCCCTCTCATTTGGTACACATGGAATGTCTTCAACTTCGGTTTCGGCTTCTTCCAAGACTTGCACTTACACATGCACTGACCAAAAGCTTCACATGTTCTACAAGCCAGACCATCCACCACATCAATGTCATTTGGCCATAAAAAACATTTCTGTTCGCAACAGTAGTTGAGTTGAATGTCCATGTTGCTGCGGTGAAGGTGCGCGATGAGTCAGTGAGAGTGCACCTTAAATAAACTCAGTGGAGGGGGAAAGGTCAAGGTCATTCAAACGGAGTTTTAAAAAAGATGACTAGTTGTCCTCCTCGTCCGTCGTACTTGGAGAGCTGTCAGACGAAGAGCCCCGCGCAGGTGCTCTCCAGATGAAATGTATATCTATTTGAAAGCGCAGGCCTGGATCTTGTACCATCAACTCCTTTAATCTATTACATACCAATTCCACTTTGTACACATTGTTAATAATCAACACCCAAGGCTTCGGCTGAACATAACGTGTAGTTGAGTCAGCCTCGCAGACAGTTACACCTTCCGGTGATATTGGAGTGTATAAATGTGTAAAATCTCGTTGCTGAGGCTGGCTTGAAGTTGAGGGTTCTGTGCCGACCCTGGTTGCATCAAAATTCAAATCCATTCTACATTCAAGAGGTCCAGGGTTCCCGTTTAATACATTGAGTAATTTTTGATACAAGACTTCCACTTCTGTCGCATCCTGTAAATGAACAGTCCACCGCAAGGGAAATGCTTCGTCCGTAGTGGAGTCAACTTGAGAAAGAGTTCTTTCCGCCATGGCAGCTAAGCAAGGAATGAGGTGAGCTGCAGTCAGTTGTAACATTATCGAAAAGTAGAGGGGGAAATTTCAAGATCATTTAAAATTGGGTTTTAAAAAAGGAAGGAGTGGAGGGGAAAGTTCAAGGTCGTTCCAACATCAGTAGTGGAGTCAGCTTGGCTGATGGTGTTGTCCGCCATGGTTGCTTGTCGAACAAGGAATGACGGGTGATGTGATACTTATGCAGGAACATGGTGAAGTGGTGGGGGAAGTTTCAAGGTCATCCAAACGGAGTTTTAAAAAAAAAGGAAAACCTACAAAGTAACATTGAAACTTTCCAACTGATGGTGGCGGGCGTTTTCTTCTGCAACCTTGCCGACACATGTGACTATACCATATAGTATGAAAAGTACAACCATAATAAGGCCGAACAATAAAAGATAGCCGTTGACTATCATGATATTTTCTGAGTGGATCTGCTTTCTTCTTATCTCCCTCTCTTGCATCCTTTTCTCTAACTCGTGGATGAAGTCGCAGCATGCGTGAGGACATCTTTCATCTGTTGGTAGGTTTGCCATTGTTGATGTTGTCGGTTTGGCTGTTGAAGATGGAATGAGGTTTCTAATCGTGATGTGCCATGTACACCAATAGTGAAGTGGTGGGGGTAGCAAAGCAGTGGAGGGGGAAGTTTCAAGGTCATTCAAATTGTGTTTTAAAAAAACCTATCTTGTTACTGAGCTAATATGTCAGTAACAAGATAGGTGTTTTTGCTCTTTTACTTCTTTAATATAATGAAAAAATAAACATATTCTACAATGGTTAGAACAAGAAATACAACTGCTAGTCAGCTGAAGTAATCCAAGTTGTCCGGCTCGGTCTTCATGGACGTCGGTGAGGAAGCTGTCGATGAGTGTCCAGGCTCTTCCTTTGGCTGCCGGGTGTTCCGTATATTGCAAGCGTAGACTTGCACATTTATACGGTAGCCTCTTGCCACCATTAGCTGCAACTCCTTGTACAAATCGTTCAGCTCCTGTTGTGTTTTGATAGTCACCTCCTCATAGCTGGCACAGCTTACGTTGAGAGACATCCTGATGTTGCTAGGTTGGCTGCCGGAGTAGAAATAAAGCCAAGGCACAGCGCTTGGAGGTATATGAAAAAGTGGTGGGGGTGTTTGCATTCAAACAGGTTTGACTTGTAGTGTGGTGGGGGTAACTGTGAAATGCAAAGGTCAAAGGTCAAGGTCACCCGCGAAGTTTAAAAAAAAATGCAACATATCAATATGTGACAAACTTCACATATTGATATGTTGCATTTTTTTGTCTTTTGTTTTTTATGGTTTATTTATTTATAAAACGTTACAATAACATATTTACAACAGTAAAACTTAAATCTAACACTGCTGCTTGTCGGCGATGTGGATGGTCAACTCGGTGGAATTGCTACCCGTGCAACCGTGGGAAACCAGGTAGAGACAGCCGGGTTGGATGGAGCGCAGATCCTCGTTCTGGAGGAGATGGACGAACCGTTTCGGCAGGTAGACTTGGAACTTGGGCTCATCCCCCGGAGTGAATGGTGCCTCGCTAAGACTGCAGCAGATGGCCTCTCCAACTGTAGTCTCCATCTTCTTCATGGCGTGGATAATGTAGTGCTTCTCGTCTTTAAGTTCGGAACACTTCTTGACGGGTAGTATGGTAGATTTGGAGTGAGCATTGAACTGCTCAACCAAAGTTTGCAGGAACTGGTGAGATGCCATGGTCAAGTTATAGATCGTCTTCTTCGTCTTCTTGCTGGGAGATGTTGTCGTCTCGGAATCTCGAGTAATACTCATGCCAGGTCCCGGTCTGCTCCTCACTTATATAACCCCCGTTACCCCCACCACTCCCCATTTCCCCACTTTGAAGGTAAGATGCGAGTTTATAGGCGTTTTTTAAAGCGCAATGTCTATCTTTTTCATGTTCTGGACTTTTAGTACAAATACAAACATTTTCCATCGTATACTTGTAGTTTTTATCCAAATCCACATCATTAACCGGAACATGAGTAAATCCTTCGATCCATCTTTTCTTTTCCAGCCCCTTTGTGTAAATATTGGTAAACTTGTCTGAAAAGTGATGCATAATGTGATACAAGTCCGTGTAACTTGTAAAACCATCATACCAATCGATATGATGGAAGTGTTTTGAAATCCATCTGTTGGTAGTAGCGGCTTTACTGGTTAAAGATGAATAAGAACATGGTGGTTTAAATAAAAACGAATAAGGAACACTTGTATTGATGTCGAAAAACACAAGTTCTTTTATGATAAATCTATCATCATTACCCCGAAACGCTTGGAACTCAATTATACCAGGTTTGGACTTTACTTGTTCTTCTTCCTTGTCCATTGCGAAGATCACTCGTCTGCTCATGACGAAGTCCAAAGGTCAACTGATTTCCACACCACGGTAGGTACGACTTTTATACCCGGCCGTACAGTTGTTGGCGCGTTGGTGTATATTTAACGTGGGCACCGTCCCCGGTAGGCCTAACCCCACAAAGTGTTTGATATTGTTTTAAAAATTAACCATTGCTGTGTAGTTAATTGTCATTTAGGTTTCCATCTTTACATTTTCCTTGTTTTCATTTTCATCACTAACACTTGATTCTTCTCCTCCTTCTTCTTCCTCTTTTTCATGTTTTACTGATTTCTTATGTAGTTGAGCGTACTTTTCCAATTGTCTCCACATTTGTACTTCATGAGGAACCCTATTGAATATAGAAGTATCTACAGGTCCGTACAATATAGGTGCGTCCGGTTGTTTGTCCAAAGTGTCTTCCAGATAATCTTTAATAATTGAACTTGAAAACACCAGTTGTCTCAAGTATCTCGTTATTGGTTCAGTTGCACAAGTTAGAATAAAAAACTCTTCTCGATTAAGTTGAATCTTGTTATCATGTCTTGTTGTGTCTCTAAACCGCAACTGATGATCACCACGATGTTTAACAATATCGATTTCCACATTTGAATCCAAAAGGCCTACTCTTGTCTTTCTTCCAAACATGTTACTACTTAAATAGCATTCTAGCAGATGCAAGTGTTTCATAAACGATTCCCAAGCAGTGTCCGTAAACAAAATCATTTTGGGTCCATGAGTTAAAATTACAGTAGGGGAATAATCTGTAGATTTCATAACACCTATTAAAACACTTTTGTCCAAACTGGAAGAGATTGGGTAAAATATTCGCAAGAATACCTCACTTAATATGTTAGGAGAAATATTATCTTCAATATCCCTTTTCCTCTTGTGTGCATTCTTTCTTCTTTTACCTTTTTCCTCAACATTATTACTGGCGTGGAGTTGTCCGCAAGCGTTGTGTTCATCTCCCTCCGGTTGACCTTGAAGATCTAAAAAGTCGGATATCTCCTTCTCAATATCTACTACATTTTCTTGTGTACCACTAGGAGAAGCCATATTGAATAAGATGCTACCCATACAACAACAGGCAACAAACTGATAAGGAGCGAGCTGAACGCTCTGCTTTTATACTCGCGGAATGCATTGGAATGTAGGAAAACCGGTCTTTTACAATACATTTTTAACAATTCCAGTTAAAGGTGTGTATGTTACGATTTTATCATGTAGAATTAAACAGTATGCAGTTGTATTAGCCGATATAGGCGCGTTGAATTCCATTTCTATTTTTATATCTACACTTGATGATTTTACTGATTCATTTTGTTTAGAACAATCGATTACAACTATAGGGTAACCATCTAAGTATTTTTCTGGTGATAGTAAAGGTGCATTCGTTTTACCATAATATGAACTTTGGAATCTTGCATACATATCGTACAATATGCTGTACTTTTTATTAGCGAATGACACATTTAAATTATCGTATGGAAAAAATTGTGAATTTAAATAAACTTTAATATTTTTCAAGTTGCAATGATCAAATTGGCCTGCATGTTTGGTGATGGTGTCTCTTCTGCCTGTTTGTAAACCAAATATAATATACCTGGCTCGTTCCACATAATTAGATGTTTTAACTGTCCAAGTGTGTCGATCCGTAGTTGGCAAGCTGGGATGTTCATGAAATTCCCAACTTCTAAAAGGAATTACAATATCACGATCAGCCTTTAACTTTCTTAATAGTAGCATTCTATGCTCGTCAGCTAATTTAACATGTGGAACTCTCCATACAATTTTGTCTAATGCTAATTTCCATTCTAAAGTTGCATCTGTTGTACCGTCTGGAGCTTTAATAATATCTTTATCGTTTGAAGATCTCAACAAAACTAATTCTTGTTTAACGTTTAATATTATTTTCCTATAATCTTCAGCAAAACCAAGCAACAAACGTAACGGAATATGAAAATCAAAATTTCCATTTGTATCTGGAGTGATTGTGTCTTTTGCAGGTAAAACCCATCCTGCAGGTTGTATTAAATTGGTTTCATTAGGTGATATAGATGTTAATCCCTTTAAAGTTGTTGCAATACCTACTTTTTTAGTAGAATCAACTGTTACACCTGATATTTCATATCTAATTTCATCAAACAGGAAAGCCATGGGATTATTTATAAATGGAACTGTTGTACCAGTAGTAGTACCGTCCTTTTTAGTAACTTTTCCTTCAATATACAAGTAACTTTCACATGGTAGCGTGTAAATGTCTTGATTTTGTATGGGAATACGAATTTCATCGTTATTGTTTAATTTTGATGAAGTGTAAGGGTTGTGGGTGTGATATTCTTTTTCCCATAGGGTTTCGTCGAATGTTGGACCCTGAGCTATATCCAGTATATCCATTATCGGTTACTTTTAATCCAATTCTCTCTAAGAAACGAATGTTCTCGCGTGTTAACTCCTCCACAGCTGAAGAGCTACTAATGCGGATTCCCGTAGGTTGTTCGCTTTTAAATGTTAAACCCATGATTTTGTATTAAAGTGTTGATTTTAAATGTAATCTAACCGTAATAGGCTCTTCTCGGAAATCTATCAAGTTACCGTCTTGATCCAATACGTTCAACACGATGTCTGAAATGAAAGTGGTGTTCAAAGGTAGATATACCAGGTTTTGCGGCTTTTCAACAATTTTAAATCCAGGTGGTACACTGGGGTAAAAAGTATGTATTATATGAGTATTTGCTCCATCTCTGTAAGCTCCTTGTATAATGTTACAAGTTATGTCTATACTATTGACTTTTAATATTGTTACAGTTTGTTTACCGGAATGTGTTTTATTTGGTTCTAAAATTGCTCCATCTTTGGGAAATCCTAATAAATCACCAATTGAGTTTGGCTTAGTGAAATCTATATAATATTTTGAAGTAAGCTCAGCTTTCATTGTATTATTATTACCTTTTAGCGATATATTGTCTTTTCCCATTTTATTTTGCAAAAATTCATTAATATGATCAATTTCATAAGAACCTGTGGGTAAACTGCACTCTTCTAAGTCTGTTAACTTACCACTGGCATCTTTTCCTTTATAATAATGCAATAAGTTATTTTTACCTTCCGTAACATTGGGAATAGAGTTGTAAGTTGTAAAATCCAACAGTGCTGCCTCCCAAAATCTTCCTTTTTGCAAGCGTAACGCTGGAAAAAGGATACTTCGTAAAGTGGACGATTTTCCTGTTAATGATACCGTATAGGAAGACATCTCAATAGTGACTGATACTTTTAGCTAGGAATTCCAAACATAAATGGCCGCATATTGAAGTATTATCAGGTTGTTCTCTTTTATAGTTGTAATATATGTTTTTAGCAGATTTAAAGTAATGTTCAAGTTCTTTAGGTGGTGGCAAATTTCCAAAACTATCAAAATAATATACATTACTATTTAGTTTCTTATAACACACCCAATGGGTGCCGGACCCTTCAGTATTATCCAAATTTACGATTCCAGTCTCATTTTTCCATATTTTCTTTGGTAAACTGTCTTTCATAAATACTCCGCGGAAAAATGGTATTTTTAAACAGGAAATATATTTAAATAATTCAACATTAGTCAACGCTTTATGTGGTATAACCAATTGATTTCTTTTATTTAATATGCACGATACGGTCTTAGGTATAGACCAGCCCCGTTTTTTACCATTGACCATATTGTCGGTTTTTTATTATTTTTCCTCGGAGAACGTCTTTTTAGTCTAATATTACCACCATGTTTTCTCTTGGTTGATCCTTTTTTATTCTTACCCCTCCTTTTTCCACCTCCTACCGCTGTTTTAGCCTTCATACCTGCTGTTACCGCTAAAGCTGCTGCTTTTTCCGCAATACTAGCGTCACTAGACTTTACTCGTTGCCAAGCTATATTCGCTAGCTTTTTATCAGCGATTGACCTATTTTTTGAATCGGTAAACGTGGAATATTCGATATCGTGTTCTTTACAAGCCTGATCTAACTTATTTATGCCTGGATCACCTCTTTCCAGTCGTTTTTTTAATTTAGTTCCTGGTCCGCAATACTGATAACCTCCCGGTATGTGAAATTCGTATGGTAAAGCGTCTATTGCTCTGTTTACGATAGATCCTACTGGAATACGATTTAAAGCTTTACTTAACAGAGAAACCGCTGTGGACGTGATACCGCCTCCTTTCCGTATAGTGTCTCGGTATGGACTGGTGTAATGAAACGCCATGGTTGTCTTTTATATTTGAAAAGCGTAACCCATGTGTTACCTCTATGACAGGTTGCACATAAATGATGTAATATATGGTGTTATTTAGTTAAATATCAAAAGTACCCCAATCTGATGATCTAAACTTTTGTGTGTTATGATTAAAAAAATATTTATAAAGAATTTCTTGTTTAATCCATGTATTTCTCATTTTTTCGTCAATAGGTTTATGTTGTCCTGCTACAATATAATTATGCATATCAAATAATAAATTACCTATTACTTTAACAAGAAAATTAACAGTTACAGCGTTATCGGCATAATCAGGGTCTGCAACATTTGTTAATCGTTTGTTATCACAATTCCACCATTTTTTTCCAGTTGGCTCTAATTGTATTATCTGTTCATAAGTAACAGCATCACCAGGCTTTTCACCAATACCTAAATTTGTCAATAACTTTCCTTTACCATCCCAAACATAATTGTTTTCTTCAAGTAAAGTAAACTTTTTATTTCCTTGTACAAATACATCTCCTTGACGTGTTACTACTTGGTTTTGTTTCACAAAACCGGAGGTTTCTTGTTTTAAAGTTTCCTTCATTTGACCCACCGTTGCACCATCTGATGGTGCAAAACCATCTTTTACATTCGCTAAACAATTACCAAGACAGTCAATAACTCCTACATCACGTGTAATACAATGATCTTTGATG
This sequence comes from Neoaliturus tenellus, assembly GCA_030545055.2. Taxonomy (NCBI): domain Eukaryota; kingdom Metazoa; phylum Arthropoda; class Insecta; order Hemiptera; family Cicadellidae; genus Neoaliturus; species Neoaliturus tenellus. The sequence continues at coordinate 639,164 of CM061531.1, forward strand.
TATTTTAAATTTACAGCATCATTTTCATTTTTTGGATAACCTATATCGTTAATAACAAATTTATAAAAAGAAAACCCATCTTTTGTCTTTTCAGGTATTATAGAATGTAAATAGCGTCTATTTATGCTGTCTTTTTCATCTACAGGGTCTGCTACGTTGGATATACGCCGATTTTCAGCATTATACGTTTTTCCATTAAATTTTAACGTATTCTTTAATTCCGATGATAAATAACCTCTGTTTATTGCATCAGCGTTTTGATTTGGCTTACCAACGTTGGAAATTCTATGATTACCCGCGTTATATGTGTTTTTATCTAATTTCAGTGTTGGTACTATCTCTTTTTTTAATACTTTTAAATTTATTGCATCATTTTCATCTGTGGGATCATTAATGTTTTTTAACCGTTTATTACTAATATCATAATCTCCATCAGGTGTTTGTGGTAATCCAACACCTCTTTTTAAAGTATTAAAGTAATATAATCCATCCGATGAATACCGTCCGAACTTGTCAACACTCATGGTGCAACTGAATAACATTCTAGAGTGTAACCCATTTTTATAATATTAGTCCCGATTTCTAACCCATATCAGTTTTTATACAAATTCTTAGTCTTCATCAGTTACATTTGCATCATTCCCGGGACATTTAAAATATTTTAAATCTGCACTAATTAATGATCTGTCTGCTTCATTTCTAAATACATGATTTTTATGAATAAATTCCTCACCAGACAATTTTCTAAATCCGCTAAATGAATTTGGATCTGCAATTAATATATTTTGATAATCATTTACATCCATTAATTTAAATCTTTTGGTATTATAAATAAACTCTTGATTTGCACTATCATATTGTAATGTTTGTCCTACAGTTGCAGCATCCTTTGGATCTGTTCCTTGTGCCAAATTACCTATTTTCTTATTTTTCGCATTGAAAGTACTACCTTTTGGTTTGTCTAATATTAAAGATTGTTTTACTACAACACAATCGTAATCATCGATACCTGGAAATATGTCAATTATTCTTCTATTTGTACCCAACCAACTTCTATGATAATTGTTTGGATTAGTATGTAAAACTTGTGATAAAATCGGAACATCATGAGCATCTGTAGCTAAATGCGCATTTGATAATTTCATGTCTTTGCAATCCCAAACATTATTTTTTTGTTCAAGTAAAATAAACTTTTCATTTCCTTGTACAAACACATCACCCGACCGTGATACTACTTGATCCTGTTTTACAAATCCAGATGTTTCTTGCTTTAAAGTTTCCTTCATTTGACCCACTGTTGCACCATCTGATGGTGCCGAACCATCTTTAACATTCGCTAAACAATTACCTAGACAATCAATAACTCCTACATCACGTGTAATACAATGATCTTTTATATATTTTAAATTTACAGCATCATTTTCATTTTTCGGATAACCTATATCGTTAATAACAAATTTATAAAAAGAAAAACCATCTTTTGTCTTTTCAGGTATTAATGAATGTAAATAGCGTCTATTTACGCTGTCTTTTGCATCTTTAGGGTCATCTACGTTGGATATACGTTTATTTTCAGCAGTATACGTTTTTCCATTGAATTTTAACGTATTTTTTAATTCTGATGATAAATAACCTTTGTTTATTGCATCAGCGTTTTGATTTGGCTTACCAACATTGACAATTCTATGATTACCTGCGTCATATGTGTTTTTCTGTAGTCTTAATGTTGGTGATATCTTTTCTTTTAATACTTTTAAATTTATTGCATCGTTTTCATCTGTGGGATCTTTTATGTTTTTTAACCTTTTATTAGTTATATCATAATCCCCATCAGGTGTTTGTGGTAAACCAGCTCCTCTTTTTAAATTATTTGCGTAATATAACCCATCCGAGGAGTAACGTCCGAACTTGTCGACACTCATGGTGCAACTGAATAGTAATCTAGTGAGTAACGCATTTTTTATGAGATTACCCCACGGTTTCGGAGTTCATCCACTAAAGCCACCCATTCGTTTTCCAATCCAGTATGACCCGCTTCTTTAGCTTCATGTATTAGTTTCATTCTATCCACCAATTTATTGATATTATTGTAATAAATCACATTTGTGTTATATAGTTTCTTCATTAAACCTGTACCTGTAACAGATTTGTTTCTTTTTCTTGGTTCTGGAGCACTTATATCCAAAGTGGATGACACAAACCTTCGTTTTACAGGTTTTCTTGGCATTATCGGCATTGGTTGTCTTCTCGTTGTTGGTATTAACTTGGATACAAATACTCTATATTTTAAAGACCTAGATCTAAAAACTGGTTGGTCAGCTAAATATTTTCTCCTGTATGCATTGGTGTGTTCCAAAATCTGTTTATATGCTTCCATGTCTTCTTCTTTAACTAACAATTCTAAAGGCTTTTTTTCAAATAATAATTCAAATAATCCTCTTGTGCCCTTATATCTTTGATTACCAACAATAATATTATCATTTTCATCAATGTTTACCGGGCTATTACCAACCATTAAACCTTCTTCTGTTAATCTTACTCCATAACTATGGTAGTTTTTATTAGGATTTATTCCAGCTAACATTTTTATCATGTATTTCCTTCCTAAAGGTCCTTTGTTATGAATGTTTTCACCCAACAAGCTTATGTTTGACGGACCTTCCCTTGCTTCTTCTTCTTTTTCCTCTTCACTAGCAGTTGATACATCTTCATGTCCTCTTTTAGCTTTTACTTCATATAATTCTCTTATACCACTATAGTCTGGTGATTCTAGCTCTCTTTCAGGTTCTCCGCCGGTAAAACCACTATATGTAGAGGATTCCAGGTCTTCATCACTAAAATCTTCTGATTTTACATTTTCTCTTTCAAACTTTGTAATAGGTGCAATTGCATCTCCTTCCAAAACGGGTTTAGCAAATTTTTTGTTTAATTGTTTCAAGGGTTCAGTAATAGGTTTAAAAGTAGATTCAAGAAATTTCTCCCTTTCGCTAATACCTAATTTTAATGCTCTGTTTTTATCTCGAATAGAATCACTAAGTGATTTTATTTCCTTTATTAACTTTTCTTGGTTAACCATGTTTGTAGCAAGACGTGTTGTACAACAATGAATGTTTTACATCATGATCAGTGTATTAGTATAAATTTATCAAATCCTATCCTGTATCGACCATTGTTTAGCGGTTGTTCCTTCATAATTGTTAAAAACCCATATTTTTCAGCCCAAGCCTTTCCACACAACTCTTTAAATCGTTCAAATGGCATATCCGCACTTACATGGTCATAATATATGTGTTTTAGGTTGGTTTCATCCTGTTTAAATACAATTAACATGTTTGCATTGTCTCTAATGAGCTGTTTCGGTATTTTGCTGTAAGTTTGACCAATATAAATGCTATCTATGTTGTTATGTCGACCCATGGCGAAGTAATTTCTTATTGTATTTTGATTTTCACAAGATACGTCGTCAAATATGAATACTGAGAATGGTTTAGCCTCTTGCGGTTGCATGACACTCTCGCTCGCGTTGAATTTAAAATATTTAACTTCAGGCACATTATTGAGTATTTGTTCCAATAACTGATATTTTGGTTGTTGTAGTGACTTTGAAAATACATATAAATTATTAAAACGTAAGCCTTTAGGGTTTGTAATCAAATTGAATACTACATTTGTTTTTCCACAATTGGAAGGACCGGTAACCAGACAACGCACCGTGTTTGGTAACAAAACACCGTGTTTCCCAGTATTGAATTGAGAACCATCCACTGTGAGTTCATCTATATTATTAATAGTAAAATTGTCTTTTTGCGGTATTATCTCCATCCTTTGTAATGGTTCAACCCAAAATGATGCTCTATCATTATATTAGATCCTTTTTAGGTATCCAAGAATCTTCCGTTTTATTAAATCCTAACCATCGTACTTTAACCTTATCTTTTTTGCGTTGCAACACCTTTTCTACTAGATATACATCACCTACTGTTGATTTTAACATTTCATGTCCATAAAAACCTCCTTCAAGCAATTGTCCTTTATTATCTTTTAAAATGTAAGTTTCTGGTACTGTAGGTTGCACCTTAAATACGGTAAATACCTCATTTGTCCAGTTTGGAAGATATCTTTTACTGAATACACCTTTGTATTTGCTTATTCGCACTTTATCACCAACATTAAACCTTTTAGGCTTTAGTTTTTCAACTCTTGGTTTAGTATTCAGTTTTATACGTTTTAATACAAGTTTTTCATTTTTATTAGTCACCTGGCTTGGTTTCATACCGATAGTTCTATGAAACTTGTTATTGTAATCGCTTATAAGTTTTGGTAACATATCAATCCATACGTGCGATCCTCTGTTAGAAAACATCTTATACATCGCACCTTTTAAAGTTCTGTTGAATCTTTCAATTATTGATGCTTTTACCTCTGAATTGGTTGAGTAATGGTTAATGTTGTGTTTTTTCATTAAATTTGCAAATTCCTTATTAAAATATTCTTTTCCATCATCAGTTTGTAAATGTTTTATAGTATGTTTGTCTCTTTGTATAGCTGTTTCCATTGCTTTTGTAACACTTTTGCCACTTTTATCTTTTAGTGGTAAAGCATCTGCCATTTTTGAAAAACAATTAATAATAGTCAATATGTATTTAAATCCTCTATTTTGTTTACTATAAGGAATCATTTCGATTAAATCCGCTTGATATAAATCATTTATTCCTTTTATCACTGTATTTCTTCGTGGAAACTTTCTTCTTGCAGGTTTATGAAGTTCGTTGACAATTTCTTGCTTCAAGTTCTTCATATTGCAGGTTTGAATGTTTCATGTATCACATGTATAATCACAATGAATGTTGTCTTAAATATTCACATCATTTATATAGGTCAAGGTCATCCAAACTTGTGTAAAAAAATGGGGAACACGGCGTTTGACTTGCCGTGTTCCCCATTTTTTTACGGAAGGAGAAAGGAATAAGGTCGAAGTTGTAGAAGGACGAAGAATAGGTTACTAGTCGATAGGGTTTAGAGAGTAGTGGCCAAAAGGAAGAGTGTGAATTTTATCCGGCATAATATGCCTTTTATCATCTCGAGCTGATAGTGCTCTTTTAACTTCAGTGACACTGTAGACCTCATGTTTAAAGCTTCTGATAGTGTTGAACGTTGCAGACATTGTAGAATCTTCAAACAAGCAGGTCTTGTAATGGTCAAACGTCACATGTTTCTTCAAGTACGATGTTTTAACTCCTTTTGCTTTCTTGACTGTCGGTGTGTTGTTCTCGTTGTACATTTTAAATGAATACAATTTTGCCATCAGTGCCACTATTTCTTCTAAAGGCATTCCATTTGCTTCATCTTTAAATTTTCCGATTACTTTTTTATTCTTTTCATTGTAATTTGGATGGTTCTTCGGATAGTCAGAGAAGTCAAAATCGTCTTTGTATGGGAAACTCCTTAGGTCTTCATACATGTCCAAAGTCTTTATCCAGTAGATAAACGCGTCCGTATCCATGTATGCGACTCCAATGTTTTCCCTTCCGTAGTGTTTAACCATTTTGTTATAATGGAAATCATACATCAGGGTTTTACTTATGTCCAAAATCGACATACCTATGTATAACGGACGGTCCATGACTATTGTTGTTTTCTTCATACTGACAGCGACTAGATTTTCGTTTATAATCATGGATGTTCCGAAATTTGGTTTTTGCACTAATTTTTCCAATTTCCTAGGATCACTCACTAATTTTACATTTTTGTGTTTTCTTTTGTTCTCCAAGGTCTTCCCAAAGATGGCGTTGTTCATTAATTTATAGAAGTCCTTTTCAAATGCCGTTGTCGCTGCAGCTCTTCTTGTAGTGTTGGAATCAATATATGGTTTCAACCAACAAGACTGGGTGAATTCAATTGCTCTATGAATTCTCACTACACGTAGACCCAATTCAAGAGCTTGTTGAACTACCCAGTAGTGAGCCACATACCGATCTTTATTCTCCAACGTCATCATCAATTTTGGCCATCTTCCTGTCGGTGAAACTTCAGTCTTGGCTAGGAGAGGCAAGTCGTAGTGATGGTCATGAAGGTGCTCCGGATATTCGAAATCACAGTCCAAAATATAGCCTTTTGGACCATTCTTTGGAATCTGTGAGATGTCACCGATGGTGGCCGGGTCGATCCATTTGAAGTCAGCGTAGGGAAGCGGATTTGACATTGCCCAACCATAAAGGTTGTTTGCGTCAAAGTAGCCAAGGTAGACCGATGGTTGTCTCTCGTCGAAGCCTGGGATGTACTTGTTGTTAGCTTTGACATGACGTGTTACAGCTTGTGTCAAACCGCCCCGTACACCAGATTCTATCATGAGCACCATATCAATATCTGTTAGAAGTTCCAATCGACAGTTGGTTGACTTTAGCATAGCTTGCCATGCTAATCCTGGAGATGTGTACGAGTGTAGAGGGTCCAGTCCATAGGCGGAGAAGCAGGTGTTTCGAAATTCTTCCATCACATCGCACAGCAGAGTTACGTCCAATTTTATGTAAAAGTCGGAATATTCCCCTAAGGTTTGAATGTTTAGTTGGTTCCAAACATTACAAGCATGATTGTAGTCTTCAACGGTGATTGCACTTTCATTTAACTTGCTATTGAAGGCTTCAATCGGTGGCAGACTGGTTTCTTCAAATTTTTCTGCAGAAGTTATGTAATCATAGTGGAACACTCCTTTACGCATTACTAAGTCCAATTTATCTTCATGTACAATTTTGCTGGTTTCTTTTAGATCTTCTCTTCTTAGGTTCTCAGACAATTTGGCTAAACTAGTTGACATAAATCTATAAGAGTCTACGAAGCGAAGTTTAATTTTACCTACTGTTTTTGAGAAACTGATGTACTTCTCCAATGTTTCAGCTAATACTTCGATTCTTCCATCATCCCGTCCTAACTCTGGGATAATGAAGTGGGAGTCATAGCCGCTAAGATTGTGTATCACAACAGGGATAAAGTTTGGCAGTTTGTAATTTATATTGCATGAATTACAAGCAGCTCCTCTGTATAACCCTGTCAGGTGATCGTGATCTCTTACTTTTTGATTTTCTTCACTGAAGCTCTTCTTGCATAAATAACATCTTGTTGCCAAATTGTATTCTTCTTGTTGATTTTGATTCAAAGGTTCCATAGGTAAAACATTACCGTATAAGCGTTGCACCTTTTCAGCAATGTCATACAACTGGTCTACGAAATGCTTAGCGGCTTCTTCCCCACGGTAGAGTATCGGAGTGGATGTTAAACCATAGTCTTGCAACTGTTCTTCAGGCAAAGTTGATTTCACCAATAAGCAAAAACTGTTAGGTTGATGCAATTGATATTTGGTTCTTCTAGTCACCTCACCATCCGGAAGCTCCTGTGGTACTAACGTGGATTCGAAATCTGCGTAGACAGCTACTGGAATCCGATATTGGTGAACTGTTTTGTTGAATTTGATGAACGCTCGAGATGGCGGCGGCAGACTAATCTTCACTTCATAGTTGTCATTACAAAGTCTTTGGTGTTCCTTCAACCAGTCCGATCCTCCATGTTTTAAATCTTTATTTGTAAAACAAAAGCATCTCTTACACACTGTCACTCTAATCTTCTTTTTGGTTAATTGTCGTGCAACCAAAGCTTCAAAATCTTTTATCCACACATAATGTGAAATTTCACCTTTAGTTATCAATAATAAATCAGTATGGTTTCTTTGCTTCACTTTTCCAACTCGTAGTGGATACACATTGTTCGAATCATCTAAGCCGAACACGTTAACAGAAACACCTGGATTTTGTTTCTCAAATTTTGCAATTTGATTAAGACTCACAGGATACGACATTCCTCGGAAGTTGTAGCGGTGTTCGTTTTCATAATATTCCCTACCAACTCTACAAGGATTATGTTTTACATACTTAGTTAGCATCGCATACTTAAAACATTCATTATCCCCGTTTGTAACATTTCTGCAAGAGTTGGTGTCTTTAATTTTCTTTGGTAGAGGGATAAAGCTGCTACCCCTCATACCATATCCATGCTTGTGAACCCTCACATCCATACCTTCGATCGATGATAGCGTCCAGCCAGATCCTCTTCCTTCATGTTCTTGGAGTTTCATTAGCAGTTCATTCAAACATTCTTCTAGAATTTCATTGATATCAGATGTGGTTGTAAGGGTTCGGTTTTTAGCAATGAATGCTCTCGGTGAGTTTTCACCATCGGTATTAGTAAACATAGCCTCCAACACCAATCCAAATTTAATAAAGTTCAATCTTGCCAATTCTTCCATCAATGTTTTTACAACTAAATTTTTAGCTTGGGTTATAAAGTTTTCCAATTCCAATTGCACATTATTAATTTTGAAATGAGTTACAACTGGTCCTGGCAAGGCTGTGGTGCGCAGTTGTCTTATATCTTCCACTTCTTCTGTATCCTCTTCTTCCATATCCTCTTCTTGGGTACGCAGTTGTTTTACATCTTCCACTTTTTTTTCTTCCATTTCCTTTTCAATAAATCCTCCAGCTGTAGATGGTCCAGCTCCGGCAAATTGAATAACACTTGGTCTTCTTCTTTGCATTAACTGTAAATAGCTAGCCCAGTCCTCCTGCTTCTGGGGTTTTTCCAAAAACCGATTAATCGCATCCAAGTCTTCTTCACTTACTACAATCTCTTCTTTTCTGTCCTCTTCACGATGCAATTCTCGGTGTAACTGTAGATAGCTATCACAGTCGTCCATCTGCTTCTGGTAGTTTTCCAATAACCGATCAAACGCATCCAAGTCTTCTTCACTTACAACAATCTCTTCTTTTCTGTCCTCTTCATGATACAATTCTCGGTGTAAAACAAAGATGTCTTCGTCTTGAAAAAACTCACCACAAATATCGCAAAGAGCCATTTTTACAATTTGGCTATGAGTGTGCACTCGGTGAATGTCCACGCAATAATGAGCAGCGCGCTCAACTGGGTCCCTTTATACCCGAGGTTTAAGGGTGGGGGAAGGTGACGTCATATACATCCGGTTTATCAGTCATGTAGTAGATTTGGCTTTTAAACACCCATTTTCAATATATTATTCAACAGGCTTGATAAACTAATGATGTTTGATCTATATCCACTACTTTGTACAAGTTTTTTCAAAGATGTCTTTTTGAGCAAGTTTATGTGGGTCAAGGTCACGTAAAGATACCCTTTGAGCGGGGGATAAACCACTAAGCAGCATGCTAGTCCATTGCCGCAAAGTGATCTATCCCCCGCTCTGTTCAACAAAACCTCAATCAAGTCCAACACACACTTTCCTAGTTTAACACTTGGTTGGGAGAATTACATTAGTTTGATGCTTATTTCTACCGTTACACTTGCTCCATTCTCAAAAAGATATAAATAATATAATCCTGGATACTGTTTTGTTTCACGTCCTGCATGTTCCTTAATAAAGTCAAAAGCCAATCTTTTTGAATATTCATTATGAAACACTTCTCTCACACAAACAAGAATTTTTTCTTCCACCAATTTCAGTTGAATTGATGTTAGTTTGCTTACATCATCCTTGTCTATCAGGGGTAGCTTGTAGGTGAAAGTATTTGGTGGTAGTTTTCGCGTTCTGTCAAGTAAACAACAAAATTTTTTATACAATTTCTTCTCATTGTCTGTAATACTATTAATACCAATCAGATTATAATACGAAGGTTTATAAGGTATACGACGAGACATTTCTTTGGTCACTGGTCTTCTTAAGAATGAGAAGTGCGTGCAACCCGGCCGCCTTATATCCCCACCGGGCAACCACGCCCAGGATATTGGGGGGGGGGGCACTTCGCGTCCGGAATATTTACTGTGTTAATAAGACCTGACTGTTAAAGATTTTGAAAACCTTTATATATTTAGGTCAAGGTCACGAAAAAACTTTAAAAAAAATTAAGCCCCACACCCCCATAGGGGTGTGGAGCACTTGGGTTGTCATCGCTGTAGCCTCCGAAGAGACCCAACTATGACAACAGAGCAACATCCAATGTCGTGTACCCTTCGCCACGCAAGACTTTTAAATATTTACTGCATTGGTAACAAATAACTAACAAAACATTTACATAATTTTGAGAGAGGTTGAGGACAGCCCTAGTGGCTTACGTCCTCGGTCCGAGTGCAGAGGCCGCCGCAAATTGGCCACAGCTGTGGTCTGCATGCCAGCGTACAAACGGACCGGTTCCCAACCCAGCCGCAATATTGCATGCCTGAGAGGACCCATACTAACATTGGTTTTAAAATAGCTTTACACGGGGGTCTACTCCCGTACCCTATCTTTAATATTTAACTTTATCAATGCAGTGAATCTTTATAAGTCCTTTGTGGGTCAAGGCCACACGAACATTAAAAAATTTCGGCCCCCGTACATCCATGGCGAACCACGAATGTTCGGGGGCCTTGGGGACTAAAAAACACAAATAGCTAACAAAGATTCATTTACATAATTTTGAGTTTCCAGAAGGGAAACAAGAGGTTGAGGACAGCCCTAGTGGCTTACGCCCTCGGTCCGAGTGCAGAGGCCACCGCAAATTGGCCACAGCTGTGGTCTGCATGTCAGCGTACAAACGGACCGAGTCCCAAACCCAGCCGCAATATTGCATGCCTGAGAGGACTCATGCTAACGTTGGTATAAAATGCTTTTACACGGGGGCCTACTCCCGTTCCCTGACGTTACAATTTACTTTGAGCTGTGAAAAAAGCTCAAGGGGGAATGCTAAAACAAGCGTATACACTTTAGATAAATATAACACACTTACAACACAAAGTTGAGCTCAACATAGTAAATGCTGGAACAAGCACATACACATTAAACACATATGACAAACAAGACACACAGGATAAAAGACAAACGAGACACACAGGAGACATAGGATACAAGTGAAACACTCTCATATAAAACAATTCCCAATACCCAAACGCAAGCGCAATATCTTAGAAATAATACAAGTCTTAAAGTTAGAGTAGACTTCGCTAAACAGTGAAGGCGCCTTTCAGTGTTTAGTGAGGCCTATGGCGGTCCGTCCCGATCGTTCACGTTCAACGCGCGGGAGCGGACTGCGAGCCGGCTGCGGCCGGGCCGCCTTATATCCCCACCGGTCGCCCCCCAAGGGGCGGCATCGGGGGCACAGAGGTGGGGGCGCCATCGGGGGCAAGGTCACCTCAAGGTCACCTCAAGGTCACCCCAAGGTCACCTCAAGGTCACCTCAAGGTCACCTCAAGGTCACCTCAAGGTCACCCCAAGGTCACGTCAAGGTCACCCCAAGGTCACTTCAAGGTCACCTCAAGTTCACCTCAAGGTCACCTCAAGGTCACCCCAAGGTCACGTCAAGGTCACCCCAAGGTCACGTCAAGGTCACCCCAAGGTCACCTCAAGGTCACCCCAAGGTCACCTCAAGGTCACCCCAAGGTCACTTCAAGGTCACGTCAAGGTCACGTCAAGGTCACCTCAAGGTCACCTCAAGGTCACCCCAAGGTCACGTCAAGGTCACCCCAAGGTCACCTCAAGGTCACCCTAAGGTCACCTCAAGGTCACCCCAAGGTCACTTCAAGGTCACCCCAAGGTCACCTCAAGGTCACCCCAAGGTCACCTCAAGGTCACCCCAAGGTCACTTCAAGGTCACCTCAAGGTCACGTCAAGGTCACCTCAAGGTCACCCCAAGGTCACACTTATGTCACTTCAAGGTCACCCACAACACTTTTACTCTAAGTGTTGGCTATACCCCCACCACAACTGAGTCCCTAGGCTGCACAACATCGCTCCGCCAGTATGTCTCCGGCTTCCATACGGTGCGTCTCGCTGTTCTCTAACTCTCTATATGTAAGTATTTTTACAAGTTTAGAATCTAGGTCACTACACTTTAACTCTGGGACGATATCGACTTATAGTATTTCAGTGTTTTGACTCACGGTCATCACACTTTAACTCTAGCACGTCGGTTATCGTACCAGAGGTGCTCAATAACCTAACTTGTAATGTTTAGGGTGGCGTATGCACGTAATATCGCCATGAGTGTCCAGTCTGAATTTTAAGTTAGATTTATTTTACTGTGATCTTTTTCCATTTCCAATTCGTTTTGCCTAAGAGTGAGATGTCGCTTTATAAAATGGTATTTCTCTAAAGTTCTTGGGGATTGCAGGGATACAATTACTTTATTTAGACGGCTCTTCACCTTAGAGTTTAACATAACTTCCACTTTAACTTTTCTTCCTTACCCCTCACAGCCTAAGCTGTACAGTAAGGTTTCTTCTAGTGCCAACTCGGGCCGAGAGAACGGTGTGTTAACTGTAGGACAGCTCATGGTGGAGTGATGCGATACCACAGCGTACAACCTCACCTTCCCCCACCACTGTGACCTTCCCCCACTCCAGCTGTTTCCCTCACCACTTTTCCCTTGGCTCATGCGCTACCAACAGTCTCTCAGTATTGTGCGGACTTTTGTGAGGGATGTCATGTTGCAGGACACTTTGGGTAAGAAACTTGCCCGTGTTAAGTCTTTATTAGTTGCTCAATGTACACCCCTCAAAGTCAAGCGGGTTTCCACTTTAGCTAAGTGGCGAAAACAGTTGCGCGGACACCCTAAGTTTTATACCAAACAGATTAATGTAAGTTTTACTGGTGAGGATTTGTTTAAAATATTGGATGAAATGACTTTTTCTTGCAAAGTTCAGTTAGTTACTCCCATTCCTGACGGTTTAGAGTCTTAGTCTCTTGGGCCAATATACCTAGAGTGCGCGGGGCCGGACAGTCAGTCGCTCGGTGTCTGTCGTAGGGTGCACATCGCGGTTGTAGTACTGGTCTAAAGGGGGCTGCTGGCTCACTTCAAGGTCACTCGAGCGGTGTCACATGACGGTTTAGGCAGAGTCACGTTGCAAACTTTCAGTTTCCTCGGCACTTTTGCTGTTTCTTGTCTAATTTCGCTCCAAGTCGTCAAGGTCATGGGAACCTGACTGAAACTCGGAGCGTAGTGTGAGAAACAGCAAAAGTGCCGAAAAATTTTAGGTTTCAGCGTGACCTTGACCTTTTGTGACATCAATGACGTCATCTTGGTGACGTAAGGGGTGATGACGTCATCAGCACGTCATTTCTGTGACGTCATGGGTGTGACGTCATGGATGTGACGTCATTGGTGATGACGTCATCGATTGCGTCATCGATGACGTCATCGATGACGTCATCGGTGAGGTCATTGACCTCGATGACGTCATCGCTCGGGTGACCTTGAAGTGAGCCAGCAGCCCCCTTTTTCCACTACTCACAAGTATAGCATAAGTCTAGTAAAGTTTAACTTGCAGCGGTCCGAAGGTCCTATTTATTAAATGTCTAAAATTTTTTGATTTAGTCGGCTGAAGTTTAAATACCTTACTGCAATAATTGCAATTATTTTTGCCTACTGATATCAGCCAATCTTAGATGACTGACACGTTGACAACGATGTAGTTTTAAAACATATAATTATGCATCATTTGCATGGAAAATGATAAATTTACACTTACCTCCATTTTCAATCCCAATCCAATACATCAAACAAGAGTGAAACAGAGCACATTTAAAACGGTATTTTCATATTATTCACATTCCACACTGTACACTGCAGAGCAATATCAGCAGACGAGTAAGGACAGCTGAAGAAAGTATTACCAACCACCCTCTATGTACGAAGGCGTCTGCTAACGTCAACACTTGCATTTCTTAGCAGTTTACAATATTATGAAAACAATATAACTTTGATGATGTTTTAAATGTTTGAAATAATGAAAGAAAACAAATGTTTTGAACTTTGGTGTCACATCGATTTTTTGTAATTGCTTTCACTTTTTACAATTTTTATTTTTGAAATATTTGTATTAAAAACAGTCAACAATATCTCGGGGGGGGGGGGGGGCAATTACCACTACTGCCCCCCTTGGAGCCGCCCCTGGTTCACAGGAACGTTTTTGTTGCTTTTGATGAGTAAAATCCACTGGTGAAAGTATGTATGAGAGAATAATCTCACCCTGTATAGTACATTAATTCCATAAACTTAAAATGAAATTGTTGTTATTCTGTCTAACCGTCAAGGATGCAAGATTACTTGGAAAAAACATGGTTAGTTGTAGAAATTTACTTATAGGCTATAAAAATCTTGCAGTAAGGAGGATATTGAATGTAACTGAACTTTCTATATCGTAGTCTTGGTCGATAAAATCCTAATTCATTTTTCTTACTTTCATAAAGACGTTTAATTGAAGTCAAATGAAATTATTCACCTCTTTTACTTAACTCAATTGTAATCAGTCCTAATTTATTACAATTTCAAGACAAAGCAGTTAAATACAATACATAACAGCAATACATATAGTATTTATTCAAGTTTGTCAGTAGAGGTAAGATGTTATTGGCGAAATCCTCCTGACGGTTTGCAATAACTCTTAAAAGTGTTATTTACGTCTTTACTTTATTGTCCAATATGTCTTCCAGCCAGCCAAAGCTTCTTAAAACCTTCATTATGTTGTCACCTAAAACATCTTCTGTATTCCAAAAGGATTCTTTTGCTGCGTCATTTCTCACAAAATATTTACTGCAAAAGCATTTCTTTCAACTTGTTTCCAATATTATTAATTATATCTTTATACCTATAGAAAGACGTGTTAAGTTAAATAAGAAATTTTCACCCAACTATTCGAACCTTGCCGTTGAAAGTTCAGCACATAAATTTAAAAGGTATTGTGTTTTGTTGTCGTTTTTACTTAGTTTTACACAAATCTTTTTTCAACAACCTGTTCATTTTCTCAACCAATAAAAATAACATGTAAAAATGAAAATTGTGTTAGTATATTTTTTTTTTCGTTATATTCATTCATAAATATTATGTTTGCTGTCATAGTTAAACAAAATAATAAACAAATTTTTAAACTGGTAATTTAACTATGTTTAAAAGGGTCTAAAATATGTTTTTAACACGGCAAATTTGAATTGGAACCATATACCTCATAATTATTTTTTTTATTAATAATTACCAATATAAAATAATGTAACCACTTAGATTTATCTAACAAATAAAATTATTTTGTTCATTTATTGCACGTGGTTGCAAGTTGCAATTCTTACATATTAAACCGAAAATGTATAGATAATGTAAACGATAAAATGGTATAGAAATAGTCATATATAATCATACAGAGTAGATTATATAAGTATCCATATAATATGATTTTAAAATTAGGGTTTCCCAAAAATTACAATTTTCTGAATAAAAACGTAATTTTACATATTTTTAAACTTATTTTTTAAAATCTTTGTTCTATTGATTTACATTTAAATGATTGTTAACTTTTTCCAATATGTGATGTATGAAAAATTGTATCCCAAAAACGATTATTTTAAAATTACATTTTTATATGATTAAAGTTTTTATATTGTGATTTATTATATATATTATTTACCTGTAATATACGAGTATAATAATGATAACTAGGCCCTATATAGTTTAACTTTGTTGATAAATAAATTTTGAATACATTTTTTAATTGTTTCAAAAACTATGCAATTTGTTGTGTAGAATATTCTGTCAATTATTGTTTTTTAATCATTTTTTTATGAAATTGTTCTAAACCTATTAATATTGTACTATATATCTATGTATTTCAAAATATTTTACTATGAAATTTATGCAATTTACTACTATGCTAATCAATAAATTTGTACATATTAAAAATTCCCCTTGAGCTTTCCGCCCTATGCCCCTTTAAAGTTGAAGTTGCGGTATGTTAGAAAATCAACTACAGTTTCGTAAGGGGAAAAGCAATCGAAGTGGGGTTGCTTTTATTTTG